>CANTUR010000275.1:3505000-4181558 GCA_947683625.1 Mallotus nudiflorus | reverse complement strand
AAGAGAATAAAAGATTAAGAACCAAAAACAATGCAAGCAAAGATATTCAAAATCTTTATGAAATTCATGTCATTTTAAAAGATAAAAGCCATTTAAAAAAAATGCATACATGAATGTTGCATGAATAAGCTCAATTAATAGTCATGCAAAAAAAAAAAAAAAAAAAAAATTTGTTGAGGAGGAGGAATATTTATGCTATTTAAAATAATTAATTAATTGAATTTAGCTCAATAATTAATTATTAATTTGCAAAATAGGAGGGATTAAAAAAAAAAGAATGAATCCACACAAATCCAATTAAAATTAATACAAAGATCATGCAAATGGGAAATACAATATATCATGTATATGAACTAAATTTGCTAAAGCAAATACCTTTAAAACAAAATATATACATGACACTGAAAATAATATTTTTTTTTTAATAAAATCACATAAGAATCTAAACATCAATTTCTCAATTTAACAAGTGATCAAGACAAGCTTGAGCCATCAATCATACCAAGTTCATGCTTAATAAAATTCATTCTTTCCTCACAAAGAGGTTTGGTAAAGATGTCTGCTAATTGATGATTAGTATCAACAAAATCAAGAAAAATATTACCATTTTGCACATGATCACGTAAGAAATGATGTCTAATGTCAATATGCTTAGTTCTAGAATGTTGAATGGGATTCTTACTAAGGTTTATAGCACTTGTATTATCACACTTAATTGGAATGTGATTAATATCAATGCCATAGTCCAAAAGTTGTTGTTTTTGCCATAGAACTTGGGTGCAACAACAACTAGCCACCACATATTCTGCTTCAGCGGTGGACAAGGCTACTGAAACTTGTTTCTTACTAAACCAAGAAACTAAGCAATTTCCTAAAATTTGACAAGTTCCAGAAGTGCTTTTTCTATCTAGTAAGCTACCAGCAAAATCAGCATCAGAATAACTAATCAGGTCAAAGGAAGAACTCTTAGGATACCAAAGTCCTAAATGCATTGTACCACAAAGATATTTGAAAATTCTTTTAATAGCATTCAAATGAGACTCTCTAGGACTTGATTGAAATCTAGCACACAAGCAAGTAGCAAACATAATATCGGGTCTACTAGTAGTTAAATAAAGAAGGGATCCAATCATACCTCTAAATCGCTTTTCATCAACTGGTTTACCATTCTCATCCTTATTTAGTTTGGTTGTTGTGCTCATTGGAGTTTTGCTTGATTTAGCTCCATCCATTCCAAACTTCTTGAGAATGTCCCTTGTATATTTGGTTTGATTAATGAAAATCCCATTTTCATATTGCTTGATTTGAAGTCCAAGAAAGAACTTGAGTTCTCCCATCATACTCATCTCAAATTCTCCTTGCATTAGCTTAGAAAATTCCTCACACAAGCAATGGTCAGTAGCACCAAAAATAATATCATCAACATAAATTTGAACAATTAATAAATTATGCTTGGTTTTCTTTATGAAGAGAGTTGTGTCAACTTTTCCTTTAGAGAAACCTTTCTCTAGTAAAAAGTTACTCAATCTTTCATACCAAGCTCTTGGAGCTTGTTTCAATCCATACAATGCTTTTGACAATTTAAAAACATGATTTGGAGAGTTAAAACTTTCAAAACCCGGAGGTTGTTCAACATATACCTCCTCTTCAATAAAACCATTTAAAAATGCACTTTTAACATCCATTTGAAAAATTTTAAAATTCATGTATGATGCAAATGCAAGTAGCATCCTAATAGCTTCTAACCTTGCAACAGGGGCAAAGGTTTCATCATAATCAATGCCTTCCTCTTGATTATAACCTTTAGCTACTAGTCTAGCTTTGTTCCTAGTTATGACACCTTGTTCATTCATCTTATTTCTAAACACCCATTTTGTGCCTATAATAGGATGATGTTTAGGTCTAGGAACCAAGGTCCAAACCTTGTTTCTCTCAAATTGATTTAACTCTTCTTGCATAGCAAGGACCCAAAATTCATCACACAAAGCATCATCAATATTTTTGGGTTCAATTTGAGAAATGAAGGCTAAATTAACAGTAGATTTTAATTGAGATCTAGTAGTTACCCCTTTTGTAGTGTCACCTACAATGAGGTTTTGAGGGTGAGCTTTCTTGAATTGCCAATCCTTTGGAAGTTCATCCTTCAAGGTAGGTTGAGATGTCTCCTCATTTTCCTTCTTGCTTGGCTCTTTAAGTTCCAAAGGCTTACTAGCATTTTCTTCTTGTGTTTCCATAATCTCATTGTCACCTACAAGATCATCAACACTACAAACATCCTTTCTAGGATCAAGTGAGTTTGATTCATCAAATACCACATGCATTGACTCTTCAACTACTAGAGTTCTCTTATTAAAGACCCTATATGCCTTGCTAGAGATGGAATAGCCTAGGAAAATTCCTTCATCGGCTTTGGAATCAAATTTTCCAAGATTATCCTTGGTGTTCAATATAAAGCACTTGCATCCAAATACTCTTAGATATGAGATTTTGGGTTTTCTATTGTTCCATAGCTCATAGGACGTTTTATTTAAAATTGGTCTTTTGAAAACTCGGTTTGAAATATAACAAGATGTGCTAACAGCTTCCGCCCAAAAGTATAAAGGCAAATTATACTCATGAAGCATTATTCTAGCCATTTCCACAAGAGTTCTATTTTTCCTTTCAACTACCCCATTTTGTTGAGGGGTTCTAGGAGATGAAAATGTATGAGAAATACCGTTTTCATTACAATAGTTTTTAAAAAATTCATTTTCAAATTCGGTTCCATGATCACTTCTAATGGATGAAATACAAAATCCTTTTTCTTTTTGAACTCTTTTTGAAAAATTTTCAAAAGCTTTAAATGCATCATTCTTATGAGCAAGAAAACATACCCAAGTGTATCTAGAGTAGTCATCAACCAATACATAAGCATAGTGCATTCCACCAAGACTAGCAATTCTAGTTGGTCCAAATAAATCCATATGTATAAGTTCAAGTGGCCTAGAGGTGGACACTACATTTTTTAGCTTAAATGAGGACTTGGATTGTTTTCCCTTTTGACAAGCATCACAAGGTTTATCTTTAGTGAATTCAAGCTTAGGTAAACCAAGTACAAGTTCATGTTTACAAAGATCATTTAAAAGCTCAAAATTTGCATGTCCTAATCTTCTATGCCATGTCCATGTGTTATGGGAGATAGACACTAAGCATTTTATATCTTTATTATCAATTTTATTCAAATCAATGACATAAACATTGTCTACTCTTTCACCACTAAAAATAATTTTATTTTCATCAAGACTACTAACAAAGCAATTTTTAGGATAAAAAGTTACTTTATTTCCCATGTCACATAATTGACTTATACTAAGCAAATTGTGTTTAAGACCATCAACAAACAACACATGATGTATAGATAAGGATTGCGGATTACCTATTTCTCCAACGCCAATAATTTTTCCTTTTGCATTATCTCCGAAAGTAACATGTCCTCCATCCTTAGCATCAAGTTTATTGAATTGCTCTTTGTCTCCTGTCATATGCCTTGAACATCCACTATCGAGATACCATTTGCTTTTTGTTCTTGTGGATTTCAAGCACATCTACACGATACAATTTAAGTGTTCTTTTGGACCCAAACCTTTTTTGGTCTAGGTTGGTTAGTTTTAAGATAATCCGTAGGAAGTAAATTCATATGCAGTTTTCTATAAAAACACACATTATTGGTATGTCCTTTAATCATGCAATATGAACATACAATATTTTTAAATTTATTTCTCCTAGAATGAAATGCTTTCCTAGTGTGTGTAGCATGCCTTTGGTGTTGTGTGTATCTTTTGTTATTATTTTGTGACATTAAGTGAGACATACATTGGCAATGGTGATGAGCATTTTGATAAGTTTGTGCAATATGTTTATGTGCATTGTATTGTGCAACATGCCTATTATAATTATGTCTAGTGTACATATAAGCATGCTTAGGTTGAGATGC
Organism: Mallotus nudiflorus; assembly: GCA_947683625.1. Lineage (NCBI taxonomy): Eukaryota > Viridiplantae > Streptophyta > Magnoliopsida > Malpighiales > Euphorbiaceae > Mallotus > Mallotus nudiflorus. Next base: position 4,177,585 of record CANTUR010000275.1, on the reverse strand, counting down.
TCTAGTTTGAGACTTACCTCTTTGTGTTAATGAAGGGTTAATCTTATGAGATTTTTCCTTGCTATTTAACACATGAGATTTTTTAGCTTGAATCTCATTTGAGGTTGAAGGAGTAGAATCATGTGAAGCTTTAACAAAAGTAATATGTGATGAGGATGATGAAGACATTCCATTTTTATATCCAATTCCATGGGTATCTCCATGAAATTTTTGAGAGTCAAGAAGACTATCTAAAGTTTCTTTTCCTCTCTTAAATTTAGCAATGGACTTTTTTAATTCTAAGACTTCCTCAGAAAGCTTATAATTTTCATCTTTTGCTTTCTTAAGTTGGTCTTCCAAAGAATTACAAGATTTAGCATCACTTACAAGTTTTTCATTTGATGCAACAAGTTTAGCAAAATCAATTTTCAAACATTCAAAATCCTTATTTAAGCTAGCTAACTCATGTTTATATTTTTTTCTTCCTAGATAACAAACTTTTGCATTTAGCAAGCAATTTGCTCACAATAGAGTTCTCATCATCATTATCATCATCATCATCACAATATTCATCACAATCATCAAAAGAGGAGTAAGAAGTGGATGGTACCTCATTTTCATTTTCAATGGCCATGAAGCAAAGATTGGCAACTTCTTGTTGTTCCTCTTCCTCTTCAGATTCGGAGGAATCATCCCAAGTAGCTTTGAATGCCTTCTTCTTATCTTTTGGTCCCTTGCTCTTGAATTTGAGTTTGGGACATTCATTTCTAATGTGTCCCGGTTTCTTGCATTCATAGCAAGTAACCTCTTTTATTTTCTTCCTCCCATCTCCTTCGAACTTATTGTTGAAGTCCCTTGTTCTTGAGAAATTTTTCTTTCTTAAGAACTTCTTGAAGTTCCTAGTGAGCATGGCAATGTCACCATCTTCATCACTAGAATCTTTAATGCTTTCCTCTTCACTATCTTCTTGAAGAGCTTTTAGAGCAATGCTCTTTTTCTTTTCTTCTTTCTCTTCTTGTTCTTCACCTCTTTGCTTGATGGTGAGCTCATGTGTCAAAAGCTTACCAATGAGCACATCAGTTGATAGAGTGGAGAGGTCTTGAGCTTCCTCAATTGAGGTAACACGAGATTCCCAATCCTTCTTAGGTAGGATTCTTAGAATCTTGTTGTTTACTTCTTCCTTAGAGAAATGTTTTCCAAGTTTCTTGAGGGTTGTGAGGAGAGCATTGAGACGGTTTGTCATCTCCGTGATTGATTCTTGAGGCTTCATTTTGAAGAGTTCATATTCATACATATGAAGTTGAACCTTCTTGCTTCTCACTTGAATGTTGCCTTCATAGTGATTCTCCAAGGTCTCCCACATTTCTTTAGCTGAAATGCAATGTTGAAGCTTGCCTTCTTCTTCTCTTGTCATGGAGGAGACTAGAGTAATCATAGCCTTTTTATTTTTATGATTTTCTTCCTTTTGATCAACACTCCATTGGCTTCTTGCAAGTGTAGTTACCACACCATCAATGATAGTTGTAGGTGGTTCCCAACCTCTTAGGACAATGTCCCAAAGTTTAATGGAATCACAATCAAGATATAATTCCATTTTGAATTTCCAATGTGGATAGTCACTACCATCAAAGAATGGTCTAAGAGAAGAGATGTTTTGTGATTCACTCCCCATGATCTTGTATTCTAGCAATAAAGTACCTAGAATTCAAGCTCTGATACCAAATAAAAAGAGTCCTAGAGGGGGGGTGAATAGGACTATGAAATAAAAATGAGAAATTAAAAGAATTCTTTGCAAGAATTAAATAGAAGTTGAGAAGGAAGAATGAAGAACACAAAGATTTAAGGAGTTCGGATTCAACAACAATCCTACGTCTCCACCTAACTTATCCCCAAGTTAGGATTTTCAATCACCCACAATCTTATTCACAGGATTAAGATTATACAAGAGTTTTATGGCTCACTCTTACAACCTCACAACATGAGTTTTCAAGGCTCACTCAAAAACCAAAACCCAAGTGTTTCAATGGACAACACTTAAACCAATTCCTTTAGAAATAAATCTCACTTCCCTTCTAATCTAACCCAAGATTTAAGATGAAGAGAAATTCTATTTCTAACACACACCCAACTCTCACAAGAGTTATACAAACAAAGAATTATTTAAGAGAATTTGAGAGCTCAATGAAAGCTTAAGAGATAATAAAATGATAAAACAAGTTGCTTCACTTCCATTCAGCTCTAGAGGTATTTATACTAAAAAATATAGCTGTTGGAGGTGCAAATGATGTGTCCAACGTGTATATTTTGAATTATTGAGACTGATGCTGTCAGACAGCTATTCATGGATTGAAACCGTAATTGGCTCCTCAGAAAGTTTGAATTTGTCCATACTTTCTTCATAAAAGCTGTATATATTTGAATTATCTTTCCATATCAATTTGAATCACCTAAATTGGACTTCTTTAGCTTAAGATATGTCCAAAATACTAAGGGTTGTGCAATCTGTAATGCAGACTACGGTCAGACAGCTATACCCAAATTGAAGCCGTGATTTGATCCTGAAGAATTTTGAATTTGCTCATACTTTCTTCATGAAAGCTGTAGATATTTGAATTAGCTTTCCATTAAATTTTGAATCACCTAAATTTGACTTCTGTAGCTCGGGATATGTCCAAATTACTGAGGATTGTGCAATCTGAAATGCAGAATACTGTCAGACAGCTATATACAAGTTGAAGCCGTGATCTGCGCCTGAATAGATTCGAATTTGCCTATATTTTCTTCATGAAAGTTGTAGATATTTGACTTATATTTTTATAATATTTTGAATCACCTCAATTGGACTTCTGTAACTCAAGATATGTCCAAAATACTAAGAGATGTGCAGTCTGAGATGGTAGACGTACACGTGAATTTCAACTCAAAATTTGCATAACCAAATGAACTTGGATTTTCTCAAAAAAGCCCAATTCAGAAAGCTTAAGATGTCTGCTTCAAATGTTAAGAAGCCCATTTTCTCATTTAAGAGCTCTAAATATGTCAAAAGCCTTCTTCAATCTCAGAGGTTCAATCAGCCCGAAAAGTCATTATACATCCAAAAGTGTATATGCTTGGTATATGTTTCGTATATAATTCCCTACACACTTAATTGAAATTATTAGTATAAAAATTGTTTGTCAAAGTCCAAAATTAGGAGTTTGATCATGCAAATGGTCAACAATCTCCCCCTTTTTGGCTTTGACAACCAATTTGAAAAGATGATAAATAATATGTGTGTGTGTGTAAAAAATAACATATATAAGCATATTAAATAAAAATAGCTCCCCCTTACAAATTAAACAGATGCAAAATAAGAAATAATTTTGCTCCCCCTTAACATGTGCATAAATTCAATATTTATCATGTATTAGAGCATATAAATAAATGATTTATCATAGCATGTATAAGGGTTTAACAAATATATTCCTTAATCAAAAATATATTTCTTTATTTCTCCTCCTTTTTGGACATGATAAAAAATATAAATAAATTTCATCATCCTTCTTGTCAAAAATAAAGATAACAAGTTATTAAACAACATGAAGGAAATAATTTCAAACATGTAATGCATCACAAAATAACATGTATGCTATATCAAAACATCACATGATCATATAGAGTTTAGCTATTCAATCATACATAATCATGTGGTACTTAGCATATCTTAAACACAATTATCTATCCCCTAAGCACATAGCTTCTTTAGCTTCTTCTCCCCCTTTGTCAAAGACAAAAAGAAAAGAGAGAGATATAAGGGGAAATAAACCTAAGGGAGCCAAAAATACTAAAGAGAATAAAAGATTAAGAACCAAAACAATGCAAGCAAAGATATTCAAAATCTTTATGAAATTCATGTCATTTTAAAAGATAAAAGCCATTTAAAAAAAATGCATACATGAATGTTGCATGAATAAGCTCAATTAATAGTCATGCAAAAAAAAAAAAAAAAAAAAATTTGTTGAGGAGGAGGAATATTTATGCTATTTAAAATAATTAATTAATTGAATTTAGCTCAATAATTAATTATTAATTTGCAAAATAGGAGGGATTAAAAAAAAAAGAATGAATCCACACAAATCCAATTAAAATTAATACAAAGATCATGCAAATGGGAAATACAATATATCATGTATATGAACTAAATTTGCTAAAGCAAATACCTTTAAAACAAAATATATACATGACACTGAAAATAATATTTTTTTTTTAATAAAATCACATAAGAATCTAAACATCAATTTCTCAATTTAACAAGTGATCAAGACAAGCTTGAGCCATCAATCATACCAAGTTCATGCTTAATAAAATTCATTCTTTCCTCACAAAGAGGTTTGGTAAAGATGTCTGCTAATTGATGATTAGTATCAACAAAATCAAGAAAAATATTACCATTTTGCACATGATCACGTAAGAAATGATGTCTAATGTCAATATGCTTAGTTCTAGAATGTTGAATGGGATTCTTACTAAGGTTTATAGCACTTGTATTATCACACTTAATTGGAATGTGATTAATATCAATGCCATAGTCCAAAAGTTGTTGTTTTTGCCATAGAACTTGGGTGCAACAACAACTAGCCACCACATATTCTGCTTCAGCGGTGGACAAGGCTACTGAAACTTGTTTCTTACTAAACCAAGAAACTAAGCAATTTCCTAAAATTTGACAAGTTCCAGAAGTGCTTTTTCTATCTAGTAAGCTACCAGCAAAATCAGCATCAGAATAACTAATCAGGTCAAAGGAAGAACTCTTAGGATACCAAAGTCCTAAATGCATTGTACCACAAAGATATTTGAAAATTCTTTTAATAGCATTCAAATGAGACTCTCTAGGACTTGATTGAAATCTAGCACACAAGCAAGTAGCAAACATAATATCGGGTCTACTAGTAGTTAAATAAAGAAGGGATCCAATCATACCTCTAAATCGCTTTTCATCAACTGGTTTACCATTCTCATCCTTATTTAGTTTGGTTGTTGTGCTCATTGGAGTTTTGCTTGATTTAGCTCCATCCATTCCAAACTTCTTGAGAATGTCCCTTGTATATTTGGTTTGATTAATGAAAATCCCATTTTCATATTGCTTGATTTGAAGTCCAAGAAAGAACTTGAGTTCTCCCATCATACTCATCTCAAATTCTCCTTGCATTAGCTTAGAAAATTCCTCACACAAGCAATGGTCAGTAGCACCAAAAATAATATCATCAACATAAATTTGAACAATTAATAAATTATGCTTGGTTTTCTTTATGAAGAGAGTTGTGTCAACTTTTCCTTTAGAGAAACCTTTCTCTAGTAAAAAGTTACTCAATCTTTCATACCAAGCTCTTGGAGCTTGTTTCAATCCATACAATGCTTTTGACAATTTAAAAACATGATTTGGAGAGTTAAAACTTTCAAAACCCGGAGGTTGTTCAACATATACCTCCTCTTCAATAAAACCATTTAAAAATGCACTTTTAACATCCATTTGAAAAATTTTAAAATTCATGTATGATGCAAATGCAAGTAGCATCCTAATAGCTTCTAACCTTGCAACAGGGGCAAAGGTTTCATCATAATCAATGCCTTCCTCTTGATTATAACCTTTAGCTACTAGTCTAGCTTTGTTCCTAGTTATGACACCTTGTTCATTCATCTTATTTCTAAACACCCATTTTGTGCCTATAATAGGATGATGTTTAGGTCTAGGAACCAAGGTCCAAACCTTGTTTCTCTCAAATTGATTTAACTCTTCTTGCATAGCAAGGACCCAAAATTCATCACACAAAGCATCATCAATATTTTTGGGTTCAATTTGAGAAATGAAGGCTAAATTAACAGTAGATTTTAATTGAGATCTAGTAGTTACCCCTTTTGTAGTGTCACCTACAATGAGGTTTTGAGGGTGAGCTTTCTTGAATTGCCAATCCTTTGGAAGTTCATCCTTCAAGGTAGGTTGAGATGTCTCCTCATTTTCCTTCTTGCTTGGCTCTTTAAGTTCCAAAGGCTTACTAGCATTTTCTTCTTGTGTTTCCATAATCTCATTGTCACCTACAAGATCATCAACACTACAAACATCCTTTCTAGGATCAAGTGAGTTTGATTCATCAAATACCACATGCATTGACTCTTCAACTACTAGAGTTCTCTTATTAAAGACCCTATATGCCTTGCTAGAGATGGAATAGCCTAGGAAAATTCCTTCATCGGCTTTGGAATCAAATTTTCCAAGATTATCCTTGGTGTTCAATATAAAGCACTTGCATCCAAATACTCTTAGATATGAGATTTTGGGTTTTCTATTGTTCCATAGCTCATAGGACGTTTTATTTAAAATTGGTCTTTTGAAAACTCGGTTTGAAATATAACAAGATGTGCTAACAGCTTCCGCCCAAAAGTATAAAGGCAAATTATACTCATGAAGCATTATTCTAGCCATTTCCACAAGAGTTCTATTTTTCCTTTCAACTACCCCATTTTGTTGAGGGGTTCTAGGAGATGAAAATGTATGAGAAATACCGTTTTCATTACAATAGTTTTTAAAAAATTCATTTTCAAATTCGGTTCCATGATCACTTCTAATGGATGAAATACAAAATCCTTTTTCTTTTTGAACTCTTTTTGAAAAATTTTCAAAAGCTTTAAATGCATCATTCTTATGAGCAAGAAAACATACCCAAGTGTATCTAGAGTAGTCATCAACCAATACATAAGCATAGTGCATTCCACCAAGACTAGCAATTCTAGTTGGTCCAAATAAATCCATATGTATAAGTTCAAGTGGCCTAGAGGTGGACACTACATTTTTTAGCTTAAATGAGGACTTGGATTGTTTTCCCTTTTGACAAGCATCACAAGGTTTATCTTTAGTGAATTCAAGCTTAGGTAAACCAAGTACAAGTTCATGTTTACAAAGATCATTTAAAAGCTCAAAATTTGCATGTCCTAATCTTCTATGCCATGTCCATGTGTTATGGGAGATAGACACTAAGCATTTTATATCTTTATTATCAATTTTATTCAAATCAATGACATAAACATTGTCTACTCTTTCACCACTAAAAATAATTTTATTTTCATCAAGACTACTAACAAAGCAATTTTTAGGATAAAAAGTTACTTTATTTCCCATGTCACATAATTGACTTATACTAAGCAAATTGTGTTTAAGACCATCAACAAACAACACATGATGTATAGATAAGGATTGCGGATTACCTATTTCTCCAACGCCAATAATTTTTCCTTTTGCATTATCTCCGAAAGTAACATGTCCTCCATCCTTAGCATCAAGTTTATTGAATTGCTCTTTGTCTCCTGTCATATGCCTTGAACATCCACTATCGAGATACCATTTGCTTTTTGTTCTTGTGGATTTCAAGCACATCTACACGATACAATTTAAGTGTTCTTTTGGACCCAAACCTTTTTTGGTCTAGGTTGGTTAGTTTTAAGATAATCCGTAGGAAGTAAATTCATATGCAGTTTTCTATAAAAACACACATTATTGGTATGTCCTTTAATCATGCAATATGAACATACAATATTTTTAAATTTATTTCTCCTAGAATGAAATGCTTTCCTAGTGTGTGTAGCATGCCTTTGGTGTTGTGTGTATCTTTTGTTATTATTTTGTGACATTAAGTGAGACATACATTGGCAATGGTGATGAGCATTTTGATAAGTTTGTGCAATATGTTTATGTGCATTGTATTGTGCAACATGCCTATTATAATTATGTCTAGTGTACATATAAGCATGCTTAGGTTGAGATGCTCTAGTTTGAGACTTACCTCTTTGTGTTAATGAAGGGTTAATCTTATGAGATTTTTCCTTGCTATTTAACACATGAGATTTTTTAGCTTGAATCTCATTTGAGGTTGAAGGAGTAGAATCATGTGAAGCTTTAACAAAAGTAATATGTGATGAGGATGATGAAGACATTCCATTTTTATATCCAATTCCATGGGTATCTCCATGAAATTTTTGAGAGTCAAGAAGACTATCTAAAGTTTCTTTTCCTCTCTTAAATTTAGCAATGGACTTTTTTAATTCTAAGACTTCCTCAGAAAGCTTATAATTTTCATCTTTTGCTTTCTTAAGTTGGTCTTCCAAAGAATTACAAGATTTAGCATCACTTACAAGTTTTTCATTTGATGCAACAAGTTTAGCAAAATCAATTTTCAAACATTCAAAATCCTTATTTAAGCTAGCTAACTCATGTTTATATTTTTTCTTCCTAGATAACAAACTTTTGCATTTAGCAAGCAATTTGCTCACAATAGAGTTCTCATCATCATTATCATCATCATCATCACAATATTCATCACAATCATCAAAAGAGGAGTAAGAAGTGGATGGTACCTCATTTTCATTTTCAATGGCCATGAAGCAAAGATTGGCAACTTCTTGTTGTTCCTCTTCCTCTTCAGATTCGGAGGAATCATCCCAAGTAGCTTTGAATGCCTTCTTCTTATCTTTTGGTCCCTTGCTCTTGAATTTGAGTTTGGGACATTCATTTCTAATGTGTCCCGGTTTCTTGCATTCATAGCAAGTAACCTCTTTTATTTTCTTCCTCCCATCTCCTTCGAACTTATTGTTGAAGTCCCTTGTTCTTGAGAAATTTTTCTTTCTTAAGAACTTCTTGAAGTTCCTAGTGAGCATGGCAATGTCACCATCTTCATCACTAGAATCTTTAATGCTTTCCTCTTCACTATCTTCTTGAAGAGCTTTTAGAGCAATGCTCTTTTTCTTTTCTTCTTTCTCTTCTTGTTCTTCACCTCTTTGCTTGATGGTGAGCTCATGTGTCAAAAGCTTACCAATGAGCACATCAGTTGATAGAGTGGAGAGGTCTTGAGCTTCCTCAATTGAGGTAACACGAGATTCCCAATCCTTCTTAGGTAGGATTCTTAGAATCTTGTTGTTTACTTCTTCCTTAGAGAAATGTTTTCCAAGTTTCTTGAGGGTTGTGAGGAGAGCATTGAGACGGTTTGTCATCTCCGTGATTGATTCTTGAGGCTTCATTTTGAAGAGTTCATATTCATACATATGAAGTTGAACCTTCTTGCTTCTCACTTGAATGTTGCCTTCATAGTGATTCTCCAAGGTCTCCCACATTTCTTTAGCTGAAATGCAATGTTGAAGCTTGCCTCCTTCTTCTCTTGTCATGGAGGAGACTAGAGTAATCATAGCCTTTTTATTTTTATGATTTTCTTCCTTTTGATCAACACTCCATTGGCTTCTTGCAAGTGTAGTTACCACACCATCAATGATAGTTGTAGGTGGTTCCCAACCTCTTAGGACAATGTCCCAAAGTTTAATGGAATCACAATCAAGATATAATTCCATTTTGAATTTCCAATGTGGATAGTCACTACCATCAAAGAATGGTCTAAGAGAAGAGATGTTTTGTGATTCACTCCCCATGATCTTGTATTCTAGCAATAAAGTACCTAGAATTCAAGCTCTGATACCAAATAAAAAGAGTCCTAGAGGGGGGGTGAATAGGACTATGAAATAAAAATGAGAAATTAAAAGAATTCTTTGCAAGAATTAAATAGAAGTTGAGAAGGAAGAATGAAGAACACAAAGATTTAAGGAGTTCGGATTCAACAACAATCCTACGTCTCCACCTAACTTATCCCCAAGTTAGGATTTTCAATCACCCACAATCTTATTCACAGGATTAAGATTATACAAGAGTTTTATGGCTCACTCTTACAACCTCACAACATGAGTTTTCAAGGCTCACTCAAAAACCAAAACCCAAGTGTTTCAATGGACAACACTTAAACCAATTCCTTTAGAAATAAATCTCACTTCCCTTCTAATCTAACCCAAGATTTAAGATGAAGAGAAATTCTATTTCTAACACACACCCAACTCTCACAAGAGTTATACAAACAAAGAATTATTTAAGAGAATTTGAGAGCTCAATGAAAGCTTAAGAGATAATAAAATGATAAAACAAGTTGCTTCACTTCCATTCAGCTCTAGAGGTATTTATACTAAAAAATATAGCTGTTGGAGGTGCAAATGATGTGTCCAACGTGTATATTTTGAATTATTGAGACTGATGCTGTCAGACAGCTATTCATGGATTGAAACCGTAATTGGCTCCTCAGAAAGTTTGAATTTGTCCATACTTTCTTCATAAAAGCTGTATATATTTGAATTATCTTTCCATATCAATTTGAATCACCTAAATTGGACTTCTTTAGCTTAAGATATGTCCAAAATACTAAGGGTTGTGCAATCTGTAATGCAGACTACGGTCAGACAGCTATACCCAAATTGAAGCCGTGATTTGATCCTGAAGAATTTTGAATTTGCTCATACTTTCTTCATGAAAGCTGTAGATATTTGAATTAGCTTTCCATTAAATTTTGAATCACCTAAATTTGACTTCTGTAGCTCGGGATATGTCCAAATTACTGAGGATTGTGCAATCTGAAATGCAGAATACTGTCAGACAGCTATATACAAGTTGAAGCCGTGATCTGCGCCTGAATAGATTCGAATTTGCCTATATTTTCTTCATGAAAGTTGTAGATATTTGACTTATATTTTTATAATATTTTGAATCACCTCAATTGGACTTCTGTAACTCAAGATATGTCCAAAATACTAAGAGATGTGCAGTCTGAGATGGTAGACGTACACGTGAATTTCAACTCAAAATTTGCATAACCAAATGAACTTGGATTTTCTCAAAAAAGCCCAATTCAGAAAGCTTAAGATGTCTGCTTCAAATGTTAAGAAGCCCATTTTCTCATTTAAGAGCTCTAAATATGTCAAAAGCCTTCTTCAATCTCAGAGGTTCAATCAGCCCGAAAAGTCATTATACATCCAAAAGTGTATATGCTTGGTATATGTTTCGTATATAATTCCCTACACACTTAATTGAAATTATTAGTATAAAAATTGTTTGTCAAAGTCCAACATTAGGAGTTTGATCATGCAAATGGTCAACAATTGGTTTTGGGAGAGTTGGTAGCGCCTGAGGTCCTACAAGTGGTATCAGAGCCAAGGTCACGGGTTCGATTCCCAGCGGGAGCAATTGCTGAGGGGGAGATTGTTGGGTGTCCATCAATTGTCCCGTGGCGGAGGCAAGTGGGCCGAGTCACAATCGAATGTCATGGGCACTTGTGTGTGTTGAATGCACTATAAGGCTAGGGTATGCGCCTTTCCTAACACCAATTGGTTTTGGGAGAGTTGGTAGCGCCTGAGGTCCTACACAATTCATTACTTGTGTTTATGCCCATGTTTTGAGTTCCATAAGACATTAATTATGGGCAAATTTGGAATATCTTTCAAGTTTGATTACTTTAGCTTGGTTTTTAATTGGTGACTTTAATTATTATTTTGATGTTTATGAGAAAACAAGTTGCCGTCCCAATGCTAATGCTTATTATGATTTTTTGGCTACCATGGATCATTATACTTTAACTTTCTTAGATACTAAAGGCACACGCTATACCCATTCTAATAATAAGAGGGGTCCTCATTAGGTAGATGTTCAATTGGACTATGTTTTATGCTCTGATGCTTCTTTTCAAAATTTGAAATACATTGATTGCCATGTTCTTGTATGCCACTGCTCATACCACAATCTAATTCTCCTCACATGTTGTCAAGGTTCTTCTTCACCAAAACCTTTTCATTTCTTATCTATGTGGACTTCTCATGATAATTTTATTCCTGCTGTTAGTGATTTTTGGTGGTCTATTTTAATTTCTAGGCATCCTATTATTATTGTGATGATTAAATTGAAGATGTTATGTACTTTTCTGAGGAAATGGAATAAAGATGTTTTTGGCGATATTGATTCTCTTATTTCTAAAGTAAAACTAGACTTACTTTATATTCAAAATATTATAGAAACTCATAGTTTTATAAAAGATTTTGCATTGTCAAGAGGTTCAGGCTAATAATATTTTAACTTCTCATTTAGCTCGTTTGGAATCTCTTCTGAGAGACAAAAGCAAGATCAGATGGTTAAAGGATGGTGATCGCAACTCCAAAATTTTCCAAAGTTTACTCTAGGCATCGAGCATAGTCTTCTGGATCTTTTATGGTGATCAATGGTATTTTGGAGACTGATACCAATTTAATTAATAATCATGTCTTGGATTATTATGTCAGTCTCTTTAGCAACTCTAGGGCTTTTAGGGATTTTCCATTAATCAAGGAAACCATTCCCTACTTAGTTTCAGATATTGATAATTCTTTACTAACGATGATGCCTTCCAATGATCTCATTTGTTCTATTATATTTGATATGGATCCTTATAGTACACCTAGCCCTGATGGCTTTATAGGGCATTTTTTCAGGTCTTGTTAGAATATTATAAGTTCTGATGTTTGTAAGTCGTTTGGAGTTTTTTTAGAATTGGTACTCTTTCTTCAGGGATTAATTCCAATTTGATGGTTCTAATTCCTAAATTGCAAGGTGAAAATGTAGTGGATAAATTTTTCCTTATTATTTTAAGTAATTTTCTATTTAATATCATTACTAAGATTTTGGTGAATCATTTAGGTACGGGGGTCTCTCGTATTATTTCTCCTAATCAATTTGGTTTCACAAAAGGCAGAAATATAGTGGATTGTATTATGGCTTCTTAAATAATTTTTTAATGTCATGAATCATAGTTGCAAAGGTGGTAATATGGCCATGGAGATTGACATTAGAAAAGCTTCTGATACCATTGAATAGGATTTTGTTGTTACGATGATACTTAGCTTTGGATTCTCTTAGAAATTTTATGACTGGATGCTGAATATTTTTGAATCTCCTAGACTTTTAATTCTTTTAAACGGGAGTCCGTAGGGTTATTTTCCTATGTCTAGAGGAGTTTGTCAGGGTGATCCTCTATCTCTATTACTTTTTTGCTTGGCAAAGGATTACTTGAGTCATAAGATTTCTACAACTGTGAGTAAAGGTATTTTTTCTCCTATGCATGGTGGGAAAAATTTTAATTACCTTACTCACCTTATGTATGTTGATGATGTTATTATTTTTGGTAAAGCTTCTCTGGTTAACATTGATGTGCTTGCTGAGACTTTTTTAGAATATGGGGTGCTTTCTAGTCAAATTGGTAATAAGGAAAAGTCTGATATTTTTTTTAAGTAAAGGTGTTGCTCCTCACCATGTTTCTTCTCTTCACTCTCGTGCAGGAATGAAAGCTAGATCCTTCCCTTTTATTTATGTCAAAGTTCTTATTTTTATTAGTGCCCCTAAGTCATATTGGTTAAAACCCCTCACTGATCGGGTTTTAACAAAGTTGGAGTCTTCGAAGGTTCATTCCCTATCCTTTTTAGGAAGATTGTCTCTAATAAAAGTTAATATCTATGGTTCTCTTCTCCATGGATTTATGATTTACAAGTGGCATGTTACTCTTTTTAAATATTTGGAGAAGGCAATCAAGAACTTTCTGTGGACGGGGTCTATCTCTTGTAAGAAATTGATTTATGTTAATTGGGACATTTGTTGCTCACCTGTTGAGGAAGGTGGCCTGGGTTTTTTCACATAGACTTTTTCATCTAAATAAAGCAATGCTTGGTCAAGTTGCATGGAAGTTATGCAGCAATGGTTCCTTTGTTTATGAGTTTCTTCAAAATCGATTCCTTCGTAATGGGTCTCCTAGAACATGTTATCTTTGCACCTCCATTTAGCACTCAATCAAAGAAATTTTCCAAGCTCTTCATGATTGTTCCCAATGACTCCCTTCCAAGGACTCGCATCTTAGTTTTTGGAATTTAAATTTCCTAGGTTACACAGTTGCAAATAAAATTGTCATCCCTTTAGCTATTCGGTGTCATTTCTAGGCTGTTATATCTGATTATTTCTTGGATGGTCAATTGCATTCTATGTGATTTTCACTTAAATTCGATAAGGATAGCTTAAAAGCTCATATGAAACTAGTTCTTTTCTCTCAAAAGGAGCTTAGTCAAACCTTATGAGGACCAAATAATCACTTTTTCATGTTTACTTTTCTTTAAATACTGCATTTCTTGTTTTCTACTCCTTTTTCTCTTTTATTTTTTATTACTACTAGCAATTTGAGAACCTGTTGTGATATATATGATAAAACTAACATTTTGCATGCTATTTGTATCATCTTCTATCTTGTTTTGATCATATTAAACTATCATTTTGTATTTTCTAACTTTAAAAGTGTGAAAGTCACAAGAGCATAATTTTTATGTTAAATATGTATTCTTTATAATTTTTCATTATATTATGTATTTTTCACTATTTTTGAATTATTTTGCATTATAGAAATTACATTTTTATGATAAAGTTTACATTTTTATGATAATCCTGCATTTTATGTATAAAAATCTTATTTTATGCATCAAATCTTTATTTTCATTTTCAAAAATGTGAAATTTATCATTTTCATGTAATTTCTATAATTTCTATATTTTTTCCATATTTTGTTAATAAAAATCACATTTTGATATTAAAATCTGCATTTTCGTATCATTTTTTGCAATTTATGTGAAAAATTATCATTTTTCATGTGAAATCTTCATCTTGCATCCAGAAATATTAAAATTTTCATTTTTGTAAAATTCCTACATTTTTCCATAATTTGTAGCTAAAAACTACATTTTGATACAAGCTATATATTTTATGTGAGAATTCTGCACTTCTTATATGAAAATTGCATTTTTGTATGTTTCTTTGCATTTTTTTGATTAAGGAATCATTTTCAATATAGAAATTGTATTTTCATACTAAAGTCGCATTTCTACATTTGTATGTGAAAACCTACTATTTCTTTATAAGTATGATGTCAAAGTGTCATTTTTTTATGTAAAAATGATATTTTGACATGAATTATGCATTCCTATGTGAAAGATCAAAATTTTCACATAAAGCTTACATTTTAAATTCGAAGTAGCCATTCTTGCATTAAAATAATCATTTCTGCATTCTATTTGTACTTTCTATCACTTTGAAATAATTCTATTATTTTAATATTCAAGATGTACCCTCAATGCCTAAAATCATCCTTTTCACACTTTTGCATGAGAATTGCATCTTTTTCGCATCTCAACATGAAAATTAGTATTTTCTTATATTTTACATAAGACTAAATTCAAATAATGTGAAAGTTCACATTTCTGGGCTACAACTCTCTTTTTTTTTTTGTCTAACGATGCAATTATATTTGAAATAGGTTAATCTAGCATTTTTAGTCATCTCTCTATTATTTAGAAATATTTTTTCATCAATAGCAATTATTTTATATAATTTTATCATGACTATTATGAATGAACACATATAAATGCCTTAAAATGCTCTTTCAATGAATATTCTTTACTTATTTGCTACTAGTGTAGATGAATATATTGATGCACATAATTGTGTTAAACTTTATTTTGTAGGTGCATTATAGATCTAGGGTTAGATTTACTTTTTTGCTCTTTCAAATGTGTTTTATTAGGAAAGCAATGTAATAATTGTAATTAATTTCTTTACTTTTAGTTATTCATCATTGTATTATGTGAATGTGTATACAAACAGTCATTCTAAAACTAGGGTGCTACAATAGCCATGTAATAAGTATTTGTATAATGAAAAAGAGCCAAAAAGTAGATGCGATCTTTTAAACCTAGAATCTTTGTTGAGGATGATACTTGTTGAGTGACTCGATGTTGTCCTTCATATTTTCTCAAAAAATTAGGTGGTGACTCCATAAACACAAAATGTCTCACATCCCCCCGAGACTAATCATTTGTCCCTGTCTCGTAAAATGTATAGATTGGTACCTTCCATTCTCCTTGGTAAAATGCACCTTTGAAATTCCTTAGTCGCTAAGAGTAGGCTAAAACAACCATTTTTCCTATGATGTATTAGATAAAATGCAGATGGTTCAATGCAAAAATGGAATCAATTCATTCTAATATTAACAAAAAATTCAAAAGTACTAAATTTTCAATTAAAAGGACATCAATCACAGTTAACAAATTTCAAACAACATTAAAGTTTAAATATATCAATGGTCACCATTTGAAATAGTAAGTGGTGTGTTCCATGGAGCTTTTTTACAATTGCTTTACTTAACAACTTGAGAACTATATGGTGCGAGAAACTGGTAGAGAAGCGTCACAGAGGAAGTATGGCAAAATGAATAAAATGACATCACCTTCAATCCCATAATTTTCCATTGCCTATCACACAAATTCAAGAAAAGAGCAATAGATTTTAAAGATGTCAACCGATGTAATGCAGTGTACCAAAAATGAGAAGATAATGGTGAAGTAAGATATAAATTAAAAACATAAAGACTTCACCTCAATAGTCATGGTAGTGCTGGATGGACTTTTAAGTTGAGAAAGTTATTTTAGAGATGTAGGTGGGAAAGAAGATGTGATGACTAAAGAAAAATAAATGGTGAAGTAGTGGGGAAGCAATGGTGAAACAAATGGTGAAATGATAAGTGACAATGGTGAAGTGACATAAACTTTAATCCAATTATAAAAAAGATGAAATGTCATTGAAGAAACCTTTCTAAAAGGCTTTTAATCACTAAAAGAAAACTTTTTTGCCAAAAGTTTGTTTCTAGCCAATAATGGCAAATATTGGATATAGGTTTGGTACAAGTTAACCATATTTGTATCATTTGCAACCACATTAATTGAAAATTACAAACTTAATGCTTATAACCAAACTTCAGTTAATGGCTTTAATGAGAAATATGTTGTATATAGGCATCACCAAACTAGGTTAAGTTATTCTATTGGTGGCTTGAAAGTTAAATCGACACATGACATTTAATATTATCTAAAATCAAACATTTCATCTTTTATAATAGTGACTAAAAAATTAGCATAAAGTTTTTTTTTAATTTTATTTACAAATAACAATAAAAGAAATATATGAATTTGACTTTTTAAATCATATAATATGATAAGTGATATATTGTAGAATATACTAAACTTCTCAGATTTTAAAATGATTTTACGATGATAGATAATAACTCTTCTTTATACACAATTTACTTCAAAGAACAATTCTTTTTAAGATTTAAAATTTATGGATTTTATATTAACATTAAAATTAAAATTTCAAAATGATTCATTGTATTTTCGAAGCAAATTGAAAATTTGTTCTATGATTCATTTGAGTTCGATTCAAAGAAAATTATATATTTTAATCACAAACTAAAATTTGTAAAAACTTTAATTATTAGAATAGATCAGAATCTTCGCTCAAGAAAAATTTCTTGCTTTCTCTTATACCATAGCGAATTTCATCAGAGTTGTGAGAATGTGAATATATCGAAGCAAAGAAATATTATAGTCATCAAACCTAAAGGGTAAACATATATTAAGGCAAGGCTAAATCACGACTCTAAGATCATAAGAAATGAATATGCATAGTAGTGCTCATGATATTCTAATTTTTTAGGAATGTTAATATAATAATTCACAAGGTTGAAAGCAAGTACAAGTGGCTGGAAAGGCAACACCATCCTCTTTCTATCGTTTAATCTTATAGTCCCTTGAGCACCTCTAGCTTTTATAGAACTTCCTGCAATTGCATCATTTAAAGCATCCTCCTTTTGCACAATTATAAGAAATAAGAAATAAGTAAATATAACAAAGCCTCATTTAAGGATTTAACAAAAAAAAATCATTTTTTTATCCAATAACAACCACACTTAAAGCTCAACACTTAAAAAGGTTTCAAACTTCCCTTACTAATAAATTTCACAAAAGTGGCCAACAACCCTTCCAATTTACATCATCTAAAGGGAAAAAATAGAGTTCATAGGTTAACAATGGTTTATGGGAGAATCATAAGAGAGAGGTGTTGAGAATTTCTCTTGTTTTACTTAGAACTGTTTGTTTTAGAAATTCCTTTAAAATACTACAACAATCAGGAAAAGGAAAACAAGACTTGAAGAATTCTAAGGTAGGTTAATTTATTATTATGCTAAACTAAGGTGGGAAAATTTTCTAAATTCCTACAATAATCAAGATAGAAAATTATCCAGCTGCTTGTAGGATGACTCCTTATAAATTTAGCCTTCCTAAATCTTTGCTTTATGTATTTGCCATTATTTCCTTTAATTTTGAACTCCATCTTCTCTTCATTTCTAGTTTCATTACTAGATTGTCCACATGCGTATGAATGATTATATTGATTGTAATGTGCAAGTGGTTCGTTGTGCATGCGAGAGCTTGAGTAGTGGATCATCATCTCCTCATGTCCACATTAAATTGTATTTCCAAATAGTGCATGAAACTATCATCATTTATGATGATGGTATAGAGGAGTTTGTTAGTTCTATTATTGATACACCTGAGATCTGTATTGATTCTTTGGTTTTTGATATTGGGTTGCTAAAAAACAATGAGGCATTGTTCGACAATCTTTGGCCTGGGTTGTCTTACTTTAAATTAATTCCTTAGGATTGACAGATGTTGGTTTCATATATGGTAGATCATGTTGGTAGCATAATCACAACAAATCCTCTTGTAATGCAGTAGCAACAGCAGTAGCAACAACGCAACCGCTTTTGCTTTGACATCTTATTGCAATATCACTCTATTCATAGCTATTAAGAAGAAGATATCATTCATGAATATGAAGAAGATAACTACAAAATGGTGCCGACTGCTAAAAAATCCAAAAACTTGAAGTATGTGCAAGTGGGGACTGACAACAAGACTGCTTATGATGAAGACATTAAAGAAATAAAGTCAAAACCTACTAGTGAATGCCAAATGCTCTGTACCATATGCTTGGAGGATTTTGATGCTGTTATGCCTTGTGATAATCTTTTTCATGAAACTTGCATTGACAAGTGGTTGGATGTTAACCATTATTGTCTAGTTTGCCGCTATGAGATTCCTAAAAAGAGATGATGTCTTGTCCCCAAATGAATAGAAATTATTGATATTTTACTGATATTATTAGCAGTATCTTCTTCAAGTATGGATTCAAGAATGCAAGGATGAGCTTAGTAAGCATAATTACAACCTCAAAAAAAAAAAAAACTTAAATCTGGTTTAAAAGGTTAAAAGAGATAATAATTGAAAATTAAAAGGTTAAAATCAAAATTTGTTTCGACCTCCATAAAATTTTGAGAAAGAGGAAGAAATAAAGTTTGTAACTGGTAAAATTAAAATAAATACAATATAAAGCATATTAAGATCAAATTAACTTTTTTAAAATAAAATAATTGTAAAGGTGAACTAAATGAATTGTAATATATGATTTGTAGATAAGCATTATATGTAAAATGCCACTTAAATAATTTAGCTAATTTCTATAAATATCGATATGGGCTAGATATTAGTCCACATAAATGAAAACAATTTTAATTTATACATATTAATTATTTATGTTACTGCACATTAATTAGAAAAAATAATTTTCTTAATAATTAATAATTTATTTTTTAATTTAAAAAAAAAAAAGATAAAAATGAAGATAGTGATAGTAAAAAAAATGGAAATGATATAAATTTTTGAGTGTTAATATAAAGATTCATATGGTGGTAATATTCATAATAAATCTTAAACTATCTTAAAAATAATAATGGAACACAAATATTTTTAAAAATTTAAATGAAATCAATAGGAATTCAAAAATTTTTAATTTAATAAAATAAATAGAATTATTTCAATAAAAACATCTAATTTAATTTTATAAAAAATAAATAAAAATAAAAGACATAAAATCAACAATCAATATAAAAATTAAAATATAATACTCTATAAAAATAAAGGGTCACAAAATATGAATAATTCGTAACTCATTAATGTAATATCCAGTGCAAAAAATTATTAACATAATTAATAAAAATACCAAATTTATAAATTAAAATAAAAATAAAAAAAGAAAAAAATTTACACAAAAAATATCATCACGGCAAAATAAAAAGCTATAGCAACATAAAAAAAAATCTTTATAACTACCTTTTGTAAACTAAGTTTTTTTAAAAAAATGATCACTTTAAACTCAATTCATATAGATATATGAATAAAATATAAAAATTAAAAAAAATCTAATATGAAATTTATATACACCAACAAAGTTATAAATAAAAACTAACATAAAACCAAAAAACATTACCTATATAATAAGTGTAATATAATAAAAAAGAATGTATCATTTTCATTATGATTTTTATAGATTAAAAGTATAAACTGACAATGATCATTGTGAATACACTTGATTTTATGAGGATGAAAAATGTGAGTATTTATAAAAATATGTGAGAAAGAATACAAGGGTCAAAAATTAAAGAATAAATTGAAAGAACTACAAAAGTTAAAAACATTAAAATGATTAATAATTTATAATATCATATAAAATATAAATGCATTAGAAATTTTTAACATGTCATATGATATTTGAATTAGAATAAATTTAAAATTTAGATAGCTAAAAATATGAAAATATTTTAATTGTTAATAAAGAAAAAAAAAAACTTATAACTTTTCATATCATTAATTCACTTATATAAAAGAATAAAAACTATGGAAATTCAAAAACAATTATAGTCAATAACTAAAATATCATATGGCTCTCATATAGATATATATGGTATATAGATATTTTATATGAATAAAATATAATTAATTAATTAGTAAAATAAATTAGTGATTTAGATAAAAAATAAAAATTTATTTATTTATTAAAATAAAAATTTATAATTTATATTTTTTCATAACATCTAATTTAATTTTATAATAAAAAGTTATTAAATGGTGGAAGATAAAAAAAAAAAAAAAAAGATTAAATGGGAACACTTAATTTTAGTGAAAAAAAAAATTAAGTTTTGATTGTGAAAAACATTAATTAGAAACAAAAATAATTGAAAAAAGAACTAAAATAATAAAAAATTTTATTTTAACTAAAATTAAAAAAATGTATGTCTAAAATATAGAGTGCCACACGCCAATACATGATATATATATATATATATATATATATATATATATATATATATATATATATATATGATTTATTTCAAATGTAGTCATTAGGAATAAAATTAAATTTCACCAATTCAAAAATATAAAAGTAAAACTTAAAATTTTGAATTAATTTACTAAAGAATAACGTTTTAAACAATTATGACTATGAAATTTGTTTAAATTTTTCAATATTATATATTTTTATATGTTATAATTTACATTAGGATTATATTTTATTAATGTAATAGCCACATTTTCTATGTGGCTGTTCTGCTAGTACGCAACGTGAGGATAGGTTGATTTGGTCCGTTCAACTGAAAATTATATAAAATCAAATTAAACTAAAAATATTAATAAAATAACCTAATTGAACTGATTAAAATTGAAAATTGAGCCGAAAACGTTTGTTGTTTGGTTTAGGTTTTTTGTACTTATTAGATTTTTATAATTTTGCACTATTTTAATAATATTTGTGAGAATATTATTATTAATTATTTTTAAAAAATTAAACAAGCCAATAATACTAAAGTTTAATAGCTTTGTTTTGATTTTTTTTTTTTTTAGGATTACATGATTTGGTGAGGACTTTAAATATTTCAAAACTAATATTATTGGTCTAGTTTAAGATATATATATATATATATATTATATATATATATATATATATATATATAATAAAGTTGCTCTACTTCAAGTTTTAATATACTAAGTCTCAAGTTATTAATTCATGCATTCTCTCCCATTTAATAGCATTTTTTTTTTCCTGCAATCTTCATTTTTTCAGTTACATTGAAACCTAAGACACCCTTATTGTTAGACATTATTATTATTTATAATATTAAAGACACTATTCTTAAAAAAAAATTTCTCTCTTTTCATTTTGTTTTTTCAATTTCAATTCCAATTATGAAAAATAAAAATAAAGTTGAAGTAGAGAGAAGATTTTCACCAAATTTTGATATGTGTCACTCTCTACTTTTAGCATTCCTCACTCTCACGCTTTTGTTAATAGTCATGTACCACTCTCTAATATTTTGCTTGCTCCATTAATAGTTAAAAAAGAAAAAAGAAATAGAAAAGTTGCAACCCTTCATCTTTCCCATCTCTTAAAACCAATTGAAGAGTTGCAACCTTTTGTCATTCCCATGTCTTAAAACCAACCATTCATTGCATTCTCTGCTTCCATTCTCTTCTTTTTTTTGTTATATTTTCTCAATTCTCAATTTCATAACAATGAGAATTAGCTTTAAAATTGTTTTTTTTTTATAATCTCTTGATCTTTCCGAATTCATTATCTTACAATTTATTGTTTTGTAATATCAAAATTGAAATCACATCTTTTCTTCTCTATTATCAATATCTTTACTAATTAAGATTTTGTGATTGTTCAATTGCTATTTTTATTATCTTTTTTTTTTTATCAATTGATCATTTTTCTCAGAAGATCATTAATCAATCAAAACCCAAATAATAAAAATCCATTTTCTTTCTCGCAAAAAAAAACATTACATATTTATTTTCTTTGGTGATTCTTATGGAATAGACACTATTGATGTTGTACTTTTGACTCCTCTTAAATCCTTCACTCTCTCTCTCAATCTCTAAGCTCTCTTTTTACAATTCTTGATTTTTTTTTATTCTTAAAGCAATGCATGGTACTGCTCCCTTGCTTATTCTATGTAATAATTCTTGATTTTTTTTTAAAAAAAATAGTTTTTTCATTTGGTGTTTTTGTATACTGTATATGGAAATGATTTGGTTGTGTTTTGAAATTGACAAATGTAATGATGGAAATGCTATATGTGAACTCTGATCAAGCCTTTACTACTTATGATCTTTATACTCTTTCAGAGGTTCTATTTTTTGCTCTCAATTTATTACACTATTTTGGTATTTAAATTTAAAAAATCAAATTGATAATGTTAGGGATTTTGTTTGTTCAAAGGTTTTATTTTTTGCTCTTAAGCTGTTGCTAGCTATTTATCAAAAGAGTTTGAAAAGTAGTAATATTAGCTTTTGTGTTATTTCCCACTTGATTTGATAATAATGCAATTCTCTTATTTAGGTTCAATAATTGATTCTATGAGAAATTTTTGGTGTGAATTTTTGTTATGAAGTGTGTCAAAGGTTAGATTTGTAGAGGTTGAAAGATATGAATGGGAAAGGTTATTCAAATGTAATGGTGACAAGGAAAGTTATGGTGGTTACAATTAAGACATAAAAAGATATCTTAAGAACAACCTTTGTTTGGGCTTTGATTCATGCAATTCAACCTAGTTATTGCATTAAGCTTTTGGTGTTCCTTCTTGCTCACTCCTCAAGTAATTATTTATTTTCTTTTCAGTTTCATATGTCTCATTCATTATCTAGTCATATTAAAAATGTTTATTTTAATTGTTAGAGTTTTGATTGCATTAATGAAATTTATTCCATTTTTCCAAGCTTAATTTAATGTGAATTATCCTATTTTAATTTTTTTGAACATGCAATACTTCATTTAAATCTTACACTCAAATTGGATGTATGATGCAGGATTATCCAAAAAGGTTACCCCTTTTAGCAGGGGTTGGATTTACAGTAAATATTGTTAGCTATTCATTTCGTATTTTATTCTCCTTGGGATATAATTAGGTCTCTAAATATAGTTAGTCTTTTATTCTTCAATAATAACATATTGGTTCATGATGTTGTGAAAGCATCTTCTGTCTTGTTGTTATTATTGTTCTAACTTCTACTCATTGTCTAACCAATTTTTATGTGTCTATATAAGTAATGGATACATGGCTAGCTTATGCAACCTTGAGGAATACAAGATGTTGTAAAAGTAATGTATTCTTGGTGATCATAAATCATGTTTTTGTTAATTTTATAAGGAATATAAATCTAAATAGTATGTATACGGCGATTGTGTCTTTAAAGTCTATGGATGGAAAATGTTAACGATTATAGTTTTCCTAAGTAGTATGATTTATTTTATCGTATTATTTACATTATATTGATTGGACGAATTTATAATTCAAAATTTTTTCTATAGTAATAACTTTTGGTGAGTTTGAGTTTTGTTTAAAATTGGACAATAATAATGAGGGATTAACTTTGATTCTTTAGCATTTTTTCTACTTGAAGCATTATTTATAAGTCATCACAATTAAAATTTCAATGTTCTTGAACATTTATAATACATTATTCTATTAAATAGGGACTTTTCTAATTGGTAATGAGTTTAGATTAGAGACTTGATTGATTCTTTCCTATTTGATTCATTTTAATAAAGATAAAGGTACCTTAAACAAATCAACATCATAGTGCAACTTTTGGTGAAATAGATATCTATCATGCAAACAACCTCATTCTCTAGAAGGTATATTTGCTATTGTTGATTTTTCAAGTACAATAGCCTCTTTCTACATCATTGAATTTATGTCTCTCTTTCTATTATCTCACTCAATTATTTTGTTTTAGATTGGTGTACAAATGGATGATCCACTTCAATAAGTATTCTATGGGCAAGAGGTGGACGTATATGTATGATACATTTCTTAACAACAAATCAAGATAATAATAAAATAGCACACTAAAGGGTTCACTCATCTCTTTAACTAACTGACCTCTACAAATATTTCTAGATAATTATATATGAATTATATAAACAATAACTTGAAATTTTAGTTTTTTTTAATGATTTTTGGATGATGGAAAAATAAATGATTATAATTATTTTATGAAAATGCCTTAGGGGGGAGGGTGAATAAGGCTAATGAGGGTTGTAGGAAAATAAAAATGATTTTGCAGAATTAAACAAGAATTGAAAAAATGTTGAGAAGGAAGAATGAAGAACACAATGATTTAAAGAGTTTGGATTCAACAATAATCCTACATCTCCATTTAACTTATCCCCAAGTTAGGATTTTCATTCACCCATAATCTTATTCATAAGATTGAGATTACATAGGACTTCTATGGCTCACTCTTACAATATTACAACTTGAGTTTTCAAGGCTCATTCAAAAACCAAATCCCAAGTATTTTAATGGACAAAACTTAAACTAATTCCTTTTATAATAGAATTTCACTTCCTATTTTCTTAATCCCAGAAAATAGAAGAACAATAATATTTATTCTAATACTCACCAACTCTCACAAGAGTTATACAAATATAAAAATTATTTAAGAGAGAATTTGAGAGCTTAATTGAATACTTAAGAAAGAATGAATGATAAAAAAGTTTCTTTAAACTTTTAATTGAACTCCATGAGTTGTTTATCTACTAAAAACTTAGATTATGAGCTGTTGGATGCATTGATTATGTTTCCAACGTCTCTTGTTAATTTTTGAATCATTTTGGACTTATTTCTGTCAAAAAGTCGCTCACGATCAGGAGGAGCAAACCCTGGCTCTTGAGCGTCAATTTGATGACCATTGCATTAAAAAATGTTTATTGAATGCTATTAAGACTGCCCTTATGAGCTAATCTCTGCTCCTCATTATTGTGAGGGCAGCTTGTGAGGAACACTGACCATTTTGCTAAAAATGAGCTCTTGAGGCCCTATACAAGGTCGGCTCATAAGGTGCTTATGAGTACACCACGGTAAGTCCAAATTTGTATATTTTTGGTATATAAATGTTTCTCAAAGATTAGGGTCTTGCATAGATTTAGATACTTAATTGAAACTCATAAATATACTCTTTTAAAGAGTATTTCATTGTCTCTAATCATTAAACAAGTATTCTTGATAATCAATTAACTTCTTACACAATTAAAGGAAATCATTAGAATCTAAATTATTTATCAAAGTCCAAAATTAGGATTTTGATCATGCAAATGGTCAACAGTCTCCCCTTTTTTTGGCTTTGACAACCAATTTGATAAGATAATAAATAAAGTGTGTGAGTATAAAAAATAAATGACATGAATAAGCATGCATTGTACAATATAGCTCCCCCTTTCAAATTAAATTGATGCAATATGTGAAGGAGATTATTAAAATGATTAAAAAAAATTTCTCCTTAATAAATATATTTTTTTATTTCTCCTCCTTTTTGGACATAATAAGAAATATAAATTTAATATTTTATTCCCCCTTTTGTTAAAAATAAAAACAACATAAAATTTAATAAGAGAAATAAAAAGAAACATGACCTAACATAACAAATGTGTTACAAACATAAAAACATGATAATATAATCATTAAAAAAATGTTAGGAAATATAAAGGAAATAATTCCAAATATATGTACATGTAGTGGTACTTAACTGCATCAAAAAAATAGTACGTATAGCACTTGACAAGTTTAGCTATCACATCATTTAGAGCTTAGCTAGCTAACATACATGATCATGTAGCACTTAGCATATCACAAACATAGCTTCTTCTTCCCAAAGAAAAGAGGAAGATATGAAGGGAAATCAACCTAAAGAAAATAAAAATTCGTAAGGGAATAAAAGATTATAAACCAAAATAATGAAAATAAAGATACACCAAATCTTTATAAAATCTATGTCATACATAAACAAAGTAAGCAAAAAAAGGTCTTTTATCACAATTATAAACTCATTAAAGCATGATTATTAAATTATGACAAAATTAGTCACACTTACAATGTTACTATGTGTGCATAAAAAAATTAAGAAATTTCTCCCCCTATTGAAAATTCGTAAAATAGAATAAGATTTGGATTCAAAAAATTGATATCAAGGACATACTCTCATATAGTGATGTCACTAATATAAACACATCTGTGGTAAAAATAATTTTCTCTCTTAAAAGAAATTAACTAAATATACATGCAAACTTAATTATTTCTCCCCCTTTGTCAAAATGTAAAAGAAAATTGTAAAAGAAAATAAAAAAGAATCAATGAAAAGGATAGAGTTACAATGATATTAAAATAACAATTGTAAACTAAAGAGAAACATAACAAGACATAAAACTCACAGCTCATAGCTTATATCCAGAAAATAAATTGAATGTAAATTATCATAAAATAACTATAAAAATAAATAAACATCTCAATGCTTAGATATGGAAAATATACTGAAAATAAACTAAACAAAAACTAACGATAAAATTAGCAAAAACATATAAAAATAAACTAGTCTTGATGGGGAGTAGGAGGAATAAAAAAAAAAGATAATGCATATTTAAACATATATAAATGCATGATAATTAAAAAAAAGGTAATTTGAATAATTAATTGAAATAATTTTAATAAATAATTATTAAATAACAATTTTTTTTAAAACAAAGTTAAGATCAAAATCAAACTTTTAACAATCAAAGTAATCAATAAGCACAACATGATTTCATATGAAAACAATCTAACCATCAATTAAGCATAAAATCAAGACAAACTAGAACCATCAATCATGCTAAATTGATACTTAATGAAATTCAATCTCTCTTCATTGAGAGGTTTGGTGAAGATATTTGCAAGTTGATTATTTATATCAATAAATTCAAGTGAGATATCATTAATTTGAACAAGATCACGCAAGAAATAATGTCTAATGTCTATATGCTTAGTTCTAGAATGTTGAACGATATTCTTGCTAAGGTTAATAACATTTGTATTGTCACATTTAATAGGAATGTGATCAAGTTTAATGCCATAGTCCTTAAGTTGTTGTTTTTGCCACAACACTTATGATCAACAACAACTAGCTGCCATATATTCTGCTTCAATGGTGGACAAGGAAACTGAAACTTATTTTTTACTAAACTAAGAAACTAAGCAATTAAATAAAATTTATCAAGTTCTAAAAGTGCTTTTTCTATCTAGTAAAATACCGGCAAAGTCTGCCTCTAAATAACTAATTAAGTCAAAGGAAGAATCTTAGGATACCAAAGTCCTAAATGCATTGTACCATAAAGATATTTGAAAAATCTTTTGATAGCATTCAAATGAGACTTTCTAGGACTTAATTGAAATCTAGCATATAAGCAAGTAGCAAACATAATATCAGGTCTACTAGTAGTTAAAAAAGAGATCCGATCATACCTCTAATTCGCTTTTCATCAATCAGTTTACCATTCTCATCTTTGTTGAGTTTAGTGGTGGTACATATAAGAGTCTTGCTTGATTTTGCTCCATCCATACCAAAATTCTTGAGAATGTCTCTTGCATATTTGGTTTGATTGATGAAAATCCCATCTTTACATTATTTGATTTATAATCCAAGAAAGAACTTGAGTTCTCCTATCATATTTATCTCAAATTCTCTTCGCATTAACTTGGAGAATTCCTCACACAAGCAATAGTTAGCAGCACCGAAAATAATATCATCAACATATATTTGAATAATTAATAAATCATGCTTGGATTTCTTTATAAAAAGAGTTGTGTCAACTTTTCTTTAGAGAACTCTTTCTCTAGTAAGAAGTTGCTCAATCTTTCATACCAAGCTCTTGAAGCTTATTTCAATCCATATAATGCTTTAGAAAATTTAAATATATGATTTGGAAAATCATAACTTTCAAAACCTAGAGGTTGTTCAACATATACCTCTTCTTCAATAAAAATATTTAAAAACTCACTTTTAACATCCATGATAAAGTTTAAAATCGATGTATGATGTAAATGCAAAAAGCATTCTAATAGCTTTTAACCTTGCAACTAGGGCAAAGGTTTCATCATAATCAATGCCTTCCTCTTGATTATAACCTTTATGTTAGTTATATGCACTAGGTCAATCATGTATGACCATGTTTTAACTTTATCATTTTATTAATAAAAAGGCATTTTTCATTATCATTTTGTGTTATGATAATTACTTGAATAGTCAATTCTTATTAAGGTCATCAAGTAAAACCCTTAGATTAAATATGAGTTCTATTCAAATTATCCCTAGTCATAATAATGTATTATGGCTAGTATAGTGTTGATTGATGATTATGTTTTACTAATCATGAATATGAGATAGTAAGTCAACTCATAGGTACTTATTTGAGAAATAAAGTGTTGGATTGACCCATCATGAGAATACTACATAGATTATTGTCATTAGTAATTCTCATAACAGTAATATTGGCTTAGTCCTCTGACCTTGAAATCACCATGGATTTCTACATAACTATTTTATATTTTGACACAATCTTACACTATCTTTAACCAAATGATGAAATAGGTTGTTATTGGGCATGAAATGAGTTATGTGAGGAATGTGAGTGATTTAGAAGGAATTTGTCCCTCATTTAATCTAATTAAGATATCTATGGGCCCCTTGATAAGATAGACTAGGAGAATGCATGGCCATGCTAAAGTAAATTGATAAAAAGTTATCATTCTCACTTTACTTGGAATCAAGAAATAATATGACTGAATTTTGTAAGGATGACATAATTTATGCCTTATATTGAATCAAATTATCATATGAAAAAGGGACTAGAATATTCACTGTATATTAGGTTATGTCAGATTATTAACTTCAGATGACTTCGGTAGTCATAATGTCTTGCTAGAGGCCATTTATGACTTGTAGGCCTAAATAGAGATTTAAGGCCTAATGCCAATATTATATGAACCTATAGGGTCACACACTTTAAATAAGCCTAAAATGAATATGGTTTTAACAAGCCCAAATAAGCTATGTGGAAATAAATAAATAAAATATTTATTTATTTGTTTGTTTATTTAAGGTAAAGGTTATCTTAAATAAATAGAAAATTATTTCTGATTTAATTTTAAATAAAATCAGAATAAGAATAAGTAAGAAATTACCAAAAGGTCATTTAGTAAGTGAAACCCTAATTTAGATGTTTATAAATATGTTATATTCTATAGGGTTTCACTAACACACTCTCATTATTCTGCCACTAAATTTGTTTTCTCTCTTTTAAAAAATAAAAAATATAGTTCTTTTGATTCTTGATTTATGAGAATTCAAGAAAAGGTGCTAGCACACAAACATTCATTTTCAAATCAAGGACTGTTTGTGTGGACACTTGTGGAGGATAGATTCTTTTAGAGACATCTCAATCCAAACTGCCAAATTAAAAGCTCGAGGTAGGGTGTCATTGGAGTGAACCTCCTCTCTTCCTTCTAGAAATCTTATCTCTTCTGCATTTGTGGTAAGATTTTGAAAACCCTAGAGTTAATCAATTAATTGAATTACTTAGATTCAAGTTCAGGTTTGTGATTAAATTTTTATTTTTTAGCTGCGTATGGAATCATGAAAACCAACACTTTAGCTACTAGTCTAGCTTTGTTCCTAGTTATGACACCTTGTTCATTCATTTTATTTCTAAACACACATTTAGTGCCTATAATGGGATGATGTTTTGGTCTAAGAACTAAGGACCAAACCTTGTTTCTCTCAAATTAATTTAACTCCTCTTTCATAGCAAAGACCCAAAATTCATCACACAAAGCATCATTAACATTTTTTTGTTCAATTTGAGAAATAAAGGCTATATTAATAATACACTTAAGTTTAGATCTAGTAGTTACCCCTTTTGTAGTGTCCCCTATGATGAGGTATTAAGGATGAGTTCTTGAAGATGAGCTTTTTTGAATTGCTAATGCTTTGGAAGTTCAAGGTAGGTTGAGATATATCCTCATTGTCCTCCTTGCTTGGACCTTCAAGTTCCAAAGGCTTACTAGCATTTTCTTATTGAGTATCCACAATCTCATTTTCACCTATAAGATCATCAAGTGAGTCTAATTCATAAAAAATAATATACATTGATTCTTCAACTACTAGAGTTCTTTTATTAAATACTTTATACACTTTGCTAGAAGTGGAATAGCTTAGAAAAATTCCTTCATTGGCTTTAGAGTCAAAATTTCCAACATTATCCTTAGTATTTAATATAAAGCACTTACATCTGAATACTCTTAGATATGAGATTTTAGGTTTTCTATTATTCTATAGCTCATAAGAAGTTTTATTTAAAATTAGTCTTTTGAAAACTCTATTTAAAATATAATAAGACGTGTTAACTGCTTTCACCTAAAAGTATAGAGGCAAATTATATTCATGAAGCATTGTTCTAGCCATTTCCATAAGAGTTCTATTTTTTCTTTCAACTACCCCATTTTGTTGAAGAGTTTTAGGAGAAGAAAATGTACGTGAAATACCATTTTCATTGCAAAAGGGTTTGAAAAATTCATTTTCAAATTTGGTTCTATGATCACTTATAATAGAGGAAATATAAAAACCTTTTTCTTTTTAAACTCTTTTTGCAAATTTTTCAAAAGCTTTAAATGCATCATTCTTATGACCAAGAAAACATACCCAAGTAAATCTAGAGTAATCATCAACCAATACATATGTATAGTGCATTTCACTAAGACTAATAACTTTAGTTGATCCAAACAAATCCATATGTATAAGTTCAAGTAGTCTAGAGGTGGACACTACATTTTGAGCTTAAATGAAGACTTGGATTATTTTCCCTTCTAACAAGCATCATAAGGTTTATCCTTATTGAAATCAAGTTTAGGTAAACTAATCACAAATTCATGTTTATAAAGATCATTCAATAGGTCAAAATTTTCATATCCTAACCTTCTATGCCATGTCCATGTGTCATGAGAAATAAACATTAAGCATTTTATGTCTTTGTTATTAATTTTATTCAAATCAATGACATAAACATTATTAACTCTTTCACCATAAAAATTACTTTGTCTTAATCAAGACTACTAACAAAGCAATTTTTAAGATAAAAAGTGACATTATTTCCTATATCACTTATACTAAGCAAGTTATGTTTAAGACCATCAACAAGTAATACATAATGTATAGATAAGGATTGAGGATTACTGATTTCTCCAATGCCTACAATTTTCCCTTTGGCATTGTCTCCAAATGTGACATGTCCTCCATCCTTAGTATCAAGTTTATTGAATTTCTCCTTGTCTCCCGTCATGTGCCTTGAACATCCACTATCGAGATACCACTTTCTTTTTGTTCTTATGGATTTCAAGCAAACCTACATAAAATAATTTAAGTGTTTTTTTAAACCCAAAACTTTCTTGGTCTAGGTTGGTTAGTTTTAAGATATTCGAAAGGAAGAAAATTCATGTGTAGTCTTCTATAAAAACATACATTATTGGTATGTCCTTTGATCATGCAATATGAATATATGACATTTTCAAATTTATTTCTCCTAAGATGATATGCTTTCCTAGTATGTGAAGTTTGTCTTTCATGTTGTGTTAATGTGTGCTTCTTATAACTCTTTTGAGTCATAGTGTTAAATATACATTGGCAATGATAATGTATATTTTGATAGGTTTGTGCAACATGTTTATGTGCATTGTATTGTGTAGCATGCCTGATTGCATGCTTGGATTGAGGTGCTCTAGTTTGAGTCTTACCTCTTTATGTTAATAAAGGATGAGTCTTATGAGACTTTCCCTTGTTGTTTAACACATAAGATCTTTAGCTTTGAAAGCTTGAGTCTTAATTGATTTAGAGGTAGAATGAATGGAATTACATGATGTTTTAATAAATTTAATATGTGGTGATGATGAAGATGAGGCCATTCTATTAGTATATCCAATTCCATGAGTATTTCCATGAAATTTTTAAGAGTCAAGTAAATTATCTAAACTCTCTTTTCCTCTTTAGAATTTCAATATGGAATTTTTTAGTTTCATTACCTCATTAGAAAGTTTATGATTTTCATCACTTGCTTTCTTGAGTTGCTCTTCTAAGGAATTAGAAGATTTTAATTACTAGCAAGTTTATTATTTGATTTAACAAGATTAAAAAATTCAATTTTTAACTTCTCAAATTCTTTGGTTAACCTATTTAACTTATTCTTATAATGCTTCTTTTTAGAAAGTAAGCTTTTGGACTTAAGTAAGAGTTTGCTCATCATCATCATCATCATCATCATTATCATATTCATCATAGGCACAATACTCATCACAAGAAGAGTTAGAAGCAAATGGTACCTCTTTTTCATCTTTAAGAGCCATAAAGCAAAGATTGGTCACTACTTATTGTTCCTCTTCTTTTTCAGATTCAGATGAGTCATCATCCTAAGCAGCTTTAAAGGCCTTCTTTTTATCCTTTGCTCATTTGTTCTTGAATTTGAGTTTGGGACACTCACTTCTAATATGTCCCAATTTCTTACATTCATAGAAAGTAACCTCTTTACTTTTCTTCTTATTTTATCCCTCATACTTCTTATTGAAATCTCTTGTTCTTATAGAATTTTTTTAAATCTCTTATTCTTGAAAAATTTTTCTTTCTTAAGAACTTATTGAAGCTTCTAGTGAGCATGGCAATTTCATCATCTTCATCACTAGAGCCTTCAGTGTTTTCCTCTTCACTATCATCTTATGAAGCTTTTAATGCAATGCTCTTTTTCTTTTCTTCCTTCGCTTCTTGCTCTTCACCTCTTTTCTTAATTGTAAGCTCATGCGTTAAGAGCTTACCAATAAGCACATCGGTTGAAAGGCTTGAAAGGTCTTAAGCTTCCTCAATTGAAGTGACTCAAGATTCCTAATCCTTCTTAGGTAGGATTCTTAAAATCTTATTGTTCATCTCTTCCTTATGAGGAGAGCATTAAGATAGTTTGTCATCTCTATGATTGATTCTTGAGACTTCATTTTGAAGAGTTCATATTCATATATATGAAATTGAACCTTTTTGCTTCTTACTTGTACATTGCTTTTATAATGGTTCTCCATGGTCTCCCATATTTCCTTGGCCGAAATGCAATGTTGAAGCTTGCCTCCTTCTTCTCTTGTCATGGAAAAGACTATAGTGATAATAACTTTCTTGTTTTTGTAGTTTTCTTCCTTTTGATCATTACTCCAATCACTTCTTGAAAGAGTAGTTTATATACCATCAATGGTAGTTTTTTGTGATTGCCAACCTTTAAGAATAACTTCCCAAAGTCTAATGGAATCACAATCTAGATATAGCTCCATTTTGAACTTCCAATGAGCATAGTCACAACCATTAAAGAATGGTTTAAGTGAAGAAAATTTTTGAAGTTCACTCCTCATTATCTTGTATTCTAACAATTAAGTTCCTAGAATCCAAGCTCTAATACCAATTAAAAATGCCTTAGAGAGGGGTGAATAAGGCTAATAAGGGTTTTAGAAAAATAAAAAAAAATTAAGGAATTAAACAAGAATTGAAAGAATGTTGAGAAGGAAGAATGAAGAACATAATGATTTAAAGAGTTCGAATTCAACAACAATTCTACGTCTCTACCTAACTTATCCCCAAGCTAGGATTTTTAATTATCCACAATCTTATTCATAAGATTGAGATTACACAAGAGTTTTATGGCTCACTCTTACAACCTTACAACTTGAGTTTTCAAGGCTTACTCAAAAACCAGATCCTAAGTGTTTAAATAGACAACATTTAAACCAATTCCTTTTAGAATACAATCTCACTTCCTATTTTCTTAATCCAAGAAAATAAAAGAA
Source organism: Mallotus nudiflorus (assembly GCA_947683625.1). NCBI lineage: Eukaryota > Viridiplantae > Streptophyta > Magnoliopsida > Malpighiales > Euphorbiaceae > Mallotus > Mallotus nudiflorus. The sequence continues at coordinate 4,143,242 of CANTUR010000275.1, read as the reverse complement.
CAAAAATATCTATTCTAACACTCACCAACTCTCATAAGAGTTACACAAATACAAAAATTATTTAAGAGAGAATTTAACATCTTAATTGAATGCTTACGAAAGAATTAATGATAAACAAGTTTCTTTAAACTTTCATTTGAACTCCATGAGTTATTTATATAGATAAAAAACTTAGATTATGGATATTGGATGCATTGATTATGTCTCTAATGTCTCTTATTGATTTTTGAATCATTTTGGACTTATTTCTATCAGAACACCGCTCACGATCATAAAGAGCAAACCCTGGCATGTGAGTATTAGTTTGAGGACTGTTGCATTAAAATATGTCCATTGAATGTTGTCAAGACTGCCCTCATGAGCTGATCTCTGCTCCTTATGATTGTGACGGCAACTCATGAGGAGCACTGGCCATTTTGCCAAAAATGAGATCCTGAGGCACTATACATGGTTAGCTCGTGAGGTGCTCATGAGCATACCACTGTAAGTCTAAATTTGTATATTTTTGGTATATAAATGTTTATCAAAGATTGGGGATTTGCATAGATTGAGATACTTCATCAAAATGCATATTTATACTCTTTTAAAGAGTATTTCATTGTCTCTAATCATTAAACAATTATTCTTAATAATCAATAAAGTTCCTACACACTTAAAGGAAATCATTAGAATTTAAATTGTTTATCAAAGTCCAAAATTAGAAGTTTGATCATGCAAATAGTCAACATTTTATATTTAATAAATATATAAACTTTTATTATTTTATGTTTCATAAATACAAGATTTATATAATCACTTGAATTACTATTATATAAATTAGCTTATAATACTTTTATATGCTATTCAATTATTTGCACAGACTTTGACCTTAATTAAATTTATAGTGATGGATGTTGATAGTGAAGATACAACTAAGTAGTAATATTATTGATAGGCATTGAGTTAGATTATGAATAGTTAAAATGGATGTCCTGAAATGCAGTATATTGTGTTAACTAACCTTAACTAACCTTAGTAATATATTCAGTAAAGTTCTTTTATGAAATATCTCTAAAAGATTTTCTTCCAAATTATAGTAAAAACTTTACTATCACTAATTCACAAAAATTCATTAAAATAAATTAATAAGTTCACCCCTGCAATGCATGAGTATTGGCCTAGTTAGTATTTGATGAATCAAACTAACTATAAATGCTCATGTAAATTAACTATATTTTAGAAAGGAAAAATGATCAAATCTATCATGAACTTTGGTCCAATTTTCAATTATATCTTATTCTTAAAATTATATCAATTTAGCTATTCAACTTTGCAAATTATATCAATTATATCATATTCTCAAAGTTATATCAATTTAGCTATTCAACTTTGCAAATTATATCAATTCTATCCTATTTTAATTTAAGGGTCTAACTATATTTTAAAAATTACTGTTAGATCCTTATAAAACAAATTTATTTGTTAAAATCTTTTCCTCTTATTTTTTTAACAAAGAAATAAAATATAAAAGAATATTTTCAAATTTTAAAATTTACTACTTTCAAAATACTTAAATTTTAATTTTGAAATATTTTCATAAAATTAATTTTTTTACATATTATATATATAAAATTCTTCATATTTTAATTTTTCTAAAACTTATTTTGTTACGGGAAAGAATCTGCTACATTATTGGAGTAATATTTTCCATTATAGGATTGTATACATAATAAGTCAATGATTGTAATTGATCCTGTATATTTAGTTTCCTAGAATAGCTTATCTAATGTACTATATAAAATCACGTCTTCTCTTTGAAGTAAATACATAGAAAATTTCCTAATATTCGATTCTTATTTCATGGTGTCAGAGCATTTATACCTGGTAACTCTGTAATTCTTTAAACATTTCTATAGTTGTTACAGCCATGGCAGATAAAGGCAATAATGGAAAATAATCAACATCATCTAAGGCTATCATAAAAGCCTCAGACCCCTACAATTTACATCACTCGGATCATCCAGGTATGTTACTTGTCTCTAAAGTACTCGAAGGAGACAACTATAGCACATGGAGCTTGAGTGCTAAAAGTAAGATTTGACTTGTCACAGGATTAATCAAGCCACCTTCTTCAACATAAACTAGTTTTGATTCCCGGAAATGATCCAACGACATGGTTCTCTCTTGGATATTAAATTCCATCCATCCGGACATAGCCAACAGTGTAATTTATTAGGAAACTACAGCAGAGGTTTGGGCAGACCTGCAATAGCGTTTCTTTTAAGGAAATGATTTGAGAATTTATCAGATAAAAAAAAATATTGTGGAATATAGGCAAAGACAACAATCTATTTCGGTCTATTACAAAAATCTTAAAGCTTTATGGGATGAACGCTCATCCTATCATGAGACATTATCTTACTTGTCTGGAGGATTGGAGAAACTTAACCAGAGAGATGAAAAGGAGAAGGCTATGCAATTTTTTATAGGATTAAATGACAGTTATGCAGCCATTCATGGACAAATTTTGTTGATGCAGCCTCTACCTGATATGCAACAAGTTTATTCACTTGTTCTTGAATAAGAAAACAAGTTAAATTCTCTCTCAATTATGGGAACATGAACCACCATGCCATGATTTTAGATCAAAATAGTAAGAAAGCTCAAGCTCATCAAGTTCAAAAACAAAAAGCACAGTTGCATTGCTCTTATTGTAACTGTAATAATCACATCATTGAAAAGTGCTTCTACCTACATGGCTTTCCAGTTGGACATAAGCTTCATGGAAAAAATGTGAAACCATCTAATCAGTGCCCTTCAAGTGCAAATAATGTGAAGATGGAAATGAACAAAGCAGAAGAGACAATGACAAAGTTTGTTCCAACAGATGATGGCCTAAGGTACACAACTGATGAATATAACCAATTGATAGCCACGATTCGAAAAACCAATGAGGGTAATTCATAGCATTTTGCTAACACCACAGGGAACATCAAATCATCTAAAGTTAATTTGGCTACTTCAGACTTGCACTCGATTGTTGACAGTGGAGCCATGGATCATGTGGCTTCCTCAATTGAATTACTAGAACAAAAAATTATACCAGGGACAGCCACTATTGGTTTACCAAATAGTGGTTAGGCACATATTGAATCAATTGGTTTATTAAAAAATTTCACCTCATATAAAAATTGATGAAGTTCTCAAAGTTCCACAATTCAAAGTTAATTTAGTATCAATTAGTAAACTAACACGAGCATTGAAGAGTATAGTAATTTTCTCTCCTAATTTTTTTATTATGTAGGATGCTACTATGAGGAAGACGATTAGCCTGTGCAAGCAACATAATGGCCTTTACTACCTAACACAAGACCAAAATCTAGCCTTGGCCTACACTATCCACAAACACTCCAACCTTTGGCATCAATGTCTTGGGCATCCATCATTTGGTCCTCTTAAAGTCCTTAGTAAATATGTTCCTGCAATTTATTTTGATTCCAAGCATGCTTGTGAAGTTTGTCCTCTAGCTAAACATACTTATCTGTCTTTTCCATCTAGTTCAATTTCTTCTCAAGCACCTTTTGATTTGATACATTGCGACATTTGGGGACCTCAAAAAATAAATTCTCATTGTGGGGCTCATTATTTCTTAACAATTGTTGATGATTTTACTCAATATTCTTGGATTCATTTTATGAGTTTTAAATCTAAAACACAGGGAATATTGCAATCATTTATTTCTTCGGTAGAAACATAATTTAAATGTTGCATCAAAACTCTTAGAGCTGACAATGGTGCTGCCAACAAAATAGGGTGATTGAGAGGAAACATCGCCACATTTTGATTGTAGGTAGGGCTTTTCGTTTTCAAACAAACTTGCCATTAAAATTTTGGAGAGAACATTTAAATAGCTTACTATTTGATCAATCACTTACCTGCTCCTCTTCCATCTCGTAAATCACCATACCAACTTCTCCATAATAAGCCTCCTACATTTACACATCTTTGAACCTTTGGATGCTTATGCTATGCCATCAATCTTCTACCCACATCTAAATTTGATCAAAGACCTCATCGTTGCATATTCATAGGCTATCCATTGGGTCAAAAAGATTATAAAGTTTATGATTTTGCCACTCATAAAATATTTTCTTCTCGAGATGTTGTATTTTATGAGCATGTTTTTCCTTTTCATACTAATTCTCAAGAACAATAAGATGATATGCTTGTCCTTCCTTTACCACATACCTTCAATGAACCAGTGCTCCCACATACAACTGATCCAACAGACATTGACTAACCATCCTCTCCACTAACCTTATCTCTAGACTTTCCAAGAATTGTGAATGACCCATTCTCTTATCACACTATTGCACCACCATAAACACTTATTGCTATTCGTCATTTAGAGTCACACTTAGAGACTTTCATCTCTACCACATGGCCAAAGTTGCTACCAATCAGTCTTCTTCCTTATCAAGTACGCGTTATCCTTTATCTCAGTATATATCTTATGCACAAATTTCTCCATCATATCGTAATTTTTTTTGTGTTATTACTACTTTTGTGGAACCTGTGACTTATGCATAAGCAGTGTTGGACCTTAAGTGGCGAGAGGCTATGGCTGTCGAATTAAGTGCTCTTGAACAAAATCACACTTGGACACTCACACTTCTTCCTTCTCGTCATCATCTAAGCAGATGCGAGTGGGTCTAAAAGATTAAATAGAACTCTGATGGCACCATTGAGCGATATAAAGCTCGTTTGGTGGCTAAAGGTTGTACTTAACGAGAAGGGATTGACTATAAAAAGACATTTGCTCATGTGGCCAAATTAGCTACTATCCGTTGTTTACTTGATGTAGCTACTATTCGAAATTGGTCACTTCATTAAATGGATGTCCAAAATCCTTTCCTTCATGGTGATTTACTTGAAGAGGTCTACATGCAATTGCCTCTCGATTTTCATCGATAGGGGGAAACACTTACAGTATGCTGACTCAACAAATCATTGTATGGGCTTAAACAAGCCTCTCAGAGTTGGTTTAAAAAATTTTCCACTGCCATTCAATAAGATGGTTTTCGCTAATCCAAAGCTGACTATTCACTTTTCATAAAAATCTCTGGCAATTCTTTTATAACGGTACTCATTTATGTGGATGACATGATCATAACAAGTAATGATGACAATATAATTGCTGCATTTAAGGAGTCAGTTGAGGTACTTTCTTGGCATTGAAGTTGCTCATTCTGCTAGTGGTATCTTAATATCCCAACAAAAGTACACACTTGAAATCTTAGATGAAGGAGGCTTGCTTGGCGCCAAACCATTGCTAACACCAATGGACGAAAATATCAAACTTCTACCTATATAGGGAGATTTGTTAAAAAATACATCTACTTATAGAAGATTGGTGGGATGACTTATTTATCTTACTATCATAAGGCCAGAGATAAGTTACTCAATCCACATTCTAATTCAGTTTATGTGAGAACTAAGAAAACCACACTTGGATGTTGTCCATCATCTTTTACGATGTCTAAAAGGTACACCTAGAGAAGGACTACACTTTCCAGTAAAAGGAAATTTACTATTGAGAGGATTTGGTGATGCAGATTGGGCTCGATGTTTAATCATGAGATGATATGCAACTAGTTATTGTATCTTTCTTGGAGGAGCTTTCATTTCATGGAAGACCAAGAAACAAGCAACAGTTTCAAGGTCCTCGACAGAATCAGAATATCGTGATATGGCTTCTATAACATGTGAGCTTACTTGGGTTAGGTACTTGTTAGATGACTTGCAGGTACAACATCCACAACCAACAAGACTATTCTGTGATAGCAAAGCAATGCTGCATATTGCAGTTAATCCAGTTTACCATGAACGAACGAAACATATAGAGATTGACTACCATGTTATTCAAGAGCGTATTCAATCAGGTGCCATAGAGACTGCACATGTTTCATCAAATTGTCGGCTTGCTGATATATTTACTAAGCCTCTCAATTCATCAATTTTTCGTTCTCTTCTTAACAAGTTTGGCATTCTCAACATACACGCTCCAACTTGAGACAGAGTGTTACAGGAAAGAATCTGCTACATTATAGGAGTAATATTTGCCATTTATAGGATTGTATACATAAGTCAATTATTGTAATTGATCCTGTATATTTAGTTTCCTATAGTAGCTTAGCTGATGTACTGTATAAAATCACGTTTTCTCTTTGAAGTAAATACATAGAAAATTTCCCAATATTCAGTTCTTATTTCATATTTCTCGACTTTCAATTACATTATTTAAAAATTTTCTAACAAAAATTGAACACAAATGCAAAAAATAAATTTTAAGATTGAAAAATTTTCCATTGTTTTGAAAAAAAAAAAAAAAAACCTTATTAAAATTTCCATTGTTTTTATAACTTTTGATAGATTTTCTGCTGTGGATTTTCAACATGGCTGCTTCTTCTCTTGCACTCGTAGTACCTATACAAAGGAAGTATGATGTGTTTATTATAGTTACAGAGGTGTGGATTTACGGGATAATTTTGTTAGTCATCCTTATGTTGCCTTGACAGAAAAAGGAATTATAACTTTTATTGATTATGAACTGGAGAAAGGAGCTGGGATTTCATCACCCTTTTAAATGTAATTGAGGGATCATTTATGAGTATAATCATATTAACATGAAATTTTTGCTTGGATGAGCTTGTGAAGATTATGGAATGTGAAAATACACTCGGTCAATTTGTTATCGAGTAGACACATCTGATATAATAGAGCAAATTGGAGATTTTGGATATGGATTTGAGAGGCTTGTAAAGGAATTTCTGGAACAGTGAAAAAGTGCTTTGTTGAAAGCAGCTAGTTTAGCAAGATGGGTTTCATATGCAACGGGGTAAACATTTCAGCATTTGGTTTGAGGATTTTTACATGTTGATGTTGCTTGTAGATGATATCTGACACACTAGTTTTTTTTTTTCCTTTATAATTTTTTAATCTTTAGAAAATAATTCATAAATAATATTATTATTAAAAATAATTTTTTTTGTATTTGTGTTCAATTTTTATTAGAAAATTTTTAAATAATATAACTAGAAGTCAAGAAATAATTTTTAGAAAATTTAAAATATGAAGACTTTCATATATAAAATAAAAAATTAATTTTATGAAAATATTTCAAAATTAAATTTTAAGGTTATTTTGAAACTAGTAAGATTAACATTTGAAAATATTCATTTATATTTTCTTTGTTCATTAAAAAATAAGGGGAAAAATTTAATAAATATATTTATTTTATAAGGATTTAAAAGTAATTTTTAAAATACATTTAGACCCTTAAATTAAAATAGGATAAAACTAATTCAAATTGTAAAGTTAAATAGCTAAATTGATATAACTTTGAGAATAGGATATAATTGAAAATTAGATCAAAGTTAATGATAGGTTTGATCATTTTTCGTTTTAGAAATTTAGTTTGGTTCAATAAATTTAATCATATTTTTTAAAATTAAAATTGAATCAAACCTTTTGATACGAACCCACTAGACGACCTGCTCTAGGAACCCGTTCAACATGAACCCAAACCCACGCTCTCAAGGAAAGTTCAAATCAAGTTCCAATTCAGACATAGAGAACCTTCACCTCATGTTTAGTTAGTCCAAACAACCAAAGCTATATCAAAACTTTAACCTTTTGAACAATAACAAACAAGCAACAAAGGTTATTAAAAAGACGCCACAATCTACTGTCTGAAAGATAGATTGATAAGTCACAAAGGTTGTCACATGGTTAACCACCAAGTAACCAAAGAGAATCCTCTCTAAATTTTATTAATCATCCATGATTGCACATCCTCTAGGTTACATAAAATAAGGCTTTATATAGGCTTAAAGAAACCCTAAATAAAACATAATTAATATCCTAACTAAACAAGAAAACAAAATCCTTCTTAAATAAGAAAATATAATTCTACTTAAATAAGAAAATATAATCCTAGTTAAATTCGGATTTACTTATGCAGCACATTGTAGCACACTTTTCAATACGATGATGGCCGAATTAACTTAAGCCCAAAACACAAAAGTTGTAGCCCTTGTTGTTATCTTTCATCAGCATCTTGAATCACTTCATTTGGATCTATATTGAGTGAGATACAGCCCATTTACTGATGTATATTCAGTCTGCCCAGTTTTATTCACGATCTGATAATCTTTCATAATTTTAGCTCAGGTATAAGGCCGAATTAACTCTAGATATCTTCACAAAAGTTGTAGATCTCTTTCTTAGCTTTCAACAGCTTCTTGAATCATCTCAATCAGAGTTTTGTAGAGTGATTTATGACTAAAATACTGAAGTATGCTACAAAATACGAATTTATGCTAATTGTTCTTTTCTTGAATGAACATTGCCTTATTAGCATGAACAAATCTTGAAATCTTCCTCTTTGGAGCTAGGATCACATCATTCTCCCTTTCTTCAAAAAGATTTGTCCTCAAATCTTTATCTTCCATGCAATTGGATATATATTTTTTTATTTAAAAAAAAGACTCAAGAACACCACACAAGAAAAAAAAATAAAGAAATTTTAAATAGACTAAAAAAATTCAAGACATATGTATTTTTTAACTTATAAATAAAAATTAAATTTAAAATCCTAAAAATTGAAAAATAAAAAAAATGAAAGGTAGAAGATTAGTAACCTTAAACCCTCTTTGTATCAACCAACTAAAACCATAGGTATATTAAACCTAAGACCCTTCGTTACAAATTGATCAAATCAAACTTAAGGTATAAAATCTAATTGATACGACCAACTAAAACCTTAGGTATATCAAACCTAAGACCCTTTGTTACAAATCATTCAATTAAATCAATCAAATACCAACCAAATCAAAAATCATAAAAAAAACATATTTATTTTTTTTGACACAAATAGAAAAATTTTAAAACCACAATAATTAAAAAGTAAATTAAGGATACGTAGAATTGAATTGAACAAAAACCTGATTTGAGCCAAGCTCTGATACCAAGTGATACGAACCCACTAGACGACCTGCTCTAGGAACCCGTTCAACATGAACCCAAACCCACGCTCTCAAGGAAAGTTCAAATCAAGTTCCAATTCAGACATAGAGAACCTTCACCTCATGTTTAGTTAGTCCAAACAACCAAAGCTATATCAAAACTTTAACCTTTTGAACAATAACAAACAAGCAACAAAGGTTATTAAAAAGACGCCACAATCTACTGTCTGAAAGATAGATTGATAAGTCACAAAGGTTGTCACATGGTTAACCACCAAGTAACCAAAGAGAATCCTCTCTAAATTTTATTAATCATCCATGATTGCACATCCTCTAGGTTACATAAAATAAGGCTTTATATAGGCTTAAAGAAACCCTAAATAAAACATAATTAATATCCTAACTAAACAAGAAAACAAAATCCTTCTTAAATAAGAAAATATAATTCTACTTAAATAAGAAAATATAATCCTAGTTAAATTCGGATTTACTTATGCAGCACATTGTAGCACACTTTTCAATACGATGATGGCCGAATTAACTTAAGCCCAAAACACAAAAGTTGTAGCCCTTGTTGTTATCTTTCATCAGCATCTTGAATCACTTCATTTGGATCTATATTGAGTGAGATACAGCCCATTTACTGATGTATATTCAGTCTGCCCAGTTTTATTCACGATCTGATAATCTTTCATAATTTTAGCTCAGGTATAAGGCCGAATTAACTCTAGATATCTTCACAAAAGTTGTAGATCTCTTTCTTAGCTTTCAACAGCTTCTTGAATCATCTCAATCAGAGTTTTGTAGAGTGATTTATGACTAAAATACTGAAGTATGCTACAAAATACGAATTTATGCTAATTGTTCTTTTCTTGAATGAACATTGCCTTATTAGCATGAACAAATCTTGAAATCTTCCTCTTTGGAGCTAGGATCACATCATTCTCCCTTTCTTCAAAAAGATTTGTCCTCAAATCTTTATCTTCCATGCAATTGGATATATATTTTTTTATTTAAAAAAAAGACTCAAGAACACCACACAAGAAAAAAAAATAAAGAAATTTTAAATAGACTAAAAAAATTCAAGACATATGTATTTTTTAACTTATAAATAAAAATTAAATTTAAAATCCTAAAAATTGAAAAATAAAAAAAATGAAAGGTAGAAGATTAGTAACCTTAAACCCTCTTTGTATCAACCAACTAAAACCATAGGTATATTAAACCTAAGACCCTTCGTTACAAATTGATCAAATCAAACTTAAGGTATAAAATCTAATTGATACGACCAACTAAAACCTTAGGTATATCAAACCTAAGACCCTTTGTTACAAATCATTCAATTAAATCAATCAAATACCAACCAAATCAAAAATCATAAAAAAAACATATTTATTTTTTTTGACACAAATAGAAAAATTTTAAAACCACAATAATTAAAAAGTAAATTAAGGATACGTAGAATTGAATTGAACAAAAACCTGATTTGAGCCAAGCTCTGATACCAAGTGATACGAACCCACTAGACGACCTGCTCTAGGAACCCGTTCAACATGAACCCAAACCCACGCTCTCAAGGAAAGTTCAAATCAAGTTCCAATTCAGACATAGAGAACCTTCACCTCATGTTTAGTTAGTCCAAACAACCAAAGCTATATCAAAACTTTAACCTTTTGAACAATAACAAACAAGCAACAAAGGTTATTAAAAAGACGCCACAATCTACTGTCTGAAAGATAGATTGATAAGTCACAAAGGTTGTCACATGGTTAACCACCAAGTAACCAAAGAGAATCCTCTCTAAATTTTATTAATCATCCATGATTGCACATCCTCTAGGTTACATAAAATAAGGCTTTATATAGGCTTAAAGAAACCCTAAATAAAACATAATTAATATCCTAACTAAACAAGAAAACAAAATCCTTCTTAAATAAGAAAATATAATTCTACTTAAATAAGAAAATATAATCCTAGTTAAATTCGGATTTACTTATGCAGCACATTGTAGCACACTTTTCAATACGATGATGGCCGAATTAACTTAAGCCCAAAACACAAAAGTTGTAGCCCTTGTTGTTATCTTTCATCAGCATCTTGAATCACTTCATTTGGATCTATATTGAGTGAGATACAGCCCATTTACTGATGTATATTCAGTCTGCCCAGTTTTATTCACGATCTGATAATCTTTCATAATTTTAGCTCAGGTATAAGGCCGAATTAACTCTAGATATCTTCACAAAAGTTGTAGATCTCTTTCTTAGCTTTCAACAGCTTCTTGAATCATCTCAATCAGAGTTTTGTAGAGTGATTTATGACTAAAATACTGAAGTATGCTACAAAATACGAATTTATGCTAATTGTTCTTTTCTTGAATGAACATTGCCTTATTAGCATGAACAAATCTTGAAATCTTCCTCTTTGGAGCTAGGATCACATCACCTTTTGTATTTTGATTTTAAAAAATAAAAATTAAAACCAAAAAAAATTAATTTATGAATTGAAGGGAACCGATCAATTTCCGGTTATTTTAGTCATCTATATTGGGATACTATAAAGATGCCATAATCAAAATGAGTTTCTTTTTTTACTAAAAAATAAGTTGAATAGTCCTTCATTTATAATCTAGTAGTTCATGTGATAAATATTATAAGGAAGGGTTATAGGTTTGATCCCCCACTCTCCTTTAACCTCTAAGTTACTCAAAAACAAAAATCCTATCTGCATTACATATAAATGATTATTCCGTTGAATTAAGATCCATCTAATTGTAATGCTCTTTTATTCAGACAATTTTATCATTATTAATTTGGAAAACCAAATCAAATAATGAAATATGGAAGGAGATTTTTGAATTCCAAAATTTATTTGACTAAAAAGAAAGTCAAATAGCCAAATTGAGAAATGTTATACCTTTTTCACAGGCAATCTTTCAATGGTTTTCTATGTTGAGATTATAACAACTGTGTACACCAATTTTAGAAGACACAGTGAGCTATTTACTAGCTGGAACGTCCAAAAATGTTGTCTCACACTTCCAACTATACTGACCATTTTATTTTGCTTATGGAATGAACCTTTTTTTTTTATTAAGTATTTTAAAGAAAACTACAGAAGTATCTGTCCTATAAAATTCTATAAAGAGATTTAGTAAAATATTCGTTCAAAGAAAAAAAAATTCAAAGGACAATGCCGAACACACCCTTCGATTGATTTTCTCTTGAAGAAGGGCTTTGAGTAATTTACGGAATCATAACTATAAAGGAATTACGTTTACACTGTAAACACTTGTGACCGTTGGATATCCCAATCCTTGGTGGTCTTGAATCTAAAGCGTAATAGCTTGTTTATAGGTTTTCTATATATTTCCGTTTCCGAGATCTTTATGGATTCTGTCAATATAAATAGCTTATAAACAACAACGGTAACAGCTAAATCAATAGTTGTGTTCCGTAGAAAAAAAAAAAAATGGAGAGGAGGGTTGAAGAAGACGAAGGGAGAAACAACAGCGACCCTCCTTTTCATGGAGAAGGGGACATGGAACTAAAAGGAGAGGAAGCCTTTAGAAATACAGTAGTTCCTCCATGGACTCAGCAAATAACCTTCAGGGCTATTCTTACGAGCTTCGCTTTGAGTGTTGTGTTCAATTTCATTGTTTGCAAGCTCAATCTTACAACTGGTGTTATCCCATCTCTTAATGTTGCTGCTGGATTATTGGGTTTTGGTATTGTTAAATTTTGGACTAGTTTGCTTGGTAAAATTGGACTATTAAAGCAGCCTTTTACAAGGCAAGAAAACACTGTTATTCAGACTTGTGTTGTTGCATCTTCTGGGATCGCTTTTAGCAGTATGTTCTCTTCATTGTTCAGCTCTATTCTTATATTGCATTTTCATTATTGTTGATTTTTAGATTAATTATTATGAAAATTTTTTAATGGGTTTAACGATAAATGTGAGTTCATTGGGAAAAAAAAAAATAGAGATAAACTATGAAGATGTAGGGTTTGGTAGCAACTAGGGTTAAGGTGCGATCTAGTTGATTTTAGTAAATAACATCTCCTAAATTCTATATGGTCCATTTGATTAACTTTTTTTTTTTTTTTTTTTTTTTTTTCCAAATTTTGGAAACTACTATTAGGTGGGACTGCAAGTTACATGTTAGGTATGACTCCAAGTATAGCTGCTCAATCAGAAGGAGGAAATACACCAGCCAATGTAAAGAGTCTTTCACTTGGTTGGATGATGGGCTTTCTCTTTCTTGTAAGCTTTGTTGGCCTGTTCTCTATTGTACCCTTGAGAAAGGTAATTTTTTAGTATTTTTTTCTTTTTATTTTTTAATCAGTTTTCTTTTATAATGGAATTTCAGTATATGTTTTTTGGTTTACTGACTCATATATATATATATATATATATATATATATATATATATATATATATATATATATATTTCTCATAATCAAATTGCAGCTGATGATCTTGAAGTACAAGTTAACATACCCTAGTGGGACAGCTACTGCATACCTTGTAAACAGCTTTCACACACCTAGAGGAGCAAAATTAGCCAAGTAAGCATTATCAAGAATTTTTGGGTTTGATAGGGCTCACAATTTATTTATTTATGTTTGTAAAATTGTCTTCGCTATCTGCAGGAAGCAAGTTGGTACTTTGTTCAAATTTTTCGGTTTTAGCTTTTTCTGGGCTTTTTTCCAATGGTTTTTCACTGCTGGAGATGGTTGTGGCTTTTCTAGTTTCCCCACTTTTGGTCTTCAAGCCTTGGATAACAGGTAGCTTCTTTTGTGCTGTTTTACATTTAGTACGTATTCATTGTAATTATTACACACGCATGAGTGCTTATCCCAACTAATTAGGGTCCATACTATAATTGCACTTGAACTGCTCTTTTGTCAGAAATATACAATACAGTTGATTGTCTTTGTATGGTGGCAGGTTTTACTTTGATTTCTCATCAACGTATGTGGGTGTTGGAATGATTTGTCCTTACATGGTGAACATCTCCTTGCTTCTTGGAGCCATCATTTCATGGGGAGTCATGTGGCCATTAATTCAGGCCCACGAAGGTATCTGGTATCCTAGTGGTTTATCATCAAGCAATCTCCATGGCATCCAAGGATATAGGGTAAAATTATTTGCGTGCTTCCTGTACAAATCTTATGTTATTTAATGCCAAAGAATCTATTTTTACTAATGCAATGCTCTTTGTTTACCCGTTGCAGGTTTTTATAGCAGTTGCGGCAATGCTTGGTGACGGTCTTTACCATTTCGTTATGATGCTATTTTTAACCATTCATGATCTTTCTTCCAGGAAGGAATCAACCTTTTTGAAAAAGCAATCATCTGATATAACTCCGTCAGCTGGTGGTGAGAACACTGAGATTGTAGACTATAACGAACAACGAAGAAAAGAATTTTTTCTAAAAGACCAGATTCCGTTATGGTTGGCTTTGGTTGGCTACTTAGTCCTTGCCGGCATTTCTGTAGTTGTAGTACCATTCATCTTTAATCAATTGAAATGGTACCACATTCTAGTAGCGTATGTTGTTGCTCCAATTTTAGCCTTCTGCAATGCCTACGGATGCGGTCTTACAGATTGGTCCCTTGCCTCCAACTATGGAAAAATAGCCATCATAGGTTTCAGTGCTTGGGTAGGTCATGACGGTGGGATCATTGCTGGCCTTGCATCTTGTGGTGTCATGATGAGCATTGTTTCAACAGCGTCTGATTTAATGCAAGACTTTAAGACAGGATACCTTACCCTCTCTTCTGCTCGTTCTATGTTTTTTAGCCAGGTTGCTGGAACTGCTATGGGTTGTTTGATTACTCCTTTAGTGTTCTGGTTCTTTTACAAAGCTTACCCTAATATAGGCCAACCTGGAAGCACCTATCCTGCACCTTATGGCCAAGTCTATCGTGGAATGGCCCTTCTTGGCACAGAGGGTATCTCTTCCTTTCCCAAAAATTGCCTTACTTTGTCCATATCATTTTTCGTTGGTGCCATTGTCATTAACCTTATTCGAGACTTGCTCCAGAAGTACGAAACTAAGTACATGATCTATAGGTTTGTTCCGAGTCCAATGTGCATGGCAATCCCATTTTACCTTGGTGGTTATTTTGCCATAGATATGTGTGTTGGAAGCTTGATTCTTTTTATATGGGAGAAGTACGACAAGCAAAAGGCAAAAGACTACGGAACTGCAGTGGCATCTGGCCTAATTTGTGGTGATTCATTGTGGGGAATTCCAGCAGCAATTCTTGCTCTTGCTGGCGCCGCGCCTCCTATCTGCATGAAGTTTCTTTCTGCTGCTCAAAATGCCAGGGTGGATGATTTCCTGAGTAAAAGCTAAACCGGTGTCATGGTTAAATTGGCATATCATTTTTAGATTTATTTACTACTTAACGTTGCATCTAGTTAGTGTTATTATTTCATTTGTAAATATGCAATCTAAATTTCCTTTCTTCTCTAGATTATCCCCTATTTAAGTTTTTATTATTTTTATTAATTATTTTTAATGCTGTACACAAATGCCCTCTGCTAAGGCAGTCTCTGTATTAATTTACTCATTTTCCCTTCTTTCCCATGATCTGGTTTGGTCTCTTTTTTTCTTTTTTTCTTTGGATAAATATCACTACCGGCTGCTACATGACAATTTTTTTTTTTTTAATCTTTTCTTTGCCCCCAAATATAAGTTGCTATAAAGTGTGTATAAGCATTAAAACACCCCGCTAGGATTACGCCTGCATGCACGTGTATACGTGAAACTCACGAAAGGAGACATTATCCTTTTTTCTTCAAAGATGATTTAGATTAGCCTTACCATACATGCTTCATCATTTGGATTTTATTCCTTTAATTATATGAGGAAAGTAACGTAGGATTTTGGATTATGAGGGTAGGAGGAAGGTAACATAGAATTTTGGATTATGAGGGTATGAGGAAAGTAACTTAGAATTTTGGATCATGACACTTTTACGGTATCATTATAATAACATGTCAGACACATATTAATCATTAGATTTTAAGTAACTGTTACTTATTAAAAAGATTAAGTATAATATTTTTTTTTCGAACAAATTAAGTATAATCTTAACACAATAATAAACGCCAAAGGTGTAAATTGAACTTTCAAAATTTGCTCTCATTTTATATTGAACCTTTTTGTTTTTTGGAGCCAAATTGAAATTTTTCTTTATAAATTTAAATTATATTGCACCTTTGATGAGTACAATCAAATCCTATAACTTCTTTTTAGTACAATTAAGTGTTAGGGTCATTTTTCAAAACTATGAAAACCGATATTGAAAAACCTGAAATATATGTTTGAGAGAATTGGCATTCAAGACCATGATCAGACAATCAATTTGATAAAGAGAATTGTCATTCAAATCATTTCAAGACCAAACGAACTACTAAAACGTTATAGATATGCCAAGAATAAAGTGACCTTGAGAGAATAATAAAAAATGGCAAAAAGTGAGGAAAAATGTTTGAGAGAATTGGCATTCAAACCATTTCAAGACAATCAATTAGATAATGATGATTGTTGCAAATAAGGTGAAAACTTCTTTTATCACAAAATGAGGTGCTTTTTGTTACAAAGTAATGCTATTTGGATTGAAAAAATGCTTGTGCAACATACCTGACAGCTATGACAAAAGTTTTCAGGGATATGATTCATAAAGAGATGGAAGTGAATATTGATGAAATGGTGGTTAGAACAGAAAATTTTGAAGAACATTAAAGAGATCTAGAGAAGTTTATGGAATTGTTAACAAAGTTCAATGGTAGACTTAATTCGAATAAGTATGTTTTCGCAATATCCTTGTGTAAGTTGTTGGGATATATAGCCAGTTTGAAAGGCATAAAGATTGATCCAGATAAGATAAAGATTATTTAAGAAATGCCACCTCCTAAGATAGAAATAGAAATAAGATCTTTTCTAGATCACCTATAGTACATCGGCAGATTTATGTTTAAAATATCTTCAATATATAAACCAATATTCATATTGTTGAGAAAGGATTAGCCCACAATTTGGAATAAGCATTGCATATTGCATTTAAGAGGGTTAAATAGTACTTATTGAATCCTCTAGCACTTAGACCACCATAACTAGGAAATACACTTATCTTGTATTTGTATGTTAAAGAATAAACATTAGGGGCAACGTTAACTCAAGCAGATGACCAAAGGATAGAATTTGTAGTTTATTACTTGAGCAAAAAGTTGCTTCCATTAAAGAAAAATACAAGATCGTTGAGAAGATTTGTTTGGTTATGGTTTGGGTAATAAGAAAACTTTAACATTATTTTCTGTCTTATAGAGTGCAAGTTGTTTCAAGGATGGATCCAAGGAAATATCTATTTGCTAATCCTTTTTTGGTTGGTAAACTGGGTAGTTGGTTGATTTTATTCTCTAAATTTAATATTGAATACTTAACATAAATAAAAGTGATCAAAGGAAGAGCAGTTGCAGAATCACAATAATCGACTAAGGATGATCAAGAAGTTGACATTTCTTTTCTAGATAAAGAAATTAAATTGATTGAAGTGTAGGTTGGAAAATTTATTTTGATAGGGCAATGAATAAAAAAGGAGTAGGAATTGGAGTGACCCTAGTTTCATCTATTGATTTTGATAGCAAAAGGAATTAAAGGAAACCATAGTCAAGCTTTAGGTTTAAGAAGAACTTGAGATGATGAAGTTTGTATCTCTTGAGGTGAAGCCAATCTTCATTGGTAAGAGTGTTAATGAAACCTTGAACAAGAGATTTGGTGTTTTTTATGTTCATTATACCTAAAGAAAATAAGAGAGCTTGAAGAAACTAAAAGTGTAGAGAATGCTAGGGTGCAAGGAGATGGGTGCCTTTTACTTGACGATAAGGATTAATTTATAGTAAAAATAAAACCCTAAGGTTAATTATTACTTGTTAGGTAAATGTTTAGTGTCCTTTGATCAATAACAAGTGTGAGGGAATAGAAGATAAAGTTTAATCTTATTCATTGAATGGAAATTATGTGGAGACCATAAAATTATTAAGATCTTATCCATACCCATGTCTCAATCAAGGACTAAATTACAATATTTGTAAATTCTTTTCTTCATTTCCTTAAATCCATTGTTAAACTTAAATTCTCTTATTACCCTTTACCATGCATATTTTGAACTCTATTTAGGGTTTTGTTATTAAATGTTGAGAATAATTTATCATCTCAAAGATAAATAAAAGGAAAATTTAACATGTTTTTTTAAATATATCTTACAAGTGCAACATGTTCATAATAACATTCTCAAACACAAAAATTGTAAATAATGAAAGCAAGATAACATGCCCATAGTACTAATTAATATCCTAAAATATCAAATAGAATTATAAAGGTATAGATGCATTGACATTGATACATACTTATTCATACTCATACATACATATATACATGTATTAATGTTTGTTCATTCATACATTTATTTACTTACCAAAGCTTTCTTATTAACTCTAGACATAAGATTCTTTACACTATAAAATCCTTATATTAATTTCTTTACTGAGGACCTTTTATTAATGATATGCCTTAGGCTAATTATGCAATGGCCATACTTTGACATTACTATATTTCTACTTTAATAATAAAGAGATATTTTTACTATTACTAGCTAATCCTAGTATTATCCTTAATTAGTATCATCAAGTATATGACTTGATAATAAAACTCTTAAGTGTTGCTTGAATTCTAATATAAATATCTCTAGTCGATTATTGTTATAGGAATAACAATGAATAAAGACTAGTATGAGGTTGGATGATGATTAAGTTTTACTGATCATGTATATGAGATATTAAGTCAAACTCATAGGTACATATGTAGGGAAATGATGTATTGGATTGATCCACTATGAGAATACTACATGGATTATTGTCATAGGTAATTCTCATCATAATAGTATTATTTAAGACCTTTGACCTAAGATCACCATGGTTTCCTATATGATAAGTTCTGTATTTTGACACATCCCTACACCATTCTTTAACTGGATGGTAAAAATAGATTGTGATTGGATATAGAACAAGTTATGTGAGGAATGTGAGTGGTTAAAATGGAATTTGTCCCTCAGGTATTTTAAAAAGATAGTTGTTGGTCCCCTCAATGATTTAGATTAAAGTGACATGCATGGCAATGCTAGAATGATAAAGAGTTATCAATGTTAGTCTACTTAGGATTAAGAAAAAATATGATTGAACAATATAAGGATGACATAATCCATACCTTATGTTCAATCGGTATATCATGTGACAAAAGGACTATAGTACACGCTGTGTATTAGGTTATGTTGGATTATCGGCCTTCATATAACTTGGATAGTCATAATGTCTTGCTAAAGACCAATTATGACTTATGGGCTAAAATGGAAATTTTAAGCCCACTGCCAATGTTGTGTGAACCTATAGGGTCGCACACTTAGAATAAGCCCAAAGTAGACTTAGGTTAATAAAAGCCCAATATTTATCTCTATGTAAGATTAAATAAATATGTGTGTGTGTGTGTATGTGTGTGTATATTAGTATTTATTTATTTCCTAATTTATTTAAAGTAATAGTTATCTAAAATAAATAGGAAAGGATTCTAATTTAAAATTCAAATCAAAATAGAAAGAGAAGTTTAAACTTACCAAAACTATTTTGGTAAGTGGATATGTATGAAACCCTAGAAAGGATGGCTATAAATATATCTCATTCTCTAAGGTTTATAGTTTTCAAAGGTTAAGCCACTTTTTCTCCTTCTTCCTTATACACTTCTTTAGACATAGAGAGAAAACATGTTATGAGACAAAAAAGGTTCTAGTAGACCTACTTTCCTTTGGATTATCTTGTTAGTGTAAATACCATAGAGGACATGATCTTTTGATGATGTCTTAATCTGATAAAAAGACACAAAAAGCTCAAGGTAAGGTGTCACCGATGTGAACCCGCTCTCTTCCTTCCAATGTTCTTACAGAGAAATTATCTTGGTGAGTTTTAGAAAACCCTCTCAATTGATCTAATTCGAATTACATGGATCTGGGTTATGGGTTTTATGATTAAAAGTTTTATAGTTTTTAAGGGTTAAGCCACTTTTTCTCCTTCTTCCTTATACGCTTCTTTAGACATAGAGAGAAAACATGTTATGAGACAAAAAAGGTTCTAGTAGACCTACTTTCCTTTGGATTATCTTGTTAGTGTAAATACCATAGAGGACATGATCTTTTGATGATGTCTTAATCTGATAAGAAGACACAAAAAGCTCAAGGTAAGGTGTCACCGATGTGAACCCGCTCTCTTCCTTCCAATGTTCTTACAGAGAAATTATCTTGGTGAGTTTTAGAAAACCCTCTCAATTGATCTAATTCGAATTACATGGATTTGGGTTATGGGTTTTATGATTAAAAGTTTTTATTTTTCACTGTGTTATGGATCATGAAACCCAACAGTGGTATCATAGCCACTTATAATTTGATTAGATTGATTTTTTTATATATGTGATATATACATGAGAATTTAAAATTAAGTTTCAAAATATATATGGTATATTTCATCTTGAAAAGTGTTTTCAAATATTTCTCTTTATCATTTTTTATATGATGATTTAAACAATCCATATTGAAAAATAATTTTGTACATTAATTGGATTAATGTATATGGTTGTTTAATATAATTAAACACCATTTGTAGTATGAATTTTTGGAAAACACATGTTGTTTTCAAGTGTAGAAATTCAGATGTACAGGTCACATGGCCATGTGGATGAGGCGCACATGACCATATGTATTTAGGCATGTGACCATGTGTATTTAGGCACACGACTATGCACACTGTGCAAATATGCATTGTGCATATACAAAGATTATTTACATCCTTGTTCAAGTGTTGACCGAAATTAGCATGTTTTGAACATACTAATGAACCCTTACTCACTAATCAGGTAGCGGGACCACTAAATGGATCTACCAAACAAATTGCTCTCATTATAATAATTGATTTTAATAAAAATTCATTTATTATGTTATATATGTTTAGTGTAATATGCATGGTGCATAGCATGGTCCTTAAGACCAATATGATTGGATTTTTGTTATTCATTTTGAAGGGTTGTAATTTATTAAATACGGTTTACGAGTCATTTTTCATTTGTTGTAATTTTATTTTATTAAGTAGTAATAGAATAACACAGATTACAACTTGTAATGTAATGTAAATGAAAACCCAACATAGAGACTTAAAAAGAGGCAAAGGATGGAGATCTAAGGTGGAACTCAAAGTGGAAATCCAAGGCGAAAGGCTAAGAATAGATTGACTATTGATATTTATATTGGCTTATGAAGATCAATATAGATTTAGGCCATACTATGTCACATTTACTTTATTGATTTATTATTATGTTGTATATGAGATATTTTGCATGTGATGTATGGCTATAACATAATAATATCTAAATAAGGTAAAATAAATGGGAGCACTCATTCAATATTAAGTCTCCATGATGCCTCCCATATGCTCAAATGCTTATCAAACCTTAGATTATTATATGTGAGTCTGCCACATCAGGGTATATTAAAACATCTGAGGAAGGAAAGTTGGAAAAGATTGATTTCTAAACATTTTTTGTAGTTTAACTTAACTAGTTCATCAAAAGGGTTTTGGACCTAGGGCTTCAAATAGGATTTTTAGCCAGGACATGTGATGTCAAATCCCATACCCTTCTAAGAGTTACATGAGATGTAGTTGGTAAGAGTTACCTACCTAAATAACCATATCTTTAGGCGATGAGCCAAAGCTCACTTAGACTATAGTGAAATATGGATCTTAGCCCGCTAAAATTTATAAGTTAACTTTAGGGTTATTAATCTAAATAAATTTTTATGGGATTTATAATCATGCCTCATTAAAATAACTTAATAAAATAATAAGTACACTACATATATATGTTTGTTGTAGATAATGGCATCAAACACAACATCTAATTTATCACTGCAATTGATCCTTGAGAAGGATAAGCTTAATGGGACTAACTTCCTTAACTGGTACAAAAACTTAAGAATTGTTCTTAAGCAAGAAAGAAAGGAATATATCATTGATCAACCTATCCCAGATGAACCAGCTACTAGTGCTCCTAGAGCTCAAAAGGATGCTCATAGTAAGCATTTAAATGACTCTATTGATGTCACTAGCCTTATGCTTGGATGCATGGATTTAGAACTACAAAAGTAATTGATGGAAATGGATGATTATACTATGATAGGCCATCTTAAAGAAATGTTCCAAGAGAAAGCTAGAATTGAAAGATTTGGCACCATAAAAGCATTACTTTCTTGCAAGTTAACTACTGGTAGCTCCATAGGTCCTCATGTTCTTAAAATGAAAGGTCATCTTGAAGATCTAGACAAGCTTGGTCTTAAGATTGAGCAAGAATTGGCCATTGATATTATTCTCTAGTCTTTATAAAAATATATGATGGTTTTGTTATGAACTATAACATGCATGGTATGAACAAAACTAATTCTGAATTGCGTAGGATGATTAAGACTACTGAGAAGAACATTAAGACTGCCAAAGATGTTATAATCATTAATAAAAAGAAAGATATGAATAGGATAGGAAAGGGTAAATTAAGGCTTCTAAGGCTTTTAGAAGCTCCAGCCTAAGCCTAAACCTGCACCCCAAGCAAAACCACCTAAGGAAGGAACATGCTTTTTCTACAATAAGCTGGGCCATTGGAAAAGAAATTGTAAGCTCTTTATGGATAATCTGAAGAAGAATAAGGGTAATGTGATTACCTCTTCAAGTATTCGTGTTATAGAAGTCAATTTATCTACTTCTGATTCTTGGGTATTCCATATCCGTTTTGGATCTCACATTTGTAATAATGTGCAAGGTCTAAAAAGGAGTAGAATCTTAGCTAAAGGCGAAGTTGATGTACGAGTCAGAAATAAAGTAAGATTTACTACATTAGTTATAGGAAGATATGAATTAACTTTGCCTAGTGGACTTCTTTTGAGTTTGGAAAACTGTTATTATGTACCTATTATGAGTAGGAATATCTTTTTTTTTGGACAATAATGGTTTTGAATTTATTATTAGGAATAATAAATGCTCCAGTTATCATGACAATGTTTTCTATAGATATGCTCTATGAAATCATGGTCTTTATGTTTTAGACATAGAAGACACTAATGAAAAGTCCATCTATAACATTAATACAAAGAAATTTAAATCCAATGATTTAAACATAACCTATCTTTAGCATTATTATTTAGGCTATATAAAAGAGAAATGCATTTTGAATTTCCATCAACATGGACTTTTGAAGTCATTTGATTTTGAATCATTTGAATGTTGTGATTCTTTTTTATTAGGAAAAATGATTAAGACACCTTTTACTGGACATAATGAAAAGGCTATTAACTTATTAAGCCTTATACATTCTGATGTGTATTGTCCATTAAGTTCCACTGCTGAAGGAGGTTATCAGTACTTTATTACTTTCACAGATGATTTCAGTAGATATGGTTATGTTTATCTAATTAAGCACAAGTCTGAATCTTTTGAAATGTTCAAAATTTTCAAGAATGAAGTACAAAATCAGCTTGGTAAGAATATTAAAGCACTAAGATCTTATCAAGGTGGTGAATATTTAAGCCAATAATTTATTAATCATCTTATAGATTATGGAACAATTTCATAATTGACTCCACCAAGAACACCACAATGGAATGGTGTATCTGAATGGAAAGATCAAACTTTATTAAATATGGTTCGATTTATGATGAGTTAGTAAGATCTTCCAATCTCCTTTTAAGGTTATGCTCTAGAAACTACTACATTCCTTTTGAATAGATTTCTGTCAAAGGCAGTTGAAAACACACCCTCTAAAATATAAAATAGGAAAACTCCTAGTTTATCTTTTCTTAAGATTTGGGGATGTGAGGCTTTTATGAAGCGTTAAATTTTAGATAAATTAGAACCAAAATCTGACAAGTGCCTTTTTATGGGATAACCTAAAGAAACCAAAGGATATTACTTTTATAATGCTTTTGAGAACGAAGTGTTTATTACTCGGGATGATGTCTTTTTGGAAAGAGAATATATTTCTGAAGGAACTAATGGGAGTAAGGTACAACTTAAAGAAATTAAATAATCCCAAAATAGCATTATACCACATATAGAACCTCAACTAAATCAACAAGTAAATATTGAATCTACACCAGTACCAAAATATCCTAGAAGTCTAATAAGACACGTTATAATCCCGAGATATGGATTTCTCATAACATAAAATAGTGTGTAATGACTGTGGATCAAAGTGAGCTCATAACCTACTAAGAGGCCATAGATAATCCAAACTTTGAGAAATGGTTAGAGGCCATGAAATTAGAAATGCAATCCATGTATGATAATCAAGTATGGGCTTTGATTAATCCACCTAAAGGTTTAAAAACTATTAGGTGCAAATGGGTTTTCAAAATGAAAATTGACATGGATGGCAATGTGCATACCTTTAAGGCAAGATTGGTTGCAAAGGGTTTCAAGCAAACACATGGTATAAATTATTATGAAACTTTTTCACCAATTGCTATGCTTAAATTCATTTGAATTGTCCTTGCCATAGCTGCATACTATGATTATGAGATATGGAAAATGGACATCAAAATAAATTTCCGTAATGGAAACCTAATTGAGGATGTGTATATAACACAACCAGAGAGTTTTGTTAAACCTGAGAATTCTGGAAAGGTTTGCAAGCTTTAAAGATTTGTTTATCGATTGAAGCAAGCTTCTTAAAGTTAGAATCTTCATTTTGATGAAACAATCAAAGAGTTTGGATTCATTAAGAATGAAGATGAACCTTGTGTCTACAAAAAGGTTATTGGGAGCGCAATTGTGTTTTTAGTGTTGTATGTTAATGACATACTACTCATTGGAAATGATATCCCTATTTTACAAAATGTTAGATCATGGCTAGGGAATTATTTCTCAATGAAAGACTTGGGTGAAGCCACTTATATATTAGGCATTAAGATCTATAGAGATAGATCTAAAAGGCTTATTGACCTAAGTCAAGGCACTTACATTGACAAGGTACTTAATTGGTTTAGTATACAAAACTCTAATAAAGGATTCTTGTCAATGTCCCATGGCATCAGTCTTAGTAAGACTCAGTGTCTAAAGACACAAGATAAGCAAGACCACAAGAGTAAAATTCCATATGCTTCTGCTATTAAATCCATCATGTATGCCATGTTATGCACTCGACTAAATGTCTCATATGCTTTGAGCATAATGAGTAGATACTAATTGGACTTAGGTGAAAGTCACTAGATAGTAGTTAAGAATATCCTTTAAGTACTTAAGAAGGACTAAGGATGCATTTTTATTGTATGGTGGGCAGGAAGATGAGCTAATTTTAAATGGTGACACAAATGCTAGCTTCCAATCTAACAAATACGAATTTTGATTACAATCAGGTTATGTGTTTTATTTAAATGGAGGTGTAGTGAATTGGAAAAGTTTAAAGCAAGACATCATTACTAATTCTACAATAGAATCTGAGTACGTAGCTGCCTCAAAGGCAGCCAAGGAAGCTATTTGAATTAAAAAGTTCATAAATGAATTTGGAGTTGTTCCTAGTATATAAAATCTAGTGGACTTGTATTGTGATAACAATGGAACTATAGTACAAGCTAAGGAACCCAGATCACATCAATGATCCAAACATATACTTAGGCATTATCATCTTATTAGAGAGATCATTGAAAGAGGAGACATGAAAATATGCAGAGTACCAACATATGACAATGTTGTTAATCCACTAACTAAGCCTTTTCCATAGTCCAAGCATGAAAGTCATACTAGGTCAATGGGTATAAAATACAATATTGATTTGGCCTAGTGCAAGTAGGAGATTGTTAATGATATGCCCTATGCCAATTATGCAATAGCCATACTTTAACATTGTTATATTTCTATTTTAATAATAAAAAGGTATTTTTATTATTACTGGCTAGTTCTAGTATTATCCTTGATTAATTAATTCTACTAAGATCATCAAGTACATGACTTAATAGTAAAACTCTTGGGTGATGCCTGAATTCCAATTTAAATATCCTTAGTCGACTATTATAGTAGGAATAACAATGAATAAAGACTAGTATGAGGTTAAACGATGATTAAGTTTTACTGATCATATAAATGAGATATTAAGTCAAACTTATAGGTACATATTTAGGGAAATGATGTACTGGATTGACCCACTATAAGAATACCACATGGATTATTATCATAGGTAATTCTCATCATAATAGTATTATTTGAGTCTTGTAACATGAGATTACCATGGTTTCCTACATGATAAGTTATATATTTTGACACATCCATATACCATACTTTAACCTAATGGTAAAATAAATTTTAATTGGATATAGAATGAATTATGTAAGGAATGTGAGTGGTTAAGATGGAATTTGTCCCTCATGTATTTTAAGAAGATATCTATTGGGCCCCTCAATGAGTTAAACTGAACAAAAATGCATGGCAATGCTAGAATGATAAAGAGTTATCAGTATCAGTCTACTTGGGATTAAGAAACAATATGATTGAACAATAAGGATGACATAATCCATAACTTATGTTCATTCAGTATATCATATGACAAAAAAACTATAGTACACGCTATGTATTAAGTTATATCAGATTATCGGTCTTCACATAACTTGGGTAGTCATAATGTCTTGCTAGAGACCAATTATGATTTATGGGCTAAAATGGGAATATTAGACCCACTGCCAATGTTATGTAAACCTCCAGGTTCACATACTTAGAACAAGCCCAAAGCATACTTAGGTTAATAAACCCAATATTTATCTTTATGTGAGATTAAACAAATAAGTAAATATTTATTTATTTCCTAATTTATTTAAGGTAATAGTTATCGTTATCTAAAATAAATATGAAAGGATTTTAATTTGGAATTAGAATCAAAATAGAAAAAGAATTTTAAACTTACCAAAACTATTTTGGTAAATGGAGATGTATGAAACCCTAGAAAGGATGGCTATAAATACATCTCATTCTATAGGGTTTATAGTTTTTAAGGGTTAAGCCACCTTTTCTCCTTCTTCCTCCTACACTTCTTTAATGAAAAGAAAAGACATAGAGAGAAAATATGTCATGAGACAATAAAGGTTTTAGTAGATCTACTTTGCTTTGGACCATCTTATTCGTGTGGATACCGTAGAGGAAGTGATCTTTTGGTGACATCTTAATCCAAGAAGAATACACAAAAAGCTTGAGGTAGGGCGTCATTAGTGTGAACCCCCTCTCTTCCTTTCAACATTCTTGCTTAGAAATCATCTTTGTGAGTTTTGGAACCTCTTAATTGATCTAATTCAAATTACATAGATCCGGGTTATAGGTTATATGGTTACAATTTTTTATTTTTGGGTACATTATGGATCATGAAACCCAACACCTTTTAACCTGCATTGATATAATTATGTTTATTATTTTTCTTAATCATTAATAAAATTTCAAAATAAAGTTTGAAGTATCTTATGTGAGTGATGTTATCAGCTATGAATATAATAGGCTGACAATCTAAAGTAAGAAGTTCCTTATAAGTCTCCATCTTATGAGCAAGATCAAGAATTAAGAACTCTAAGTTCACCTCATAAGAGAAATCCCCAAGGATCACATCAATGCTATAACGGTAAAAAGTAGCCTCACCCTGAGTATTAGACACCTCACTACCTCTTTTGCAAACCTATAAACTTGAATTAGAAATAGGAGCAAAATAAATAACGAAATAAAATAATAAAAGGGTAAAAAAACCTTAGAGGAAGTCGAGTGTATCTCATATGGTATTATGCTCAATCCAATGAGATATTCACTATAAGGAATGATGTGTAGCAAGCGTGTCTAAATGAAATAAATGTAGGCATGCTCCTCAAAAGGCTCTAAGAACATGTTATAAAGAAAGTCTATCAATGAAAACTCCAGGTCTCTACCATAAACTGACTTAGTAGAAGTCATAGTGGAAGATAAAAGGCAAGGAACACAATAACTAAGGGAGACCAGCCACTAACGCCAGACTCACTCATTTAAGAACCTCGAGCAAAACTTGTCTAATAAGACCAAGGGTGCTCACATCAACACCAAATGGATCGAGACATATATGTTATATAGATGTAAATTTAAATAAATAAAGATAAGAATACTAACTAAGATTTTCTTTCTTTATTAGAACTTACATCATGAAAGCCTAAGTTGTTTAGATGATTTCTATGCCAGGATAAGTGCTTAGAAGTCCCTCTATGGGAGCTTAAGTACCAATTTCCTCAAGGAATGAAGGGATATCATCATCATCATGATCCATATGATGCAAAGGAAAGATCCCATACTTATTTACTTAGATCTACACAAAATAAAAGAGAAAAGTTAGACATGTTAGTAAAGAATTAACAAAAATATCATAATAGTAGAATAAATAAGTAGTTTACCTCTAAAGCACTCTAAAAACCACTGAGATGGGAATGACCCCTGTAGACTTTGTCTAAGCAGCACTACCATCGTTGTAACTACCAACTACATCCAAGTCACACAAAACAAGCAAAAAGCACAAATCTACATTGCTCTCAGTATTGTTGAAGACATATGAGCCAAGAAGAAAAAAGAGAAAATAATAAACAAGCTAGTATACCTCAACAACATAAAAGGGGATCCAATCCTGACAAGAAGTATATAATTATAAGTTTCGAATTGACAATCCACCCTCATAACCAAGATAGGTAAAAGGTTGACCTAATAATTAAATGATGTATCTCTTACTCTCACCATCAGCGTGGGGAGAGTACAAACAATAGTCAAAGGGCACTTGCACTTTAGTAAATGGCAAGCTAGTAATTAAATGAAAATCGATTGGGTTAATAATTATCTTATTAAATTTAAAATAGAAAGCATGAGTGGTGTTCTACCACATCTCAATTAGTGCACGAAGTCCAACTAAATTACTAGTCTAACAGGATTCAAAAGGGAGGATGGATAAAAAGTCATTAAAACCTATCATAGAGATATTAGCTTAAACAACATCCAAAAGCTCATACTATGCACGCACTTGCTCAAGGTTTCTCTAGCATAACTCTATCTATCTAAAACACCAAAACACCTAGATGTCAAACCCTAGTCACCCTTCATAAAAAAAAGGCTCAAATTCATAAAAAGAAATTGATGAACAACTAGGTTTGGATGGTTGTTCATCATCTAAATCCAGCTATTAATGTTATCACGCCAAATAAACAAGCAAATTTGGTTGTTCAGAGGGAAAATCTAAATATTCATTTGCCTAAATCAGATGTTCATTATGCTTGGCCAAAAAATTCATCCAAACACATAAAAAAATCAAACTACACACACCTTAAACATCAAATCTAACCTAAAAATAAATTCCTAGTTTCATAGGTACCTGAACTTTCAAAAGAATTGCAAGACAAACTAACTGAATCTATACAAATATAAGGGGATGTACTAAAGCATGCCTTAGTGTTATTAGTGGCATATATTGAGCCATCAGAAGTTATAGAGAATTCAAAGAGTTTGAGGGAGTTCTTTGGATAAGTTTTACAAAAAAAAATGAAAGAAATGAGCATATATGGATATATAAAGGGGATCTAGAGAGTAAAATTATTAAAAGCCCCTGAAAGTGCAAAAAGGTCCTTATAAAGCAAGATTTCATTAGTAAGTACCTCTTTCCTTTTTACTGTATATTTTTATCACATTTTCATATATGTTTAACAAAATAAATTCCTTAGTGGATTTTCTTTTTGAATCAATAACTTCAGACATGTTTCAATTTAGAGTTTACTTTTAACACTCATTTTTCAAAAAACATTTCTATTTGTCAAAAATTTCAAAAAGATCAAAATTCCATGATTTCTTTTCAAAGAATAAAATGTCAAATCATAAAATACGAACCTTATTAGGTTTATTTTTGAGTTTTAAATCGATCATTTCAATTTTCAAACTCATATTAGTATGGGATTCATTGTGATTCATTTCAATGTGGGAGTCATTATGACTCATTTCAATGTGGGAGTCATCATGACTCATTTTAATATGGGAATCATTATGACTTATTTCAATGCGAGAGCCATGATGACTTATTTCAATACAGGAGTGATCACAACTCATTTTTATGTGGGAGTCATTATGACTCATTTCAATACAGGAGTTGTCATGACTCATTTTAATTTAGGAGTCATAGTGACTCATTTCAATATGGGAGTCATTATGACTCATTTCAATATGAGAGTCATTATAACTCATATTCTTTATAGTACAATCCATAAGGTCTTTTTTTATTCACATTCTTTATGGTATGATCCATAAGAGTATGTATGACTCATTTTAATATAAGAGTCTTTATGACTTATTTCTAATAATCTTAAATTGAAATCTTAATTATTTACAAACATATGTGTCTAAGTTTGAGTTTAATGAAAGTGAAAGGTAACTAAATAGTAGAAATTAACTCAGGCATAATCTCTGAACTCTAGAGTTTCTTTTAATGCTCTATCAAAATTTATGTGTGATGACCATGACATACAAGTAAGAATTCTTTTATCAAATATTTTGGTAAGAACATATAAATTCCTCCAAAGTAGGGGGGGAAACTATTTGGGTCATTTTTCAAAACCTTGAAAGTAGATATTGAAAAAATTGAAATATCTTAACAAATAATCAATTTGATGAAGAGAATTGGCATTCAAACCTTTTTAAGACCAACCAAACTACTAAAACTTTACTCAAGCACCAATTACACCATTTTAAGACCTAAATAAACTTTTATCAAAGCTTCATTCAATATTGAGAAAGAGGTTTAAGTATAATACTAAGTGCAAAGTCTACCCAAGTCATGTCTTTTAAATTGATAAATATAGTACCAAGTAAGGGCTGTTTATAGTCTATCTTCTGTAGTTTTCATTATGGTTTTGATTCTTAAAGCTAAGGTTTAACCTCTAGAAACCTTAACAATAAATGTCAAACTTTGGTCAACATTTCAGTGGCCAAATCAAGTTCCCAGAGTTGAATTTCAATATGAATTTTTTTTATAAAATTCCAGTGTGTCAATGGGTCCTATTTGACAAAGGTCAAATTTTAATCTTTGGTAGTCAAATCGGGCCCCACAACTGTTCACCTCACCCATCTTTATCAAAAATAGGACACTTGTCAAAAAAGGTGCTTTGCAAGTTTAGAATATTCCAAATTTGGAATATACTAGGACATGTGTCAAGCTTGTAGAGGAAGGGGATATACTATTATACAAAAAACCTTAAAAAGTGTAACTTATTTACACTAAATGCCACTAACCTTATTTGCCAATAAATAGAAACTTTAAGGAAGCTTTTAGGGGGCTATTTACCACCTCCAATATAATAGAAAATTCCAACACAAAAATTCAAAAAGATTCACAAAATTCTCTCCAAAAAAGCTTTAAAAATTAGGACAAAATTAGAGAAATAGAGGCAAAATAGTGCCAAATTTGTTCTAGCCCTAATTTCGCTCTATTTTATTCTCAATTCCTTTCAAAAATACCAAAATAAAATGCTTAATTTCATAACCAAACTCCTACAAATTGATTCATCTTAAATCAAAACCAAACTCTACACCTAAACTCATAAAAAACAATGCTTAACATTTCAACTCCAATCTTAATTCTCTTCGATCAATTTTTTTTTTAGGTGAGTTCTTGCCTAAATTTTGAGCATAAGCACTTTCAAAAACAACATTCTCATCTCAACTCTAGGGTTTGGGGTTTCAATTTTGTGTTTTGAAAGTAAAAAGCTTGAATTTCACACTATTTAGGGACACAACCAGATTTGGCCCATGAACAACTATAGTGGCTATTCATGCTCCAAATTTAGTTATTAAGGCCTCTTAGACCAATTTTTGAGGCCTCAAATCTGACTATTAATAGGCCAAATATAGCCATTCATCCCTCTGCACTCCAAATGACTTCAATGATGGTTTTTAAGGTTCATATTGGTTCCCACTTGTTTAAGCATTATTCTAACCCTTCCTTAAGACCCTAGGATGATGGAGTTGATGTTTTTAACATTATTTTATATGTTAAGATTGTTTTATACTGATTTTATTTTTATTTATTTAAACTCCTTTTTGAAAGGTTTCGAGTGTGATCCTTATTCTTGCTTTTGATTAATTATTGAGACTGTGTTTGCTGATGTTATGTGACTTCTAATTGAATTTTTTTTATTGATTTTATATTTCATTTTTTATCCATTTTGGTGATTAATTCATGTTTTGGTTGTTGATCAACTTTTGTTTAAGTCTTACTATTGATGATGAAGACTTATATGCTTTGATTGTTGATTTGTTACTACATTGACATTGTTTGTTCAATTTATGAAATAATTAGAGTTTTTATTATATAGGAGTCATTTTGATCATTTTTATTATTATGAATATTGATTTGAGCATCTTGTGAAGTAATTGTTGAATTGTAAGACTAAATGTGCAAATCTTGTATTCGAAGTGCTTGTTGTTGCAACCTTTGATCCAAGTACCTTGTTTTTGTGTTTTTTTTTTCAATTTTAGATTCTTTTGAGTCATAATTTACATATTTTATGCTTTGGTTAAGTCAATTTATGGATTTTCATATGTTATTATTAATTTGTGTGTCCCTTTCTCTTCTAAATGTAATTTATGCCTATTTAGTTGCTCTAGCTTAATTATAGTCCTATTTATAGTGTCAATTTATCAATATATCATCTAATATTGTTTTCTTGACTCTACTAACCCTTCTCTATTTTTTTTAAGATATATTATAATTACTATACCAATTTTTTGCTTCTCATCCTATTTCTTTGCATTATTGCATTTTCATGCATTCATGTGCTGATAAGTGTGAAAAACCTTATGTTTTGAACACTCCCTTTTATGGGATTAGAATCTAATTAGTTGCATATTTAATTAATTCTTAAATCTTTTAGTTATTTTTCATAATTTTGTTTAGTTGTTAGGATTTTGTTGATTTTTTAATTTATTAAGTTAATTTTTATTTAAATTTTGAATTTAGGATGCATTGGATGGCTTTGAAAGATTTGAAAAAGCCAAAATAAGAATTTAGAGGAAGCACAAGTCAAAATCTTAAAGAAAAATGGACTTTTAAAGGCAATATATTCTTGCACAACCACGCCTGACTGCTGAGAAACTAAGACAACCACACACACCCTACTACGCAGCTATACGTGATTCAGCACATTTAAATAAGACTATTCTTATGCAGCTACATGCCTAGGTGTGCACAATTGTGATTGTTATTGTAATAAATTTTTAAATTCAAATTTTCAGCTACTAATTTTAGGGGATTTCATGGTTTTTAAATTGTAAAAAACTTAAGAGATGTTAATGGCTAGGGTAAAGAGAGCACACATTATATCATCTTGGATCATCTGAGAATAATCTTTTATCATTTTTACATTCTTTTCTTAGGAATCAAAGTTGGTTTTGATTCAAGTTCTTATGTTGAATTAGGGAATTAGTTTTAATGTTTGGAAGAATCAAAGCATTCTATTGCAGTTGGTTAAGTAGTGAATGGGGTTTTCCTTATTAAACTCTTTTATTATTATTATTTTCTTTTGAGTAATAATGATTGGATTTTTCTTCTATACTTCTTCTTCTTCTCTTTTCATCAACATGAATAACTACATAGATCTTTGGGGTTCTTATTTCAATTCAACTATGTGCATATTATGATTAAATATAAGTCTTTAATCTTAATTCATTGGTTATTATTGAACTTAATGTCATCTTAGGATTAATCAACTTATGATTGAATTTACACTTTATAACTTGATCGAGAAATAGGTTACTTTGGAATTAAATAACAACCTATTAGTTGCTTACTTAGTTGAGAGACATTTAAGCAACAAACATTAAGTAAAAAGTTAGACTTAAAATTGGGTGTAAGAAACACTTAGTTAGTGAGAGCAATAAAACTTGGTGTTAATTCTACTTAGTTAATTGTGGGTTTATCTAAGAAGAAAATACATGATTTTAAAGATTGTTTTCAAAATGAATTAAGATTAGCTTAGACTTAGATGTTTAATTTATTTTTTAAAAAATGTTAAAATTGAAAATAAAAACCCTAGCCTTTAAATTGATTATTTAATTTGAGATTTATTTTGTTTATTTTTCTTTGATTTTCAAACCAAAATTTTGTGTTTAAACAAAAAAACACTTTTAGTATTTCAATATTCAATTTGCAATCTCTATGGGACAATATCTTATTTTACTACTTGAACAATTTTGTGCGCTTGCTTATTTTGCAAGTTATGTGCTTTTATGCATATCACTTGCTTGATGCATATCACTATCATGTTTTAGATCTTCTAGATGCATATTTACATGCACCCTAACTTGCATCACTTGCATACTTGCATGAATCTCGGAATTGCATCACATTGCATGCACCCTGGCTTACATCATGCATCATTCGTTGCATGCACCCTGAATTTATTTAATGCTTATGTGAGCATGCATTTGCATTAGCATTATGCATTGCATTTTATATATATCTTTTGTTATCAATCTCAATTACTAACTCCTACTAACTTCTACTAACCTTTACTAACTTTTAGCAATATTTACTTTTATTGTTATTTACTATTTATTGTTTTTTATTATCAATTCTCAATTCATGTTATATATTGCTATGTTCTATCAATTATCATCTCTTTAATTTATTTCTCTTGATTTTTATATTTTATATGCACTACAATATCAAACTCTAATATCTACTCCTTCTCCAAGTTATCTTTTTATTTGCTTTAATTTGTAATTTTGTTATTATATGTCCTTTTTTAAATTATTTATGCTTTATCTTGTTTAACTTACCTTCGTTTCTCGTATTTAATTTGTGTTTGATTTGGTATTATATACCAATAATATACCAAAAATAAACCAAATTGTTTTAGTTGCTTTATTGGTTAATTATTGCTAAAATAAAATGAATCTTTTTATTTTCTCGTGGTTAATAAATTGGTCTTTCTTTGCATTCATTCTTCTACATTTCTTTTCTCAATTCCTTCTTTCAATAATAAAATCCTAATTCATTGTCCCTTTTTTCATTCAAATATGGCAATTTGCATTTTCTTTAATAAATACGAATTTATCATTTTCATGGCAATCAAATATGCCTTATTTTCTTCATTTCACATCTCATTTATAATCTACACAAAATCACTTTATTTTTAACTTTTTTATGCTTTATTTATATTATTATTATGTTCTTAGTTGATTATAAAAGTCATTCAAATGCAAGAATATGGATCACAATTTCTTTAACTTTCTAATTTTTCAAATAAAGTGATCTGGCTATGTGTTCAATAATTTATGATGTGAGAAATATCCATCCAAGTTACAAAATTCATATTTGAGGCCTAACTTGATAGAAACTCATATTGTGAATAAATGGTTCACATAATTCATCAAAAATTTTCTTATTCTTTTAATTTTGATAATTAAAGTTTCATTGGAACTCATTTCTAAACATTTTTAAACTTCTTTTCTTTATTTTGGCTTTTAAAGTTATTTTTCTTTTTTTTTTCAAATAAAATGTTTTATGGGCCTAAAATTCGGAACATGGAGCAATCATGAAGGATGTTCGCTAACTTGTTAGCCATTCACATCTCTCATCTCTTTTAATTTATTGTTTTTAATTTATTTTCCTATTTTCTTATATAGCATGCTTATATTTGTCCATAACATGATTTTGCCATAATTACCATGCTATAAATAAATTGTTTGTCTTATTATTTCATGTTTGCCATGTTCACATGATTCATGCATCATATGACATTATTATGTTTACAAGTTTACGTTTTATGTTATAATTTCAGACTTTGTTTATACATTTTATCATTAAGCTCATCCATCTTATTATGCACATGCATTTTGCCATGTTCATGTATATTATATTGTTATGTGCATGTATGTAGATATTGTGTTCACATTTGCATGTAGTGATTGATGTATAATAATACATATTTTTTTGAAGCATTATAAAAAAGCTAGTAAGGTTGGTCCTACTATGCATCTAGGTGGTATGAAGATGCCTTGAATATAAAAAATCTAATCCTACTCACATCGACAGCCGAACCTAATGCTTTATCCAATGGGAAAATGTAATTCCAAGTGAGGGACCTAAGTTTGCTGAAATCCCTGATCGGATAATTTATTAGGTGATACCGAGTGGCAACTCCGTATTTTTTCTGCTTGAATAAAGGGTTGTAAGTGCATTTATGCTATCCCTAAGCTCTTTTAAGTACTTCTCTCACTAACCCTCTATTTAAGACTTATAAATTAATAAAAAATTAATTTTAATAGTTAACTAATAAATAATATTGATAATTTTTTAAAAATATATATAACCTAATTTTAAAGTTTTAAACCTATAGAATTTTTTAAAAAAATTTTCTTAAATTTTAAAAATTTTACAATTAAGCTATATAAATTTCAAAAAATAACTAATTTAATTCATTAATATAAATAACAAATTAATAAATGACCTAAACTTTAATTTTACAGTTGAATAAAAAAATTTTAATTATCAATTATTATGTGGATGTAAAAATTTAAACTGATGTATAAAATTTAATTTTTTTTTTTATTCAACCGTTCCAATCACTACAACATTTATTGAAATTAGAGATGAAGACAAAATGTCATAAAACATCACATAAATGTCACTACTGCCTTTGTGAGACAAAATAAAAAATAAAAAACTCACCACCTGCCTTATAATAGCGATGTTGCAAATAGTTATTAGAGACGAAATTTGAATTAATCTAAGAATGTTATATTTTGCGACAAAACCAAACATCTCTGAACATTCAAAATGAGCCATGTGAAAATTGATATGTACTAAAATTTTCATCCCTAAATAGCATTTTTAGGGACGTTTTTGTTTGTGGGACATTTTTTTTATTTTGTTTCAAAATGGTTAATTTTTAGCGGCATTTTTATTTTTGTCTTCAATGGTTAATTATTTTGGCATGTTTTATTTACTTTTTTGTGTCATTTTTACACATTTCTAGGTATCGTAATAACCTATCTTGAGACAGATTTGAGATTACATTTTTTGTCCCTAAAATAATGTTTTTAGAGACGTTTATTATTTGTCTCAAAATCATCAATTCGTTTGTTACATTTTTATTTTATTTTATCTCTATTAGTTAATCATTTGGAGACATTTTATTTATTTTTTTGTGACATTTTTTTACTGTCTAATAACGATACTTATTAGTGACAACTTTCATTTTCCATAAAAATGTATCTTTTGCCAAATTGCTAAATTTTATCATTGGT
This sequence comes from Mallotus nudiflorus, assembly GCA_947683625.1. Classification (NCBI taxonomy): domain Eukaryota; kingdom Viridiplantae; phylum Streptophyta; class Magnoliopsida; order Malpighiales; family Euphorbiaceae; genus Mallotus; species Mallotus nudiflorus. The sequence goes on along the minus strand of CANTUR010000275.1, from coordinate 4,105,811 downwards.
TTTATCATTTTCTATGATCTTTTATCATTTTTAATCTATTTACAAATTTTTAACTTTAAAATTCAACAATAGTCATGCATTCAAGTATAATATAGAAAAATACAATTATTCTAAAATTTAATTACTATTATAAAATTCAATCTATATAGAATATATTAACAATTGTCTGTCTAAACAACCAAAAGAAGTCTAAGATGGGTAATTCTAAAAACTTTTAATCTAATATGCTATAAGAAGAGTAGATATTGACATACAAAATATCATATTTCCAAAAAAATATTTGCCAATTTCTCAAAAAAAGTATTGGCGCACAAAAAATATCACAATATATACGATCTTATCAGTGTCATCTTGTTCTTCAAATACCTTGCAACATCAATTACAAAAATAATATATTGTAATGAGAAGAAATAAGAAAATTCATCTTACATTTCTTTATGCAATTCACCTCTATTAGTAGTAACTAATAACACCACCTCCTATATAAATATATAACTACTACATGCAATATGGATTTAAAAAAACAAAAACAAAAAAAAAACATGTTATGGTTCTAGAAAAAAACCAATAATAGCCCTCTTGAGACTATCAAAAGGTTACAACTTGTTATACACTTAACAAACTGTTAACCCCATATCCCACCCAATGAAGCATAATGACTACTGGCTATTGATATGATAATAATATTTGTTAAATGCCAACACCTCTATCCTTATGGCTTATATGTCTTTAATCACATGCTTGCCTATTAAATAATATAGAGGAGTAAGGACATGTTGAAATGTCATGTAAAGCTCAAAACCTATCCTATTTTACACAAATATACAGTTATCTTACTTGAATGTCCTACAAATTTGAGTGCTTTTTACAGGGTTTTAGATTTGGATGCACATCCAACACATTAATGTTTGATGGCATTGTTAAGGGTAGAATGTGTAGAAGATGAATATAAAAATACATCGGCAATTTTTCCTCCATTCTAACTCTCATAAACATATGCAAATAAGCTACATCAACAACAACAATTGACACTTAAAACTTCCTTCTATAAAAGATTAGAAAAGGATAAGGCAACTCAAAAATTGGTGACTTCTACGTTCAACTTATCTAACTATATCTACCTTTGTCAAAACTTAATGAGTATTAACAAATAAATAAATAAACCACAACAAACCACCATATGGTAGTAGCTATTAAAAACACATATTAAGAAGAAGACGAGATGGAATTTAGCAAGTATAATGACAATGAAATTAAACTAGAAAAAAAAAAAAACAAGATATGTGTACAACTATAAAATTTAATGAAAATGATTGCCATATAATTAGAGCATTAAATAATAGAAATATAACTTTAGCCTAATACTAAATAAAATAATATATTTTCTTCTAGAAATTTTCTTTTATGTTGTTTCTATCTAATAAAAAAAATTTAAATCAACTCAAATTAGTCATAATAAAAATAGATGATAAATGTTTGAAAAAATTACATAAATAACTGAAGTGAAGCAAAAAATTTTAAAAATACAGTAACTTTTTTTTAAAAAAAAAATTTAGCCTTGCGTGTTTTCATATTTACATTGTTTTTCAATTTTTTCAATATCTTTTTTTTTTATAAAAAAACAAAAAAAAAAATAGCCTTGCGTGTTTTCATATTTGCATTATTTTTCAATTTTTTTTCTTTTTATTTATATTGTCTTCTTTTTTCTCTCTTCATTTTCTTTGTCAATTCTTCTAAATTGATTACTCTCTTCATCCTTCTCCTAAACCCATCACTAACTATAATAAAATTTACAAAATTACCCATTAATAATGGGTTTTTAGTAAAAAAAAAAACAAATAATTATGATCGATGTTTCTTCTTCTTCTTTTAATTTTGTTTTTGAATTTGTGTTTCTAGTGCTATTTTGTTGACAGATTTTTAGCAATTCATTGGTTCTCATTGATTTGGTGAGTGTGTATTGTGATGTTTTTGGTTATTTTAGATGATTCCGATGCTTTGGTTATTTTAGTTGTTTTAGATGTTTTGGTCATGTAATTGTCCTAGAGGGGGTGAATAGGCCTTTTGAGAAATTTAAGAGCAATTACAGAAACACTAAGAAATGATTAAGGAGATAGAAGATAGAACATAACTAATTAAGGAGTTTGATTTATCAACAAATCTACGTCTCCACCTAACTCTCCCAAGTTAGGATTTTTTAAATCACCACAATCAATTCACTATATTGATTTATACAAGATTGAGTTTTAGACTCAACTCTAACCTTACAATCAAAAGTTTAAAGAATACTCAAGTGTTTAACCTAAGTATTTTTTATAAGCAAACACTTTAACCTTTCACAAGACAATAAGACCTCACTTCCCTTTTCTAAAACACTAGAAAATAGAAGAAGAAGAGTCTCTATTCTAACACACAAACCACTCTCACAAGAGTAAAAATGAATATAAGAAAGTATATGAGAATTTTAATGCTCAATGAATGCTAAAGAGAAAATGTTCAACGACTAAAGTGGGTAACTTGTAAATGAGTCTCCAGAGCTTGCTTTTATAGTTAATCATAAAAAATGTAGTTGTTTAAGCCATTAATATTGTATCTAACCATCTCCAAGCTTCATTTGTAGAGAAATGACCGCTTTAAATTATGAGGGTATAGTCACGATTATGATTGATGAAAATATAGCCATTATAATGGTAGGTGACCGTTGTGTCCTTAAGGAGTCTAGGCTAAAAGATGCTCACGACCATGAGAGACTCAGGCTCTTTTGCATCTTAAAGGTCCTTTAGCTCACGGCTTGGATGACTAGTCACGACCTAGACAATGATCCTTATGATCGTGATGATAGATTGTGAGGGGCTCTAGCTTTTTTTCATTTTAAGGCCCCTATGATGCATTCATCTTGTGAGCAAGGCTCCTAATTATGAGCCTTGCTTATAAAGGACCCCTTTAAGCTTGATTTGAACTTATTTTGGTTCTTACAAAGTCCCAATTGAGTCTAGATGTTTATGAGGGCTTGTTGTTGACATTTTAATGAGTTAAAGGTCTTGAACTAATTCACTTTGATTCTTCATATATAATTTAATCTAAAACACACTTAAATAAACACATTAGATTATTCAAATTATTTGTTAAATTCAAAACTTTAAAGATTAAATAAACCTAAGGTTAACAATCTCCCTTTTTTAACTTTGACAAATAATTTGAGTGTGTGTGTTGTGCATAATCAAGTGAAGTGTGTAAAGTGTACATTGCTCCCCTTTAATTTATGCATTGAGTTAAAAAGAATAGCAAGATATGGCTCCCCCTTAGTGTGTACATAATTTTTGTGTTTGCTTGTGAATTTTACTAATGAAAAATTTAAGGAAATTTTTAATAACTTTATTAACCACATTAGCATCATCACACACATTAATACACTCACATATAACTTCATCAAACACATATATATGTCTCCTCCTTTAGTAAAGATAAAAAAGAATAAAATAAAAAAAATGAGAGGCCAAAATGAAGTCAATAAAAGAGATAATAGAAAGAAACTTCATTAATCATAAAAAAAATATATAGTCCATGAAGAAAATAAGAAACAATAAAACATAAGACAAAAAATAAAGCATAAGAATAACAAATTAAATAAGCCAAATATTAAGCATAAATTGAATAAACATAAGGCCTTAAAGATTGCACATAAGAGCTTTGATCAACATTTTAGTCATCTCCTTGAGTCTCTTCATGAAGGGGAGAGTGAGATTATTGAGGAGGAGGAGGAAAAGGCCAAGTACATTACAAAGTATGGTGAGCATAGAGATGGTGGATATCAAACTCTACATGGTCCATCCTCCTATCAAAATTATCAAGTCTAGAATCCATTTGATTGAAATAATTGTTAAAGTTGGATTTAACAATGGAGAAGCAATGAAAGAATCCACCAACCCAAGCGAGTTCATCTTCCATGCTTTATAAAGGAGAGGGGCCTTTTGTTCTCTTTCTTTAAGGTGCGGGAGGTTGAGATGGTTGTTCCTCTTCAAGGCCTAGATTACTAATTTGCTCAATATCCTCTAAGTCTTAAGCAAGTTCTTCATCCACTACTTTTTCTCATGTTTCCACATCCATTGGTTGTCCACCTTTTTAAATTGATTGGAATTTTTGAAAAAATTTTCATTAAGGATGGAATAAGGAATGGATTCAAGATGTTCAATGTCAATTTGGAAGTGGCGGCGATTTTGGTCACTAGCCCCCCAATTGCAAATACCATCACTCACACTATCACTTACTAACTAAAGCCTCCATTACAACCATCCCCTAAAGCAACATCAATATATCTTAAATACAATGGAGAAGGAAAAGATCATTAAAGGAGATTTTTTTATTACTTAAACCTCTAACATGAAAGGAATAAGTGATGAAGCAATGAATGTACCAAATGCTTTTAAAAGATAGGGAGAATGATTTAGAATGACCATCAAGGAATAGTTCTACATTGTGTTTGACATTGCCTATCCAAAAAGAATGAGTACTCCAAAGGGTATTAAAAGATTCAAGTCTTTCATGTTTGAACCCAAAGAGATTATCAAAATCTTTTTTAGTTAAAATGCAATCCCTTCCCTTTAACTTGAAACTCTTGTTATACTTAAGGTTTTATTCATTAATATATTATATTCTAAGACAAAAGGAGGAGAGGAACTCAATAATCGTAAAGGGATTGATGATGAAGGGAGTGAAGATAAAAGTAAACATACCAATCCTTTTACATAGAGATTTCACTTAGTCATAGCAACCAAGGGATTCTAAAGCCACCTTTAACATGAATTGAGAGGAAATTAATTTTCTCTTGGAGAATTGAGAGGCTCTTTGTTTGATTTTAGTGTTGGTGTAGGAAAGGCAAGGAGCTTTCTTAGGTTAATATTTTATTGTGCTCCTAGCTTGGGAAGATTGAGAGGAAGAGGAGACTTGTTTTTGTGTAGTCTTCTTCTTGAGGGCTATAGTAAGAGAGAATAAAAAAACAAATAGTTGTAAGAGGTTAAGGATGATGATAGAGAAGAGAAGAGAGAATATAGCCTGATTGCAAAGAGAGGTTAATGAGAATGAATGGATGCTTAAATAGAGTTAAACATAATTAAAATAGGTAATAAATTGAGTCAAAAGTGGTTTTGAATGAAGGTTACCATTTCGAAATGAGAAGAGAGGAGTTGGAGTTACAATTCTAATGGAATTGTGACTCCTTGCCTATCAAGATTCTCCTCACAGTCTAGTCACAATCATGAGAGTCGCTCATGAGGAGCACTAACAGCTTAAAATGACACGAGTCACGAGTAGTTATAACTTTTGCAATGGCTTGTGACCAAAATGCTAAAAGGTCCATGCACTTTTAAAAACATTGTAATTACACCTAAAAAGTGTTGCAATTTAGTTTGCAACTTAGTCCCTCAAACCAACTTGACACCAAATTTGAGTGAAATCAAAGGCAATTTAAATTCAACCATAAACAAGGCTACATTCATGCATAATTTAGCATGTAAATAGGCATTATGATGGAAATTTCATTTTTTTAATAATTAATTAACTGATTTAACTCCAATAATTAATTATTAAATAGAAATAAAATTTCAAAAAAAATTAAAATCAAAGAAATAAAATTCTAAAGGATAAAATGTATTATCAATGTAAAGTAAATAATATCCTTCTCAAAATAAAGATTATGAAAATCTAAAAGACCATTTTTAAATTTATATGAAATCAAGTATACATATAGGTCAATTTCATAAGAAGAAATCACATCACATTTTCAACTATATCCAAGTGCTCAATTTCAATAAGCATGTAAATTGATTTGAAATAGCAATCATTCATCTAGAAATAAGAATTTTATATAAATGTAAGACATTTAACAACCAATGTACATGTATCAATAACAGCTAAAACCATCTATCATCCCAAGTTCATCCTTAATAAAATTTAATCTCTCCTCATTGAGAGGTTTGGTGAAAATATCTGTAAGTTGATTGTTAGTATCAACAATTCAAGTAGGATATCACAACATTTCATATGATCACACAAGAAATTATGTCTAATTTCTATATACTTAGTTCTTGAATGTTGAATAAGATTCTTGCTAAGATTTATAACACTTGTATTGTCACATTTGATGGGAATGTGGGAAAGATCTATGCCATAGTCGCTAAGCTATTGTTTTTTCCACAATACTTATTAGTAACAATAACTAGTTATTATATATTCAGCTTTAATGGTGGACAAGGCAGCCAAAACTTATTTTTTCTAAATTAAGAGACCATACACTATCCTAAAAAGGCCTTTAAAGGTTTATAGGATGACTCCGAATGGAAGAGGAGCAACAAGAAGTGGCCAACCTGATGGGAATTGTAGGTTTCATCAATTAACTCCCCAATAGCAAGAATACTATGATAAGTTGAATAGAAGAAAACCAAAAATTACCAATTTAATCCACAAATTTGGATCGTTCAAAGATTGAAGTAAGAAGATAGATGCTACTTAACCCCTTTACCAACAAGGATAAAGATACTAAGATAGACTTTGAATTTCTTCTTATGCCACAAACAAGAAAGTTTGATAAATAAAAAAAAAACAAAGATTTAGATTTTGACACCACAAGCTAGAATAAAGCTTGATAAGTCACAAAGTTTATGCAAGAAATTAAAGACAAAATTCCTCACAATAAAACTCAAACAAAGTTATAATTCATATATCAAATTCATTCATGCTACCAAAGAGAGAAAAGGGACTTGTTTATATAGAGTACAAGTCCATGCTCACACTACTAAAATAGACTCACACACATAGGATTACTTTGACTCTTAAATGGCCTTAATAGCCATTACCCACATTAATAGCCATTACTTGGTATTGATTACCCCATTAACTTGTATATGGTGGCTACATGTAACCCTAATTGTTATTAACACAAAAACAAGTTAAATATTATTCCTTGGGCCTCCATGGATGCCTTATTGGGCTAAAATTCGTGGGCTTTCCAAATGTCCTTAATTAAACCCAATATGGCTTTTTGAAGCTTCTTGGATTTGGACCTTGTGATTGGGCCTTCTTGTACTATTAATGGATCTTGGATCTCTTTAGGTTTTGAACTTGGATTCACATCATTCCCCCTTTCTTCAAAAGGATTTATCCTCAAATCAGCTCCATCATCTTTATCACCTAAATCAAACAAAGACAAGTCACTAACATTAAATGTAGCACTAACATTGCCATACTCACTTGGAAGTTCTAGCTTGTAGGCATTGTTGTTGATGCGTTGAAGCACTTTAAAAGGACCATCTCCTCTTGGCATAAGCTTTGATTTCCTTTGGTTAGGAAATCTTTCCTTCCTCAAGTGCACCCACACCCATTCTCCGGGCTCAAAAATGACTTGCTTCCTCCCCTTGTTGTGTTGCTTTTCATATTGGAGTGTCTTCTTCTTAATGTTTGCACGCACCCTCTCATGCAAAGTCTTGATGAACTCAGCTTTTTGTTTCCCCTCTAGATTAGCTTTGTCCAATGGCAATGGTAGCAAATCTAATGGAGTCATTGGGTTGAATCCATACACAACTTCAAATGGTGAGCAATTTGTTGAACCATGCACACTCCTATTGTAAGCAAATTCCACATGTGGCAAACATTCTTCCCAATTCTTCAGATTTCTTTGGATGACAGCCCTCAAAAGTGTTGAAAGTGTCCTATTGACCACCTCCGTTTGTCCATCCGTTTGTGGATGACAAGTTGTAGAATACAAAAGCTTTGTCCCCATCTTTCCCCAAAGAGTCTTCCAAAAGTGACTTAGGAATTTGACATCCCTATCACTCACAATGGTCCTTGGCACTCCATGTAGCCTAACAATCTCCTTGAAGAATAGATTGGCAATATGGGTTGCATCATCCGTCTTGTGACATGGAATGAAATGTGCCATTTTGCTAAACCTGTCCACAACAACAAAAATGGAATCTCTCCCTCCCTTGGACCTAGGTAATCCTAAAACAAAATCCATAGAAATGTCTACCCAAGGTTCATTTGGTATGGTAAGAGGTGTATACAAACCATGAGGCATTGCTTTGGATTTGGCTTGTTTGCAAGTAATGCATTTCTCACAAATTCTCTTAACATCCCTTTTCATGTGTGGCCAAAAGAAATGGTCACCCAACACATCCAAAGTTTTCTTAATCCCAAAATGCCCCATTAAACCTCCGCTATGTGCCTCTCTCACAAGTAACTCTCTTAAAGAACTTTGCGGCACACACAATTTGTTTTCCCGAAAAAGAAAACCATCAAACTTATAGAACTTATCAAAACCCCCTTTCTCACATGCCCCATAAACATTAGCAAAATCAGGATCATTAGAATAAAGATCTTTGATGTATTCAAATCCTAATAATTTTGCATCAAGTTTAGAGATCAAGGCATACCTTCTTGACAATGCATCGGCCACCACATTTTCTTTCCCTTGCTTGTACTTAATGATGTATGGAAAGGATTCAATGAATTCCACCCATTTTGCATGTCTCTTATTGAGCTTTCCTTGTCCTTTGAGATACTTCAAGGACTCATGGTCAGTGTGAATTATGAATTCTTTGTAACCAAGGTAGTGCTGCCATGTTCTTAGAACCCTCACCAATGCATAGAACTCCTTGTCATATGTAGGGTAGTTTAGACTTGCACCACTTAGCTTTTCGCTAAAGAATGCTATGGGCTTGCCTTCTTGCATCAAAACTCCTCCAATACCTATGCCACTTGCATCACACTCAATCTCAAAAGGTTTAGTAAAATTTGGCAAAGATAACAAGGGTGCAGAACTTAATTTGTCTTTTAGCAAGTTAAAAGCCTCATCTTGTTCAATTCCCCACTTAAAACCAACATTCTTTTTGATGCATTCAGTTAAAGGTGCAGCTATGGTAGAAAAATTTTTAATGAACCTTCTATAAAAGCTAGCTAAACCATGAAAGCTTCTTGCATCACTTACACTTGTGGGTGTTGGCCATTCTCTAATTACTTTTACCTTTTCTTGATCAACATGAATGCCCTTGTCATTGACAATATATCCAAGAAAAGTAATTTCATTAGTGCAAAAACAACATTTCTTTAGATTAGCATACAACTTCTCTTCTCTAAGCACATCAAAAACACAAGTCAAATGTTGTACATGCTCATCTAAATTTTTGCTATAAACCAAGATATCATCAAAATAGACAACAACAAATTTGCCTATGAATGCTCTTAAAACATGATTCATCAATCTCATGAAAGTGCTTGGTGCATTAGTTAAACCAAAAGGCATTACTAACCACTCATATAAACCATGTTTAGTTTTAAAAGCTGTTTTCCATTCATCACCTTCTCTCATTCTAATTTGATGATAACCAGATTTCAAATCAATTTTTGAAAACAAATATGAACCATGCAATTCATCCAACATGTCATCTAGCCTAGGAATGGGATGTCTATACTTCATCGTGATTTTGTTGATGGCACGACAATCAACACACATCCTCCAAGTTCCATCTTTCTTAGGCACTAACAAGACGGGTACGGCACATGGACTCATGCTTTCACGAACATAACCCTTCTCCATAAGCTCACTCACTTGCTTTTGGATTTCCTTGGTCTCCTCCGGATTACATCTATATGCTGGTCTATTTGGAATGCTTGCTCCGGGTATGAAATCAATTTGGTGCTCAATGCCTCTTTTAGGTGGCAAGCCATTTGGACTTTCTTCTGGGAATAAATCTTCATAAACCTGCAAAAGATCAACAACAACACTAGGCAAACCATTGGTTATTTCGTTAGAAATATGCAAAATCTCCTTGTACATAAGTACAAGCATGTGTTGCCTCAAAAGCATAGCTTCCTTCACATCACTCATTTTTGCATAAACACTCATTTTTCTTTCATTTGAACCTTCCTTGTTTTCTCTCACCATGTGTTTCCCATTTTGGTCAAGAGAATTGGAATTTTTAAGTTCACTCATCTCACCTTTTTCTTTACTCTCAAAGGTTTCCCTTCCCAAAGAATTTCCCAATGAAGAACCCATTTCTTCATATTGTTGCTTGATGCGCATTTGGTCTTCAAAAATTTGTTTTGGAGTTAATGGTCCAAGGTTAAACCTTTTTCCATCCATAGTCAAAGTATACATATTTTTGAATCCATCATGATTAGCCCTTCTATCATATTGCCAATGTCTCCCCAACAACATATGTCCGGCCAACATTGGTAACACATCACACAACACCTCATCCTTATATCTACCAATTTGAAAAGAAACTAGAACTTGCTTATTTACCTTTACAACTCCACTTTCATTAAGCCATTGCAACTTGTATGGTCTTGGGTGCTTGGTAGTAGGCAACTTCAATTTCTCCACTAGCAAAGTGCTTGCTACATTAGTACAACTTCCACTATCCACAATCATGTTGCACAACTTGTTAGAAATCAAACAATGAGTATGAAACAAATTTTCCCTTTGCTCCCTATGGACATCATGTTTATTTTGCAAACTCAATGTTCTTTGAACAACAAGATTATCTCCCTTAGCAAATTCAACATCACTACAATCTTCTAAAGAAGGCATATCATCATTACTATCCCCCTCACTCTCTGATTCAATATCACCATCCCTTAGAATCATAGCTTTCTTATTTGGACATTCCCTAGCAATGTGCCCATGACCCAAACACTTAAAACATTTGATTCCCCTAGTTTGGGCTAGTTGATTCTCACCCTTTCCCTTATTACCCAAGTCAATTTTAGGTTTATTTTCTTCCACTTTTGACTTGTTAAAAGGTTTATCATCCTTTTTCCCCCAAGAAGTTTTCCAAGAAGAAGAAGAACCCACATTTGGTTTAGAATCATACCTCTTTCCTTTCAATTGCCTTTCCACTTTCATGGCCAAATTCACCATATCTTCAATCTCCACATAATGTTGCAAATCAACAACATCAGCAATGTTTTTGTTTAGCCCTCTCAAAAACCTTGCCATGGTAGCTTCACGATCTTCTACCACATTTGCTCTAATCATAGCCTTCTCCATTTCTTTGTGATACTCCTCAACACTCATGGATCCTTGAATTAGAGTTTGTAACCTTTGATGAAGCTCTCTATAGTAGTGGCTTGGAACAAACCTCTTTCTCATGATTTGCTTCATTTCCCTCCAAGACTCCACGGGTCTTTCTTCATATCTACGTCTTTCCTTGCAAAATTGATCCCACCAAACAATTGCATAATCACTAAACTCAACAGCGGCAAGTTTTACCTTTTTCTCCTCCGAATAATTGTGACATTCGAAGATGAGTTCCACTTTCCTCTCCCATTCAAGGTACACATCTGGATCATTTCTTCCTTGGAATGAAGGAATCTTCATTTTGATGCTTCCAAGGTTGCGATCAACATCATCTTTAGGACGTCCTCTCCTAGCTTGTCTCCTAGGATTGATTTGTTGTCCCACCAAGGTGACTTGATCATCATCTAATTCATCCTCTCCTTCATAGTCCTCTTGGTCAATTGGTGGACGTCTCCTTTGTTTAGGCTCTCCTTGTAATTGGTTAAGGATGCCATCATGCCTCTCCAATTTCTCATTGACTCCCGCCATCATGTTAAACATTCTTTCGAATTGTTGTTGCATAGCTTGAATCACATGATCATTTGTAGAAGAAGAACTTGTGTCTTTTGACATGATTGTAAAACCTAAAATTTTAATAAAAGAAAATAGAAAGAAACAATCTCACAACACTCCCTCACGTGTTTCACTCAAAATTGATGTATACCACTCGTGTTTACACTCAATTTTGGCTTTTCTCTAATGATCTCACACTTTTGCCTTTTACCTCTCAAATTTGCCTTTTGATTTCTTAGATTAACTAAGTTTCTCAATCAAACAAAATTCAAGAATGTAGTAATCAATGATAAATAATAAGGTAGGCTAACAAGAAAATAATAAGGTAGGCTTAAAGAAAAGAACAATTTGTAACAAATAGACTAATAGAAATGAAAAACAAAGATAGATTATCAAAGAACACAAAGAGTCAGAATTATAAAGATAGATCTCAATGGAATATGAAGAGTCAATTTTTTTTTTTTTAATGTAAACTGAGATCTAACATAGGAATATCAAAGATAACATATACTTTTTTTTTTATGGACGAATTTTTTTTTTTTTTTTTTTTATGGACGAATTTTTTTTTTTTTTTTTTGATATCTGCAAACAAAATCTTGAGATAAGAAGAATAAAGATAAAAAAAAATAACAAGAATAATAGATAGCAAGAAAGGTGCAAAATATAAGATGAACACAAGATATTGAGAACTAAAAGATAGTTTTGGATACGCAAACCTCAATCTTGAGCCAATGCTCTGATACCACTTATGATGGGAATTGTAGGTTTCATCAATTAACTCCCCAATAGCAAGAATACTATGATAAGTTGAATAGAAGAAAACCAAAAATTACCAATTTAATCCACAAATTTGGATCGTTCAAAGATTGAAGTAAGAAGATAGATGCTACTTAACCCCTTTACCAACAAGGATAAAGATACTAAGATAGACTTTGAATTTCTTCTTATGCCACAAACAAGAAAGTTTGATAAATAAAAAAAAAACAAAGATTTAGATTTTGACACCACAAGCTAGAATAAAGCTTGATAAGTCACAAAGTTTATGCAAGAAATTAAAGACAAAATTCCTCACAATAAAACTCAAACAAAGTTATAATTCATATATCAAATTCATTCATGCTACCAAAGAGAGAAAAAGGACTTGTTTATATAGAGTACAAGTCCATGCTCACACTACTAAAATAGACTCACACACATAGGATTACTTTGACTCTTAAATGGCCTTAATAGCCATTACCCACATTAATAGCCATTACTTGGTATTGATTACCCCATTAACTTGTATATGGTGGCTACATGTAACCCTAATTGTTATTAACACAAAAACAAGTTAAATATTATTCCTTGGGCCTCCATGGATGCCTTATTGGGCTAAAATTCGTGGGCTTTCCAAATGTCCTTAATTAAACCCAATATGGCTTCTTGAAGCTTCTTGGATTTGGACCTTGTGATTGGGCCTTCTTGTACTATTAATGGATCTTGGATCTCTTTAGGTTTTGAACTTGGATTCACATCACAACCTTTACTTCATGGCTCTTGAGGATAAAAATGAGGTATTGCCTCTCACTTTTCTTGTGATGATTGTGATGATGATAATGATGATGAAGAGAGCTCTATTGTGAGTAAACTTATGCAAAAATTTTAAAGCTTTCTCAATAAGAAGAAACTTTACAAGTATGAGCTATCTAACTTGTCCAAAGAATTTAAAAACATAAAAAATGATTTTTCTAAACTTGAATCTAATGAAAAACTTACAAATGATTTGAAATATTCTAATTCTTTGGAAGATCAATTTAAGAAAGGTGATAATGAAAATCTTAAGCTTTTTAGAGGGGAGCTATAGTTAAAGAATTCCACTTCTAAATTCAAAAAGGGCAAAGAGACTTTAGTCTTCTTGATTCTTAAAAATTCTATAGGAATACTCATAGAATTGGATATATAAATGGAATGTCTTTCTCATCATCATCTCATATTAAAATTGTTAAAACTTTATGTGATTCTACTTCTTTTACTTCTAAACCCCTTAAGACTCAAGTTTTCAAAACTAAAGTGATTCATGTGTCAAATGTGTTGACCATTTGCATAATCAAACTACTAATTTTAGAAATTGAAAAATAATTTAGATTCTATTAATTTTATTTAAGTTTATAGGGAGTTAATCTATCATTAAGATAAATTGCTTAATGAGTGGAGACAATGAAATACTCCTTACAAGAGTATTTGATAAAGTATCTCAACATATGCAAGTCCTTAATCTTCAAAGAGCAATTATATACCAAAAATATACCATAGTAGACTTACAGTGATCCCCTTACTAGTGCCTCATGAGTACCTTACAAGCCAAGTCTTTATGGTGCCTATTCAAGCAACTTTTGCCAAAAGAGGTAGTGCTCCTCATATGCTGCCCTCATGATCATGAGGAGCAGGATTTAGCTCATAAGGGCAGTAAAGATAGGCTATTATAGCTATTTTCAAATGCAACGACTAGCAAGCATGCTCCTCATGAACCAAGGTTTGCTCCTCACGATCGTGAGCAGCGTTCTAAAACAAATAAGTCTAAAATGATTCAAAAATCAATAAAGGACATTGAAGATGTAATCAGTGCATCCAATAGACATAATCTAAGTTATTTATCTATATAAACAACTCTTGGAGTTTGATTAAAATTTTAAGAAACTTATTTATTCATTATACTTTTTTAAGCATTCAATTAAGCTCTCAAGACTCTCTTTACATTCATTTCATATTCGTATAAATCTTTTGAGAATTGGTGAGTGTTATAACAAATATTCTTATTCTTCTACTTTTTAGGTTTAGAAATCAGGAAGTGAGATTTTATTATAAAAATAATTGATTTAAGTGTTTAACCATCAAAACACTTGGAAATTTGGTTTTTGAGTAAGTCTTGAAAACTCAAGTTGTAAGGTTGAAAGAGTAACCTTCAAACTATTATGTAATCTCAATCTTATGAATAAGATCATGGGAATTAAAAATCCTAACTTGAGGATAAGTTAGGTGGAGATGTACGGTTGTTGAGAATCCAAAGTCCCTAAATTATTGTGTTCATCATTCTTCCTTCTTAATATTCTTTCAATTCTTATAAAGAATTCTTTAATTTCTATTTATTGTTCATTTGCCTTATTTTCCCCTAAGGCATTTTCATTTGGTATTAGAGCTTAGATTCTAGTAACTTAATTTCTAGAATACAAGATCATAAGGTGTGAACTTCAAAATTTTTCTTCACTTAGACCATTCTTTGATGATAGTGACTATCCTTATTGGAAGTTTAAAATGGAGCTATATATAGATTGTGATTCCATTAAACTTTAGGAAGTTGTTCTTAAAGGTTGCCAACCATCAAAAACTACCATTATTGTGTACAAACTACTCTTTCAAGAAGTGATAGGAGTAATAATTAAAAGGAAAAAAATTAAAAAAAAAAAAGGAAAGCTATGTTCACTCTACTCTCTTCCATGACAAGAGAATAAGGAGGCAAGCTTCAACATTACATTTCGGCCAAAGAAATGTAGGAGATCTTGGATAACCATTATAAAGGCAATGTGCAAGTAAAAAGCAAAGAGGTTCAACTTTATATGTATGAATATGAACTCTTCAAAATGAAGCCTTAAAAATTAATAAAAAAGATGACAAACTATCTCAATGCTCTCCTCATAACCCTCAAGAAACTTGGAAAACATTTCTTTAAGGAAGAGGTGAATAACAAGATTCTAAGAATCCTACCTAACAAGGATAAGGAATCTTGAGTCGTTTCAATTAATAAAGCTCAAAACCTCTCTACCCTCTCAATCGATATGCTTATTAGTAAGGTCTTGACATATAAGCTCACAATTAAGCAAAAAGGTAAAGAGAAAAAAAAGAAGGAAGAGAATAAAAAGAGCATAGCATTAAAGGTTTCACAAGAAGAAAATAAAGATGAAAATATTTAAGATTCTAGTAATAAAGATAGTAATATTTCCATGCTCACTAGGAACTTCAAGAAGTTTTTGAGAAATAAAAATTTCTCAAGAATAAGAGACTTTAGCAAGAAGGATGAAGGGAAAAGTAAGAAAAAAACTAAAAAAGTTACTTGCTTTAAATGTAAAAAACTAGGTCACATCCAAAGTGAGTGTCACAAACTCAAATTCAAGAATAAAGGAGCAAAGCAGAAAAGAAAGGTCTTCAAAGCTACTTAGGATGACTCCTCTGAATCTAAAAAGGAAAAGGATATAAGAAATGACTAACCTTTGTTTTATGGCTCTTGAAAATGAAAATGAGGTACTATCAATTTCTTATTCTTCTTTTAATGATTATGATGATTATTATGATAATGATGATGATAATAGAGCTCTATCATGAGCAAATTATTAGTTAAATACAAAAAATTTCTTTCTAAGAAGAAGCTTTACAAGCATGAGCTATCTAGCTTAACCAAGGAATTTGGTAGCTTGAAAAATGATTCTACTAAACTAATTGAATCAAATGAAAAACTTGTTAGTGATGCAAAACCTTATAACTCCTTAAAAGATCAACTTAAGAAAGCAAGTGATGAAAATCATAAGCTTTCTAAGGAGGTCTTAGAATTAAGGAATTTCATTGCTAAATTCAATATTGGAAAAGAAACTTTAGATAGTCTTCTTGATTCTTAAAAATTTCATAGAGGTACCTATGGAATTCGATATAAAAATGGAATGTCTTCATCATCATCATCAAACATTAATTTTGTTAAAGCCTCACATGATTCCACTCCTTCTTTGTCCAAACCAAATGAGACTCAAGGTTTCAAAGCTAAAAAGTCTTATTTGTCAAATGACAAAGGAAAGTCTTATAAGACTCAACCTTTATTAGTGTAAAGAGGTAAGACACATATTAGAAGACCACAACCCAAACATGCTTATATGTGCACCAGGCACAACATTCCTAAACATGTTCCACAAACCTATTAAAATACACATGCCATCATTAATGTATGTTTCACACTATGACTTAAAATAATTTTAAGAGGCACACACACAATCACAACATAAAAGGCATGCTTAATTTATTAGGAAATCATATCCTACTAAAAGAAATAAATTTCCCAATATTGAATGTTTTTGTTAATGACCAAAGGTCACTCTAGCAATGTATGCTTCTATCAAAAACTACATTACAATTTCTAACTTTGGATTATTTTAAAAGTAACAAACCTAGACCAATTAAGGTTTGGGTTCAAAAGAATGTTTAAATTACGTTATATAGGTGTGCTTGAAGTCCATAAAAGCAAATTGTAAATGGTATTTTGATAGTGGATGTTCATGACATATGATGGGAGACAAGGAAAAATTCAAAGGAAGAATTGTAGGCATTGGAGAAATCAGTAATCCTCAATCCTTATCTATACATTATGTGTTACTTGTTAATGGTCTTAAGTATAATTCAGTTAGTATAAGTCAATTATGTGACATGGGAAATAAAGTGATTTTTTATCCTAGAAATTGCTTGTTAGTAATCTTGAAGAAGATAAAATAATTTTTAGTGGTGAAAGAATAGACAGTGTTTATATTATTGATTTGAATAAAATTGATAACAAAGACATAAAATGCTTAATTTCTATTTCTTTTGACATATGGACATGGTATAGAAGGTTAGGACATGATATTTGTAAACATTAACTTATGATTGGTTTACCTATACTTGAATTCTCCAAGGATAAACCTTGTGATGCTTGTCAAAAGGGAAAACAATCTAAGTCTTTATTTAAGATTAAGAATATAGTGTTAACCTCTAGGCCACTTGAACTTATACATATGGATTTATTTAAACCAACTAAAGTTACTAATCTTGGTGGTATGCATTATGCTTATGTATTGGTTAATGATTACTCTAGACACATTTAGGTGTGTTTTCTTGCTCATAAGAATGATGCATTTAAAGCTTTTGAAAATTTTTAGAAAAGAGTTAAGAAAAAAAGGATTTTGTATTTCATCTATTTGAAATGATCATGGAATTGAATTTTAAAATGAATTTTTCAAAACCTTTTATAATGAAAATGATATTTCTCATACATTTTCTTCTCATAGAACACCTTAACAAAATGGGGTAGTTAAAAGAAAAAATAGAACTCTTGTGGAAATGGCTAGAACAATGCTTCATATGTATAATTTTCCTCTATGCTTTTGGACAGAAGTCATTAACACATCTTGTTATATTACAAATTGAGTTTTTAGAAAACCAATTTTAAATAAAACTTTTTATGACCTATAGAACAATATGAAACCTAAAATCTCATATCTAAAAGTATTTAGATGCAAGTGCTTTATATTAAACACCAAGGATGATCTTGGGAAATTTAACTTTAAAGTCGATGAAGGAAATTTTCTAAGCTATGCCACCTCTACTAAAGCATATAGAGTCTTTAATAAAAGAATTCTAGCAGTTGAAGAGTTAATGCATGTTGTATTTGATAAATCAAACTCACTTGATCCTAGAAAGGATATTTATAGTGTTAATGATTTTGTAGAGGAGCATGTGGATGTAAACACTCAAGAAGAAAAATGCTAGCAAACATTTGGAACTAGAAGATCCTATAAAAAAGGATAATGAAGAGATACCTCAGTCTACTTTAAAAAATGATCTTTCAAAGGATTGGCAATTCAAGAAAGCTCATCCTTAAGACCTCATCATAGGTAACACTACAAAAGGGATAACTACTATATCAAAACTTAAATCTATTATTAATCTAGCCTTCATTTCTCAAATTAAACAAAAAAAATGTTAATTATGTACTGAGTTATGAATTTTGGGTCCTTGCTATGCAGGAAAAGTTAAATCAATTTAAGAGAAATAAGGTTTGAACTTTGGTTCCCAGACCTAAACATCATCCTATTATTGGCACCAAATGGGTGTTTAGAAATACGATGAATGAACAAGGTGTCATAATTAGAAAGAAAGCTATACTAGTAGCTAAAGGTTATAATCAAGAGGAAGGCATTGATTATGATGAATCCTTTGCCCTTTTTACAAGGTCAAAAGCTATTAGAATGCTATTTCCATTTGCATTATTCATGGATTTCAAACTTTATCAAATGAATGTTAAAAGTGCATTTTTAAATGGTTTCATTAAAAAAGAGGTGTATGTTAAACAACCATCGGGTTTTGATAGTTTTGATTTTCCTAATCATATGTTTAAACTTTTAAAAGCATTATATGGATTAAAACAAGCTCCAAAAGCTTGGTATAAAAGATTAAGTAACTCTCTTTCAGAAAAAGGTTTTACTAAACACAACTCCTTTTATAAAGAAATCCAAGCATGATTTATTAATTACTTAAACTTATGTTGATGACATTATTTTTAATGCTACTAACTGTTACTTGTGTGAGAAATTTTCTAAGTTAATGCAAGGAGAATTTGAAATGAGTATGATAAGTGAGCTCAAATTCTTCCTTGGACTTCAAATCAAGCAATGCAAAGGGGGACTTTCATCAATCAAACTAAATATACTAGGGACATTCTCAAGAAATTTGGTATGGATGGAACTAAGTCAAGCAAGAATCCTATGAGCACCACCACCAAACTCAACAAAGATGAAATGGTAAACTTATTGATGAAAAGTATTTTAGAGATATGGTTGGATCCCTTCCTTATTTAACTACTAATAGACCGGATATCATGTTTACTAGTGCTAGGCTTCAATGTAGTCTCATTTGAATGTTATTAAAAGGAATTTCAAATATTTTTATGGAGCAATGCATTTAAGACTTTGGTAACCTAGGAGTTCTTCCTTTAACCTAATTAGTTATTTTGCTGCGGACATTACTAGTAGCTTACTAGATAGAAAAAGCTCTTTTGAAACTTATCAATTTTTAGGATAATTTTTAGTTTATTAGTTTAGCAAGAAACAAGTTTTAGTTTCCTTGTCTACCGCTAAAGCATAATACAAGGTGGCTAGTTGTTGTTGTACATAAGTTTTATGGCAAAAAGAACAATTATTGGACTATGGTATTGATATTAATCACATTCCTATTAAATGTGATAATACTAGTGCTATAAACCTTAGCAAGAATCCCATACATCATTTTAGAACTATGAATATAGACATTAGACATAATTTTTTGCATGATCATATACAAAATGGTGATATTTTTCTTAATTTTGTTGATACTAATCATCAATTAGCAAACATCTTTACCAAGCCTCTTTGTAAGAAAAGATTAAATTTCATCAGGTATGAGTTTTGTATGATTGATGGCTCAAGTTTGTCTTAATAACTTGATATATTGCAAAATTGATTATTAGATCTGTAAATGATCATGTAGTTACTTTTTTTTCATTTGATTATTTGTTGTATTTGACACCTAATTTCATTTTCAATTTTAACCATGATTTTTATACCTTTGGTTTATTTTTGGTATTTGATATTTTGTCATATTTTTTCATGAAAATTATTATTTTCTAAATTTTTTCATGTAAAAATTTTATCTGAAAAATATTTTCTATTTAAATAATTAATAGTGAAATTTATTAAATTTATTGATTATGTAAGTAAGCAAATTTATTTCATGAACAAGATTTATTGATTCCCATTTGCATGATTTATTTTTATAAAATAATTATCTAAAATTACTTTTTTACTTGATCTATGATGATATTTATATAAGCATTTAAGTTGGTTGTATTTTTTTTATTTGTTTTAGTATATGGGGACTTATTCGTCACATTTTAAAGACTTACTTAATTGCATTTATTTTGAAAGTTCAAGGACCTTTATGCATTTTTATCCTGAGCTGTTATAGCTCATGGCCATTGCAGCTTGCTATGTATAGAGCTGCTCACAAGTATACTGCTCGTGAACCACTTATCAGCAGCGGTTTGACAAATGAGATTCCTTATTACAATAGGATTTGGATTCTTTTGTACTCTTTCCTATTTGAAATTGGTAACCTACATTTTTGCACTACTTTTAGCATATTTTTGTTTTTTTACCTAATTCTTTGTCTATATAAATGCTATAAACTCCCCTTTCTCATTGACACTTCATTATTTATAAATCAACCTTTTCTCTTCATAAAAGATTCTCCTTGTACTATCTCTATGGCTCTAAATAAGAAGATTGCTCAAGATGTCTCTTCCTCCTCTAGAGGAGCTACTAAATCAACCTAAAAAGCAACCTCCTCTCTCTTACACATCAACTCAATTTAGGGAAAGGCTTGCTTAATTCAAGGAAAGAAAAATTATTTCCTCGAAGTTTATGTCTCAAGCAACTTTAGAAAGGATGAGATGCTACAATGAGGTTAGAACATTACCTAAGAATGCGGGTTTGCATGATTTTGCATTCAATGCTTTTCCTACCTATCCTTATTTGATCCATGAATTTCTTTCTTCCTATTTCTTGAGAACCTACTACTTTAATGAGCAATCCTATGAATAACATGAGATTTATATGAGGTAAAAGAGATAGGATTTTGACATCTCAAGAATTTGATCATAGTTTTGGGTTTAGGCAAAGGGGTTTGGCATTTCCTATTTCTTCTTGGCTTCCTAATCCTTTTTGGACTTAACATGATAAACCTAATGCAAAACCTTTTGAAGTGGGACACACTAAAGCATCTAATTTTGCTTCAAAATATCTTTGGTATGTGCATAAGCTTATTGCCTATTCCATTCATACTAAGGGCTTAAGTAATAAAGTAATTTCTTTTAATGACTTATTTTTTATTTTTTGAGGGTATGGATGTGGAGCTAAGTAGATGGCTCTAATAGAAATTTGGCTAGCTAATGATAGTGTAAGTGGTGCCTTATATGTAGGAGCTTTTATCATTATAATTGCTCATCACTTTAGGATCAACTTAAAGAACACTCCTTCCATTCCTCCTTCTTTCCTTAATGATAATGTATTAAAAAACTTTAGACAATTCAAGCTTATTAGAAATTCTTGGATTTGGAAAGACGAAGTAGGAGATGAAAAATCTTAATGAGAGCTAGAATAAGATTTAGAAGATAATGAGTACATTGGCACTCATGGTCTTGAAGGTGTTCAAATTAAAGAAGAAATCCATCAAAATCATGCTCCTCCTCAATCTCAAAGAAAAAGGGCAAGAGGGCCTTCTACTTCTCAAAGTGTTGATCAAGAACCCGTTTGGGTTGGATGATTTTTTAATTGTCTCTCCATTATTGAATCTAACTTCAACGATAGGTTTTATCAAGTGGACACAAGACTTGATCATTTTGAGAATAGGATGGATCATATGGAGTATGATATCATCAATTGCATGCTCATTACAAGATACAATGCACTTGGACTCCTCATCCTCCTCTATAAGATTTGATTTTTTTACCAGTTTATGTTTGGTTTATTTATTATTTATTTTTAGTTTTTTTAAGCCTTAAGATGCTAATTTTTCTTATGTTTTATTGTCTGTATTTTTTATTTACAATTGATATTCCAATATCATTGTAATTCTATCCTTTTTTTTAATACATTGTATATTTTGCTAAAATTTTCTTTTGCTTTTTTGACATAGGAGGAGAAATAATTGAGTTTGCATGTGTATTTAGTTAATTTCTTTTAGGGAAATAATTGAAATAGGGGGATAAATTTGTTTTACATATTTTTGTTTATGCATGCATAAGTAACATTGTAAGTGTGGCTAGTTTTGTCATAAGTGATAAAAGATCTTGTTTTGCTTACTTTGTTTACATATGACAAATTTTATAAAGATTTTGTGTATCTTTATTTTCATTGCTTTGGTTCTTGGTCCATTAATTCCTTTAGGATTTTTTTCATTCCTTTATATTTATTTCCTTTTATATCTTTCTCTCTTTTTTTATCTTTAACAAAGGAGGAGAAGAAACTATGTATGATAATTTGTGTTTCTGATATGCTAAGTGCTATATGATCATGTATTTTAGCTAGCTAGTGCTACATGATTATGTATGTTAACTAGCTAAGCTCTATATGATTATATGATAATGAGTGTTATATGTACCATTTTTGTGATGCATTTTATTAGCACTAAATACATAGATATTTGAAATTATTCCCTTCACATTACCTAACATTTTTTTTCAAAATGATCATGTTATCATGTTTTTAGCACATTTGTTATGTTAGGACATGCTTATTTCCTCATGTTAAACTTTATGTTTTTTTTATTTTTTGAAAAAAAGGGAATAAAATATTAAATTGATATTTCTTATCATGTCTATAAAAAGGGGAGTAATAAAGAAATATATTTATATAAAGGAGAAACTTTTTTATAATTACTTATTATCCCTTATATATGTTATGTTAGTTCAATTTTTTTATGATCTGATACATGATGCATATACTAAGGGCGAGGAAAATATTATTTCCGCATAGTGCACCTATTTAATTTGTAGGGGGGAGCTACTTGTATATTACACACTTATTCATGTCATTTACTTTTGAGACACACACACTTTATTTATTATCTTATCAAATTAATTCTTAAAGCCAAATAGGGGGATATTGTTGACCATTTGCATGATTAAACTCCTAATTTTGGACTTTGACAAACAATTTATATTCTAGTAATTTTATTTAAGTATGTAGGGAGTTGATATATCATTAAGATTAATTGTTTAATGATTGTAGACAAAAAATACTCCCTTAAAAAGTGTTAATATGAATTTCGATGAAGTATCTCAACCTATGAAAATCCTTAATCTTTGAGGACCAATCATATACCAAAAATATACTAAATTAGACTTATAATGATCCCCTCACAAGCACCTTATGAGTGCCTCACAAGCCAAGCCTCTACGGTGCCTGTCTAATCAACTTTTGCCAAAGGAGGCAGTGCTCTTCAGGAGCTACCCTCACGATTGTGATGAGTAGGATTTATCTTGTAAGGGTAGTAAAAATAAGCTATAATGGCTATTTTCAAATGCAATGGCTAGCAAACTTGTTCTTTATTAGCTAGGGTTTGCTCCTTATGATCGTGAGCGGCATTCTAATAGAAATAAGTGCAAGATAATTCAAAAATCAATAAGAGACATTAGAGAAATAATCTATTCATCCAACAACCACAATCTAAGTTAGTTATATGTATAAACAACTCCTAGAATTCAATTAGAATTTTAAGAAAATTTTTTATTCATTATACTCTCTTAAGCATTCAATTAAGTTCTCAAGACTCTCTTCAAATTTATTTAATATTTGTATGACTCTTGTAAGAGTTAGTGAGAATTAGAATAGATATTCTTATTCTTATAATTTTTGAGTTTAGAGAATGGGAAGTGAGATTCTATTCTAAAAAGAAATTGTTTAAGTGTTTAGCCATCAAAATACTTAGAAATTTGGTTTTTGAGTAAGCCCTGAAAACTTAAGTTATTAGGTTGAAAGAGTATGCCTCAAACTCTTATATAATCTTAATATTATGAATAAGATTATGGGAATTGAAAATCCGAACTTAGGGATAAGTTAGGTGGAGATATAGGATTGTTGAGAATCTGAATTCCTTAAATTCTTGTGTTCATCATTCTTCCTTCTCAACATTCTTTCAATTCTTGCAAAGAATTCTTTAGTTTACATTTATTGTTAATTTACCTTATTCACCCCCCCCCCCTTTCTAAGGCAGTTTCAAAATGGTAAGGTCAAGTCTTACATGACCCAACCTACCTTGACACAAAGGCCTAAGGCACAAGCCAAAAGGTCCCAACCTAGACATGCTTACATGTACATTAGATATAACACTCCTAAGCATGCTACATAATCACCTCATAATACATAATGCCATTATCAATGTATGTCTCACGCTCTTCCTATGGCACCAAAGACCATTAGGAAGCCCGCGCAACCATAACACAAAAGGCGTATCTCATAAACACAAAAGGTATTTCTTACATACTAGGCAATCACATACACTTAGAAGAAATAGATTTGCCGATGTTGAATGCTTCTATTGCATGACCAAATGTCACACTAGTAATGTGTGCTTTTATAGAAGAATTCACTTGCAATTACTTAATTTGGACTACCTTGAAACTAACTAACCTAGACCAACTAAGGTTTGGGTTTAAAAAAATGTTTGAATTATGTTGTGTAAGTGTGCTTGAAGTCCATAAGAGCTAAAAGCAAGTGGTACCTTGATAATGGATGTTCAAGGCACATGACAAGAGATAAGGAATAATTCAATAAGCTTGACACTAAGGATGGAGGTCATGTTACATTTAGAGATAATGCTAAAGTGAGAAAGTAGGCATAAAGAAATTAGTAACCCTCAATCCTTATCAATTCATCATGTATTGCTTGTTGATGGTCTTAAGTATAATTTACTTAGCATTACTCAATTGTGTGATATGGGAAATAATATCACTTTCTATCCTAAAAATTACTTTATTAGTAACTTATATGAGGATAAAGTAATTTCTAGTAGTGAAATGGTTGACAATGTCTATGTCATTGACTTGAATAAGTTTAATAACAAAGATATTAAATGATTAATGTCTATTTCCTATGTCACATGGACTTGGCATAAAAGAATACAGAATGCAAACTTTGAGCTTTTGGATAACCTTAGCAAGCATGAACTTATGGTTAGGTTACCCAAACCTAATTTCACTAAGGATAAGACTTGTGATGCTTATCAAAAAGGAAAACAATCCAAATCTTCATTTAAGCTCAAGAATGTAGTGTCGACTTCTAAGCCACTTAAACTTATTCATATGGATTTATTTGGACCTATTAGAGTTACAAGTTTAGCTTGAATGCACTATACATACATTTTAGTTGATGATTACTCTAAATACACTTAGGTGTGTTTTCTTACTTATAAGAATGATGCTTTTAAAGCTTTTGAAATTTTTTCAAAAAGGGTTCAAAAAGAAAAAGGTTATCTTTTAACTATTAAAAGTGATATTCAAATCAAATTTGAAAATAAATTTTTCAAAACCTTTTGCAATGAAAATGGTATTTCATATAATTTTCTTCTCATAGAACTCCTTAATAAAATAGGATAGTTAAAAGGAAAAATAGGACTCTAGAGGAAATGGCTAGGATTGTGCATCATGAGTATAACTTACCTTTATACTTTTAGGCAGATGCTGTTAATAATTCTTGCTATATAGCAAATAGAGTCTTTAAAAGACCCATTTTAAACAAAACTTCTTATAAGCTGTAGAACAATAGAAAACCCAAAATCTCATATCTTAGAATCTTTGGATGCAAGTGCTTTATATTAAACACCAAGGACAATCTTAGGAATTTGACACCAAAGTCGATGAAGGAATTTTCTAGGTTACGCCACCTCTATCAAAGTAAATAGAGTCTTTAACAAAAGAACTCTAGTGGTTAAATAGTCAATGCATATTGTATTTAATGAATCTAACCCATTTTGTCCTAAAAAGGATTTTGGTAGCATTGATGATGTTGTAGATGAATTGGTGGATATGAACCTTTAAAAAGAAAATGCTAGCAAACCTTTAGAGCTAAGAGGTCCTACTAAGGAAGATAATGAAGAGATGTCTCATTCCACCTTGAAGGATGAACTTCCAAAGGAATGGCAATTCAAGAAAGATAATGCTCAAGATCTTATCATTGGTGACACTTTAAAGAGGGTAACTACTAAATCTCACTTTAAATATATTGTTAATTTAACCTTCATTTACCAAATTGAACTAAAAAATGTTGATGATGCTTTGAGTAATGAATTTTGGGTGGGTTATTACTATACAAGAAGAGTTGAATTAATTTAAAAGAAATAAGGTTTGGTCCTTAGTTCCTAGACCTAAGCATCATCCTATTATAAGCACCAAATGGGCGTTTAGAAATGAGATGAATGAATAAGGTGTCGTAACTAGGAACAAAGCTAGACTAGTATCGCGAGACGTTCGTGGAGTCCGTGCTTTCCGTACCACTACAAGACTAGTCGTTCTTAGGCGAATCCCATTTGAAAAAAACCTATTGGCTTCAAAGTTTTTCTTCCTAGGCCTAGCTGACCGAAGAGAGAAGGTTGCCATAGGAGATTCTATTGTGCCTCAAGGCGAAACCCTTCTCTGCCATTATAAAGTGTTATAATCATAAAGAAAGCATTGATTATAATGAAACCCTTGCCCCCATTGCAAGGTTAAAAGCTATTAGAATGCTACTTGAATTTACATCTTACATGGATTTTACAATTTTTCCAATGGATGTCAAAAGTGCATTTTTAAATGGTTTCATTGAAAAGGAGGTTTATGTTGAAAAATTTCCAGGTTTTAAAAGTTTTGACTTTCCTAATCATGTTTTTCAACTTTTAAAAGCATTGTATGGATTAAAGCAAGCTCCTAAAGTTTAGTATGATAGGCTAAGTAACTTTTTGTTAAAGAAAGGTTTCTATAAGGGAAAAGTTAACACAAATCTATTCATCAAGAAATCCAAATGTAACTTACTTATTAATTAAATATATGTAGATGATATTATTTTTACTACTACTAGACATTGCTTGTGTGAGGAATTTTCTAAGCTAATGCAATAGGAATTTAAGATGAGCAATATGGGTGAACTCAAGTTCTTCCTTAGACTTCAAATCAAGCAATGTAAAAATAGAATCTTCATCAACCAAACCAAGTACATAAGGGACATTCTTAAGAAGTTTGGTATGGATGAAGCTAAATTAAGTAAGACCACCACCTCCAAGCTCATAAAAATTGAGAATGGAAAACCAATTACTGAAAAGTGATATAATGTTTTCTTTATTTAACTGCAAGTAGACCAGATATAATATTTTCTACATGCTTGTGTGCATATTTCAATCATATCCTAGGGAGTCTCATTTAAATGTTATTAAAAGAATCTTTAAATACCTTAGTGGAACTATGTATTTAATATTTTAGTATCCTAGGAGTTTGACCTTTGACTTGGTTAGCTATTCGGGTATGGATGTTACTGGTAGCTTACTAGATAGATAGAGCACTTTTAGAACTTATCAATTCTTAGGATAATATTTAGTTTCTTGGTTTAACAAGAAATAAGTTTTGGTTGCCTTGTCTATAATTGAAGCTAAATATGTGGTGGCTAGTTTTTATTGCTCACAAGTTTTATGGCAAAAATAACAACTTAAGGACTACGGAATAGAATTTGATTACATTTCAGTCAAATGTGATAATTCAAGTGGTATAAATCTTAGTAAGAATCCCAATCAACATTCTAGAGCCAAATATATTAATACTAGACATCATTTCCTTAGAGATAATATTCAATGTCGTGATATCTTGCTTGACTTTAATGTTACTAATATTGACCTTCCAGATACTTTCACTAAACCTCTCAATGAGGAGAGATTAAATTTCATTAAGCAGGAACTTGGAATGATAGGTGGTTCTAGCTTACACTGATGCATGTACTAAGTTTCTTGAATGTTCTATATTCATATGACTCTTATTTTTGCTATTAAACACTCTATGATAATATTTTTTACATGCTTTTTTAGTTTAAAGCTTACATATAGTGCAAATATATCATGCCTTTCATGAACTTTAGCTACACATTTGCTTAAACTCTTTTAAATTTAAAATTTTTTATTTGGTTATTTTCTCTTGATATTCCTTTTTACCTTGAACCATTATTTTGCTTTCCATTAATATTTGAACATTGCTTACTTATATATTCCCATTTATTTAACTAATCAAGTTTTGTTCTTTCTCCTTAAGCCCCTTTTTTGAATTTCTTTAAATTTTGCGAACTAATAATTATTTACTGAAATTAATTTAACAAACTAATTATTTTAAAATTAGTAAAATATAATTTTGATTAAAATGCTTGTTTACATGATTAATTATGTATGAACATTGGCTTGATTATGGTTGTATTCAATTTGCATTCAATATCATTCAATGTGTTATCAATTTGGTTAACAGAGACTAAATTGCATAGATTTTTGGATGAAATTGAAAACTTTTTAAAAGTTTAGGGGCTACTCAACTTTTTTATCATGAGTCATTACGGTAAAGGCTATAACTACTCGTGATTCACATTTTCCACCTGTTAGTGCCCCTCAAAGGCGATGCTCATGATCGTGACCTGATCATAAGGAGTGTCCTGATAGGTAAGAAGTCATAATTCCTTTAGAATTGTAACTCCTCCTTCACTTATTGTAATTCCAAAAGGAAACATGTATTCAAAACCTCTTTTAACTCAATCTATGACCTCTTTTTATTCATTTTAACTCTATTTAAACAACCTTTCATTACCTTCTTCATTCATATACCCCTCTCTTTACAAATTTGGCTATACTCTTTCTTCTCCTCTCAATCACCATCTTCAACCTCTTGCAATTTTTCTTTCATTCTCATTATGGCTCCCAAAAAGAAGTCCACTCAAATGGATGTCCCCTCATCCTCCCAAACAATGAGAGTAATAAAAGATCAACCCAAGAAAACCCCTCCTCTTTCCTACACATCTTCCAATATCAAACAAAGAGCCTCTCAATTCTCTAAGAGAAAATTCATTCCCTCTCGATACATATCAAAGTTGGCTTTGGAATCACTTGGTTGTTATAATTAAGTGACATCTCTTCTTAAAAGGATTGGTCTATTAACTTTTCCTTTCACTCCTTTCATCATTATTCCTTCTCTTCTGATTGAGTTCCTCTCCTCCTTTTACTTCAGAACTCAACACATTAATGAACAAAACCTTTAGTATTATGTGAGATTCAAGTTAAGAGAAGGGATTACTTCCACATAAAGGAAGATTTTGATAATCTCTTTGGGTTCAAACATGAACGACTTAAATCCTTTAATACCCTTTTAACTCCTTATTCTATTTGGATAGATAATGTCAAACCTAATGTAGAACTATTCCTTGTGGGTCATTCTATATCATCCTCTCTTAGCTCTAAAAGTCTTTGGTATATGTTATTAGTAATATGCACTAGGTTAATCATGTTGTCATACCTCAAATTTGACTATCCCCAAAAAGGTCCAATGACAAAGTAAATTTTGAAAAGACTAAAGTCTGCTCATTCATAACCCCCCTAAAGTGTGCAACCTTAAAACCATAACTGACCCCATCAGTGTTGAATTTGATCACCAAGCCATTAAGTTGTGCTTTGATCTTATGAAATACAAATTATCAAAACAATAAGAGGCGTATTTCAAGAATCTTCTCTTAGAATATGTAGCTTATTAAGCAGGTGTTCATTTCATTAGACTAGGACCCAACTTCATGAAAAAAAAAATCAATTTTGATAAAAAGGAATTTAGTAAAACATCTAAAAGGCTCTAACACCTCTAGAAGTTTTCCTGGAGTAGTCTAAAAAACTCGAGGTTTAGTGCGTATTGCTCATAAGTGTGCGTAAACAACCATCGGTGTCATGTGCTAAAATCGATGCCGAAGTAGACAAAATGGACTTAGGAAACACATCTAGAAGGCCCAAAAACCCTAGGAACCAACATTAGAATAGCTCAAAAAAGGCCCGAATGGAGTGCGTAACATGCAAAAGTGTTTGTAACCTTAGGTTAGCATGGTTGGTCACACGTCAACATATGACCACAAGCCAAGCACATAGTCATGTGCACTTTGTATGGCCATATGCTCTATCCTAGGGACACATGCTCTATCCTAGGGACACATGCTTTGTCCTAGGGACACACACATGACCATGCTTATTCCTCACATTTTTCACTATAAATAGACACTTCCACACCCTGATTTTAGATGGGATAATAGGATACATGCACACACTCAAAAATTTATTCGCTTGAAGGCACTGGATACCTGCTTCCAAATACTTTTAGCTCTCCTACTACATTTTTCTTAGGGTATTAGGTCTTCCTTCCACCAAACCTAGCCTCATCTTTGTCAAAGCATGCTTCAAAGGTATACAAACTAGCATCATTCTACACGTCATTTTACACTTCTCAATAAGGAAAGCTTTATAATCTCTCGAAGCTAAAGCTTTAAAAATCACATAAGCTCAATCAAATCTAAGGACCATACAATCATTTTAGCATGTTTATTTTATTGAACTGCATTTTATTTTACTATCACCAGCATTTATGAATATTATTGTGCTTGTGTGATAAGACTGGCAATTTGCATGCTATATGAATAGCTTATGCTTTATTTTGCTCATCTCATATCATCAACTTGCATCCTCTAGTTTTAAAACATGAAACCACATCATAAATATCAATAATGTGAAAGTTTCACATTCCAAACTAGAGTCATTATGCTCACAGTCTAGTGATGTCACCATGCATCCCCTATATTGTCATCATATATCAATATAGCATAAATAATCACTGCAAACATGCATGATTGTGTACATTTTGCTTACTCTTTCAAGTGATTGACTGTCCATTACTTATCCCATTATTCATTTGATCAATTAAGCTATGTACATAGTCATGCTAACCTTATAGGTCAATTATATCTAAGCTAGATTTACTTTTCTAAAAATCTTTTTCCTTTTACATATATTTTATTAGGAACACAATGTAATAATAATATTTTAGCTTATTTATCTTCCACTTTCGGATGTATTGTGTGAATGCTATACAAACTGTCATTATCAAAACTAGGGTATTGTGGTAGCTATACATTGAATATCGTATAATGAGAAATAGTCAAAAAGTAAATGTGATCCCTCAAACCTAGAAAACTCTATTAGGGGCAATACTCATTGAGTGACCCGATGTTGTCCCTTTCTTTTCTTGATTATCTAAAAATCGAGTGGTGACTCCATAAAATCAAAAAGCATCTCGTTCCTCCCAAGACCAATCGCTAGTCCCTATTCGATAAAGTTACCATGTCTATTAGAAACATAGAAACTCCAAAAACTTATATCAATGTTCCAACGAATATAAAAGAAAGAGAAATCTTAGGTCGGTCACAGTGGTGAGTCCATTGAGGACTTCTAAGTAATAGGGATCTACTAAAAAATGATTATTTCTTATTATGCAATACTCATTCGTATAGAGCCCCTTACCACTGCATTTGCACTACACATCACACATGCACCACTAGTCCCTAAAACCTTAATAACACTGAATAACATTACCACCATGATTCCACTCAAGTCATGGGGTGATGAAGATAGGCATTATCACCTTTAGTCTTTACTTGTATATTCGTTGGACTCATGTAACCAGAGTCTGTAACCCAAGTCCTAAAGGGGGGTGATCGAGTTATTAAAAGAATGATAGACCCATTGACTAGAATCTGTAACCATAGTTATATAGGATTATTCTTGCTAAAGTAACTGTTAGCCTTTCACCATGACTCGACTCATATAGATAAGCCATTAGTAACATTCACTAAGATTCTGCTAAGTTGTGCATGCGATCCTTGTCCTAACACTATCTGTTTCACTTGATATTCATAAATGACATTATTCTTCTAGTGTCTATCACTAAATGACACCGTAATGTTAGTTTTCATAAAAATTTTATGCTCAAACCCATGTGATTTTCATTTGCTTCATGCAAGCTCAAAGCATGAGGAATGATAATAATCATGTACCTTAGCTTAAATAGTTTATGTGAATTAACAAATAATGACATCCCTAGATGACATAAACTATGAGATGTCATCCATTTATTCTCATTAGATCAAATAAATGAGTTAGGAATTCAACTAGATTGTGGACCTTTATGTTGACAAAATCAAATTATAAATTATCGAATGATACTTTCATGACTCCTAGTAAATATATCAAATGTTGACATAAGGATAAGAACTCAGGCTCCTTTTGATTAACCTTGCCCCTATGTATACAAGTGTATATAGGCTCTAGACATTATTTGAAACTCGATAATTGATCCCCACATTGGCATCATGTGATTACCTCAAGTACGTTCTGGTGTCGTTCCTTAATTTATGCTTTAGTTCTAATCCATATAAATCAAAACATCTTAGTTTTGAGAGCGAAACCATAGTCCCCTAATGACTATATGTTCAAAACCTACCTAGAAAAGAAATTGAATGACCTCATGGAGAAATAAGGTTGGAAGCAAGAGCTTGCTTGTGATTGGTTTTTCATTGTGCAAGAAATATTAACTTGCTCTCTAGATTAATCATGCATACATAATATACATGTAGATAGCACATACTAACCACTATTTCTTACAGTAATGATCATATTTCGTCATAGGGTTTTACATCCACTCCATGCATACATGCTCACCTTTTTCTTTTGCAAGCACACATCATGCATCATTCATTTAGCTAACCTTGATAAATGTATAGGAATACAACATCCAACATGAGTGATCATAAAGCTGAATCTTTTACTTGAAGTAATGGAAAACTGAAACCTAGGATCTAATACCTACTTGAGGATGGCGTCAAGGTCAAAAACTCCCAAAACCAAACTAGCATCACTAAACATTTCCTCCATAACCTTAATAAGGTTGATTAGAAGAGCCTGTAACCATATGAAATACTATGCATTAAGACATTGCAACATGTGTACCTCGACTGTGAACTCTTGAATGCTACTGTGTAATTCTAGGACCCTCAAGAGCATGTATTTTGATTCAACACCATAGAACTATGCCTACTATATGAGGAATTTAATGTCATAGCAAGGCAAATTCCCATCAATACTGAAGAAGCAGTCTTTACTAGCCAAGATGTCAAGTATCTAAGACTTGTAGCTGCTTTTATTGATCTAAGCTCACAAAAGCTTGATGAATTAGCCACCAAGTGCAAATAATTAATTCCTATACAAGGCCTAGCTGTTTGTACCACCAAAAAGACTAGTACCTTAATTTGGGCATGCCTCCTTGCATGGTACCTCTTTATGCAATATTTTACAATCTCGAATGATGGGCTAGGAGATTATAAGATACTCTAAGTTATTGAAGGAGTAGAATGTGGCATGACTCAATTTCTACTGATTTTAGCAAAGACCATTCAAGGTTTAAATGACCTCAAAAATAAGAAAAGTCTAAACTTCACTAGGAGCCCTTTATTGCTTTAAATATAGTTGTAAGAAAAGCTAAGTCTGCTTCAAAATGTTTCTAATAAGACATAAAAACAAAAGGTGATTTGAAGATAGAACCATCTACCAAGCAACTAATCCAGAGAAAGTTAGATTTCTTAATTTTTGCACTTTTTCTTTGTTTGAAACTGATGATGAAATGAACTCTAAAGTGAATGCAATCAAATCAAATTTTGCTTACTTGTTTGATGTCTTTCCTGATGGTAGTATGCATTTCATTGATAAAGACATTAGCATATTTAACATTCATTCCATATGCACTGAATCATTTAACATTGGCATATAATTCGAACCATGCATTCTATATATTTTAAATGATGTTACCCCTGAAGAGAGGTGAGAAATTGAAAAATATTAATAAAATATTCAAAAGTGTTTTCCTGGACATACAATGATATGGTTGGTATTGATATAGACATTGCTCAATTCATCATCCCTACCAAAGATGGGTGTAAACTAATAAAGTAAAAACTCATAAGGCTCATAATAGAATGGGCCTAACTAGTAAAAAATACATCAAGAAGAAGGTTAAGGAAAAATTCCTAGAGGTAGTAGACCATCCGGAATGGTTAACAAATGTGGTACCAGTACCAAATCAAGACGGAAGGGTTAGAATCTGTATATACTATAAAGATCTAAACAAGGCCTGCCTGAAAGATGATTTCCTGTTACCTCACACAGACATTCTGTTTGACAGCACTACCATATATGCAATTTACTCCTCCATGGATGGATTCTCTGTGAACAAATATATCCTAATGGCCATCATTGACAAAGCAAAGATAACTTTTATAATAGAATAAGGCACTTACTGTTATAGAGTAATGCCTTTCAGTTTAAAGAATGTAGGAGCAACTTACTAGAGAATGGCAACTATAATGTTCCATGACATGATACACAAAGAAGTGGAAGTGCACGTTGATGATATGATGGTCAAGTCAAAAACTAGGGAAGAACACTCGTCTGATCTAGAAAAGTTCCTCAAAAGAATCAAGAAGTATGTTCTCAGGCTTAATCTAAAGAAATGTGTATTCATGGTCACTTTAGGAAAGATGTTGGTGTATATTGTTAGTCATAATGGGATTGAAATGGATCCAAACAAAGTAAAAGTAGTTAAAGAGATGCCAGTGCTAAAAATAGAAAAAAAGATTTGACAGTTTTTAGGGAAACTATAATTTATTAATAGATTCATAGCTAATTGACAACAGTGTGTGAACCAATCTTTAAGCTACTAAAAAAAATCAGCCAGTTGAGTGGAATGAGCAGTGTCAGTTAGCAATTGACAACATCAAGAACTACCTCACTAACCTATTAGTCCTAAAAACTAGGTATACCTTTAACCATGTATTTCGCCATTGAAGGAAATGCACTAGGTGCAATGTTAGCCTAAAAGGGAGAAATTAAAGAAGAACACATAGTCTACTACTTAAGTAAAAAGATGTTGTCATATGAGGAAAAGTACAACCAAGTTGAGTAGATATGCCTGGCAATGGTATGGGCAATGAAGAAACTCAAACATTACTTTTAGTCCTACAAATTCAAGTTGTGTCTAAAATGGATTGAATGAAGTACCTCTATGAACATCCCTTCTTAGTGGGAAAACTCGTTAAGTGGTTTATGCTATTTATAGAATTTAATGTGCAATACCTTACTAAGAAGGAAATAAAAGGAAGAGCAATGCCTAAATTTCTAGCTCTCAACCTCATTCGAAACTCAGAAGAAATCTAACTAGAATTCCTAAATGACCTTAGTTCAACCATCAAGATTCAAGAATGGCGGATGTATTTTAACAAAGTAGTTAATTAATTTGACACAGGAATTGATGTCGTATTACAATCTTTAGAAGGTGAAGTAGTACCAATTATTAAAAAGCTTGAGTTTATAGTCATAAATAATGAAATAGAATATAAGGCATGCACACTTAGAATAAAAGCATTGATAGCCCTAGATGTTACAGAAGTTAAAATCTTCAAAGACTTTATGCTAGTAATCAATTGTGCCTAAGGCCTTACTTTGATCACTTAAAGTTGCTCACCATGTCATTTTGAAAATGCGTATTCATTCATCTCCCCAAGAACCACAATAAAATGGCAGATGCACTTGCTTCCCTGTCGTTAGTGTAGGAAGGACTATGCAAAATGCCTATGAAGCCTTTAATCCTATTCAAATCAAGATAACTCTATCATAAAAGCTGCAAGATAGCAAAGACAAAAATAGATGAAAAACCTAGTTCTATGACATATAGATATATCTAAAAGAATGAGCCTATCCCTATCAAGCAAGTGAAAAAGAAAAAGTAGTCATTTGATGATTAGCATCAAAATTCACATTGCACTAGGGAGCATTATACAAAAGAACTTTAGATGGGTTACAACTCTAATGTCTAA
Organism: Mallotus nudiflorus; assembly: GCA_947683625.1. Taxonomy (NCBI): domain Eukaryota; kingdom Viridiplantae; phylum Streptophyta; class Magnoliopsida; order Malpighiales; family Euphorbiaceae; genus Mallotus; species Mallotus nudiflorus. The sequence continues at coordinate 4,069,874 of CANTUR010000275.1, read as the reverse complement.
ATGAAACTAAGGCTATAAGAGCAATATAAGAGGTACATGAAGGGTTTTGTGGTCCACACATGAATAGAGCAATCCTAGCTAATAAGCTAATTAGACAAGGATTCTTCTAGATAATGATCATGGAAGACTGCATCAAATTCATAAAGGGATGCCACAAGTGTCAAATCTATAGGAATGTCAACCACCTTCCCCTAATAGAATTACACTAAATCTCCTCTCCATTGCCTTTATCAGCATAGGGACTAGACATAATTGGGGAAATCCATCAGACAATCTCAAACAAACATAGGTTAATCTTATTAATAATGGATTACTTCATAAAATGGGTTGAAACATAATCATTTACAAGGATAGGAGCCGAGAAAGTGGCTAACTTCATCAAAAGAAATATGTTATATCGACATGGGATCCCCCATCACATCATCTCTGACAATAGTGTTCAATTCCAAGAGGAAGTTAGAGAATTACTAAGGAGTTATAAGGTGGAACATCACAAATCTTCTTCTTACTAACCACAAGCAAATGGGGCCAACGAAGTTGCAAATAAGAACATCAAGAAGATTTTATCAAAGATGACTTAGACTTACCAAGACTGGGTAGATAGATTACCATATGCCTTAAAGGGATACCGAATAATAGTCAGAACTTCAATAGGAGCAACTCCTTTCTCATTAGTATACGGACCATAGGCAGTACTTCTAGTTGAAATAGAAATCAAATCTTTTCAGGTAGCAATCAAATCTAAATTGCCAGAAGTCTAATAGATACATAAGAGGCATGATAATCTCACTCCCTTAGATAATTAAAGGCTTAAGGTTCTATACCACACACAGTTGTATCAAGCTTGGCTAGCCAAAACCTTTAACAAAAAGGTGAAATAGAAGAGTGTGAAAATAGGAGATTAGGTGTTAAAGCAAGAAAGGCAGAATGTTCCAAACCCTAGAGAGAATTTCGAACCAAATTAGGAAGGCACATACTTCGTCAAACCTATCCTATTAAAAGGAGCAGTTAAACTGATGGAATTTGAAGGCAATGAATTCTCTAAACTTGTTAATGCAGACTGCCTAAAGAAATACTATATCTAGGGAAAAAAAACCCACTAAGTTAAAAACATAAAAATGGCTACTTAGGAAAAAATTAGGGACCTCCCTCTAGGTTGAAAACCCTACATGTGCAACTTAGACAAAAATTAGGGAAAAAGAGAAAATACTTAACTAGAAAACCTAAGAAGGCTAGTGAGGGACAAGGGTATTCTCAAGTTTGAAATTTGTATGAATGCACTTATTCTTTTCTTAAATGATTTTAGTGAAATGAGAATGACTGCCAATCTATGTGAAATGTCTTTAAAAAGTGCAACACATTTTATCATCATGGATTGCGTCAAACATGCTTTGCGTTTTTTTCATTACATGACCATAGTTCTTACTATCTTCTTTGAACTTTATCCTTGAGATCAGCCACTATCGTTAAAGCCTCTGTAAAAAAAAAAAGCTTAGCTAGGGGTGAAGAGCTCCAAAAGGAGACATCGGTCATGTGTGAAATACTCCAAAAGGAGATGCCTTAGGTAAAAAAAGGAAAAATAAAAGAGGTAGACAATAGTAATAGCAAACATCATCAAGCATAACAATGGTAAGAAGCATATATACTATAGTCATCATTATAAATATATTATACAACATAACACCCAGAGTCCATGACCTCTGGAAAATGATACAACAAAGAAACCACAAGCCAAAACCCCTACACCTAGCCCCTAAAACAACTACATCGGTCATGGCTGCCATCAAAAGCAAACATTAATCTTGCCCAAGCATCCCTATCATCTGATCTAGGCTCCTCATCATTCATCATAAAGGATGCTAGCTATAACACCAGCTCGCCAATACAATCACGATAAGCTATGTGATCCCAATCCCACTCATTGTTAGCGTAGAGGTGTTTAGCCTTTATTGCACAAAAATTGCATATCACACATACATATATAAAATATATGCATAAATAAACATGTATAATAAAGAAAGCATACCCTTTAATTGCTCACAAACTCCATAAAGTGTTGTTGTGCACTCCCTGTAACAGTATACCAGTACTAGCCAAAAGAGACAGGGATCTACAAAGAACAAGCAAAAAAGTTAAACACCAATCATTAAATAGGAAAAATGAAGGCAAATAAGTGAAATAAAGCATGAATATAAGAAGTTTCAGGAGGAATAACATCTAACTAGAGAAAGCCAAGATAAGGCAAATTAAGATACAATCCTCTACCAAAGATGTCCATCCCAAATAAAAATAAGGATGATGTAACTACTAAGTTCCCGAGAATGGCACCACCAAAAGCCACACTGCTAACTATTAGGAATCGATTATGCTACTTAGACATCTAATGCTAAGTAGGGAAAATTTTAAAATTTTAATCAACTAACCCTTGATCTCATTAAGAATTCCAATCCCTAAGATCCAATTTGCAATATAACATATAGCTAATATACATCAATATGTATAAATAAAAAACTTAGGAAATCTAAATTGTGGAATACTTACAATCTCCCAAGTGTTTGAGGTAGACCATAATTAATCTATTAAATGGTTGGCTTCTTTGATTTAACTCTTGAATCAACTCTTTAAGTCTCCCAATTGTGAGACCTCTAGCTTGAAACACCAAGCTTTAACAAATCTCCCTCTTGTCTTTATCAAGTAGTAGCAATAACCCTCTCTTAATAACCTTTGTGATATTTGCACTAGATGATCCTTATAAGAACTCTTAAGTTTTGTATATATATGTTTATTTTTGTTTTTCTTTTTTTGTCTTTTATGTCTCTACACTTTCTCTACATTCATACTTATATATTATCTTCTCACCAATTAATATATACTAACCCTTAGAGATATACATGATAAGTTATGAGTGTAGAGAAAAGGAGGCTCCTAGTCACATGAACCATTATATCAAATTCATCCACTTGGCATACATATATGCACTAATGTAGGATGATGATAAATGACATTAAGAATCATATAAAAAATATATCCAATATAATTCTCTACATCCATTCTCACAATGTCTATATAATGTCATATCTAATGTAGTCAAAGTCAACAATGTCAAATAAGACAAATTTGACTATATTTATTTAATAGACATGGGCTTGGTTATTGGACCAACTTTTGGTTCTAGCCCAATCCATTAATCAAATGGGTCTAAACAAGATTCTTGGACTTTAGCTTCATATTTAGTCCAAAACTCTTTTAGGCCTAGGTCCATACACTTGGGCCATTAATCCAAATCCAATAGAAATAATATATATCTATTATTAATTTAATATCTTAATTAATATCTCATATTAGTTAAGCACAAATTAATAATTAAAGCCTTCTTTTTGGAAATTAGATTTCATGATATGCTAGAATCATTGCTATAAGTATAAATCCAATTTCATTAACCTTAATTAATTAATTAAACTTTTTAATCAATAATTAGATTAATATAGATGGAGATTTGGTAAAACCTTTTAAGTGTGACTTACTAAGTCCATGTCTAATTGGCAATGAGAAGATAATATTAATATTTGATATTATTTGAAACTCCTTTCAAGTCTAAATGTGAAAATCCCAATTATTCACATTTAGTTCTCATAAGTTATAAATAACCTTTAGCATTAATATCATAACTACCTAATTAGATATGAATGTATTTGTTAATTCACACGAACCCTTTTTAGTCATAGTTACCATTCACTAAAATCCCTTCACTGAAAAATCCCAATATAGCCTAAAGTCAAGGATAAGTCAAACTCTAATAGCTATATCATATTATCTTATCCCAAGTTCTATCTCTTGAAAAAACACAACAAATACTAGAAACTCTTTCTAGCACTGAAACTCTTTCAAAATATTATATTTGCCTTGGCCAGGAACCCTTTCATCAAGAAAAGACTTAGATAGTATAAGATCCTATCTCGATTCACTCCAAGTAATGAATCCCATATTGGTCGAACACTCATCCCTACATTTAACTAAATAGAGCCACCACATGCCATATACCCATATATGAGCAACATAAGTATATAAGCAGTAACAAACTCTAACCACTTAAATGTGGATGACCATGTCACCTCAGATCAAAGGAACATATGCACCATTATGACCTAGATTGTGATCGTTGACTATAAGTAAATATCCATACAACCACATATCAAACGTCACTGTTCAATCCACCCATCACATAAGTATCCACATGTCTATTCTGATATCTCATATCAAGTAGCATGAAACTCACTACCTCCCACTATTAGTGTGACATACTAATCAAGGAAAATAAACAGAGGTAATTGTAGAAAGCAGGGTTTAGTGCGCATCCAAGATTTTAGCAACCGTGACACTCTTTGAGTTCAAGGCTCTAGAGAACACACTAACCACTATCACAAAGACATGGCATGGAGATGAGGAGTCGCCACTTATGGTAATAACTAGGATAAATAAAAAAAATGGTGATACTCGATTCCTTAAAAGAAAACTAGCACCACAACCAGGAGATTCTATGTATGAAATACTAACTTCTTTCAATCTCGTGTTCTTTTAGAATTACTTTATGAATCACTACCTTATCCTCTATTTACGTGCAATTTCATATAAACCCTTATTTTAACAATTAACTCCAAGCAAACTAGTCATAAAAATACATGTACACAATGCATTCATTTAAGTTCACAATCCCTAAGTTAGTCTAATCTATATTGATTTTAATTAAATGGGCTAAATCTACTTGTTTTAATTTACAAGTGACCCTAAAGACTAATGGGATTAATTCCTATTTAATTTTAAATTAAGTGAACCTAGGTCTACTTATTTTAATCCTAAAAGTGGGCCTAAATCTACAAATTATGAAGTATTTAAATTAGTGGGCCTAATTTTACATGTTTTAATTCTCATATCATATTAAATCTACAAGTTATGGAAAAGATTTAATTTAATGGGCTAAGTCTAAATTTGTTTTAATTAACCTAAGTGGGCATATATCTAATTAACTAAATGGGTCTAAATCATCTCTAACCTAAATCTAATTAATTATGGGCCTAAAATGCATTTTCATTAAAATCTATACCTAATTAATTAATAACTTATTAAATGCAATGGGCTAATTAAAAAGTGGGCCAAAAAGGACTAACTAGACCTCAAATTAATTATTTGGGTTAGAGCCTAACTTGGGCTTAGGGCCCACAGCACAAAAAACCAATTAAACAAGCCCAAAAACATTAAAAGATACCAAAACAATCAAATAAAAAATCAAACAAGCAATTAACTTATTTCTTCTAAAGAAACTAATTTAATTAAAGTGACCTCAAACAATAAATTATTAAATAATGAAATAATTAGCAAGCAACCATAATCTATCCACTTAAATCTAATTCAATTTTAATTAAAAACCCTAATTATCTATATAACTATTAATTTTAATTAATTACATAATTAAAACCCTAAATTTACTACCCAATTAATCAAAATAAACATACAACTACACATACAAGATTTCATTATTCCCACTAATGGGGCTATTACAATGATCTACTAAAAATAATAAAAATAATAAAAAATAATATAATCCTAGGAAAACTAAATAAAAAATAAAAAAATCAAAACAATAATAAATAAATAACCTAGAAACTATATTTTGCTACAAAATTCAATCCATGGATCTTCATAATTGCTTACTAATTGATTGCAATCCTTTCATTGCTCACTTTATAATGCCATAGTCTATAACTGCTCATGATTAGTTGTAATCCTTTCATTGCTTACTAATGATTCTGATTAACTACAACCCTTTTGTTGCTTGCCCTTACTACTGCAGTCTATAACTGCTCATAATTTTTATCTTTACTTATTTGAATCGAAAGCTTTGAATTCTTTATGCTAACTAATTAGAATTTTTTCTTACTAACTTTGAATTTTATTGTGTTCATTAATTAGAATTTCTGTTGATTGACTTTGAATTTTATTGTGTTGACTTATTAGAATTCCTTACTGACTAACTTTGAATTTTACTATGTTAATCATCTTTACAAGTTGGGTGCACTTCCTTCTAGATTTGCAATTCCTACAGACTTGTTGAAGTTAGTTTCAATCATGATAAATATACAAAAGTACATTATATGTTAAAAATTTATGAGAAAATTCATCACTTTTTCATGAGATAGCATGCACTCAATGAATCTCACTATTTTTTATTTTCATGAATATCATTTGTTTGCCATTTGCGAAGGTTATAGGCATCATTAACCATGTTATGCTGATAATATATCCTTTACCAAGTGAAGAGCTTACTTCCATACCTAATTTTAGGGAGAATTTGCTAAACAAAACTTATCAAAATTGAGCATAAACAAGTTGAATTATAAGTATCAAAATAGCCTTTGAATTTATTTTTATGCTTTTCTTCCTTATCCAAGTATTCCCTCGCCTTTCTTATATTTCTCAACATGAATACCATTAGGAAGGTCCTTTGGATACTCATACTCTTACAGAGCATTGGAGTAAATAGAGCAGGTTTTCTTTTTTTAGCATGGTCCTCTTTTAGTATTCCTTCGCCTTTCTCATATTACTCAGTATGGATATTGCCAGAGGTTCATGTTAATACTCTTACTCATTTCTGAGCATTGGAGTAGATTATGCTTACTCTTATTTTGGTTCTCCTCTTAGTATTCCCTTGCCTTTCTCATATTACTTAGTGTGGATACAGTTAAGGGATTTGTACTCATACTCATTTCTGAGCATTAGAGTAGATTATATGCACATTTATTATTCAAAATACTAAAATGATGCTTTGAAATTCAAGCAATATATATTGCAAGTCCCTGGAATTTTTTTTTTTTTGTTTGCATTTTCTTCCCCTCATTTGGGTGCAAAGCAGGCATTAGATTTATTAGAGTTTATAAACTCTCATTGTTAATTAGTCATATGAATTCTGTGAGGTTAATAAAAGAAAGCCACTATGATAAAAGGTCATGAGATAGGCTTTTCACACATGATCTCATGAAATTGATGAATTTATTTTGAATTTGTGAATTTTATGATTGAGATAGTACTTTATTATAGAATCTAATGAAATAAATTTCTGTTACTTCCCTTTATTATTTTGATAAGTTTTTGAAATTTGCTATATTGCCCATTCCTATTGAAGCATCAGTTCTTTTCCCCTTCTTCATTCACTTTTAGTTTTCCCTGCATAAAATACCATAAGTTAGTATGGTTTATCCATAAGTGAATAAATTTTATCAAAATGTAGTATTATCCTTTTGCATTCTTCCTTTTTAATTATAGTGATGATTATTTCTTTGATCACAGGTTTATGATACTCAACCATTGAAGTTATGGCTTTAGGCTGAATTTATCTTTCTGTCATTCCATTGATGTAATAATAGAGGGTTTCATTCCTTTTATTAATGTCTCATACAAAAAGAGGTTCAGGAGTTAGAGATCTTATTTCATGATCAAATAATTTTTTAGAGCGCATTCGTTTTAAGTTCTAAGTGTATTCTTCCCTTTTATAGGGCCGACAAATGTATAGCTAACATGTTAGACCTTCTTATTACCATATTCCATACCCTACAATAGTCTAACTGTCATGGAGAGATATTCCAGATAATGCTCCAGATGAAGCTATAAAGATGGATGTTTAATCAGAGGAGCTTGAACGTCCTATCCAACCTCTTGAGGTTGCCAAGATGATGCTTTTGCAAGTATCACAATTGATGATATTCCCTTACTGGATGGACCCATGATTTATTGGGCTCTTGAGGTCTAAAGTGCCATTAAGTATCAGGTTCACCTTAATAGTGTTACCCTTTTCCCTCAGATGTGAACATTTTGACTACCTTTCTACTCTTTTACAACACTAATTTTGAATATTAATAACAAAGTATTGGCACAATCTTGCTTGGGCTCTAAGACTTTTTATGTAGAGCAAGTATTTTGCAACAAATGTATGCAAGTGTATGCATGTTATGTATGACATGCATGATCCTAATAGGTCTTCTATTTAGAATAGAGCTATATTTATAACTTGGAGTATGAGAATGAGGTGCCTCATCAATAGCCCATAGGTTTGAGCATTGAATGCTTCACTGTTGGTACTTATGATGTCAGAGCTTCTAATACAATTCATCGAACTGATGACCAGGCTAATAAGTAGGGTCCATGGCTTTACACTGGAGCTTATGATTAACTAATGCACTATTGAACTTTTCTTTTTGTTACTGCTTTTAATGTATTTATATGCTTGTAGTTTACTTTTTTGAAGATGCAGAAGAGTGGACAAACTGACTGAATAGAATTCTTAAAGCTAAAATCAACTAGACTTGCTCTTTAAATAACTCTTGAGCTGAATATGAGGCTTGATGCTGATGTAATGATTGATAATAGTTATAAGGTATGGGTTACAACGTGAGTCATTGAGCCACTTGAATTCCCTAGGTACAAGGGGACACTAGACTTACAAGTAAAATCATAAAAGCTGATAAAAGAGAAAACATAACTAGAATAGTGATCTCATAGCTCTAATTTTATCTTCATTATGTATTGTCTTTAGATACTTATGTATTATTATAAAGATAAATATGCAATATTTGAAAAAAAAATTCAAATTAAACTTTACTCATTCATTAGGGCAAAAATGAGAACATTCATTACATCACATGGTACAACTCTTGCTACTAATTAGTCCTTTTAGATTTTCTAACATAATATTTTTCTCTCATTTTTACCTGATTGTCCTTTTTTCTTTCTCTTTTTTTTTCACTTTTCCTTTCTCTCAAATTCCCTATCCTTAAAAGTTACATCATGTGATATATGAATGTTCTTTGAATTTGCATTTGTACCCATACTGAATGAATCTAATTGAATTGAATTTATGTTAAACATGCAAATACTATTAATATTATAATGCACAATACCATTAGGATGACAATACATAAGTAAGTATGATCAGAATTCATATCATCGATCACTAAAACAAAACAAGTTCTAAAGAAACTAAAATTTTATTCAAAGAAGATAATAAGAAAATTTATTTCCTATTCTAGATGCTAGGAATGCTAAGCCTCATAGTGGTTGTCCTTCAGGCAGCTGACATAACAACTATTCTTGCATCTTCTTACCAATTGTCCCCATGAATTCATCTTTTTGTACCTCAAATGTGCATTTTTCTTTCTTGTCTAGTAGTTTTTCATCATCAAATTCATTACCCCATCCTGTAGGCATAATTGACTCAAAAGGTACGTCAAAAGAAAGTGGTTTAGTGTAAAACACCTTATAGTCAAACTTGCCTGAAGGCTGGCCTAATAAGTCTTCTACTCTTTCCACATTTTTAGGTGTATTAGGAGATTTCTCATTGGTTTAAGGTCTAGGTCCTTAAAGGATTAGCACTTCTTCTTTAATTAATCCTGAGTTGATCATCATGGTAGCTAAGGGAAGTACATTTTGGTAATTTGGGAAAGGATTATTTATGGTGCTTGGGTTGTCGGGGTCTGTGATCTTTCCAGAGTCTATAAGGTTTTGGATTTTATGTTTAAGGAAAATGTAGTTATCCGTGGAGTGTTAGAGGTTTTAATGGAATTTGCAGTGCTTGTTTGGGTTATAGCTTGTAGTGCTCGGGTCGGGTGGGTTTCCATTAGGTAAAGGTTGAAGTAAGCCCTTTTTCCATTAGGCACTCTAGGACTTTTGACAAAGGTTGGTTAAAATTGGAGAATCTCCTTGGTTGTTGAACAACATGCACTTCCACAACCCACAATCCAACTAGTGCTTCCTTACTGTATGCCCCCAGTTGGGTAATTTCTTGCTCTGGTGCTTCTAACAATCTTCCTTTTCTCACTTTCGATCTCCTCAGCTTGCAACCCATCATCATAAGGTCTATAAATGTCTTAGGATTCATCATCTGCAATCTCTCAACTAAATTAGGTGATATATTTCTAACAATCATCCTAACCTAATCCTTTTTAGCTAGCTTGTTTTCATTAATCCTGCCTAAGTCATGAATCTAGTTAGAAAAGCTAAAAATGATTCATTAGGCTTCTTCTTGGTCAATTCTAAATCCCTAACAAACACTTCAAGTCTAGTATTGTAGTCATATTATTTCAGAAAAGTAGTACACAATTCTCTCCAATCTGCTCAGATAGACTTCTCCAATCCATGATACTAATTAACAGTTATACCCTCTAAGGATAGTACAAATAACTTGGTAACTACAAACAAAGGAGCCTTAGTAGTGCTTATATTAGTTGTATATTAACTAAGGTGAATCCTTGGGTCTCCAGTACCATCAAAACTCTATAGTTATGGCATCTTGAACTTATCAGGCAACTTATCTTCCTCAAATTGCATCACATCATCAAAGTCAAGTGAATATCCAATGCCCTGTCCTATCATTAATTGTTCCATTTTAGACATCTTATGAGTCAGTGCTTTTATTTTCTTAGATTCCAACTCTTAAACTTGCTCAAATGATTCCCTTTTTGCCTTTTTAATGATGTAGTTCTCAACATCCTCCAATTTCATTTCCACAGTAGGTACATTCCTAGGAGCATTTAAAGGTGGTTCCCCAACATTGCTATTATTAGTAGGTAGATCTTCCATAATAGCAATAGGTGGAATTGCAGCAATGGGTGTAGGTGCAGCTGTAGTTGGTGGCATTAACCCAGCTAAGGCTTGTCTTAGTTCATCTTGAATCATTGCCCTCATGTCGTCCATCAAAGCTCCCTTAATTTCTTCTAAGGTCAAGTTTCCTTTTTGTTGTTGTTCCATTTCTTCTATTTAAGTCAGTGTAGCTTTTAGGTAAAGCAAGTTGATAGGGCTCTTTCCTAAACTATAAAGGTCCTCTTTAGCTGTTGATTTTGGACTTAAATCAGTTCTCACTAATTTTCCATAGGAAGACCCAAATGACTCTTTTATGGCTATAAAAGTAAGTGTTAGTATGATGCATGTATACATGATACACGTGCTCTAAAATAAGTAGCAGTCAAGTGTGCAATATCCTTCCAACCTTATTACTCCTACACATGTATTCAATGGTGAGTCTCTTTTCCTAGGATTTTTTGTCTTAGCCTTAATATCAACAGCGGATATCAAGAACCAATGTGCATGTCATATCTCTCAAATCAATAAAAGCATAGAAATAGTATTTTTAGGTATAAAAGATTAGCCTAATCTTTATTAACCCAAATAGGCTTCTAAAGTATGGGCTTGGGATTTTCTAGATAAAAATACCTCATGGAAACATTCACAAGCAATTTGGGTAATCCTAAGGGAAGTTACTAAGCTACTACATAAGCTGAGTTCAGTGAAAAAAGGTTAAGGTTCCTTTACCAAGATACCCTCCCTTAAGACTTAAGTCACAGGCCAAGGTCAGAGGGGCCCAACATCCTTTGCAAACTCGAGAGAAGACTATCCCCCTTTAGGACTTAGGTTACAAACACTAGTTAGATGAGCCTGGTAATCTCTCTTGAACTGAGTTAAGGCTAAAAGTGATGGTTAGCCAATTTACAATCCCATGAAGCTAGTGAAATCATGGAACCATAAACCAATACCATTGATTAATAAGCACATGCAGAATGAATGTAAGAATAAAATAATTCTAAAGAACATAAGTAGAATCAATATCTCTTATCCCGAATGGAGTCACCACTGTAGATGGTGGGGTTTAGCCCGCGTCCAAAATTTTAGCAACTGCGACACTATTTGATCTCAAGGCTCTAGAGAACACACTAACCACTATCACAAAGACATGGTGTGCAGATGAGGAGTTTCCACCTAGGGTAATAATTGGTATAAATAAAAACAATGGTGGTACTCGATTCCCTAAAGAAAGCTTGCACCACAACCAGGAGATTATATGTACAGAATACTAACTTCTTTCAATCTCGTGTTCTTTTAGAATTATTTTATGAATTACTACCTTATCCTCTATTTACATGCAATTTCATATAAACCTTTATTTTAACAATTAACTCTAGGCAAACTAGTCATGAAAAATACATGTAAACAATGCATTCATTTAAGTTCACAATCCCTAAGTTAGTCTAATCTACATTGATTTTAATTAAATGGGCTAAATCTGCATGTTTTAATTCACAAGTGACCTTAGAGACAAATGGGCCTAATTCCTGTTTAATTTTAAATTAAGTGAACCTAGGTCTTCTTTTTTTAATCTAAAAATGGGCCTAAATCTACAAATTATGAAGTATTTAAATTAGTGGGCCTAGTTCTACATATTTTAATTCTAAGATGATCTTACATCTATAAGTTATGGAAAATTTTAATTTAATGGGCTAAGTCTAAATTAATTTTAATTAACCTAGGTAGGCCTATATCTAATTAACTAAATGAGTGTAAATCTTCTTTAACCCAAATCTAATTAATTATGGACCTAAAATACATTTTAATTAAAATTTATACCTAATTAATTAATAACTTATTAAATAAGATGGGCTAATCAAAAGGTGAGCCAAAAAGAACTACCTAGACCTAAATTTAATTATGTAGGTTAGAGCCTAACTTGGGCTTAGGGTCCACAGCACATAAAAATAAATAAACAAACCCAAAAACATTAAAAGATACCAAAACAATCAAATAAAAGATCAAACAAGCAATTAAATTATTTCTTCTAAAGAACCTAATTTAATTAAAGTGACCTCAAACAATAAATAATAAAATAATAAAATAATTAATAAGCAACCTTAATTCTATCCACTTAAATTTAATTCATTTTTAATTAAAAATCCTAATTATCTCTATAGCCATTAATTTTAGTTAATTACCCAATTAAAACACTCATCTTACTACCCAATTAATCAAAATAAACATACAACCACAAATACAAGATTTTATTATTCCCACTATTGGAGCTATTACAATGATCTACTGAAAATAATAAGAAAATAAAAATTAACACAATCCCAGGAAAACTAAATGCAAAATAAAACAATCAAAACAATAATAAATAAATAAATAAATAACCTAGAAACTATATTTGGCTACCAAATTTAATCCATGGGATCTTCATGGATTTTGTTCTCTAAGTGAACTCATCATGTAACCCTCTCCATAATCACCAACACAAACAAAAAAAAATATTGATTAGTGAATAAACAAAATAACGATAAAAATTAAATAAAGTTAAAATTTAATGGAACCAGAATAATAAAATAAAGTAAAAAATAGAAGGAAATAAGATAGGAGATGTTATGGATGCAGTATAGATTTACCCCTCAAACTAGTATGAATCACCATTGCTTTTTAAATAGATCTTCAATATTTTTTGTTCTCTTTTCAAAAGCCTCTTACTTCTTGCTCAAAGAACAAATAATTCACAAGAAAATATTTTTTTTTCTCTTAAATAGTGCGTAAAAAAAGTGAAAGCCTCCTAAAAAAGGTCTAAGAAAAAGAGAGCCCCCTAGGAGAGTTTGAGTTGGGTTTAAATAGAAAACACTAGTTGAAATACATATCATACTATGACTTCCTCTCTTCACAATGATAAATTTTTAATTTTAAAATGACTTTTGATTTGTAAAAATTTTAGATAAATCCTAGAAAAGGGATTTATCAAATTATTTGACCAATCAAAATTTATAAAATAAAATTTTTTATTTATTGGAAAATCAAAAAAATAGACGAAAACATTTAATTTCAACTAGGATTATTTAATTTCGACTGGGACTATATAATTCTGATTGGAATTATATAATTCTAATCGATTTTATGTAATTCCGATCAAAATTTCTGATCTAAATTTCAGAATTCTTATCCTATTATTTTTAATTTTTAATTATAAAAGACCCCTGAAAGGATTTACACTTTCAATTAGGTGCTTAAAGAAAACATCACAATTAAGTCCTTTAAAAAGCCAATTAAACTCTTTTGAAAACACTTTTAGACTTTTGAGGTTTCAAACTTCAAGTATTGAAGACTTATTTATAATTTTTCATCATTTGAGTCCTATGTCGCATCCACACTTCATCATCCAAAAATTGGGTGCTTACAGTGATAGTCTAATTAATATTACCCAAATATCAATTATATGACTATGAACAATTTATAGCATATGTACTAAATAAATTCGTAGCTCATACTATTAATTGTTAATAATGAATATATTTAACATGATGCTAATGAATAAATATTCAATTAAATAAACACTTTAAATAATATAATATTCTTTTATTGCCATTGGGATAATTTACAATGTCATTATACATTACAAGAAGGGCACTAAGGCACATTTATGCTAACACTAAGTTAATTTTAACTAAAACTAAAGTAGGCCTAAGTCTAATTAACCTAATGGGCCTAAATTAATTTTAAAGTTAATCAAACCTAAAAGAAACCAATTTTAAAACTTATTATCAGTAAATTTAAACCTAAACGTGGGCGTAGGGCCCAAAAATACAGAAAACAAACCCAAATAATAAATTAAAGAAAATAAACAATCAAAACATACATTTTGTAATTTTTAACCCTAATTCAATTTACATATAACCTAAAAATAAATTATTACTACCACCACTGATTTTATTAGGGTCCTACCAAATTAAACCTAAATTACTAATCAATTTTAAGTGCAAAAAAGTAAAGGGTTTCACTACTATCCTAATACTGGGACTATACAACCTACATACAAAATAATTAATTGCATGCCCAAACTTAAATGCACAATACAAACACTATAAAAACACAAAAAATAAAAAATAAAAAAAAAAGGAACAAACAAAGTCATATTCATAGCATTCTATGGATCTTTATGGGTTAGTTTTTGGATCAAGTAATTCCCTCCATGTTAGAGCACTCTCTTATAACATATCAAATTAAAATAAAAATAAAAAGAAAAAGAAAACACAAAAGTATTAATTAGAATCACAATAACAAATTTAAAGAAACTAAAATAAATTCAAAGAAATAAAAGAAGTGATTAAAAAAGAAATGAAGAAGAAAGATGATAATGTATGGATACTATTTGATTTCTCCACAGACTTTTGTTAATTCACCATTTTGGTAGTCGAAGTTAAGTCTATAGATTGATCTTCCTTCTCAAGTATTAGTTTCTTATTTTTCTTTTAAAACAAAGAATATGAAAACTCTCTCTTTTAATTAAAAGCATGTACTTTTTCAAGAGAAATGCACGTCCAAAGAAAAAAAAGGTTTTCTTTTTTATTCGTTGTCTTTCTTTTCTCTACATGACTTTTCTTTTTTCAAGAGCCTCCTCTCTTTTTCTCTCCTTTTTTTTCTTTTTTCTATGTAACATACATAGGTATATATAGATATGACTCAAAAACCCTAAAACCTTAGGTTCGTTAATTCACCAATTAGGTAACTCACCTCTTGTGCTAATCACAGGAGATAAATACACTTTTAATAAAATAAAATAGTTTATAAAAGAGATAATTATATTCATTATCTAATTCTAATTTAATTTGTGGACCAATTAAAATTAAGAAAATTATTTTCAAAAAATTAAAAATACTAAAACAACATTGGAAATTGATTAGACCTGTGCAATTTTGATCGGAATTATACATTTTTGATCGAAAATGCAGAATTCTTATTAAAATTATATATTTCTGATCTGAAATTTTACAAATAAGTCCCCCTCCTTTTTTAACTTTCGTTATTTTAAAATGGAGCCATAAATGAAAAGAAAATTTTGTAATTAAGTCCTTAAAAATTTAGCAATTAAGTCCTTAAGATTCAAGCATGAAAACTAAAAACTAATTTTGATTGAATTTTCATCATTTCATCCTTATCACATTTGCACTCATTTCATCTCGAAATTGGGTGCTTACAATAAGTATGTCATTATGGGGTTGACAAATAGCTTTCCTATCTTTAGAGCTGAAAGTTATGATTTATTCTGAAGTCACTGTAGAATATAACTCCATCTTGAGTCTTTTCTTTCCACATCTAAGTATATTGCTCCCTTTGACTATCATGTTTATAATACTAGCTATATCTCTCTAATCCCTTTTTAGTTCTTCCTTATGACTATTATAGTTGTTTTGTTTCCTTTCATTCTTTAGGCTTAAAGTAAAACATCTCGGTGTTTCATCTTTGATGAGTTATTCTATCCCATGTTTCAAATCTCAACACCTATCAGTCGCATAGCCATGATCCCAATGGTATATGTAATAGCAAGTTCTATTATAATGTCCATCTAGGTTAAGCTTTATTGCTAGTGGGATGTCAATTCTGTTTTGCAAGATTCATATAAGAATTTTTTATCTAGAAGCATAGAAGAATTTATCTATATAAAGTTCTCTGCCTCCCTCTTAAACTTGGTTGTCAGATAATAATCTCTTATAACTTCCTTATTTTCATTTTTCCTTCTTGAGGGCCTCTTTTCTTCTCTTTTTTGCATTTTCATATATGTCAACATTTATCAACCTTGTGGATATAGCCATTTCTTTATAGAATATACACAACTTTCTTGTCATTATCTTGTCTCCCAACTTGCCCAACCAAGTATCCTTCTTTACAGCAACCATTAATATCTTATTACTTAGATGCTCAGTATGCATAGCCACTTAATTTAATCAATCCAGATAACTCCTTAAGGATTCGTTGTCTCCTTACTTGGAATATAAATAGAAAAATTCTATAAATCTTTTAAGTTTATGTTCATTTAATTTATTTACTTTACAGCTTTCTTTACTTTTTGTAATAAATCTTTTAAGTTTATGTTTAAGTTGATTTAATTTATTTACTTTATAGCTTTCTTTACTTTCTGTAATTTTCTTTAAAGTATTTTATTTTCATATATAGTTTAAGTAGCAGAACGTATGCTCTGTGCTTGCCTAAGAAATTAGGATCCTGTACATTAAAAACTTTGTAAAATATCTAACTATAACATTGGTCTTTCATTTTATTTCATCATCTTTGCATTCTTTTACTTGAACAGCACACCAAGAAGTGCCAAAGATCAAAGGGTGTATGGTCTCATTATCAACAGAGATTTTAATGTTCCTAAGAGGAGGATCTTCATATTCTATTTGTTAACCATTTGATGCTTCCTAAATAGTTACTTTTTTTCTTATAGTGATTGGGTTTAAAACTTTAAAGGGATAAGAAATATCATTTTCTGATGCATATATTTCAAACCGCTCAAAAAATAATATATTAACTTTATGTGCTTGGATGAAATTGTAATATTGGTTTTGAAGGTCATTTCGTTGTTCTAAGAAATACTAGAAAAACCAATTTATTTTCTCTTTATTATGAGGTGCATAAATCTTTATGTAAAAAAGCTTTATTATGGGTGAATTCTTTATCTAAATCAGATAGTTCATGAGCTATATTTTATGTTATGGCTGAAACAGTAGGAGAAGTTAGAGGAGAAGGGTTTTCTTCTTGTCTTGGTTCTATAGAGATAGGTCTGGCCATATTCGTGCTATAATCCACATTTCTAATAAAAGAAGAAGGTAGATCAAAAGTAGAATATCTAGCAGGGATATTATAAGGTAAATTTATAACAGGAGGCAGATCTGGATAAACGTTAGCCTGATCTGGCTATTGAGGTAAATGTATGGTTTTTTGGTGGTTATTTGTTGTTGGTTCATAATGGTAAGGAAGGTTTAGAACATAAGGGATTTATGAAACTCATCTAAGATTAAAGGATTCTGATGAGGATGCATCAGAGGATCTTAAGCTAGAAAAGGTTCTATCAAATGAGAGTTTTACTTTACCATATTAGAATTGGGTAATATGCTTTATTTGAGTGTTAGGAGCAGGTGTTTCTTCCTGTTGGATTTTAGGTTCAGTAGCTCCTTCTAAATTTACACTTGGAGAATTTGGCATACAACTAGTGCTCTCTCAAGGTCTACAGTACTATTCATAGGTGTATAACATGCTCTGCTTCACTTTTAGAATACACCAAGATGTCATCAATGAAGATTATCAAAAGTCAATCCAAAAATGGCCTAAACACCCAATTCATCAAGTCCATAAAGGTTGCTTATGCGTTAGTTAATCCAAAGGACATTACTAAGAATTCATAATGGTCATATCTCATTTGAAATTCTATCTTAGGTACATCTTCATTCTTATCCTCAATTAATGATACCTAAACCTCAAGTTGATCTTAGAGAAACACTCAGCTCCTTAAAGCTGATCGAACAAGTCATCAATCATCGGGAGTGGATATTCGTTCTTAATGGTAACTTTGTTCAACTATCTGTAGTCAATATAAAGTTGAAGACTGCCATCTTCTTCTTCACAAACAACACTGGAGCACCCCAAGGTGATGACAATACTAGAGCACCCCAAGGTGATGGAAATTTAGTTGGTGCCATTCTATGGGGTGGCATAGAAATAGGATATATACCAGGTATAGCATTAACACATAATTCTATTTCCTCATATGGTTGCAATCCTAGTAGCTCTTAGAAGTAGGATATGATCGCCATGGATTTTGTGACTAGATTACCTCATATAACTGGAGGTTATGATGCTATTTGGGTGATAGTTGACAGGTTAATTAAGTCAATATACGTTATGCCAATTAAAAAGATGTACATCATTGACAGATTAGAAAGATTGTATGTTAATAGAATTGTTTATCTCCATGGGGTACCAATAAATATAGTATCCAACAAAGGAGTCACTTTACTTCAATATTTTGGCAAGAATTGCATAAGGCTTTGGGTACTAGACTTGAATTCAACACAATATTTCATCCTCAAATAGATGGTCAGTCAGAGAAGACCATTTAAACATTGGAGGATATATTGAGGATATGTGTGATGAACTTTAATGGTTAGTGGGATTTTCACTTACCATTAATTGAATTTGCATACAACAACAGTTATCATGGAAGTATCGAGATGGCATCATATGAAGCATTATATGGTAGGAAGTGTAGATCACCTTTATGCTAGAAAATTAGAGAAAGACAGCTAATAGGACCAGAATTGGTGCAAGTGACTTCAAAGAAAGTCCCTATTATTTAGTAAAGGTTAAAGATAGCCTTCAACAGACAGAAGAGTTATATGAACCCTAAGAGAAAGGATATATCCTTTTTAGTTAAAGATATGGTGTTCTTGAAAGTGTCTCTAATGAAAGGGGTGATGAGATTTTGTAAAAAGGGTAAGCTAGCTCCAAGATACATTAGACCATTCAAGATATGTTCAAGAGTTGGAGAGGTGGCTTACAGATTGGTGTTACCACCTGAATTATTTTGAATCCACCCAGTGTTCCATGTATCTATGTTGAGGAGATATATTTTTTATCCTTCCCATGTTTTACAACCTCAGACAATAGAGCTCAGTGAAGATATGTCATATGAAGAGTTTCCTATGGCAATTATGGATTGCCAACTTTGTCAGCTTCGCACTAAAGAGATTCCCATGGTGAAGGTGTTGTGGAGCAATCACACCATTAAAGACTATGTGTGGGAGGTTGAGGCAGTAATACGGGGGACATATCCTTATCTTTTTATTCAGTGAGAAAAAAAACTTCGCATTTTGTGTTTATTAAAATTCGATGATGAATTTTTTTAAGGAAGGGAGATTGTAATATTTTGAATTTTTATTATTAACTAAGTTAAATTATTTATGATTGAGTATGATTATTTTTATTATTAGTAATGTATTATTTCTATTTTACTTTAATATTATTATTTTTGGGAGGGGAAATATTATTGGAGCGTGTTGGAATATATATCTATATATAAAGGATAAAACTTTTTTTTCTTTTTCTCTTTTTTTTTTTCTTCTTCTTCTTCTTTTCTTTCCCATCACTGCCTCCAGCACTGTACCTCTGCTAAGACCAGCCCGTCTGGTCACCTCTAGGCCACCAGCAAACGCTGGACAGCAACCCAACTCCTCTCATGCCCAACGGCAACACCCTCTTCTTCTTCCTCTTTCTGTTTCCTTTATTTTGGTTGGAATTCATTTAGTATCCGGTGAAGATTCTAACGTCGGATGGTCGTCATTCCCATTTCATTGGAATCCTCATCTTCCAAGCTTCTCAAATCTACCTTTGGTTTCTCCAATCTCCTTCCGGATCATCCTAAATTGAGGTATTAACATTTGTTAGTTTTTAGTTAATTAAGTGAGATTTAGGCTTGATGTTGTTTAGGAAAGTTGATTTAGAGATTAAATGCTATGTTATGATAATTTTTATATAATTTTTGGATTTATTTTTAATTTTTGGTTCGGGTTATTACTTTGAGCCCGAAAATTTGGGTATTTGTAATAAATACTAAATATTATTTGGAGTAATGTTTGTGAAGGAAATTTTGTAAAAATAGTTATAGATAATTTATTATAATTTTTGTAAGTTATATGTGAAAAATAAGAATTTTAGAGAAATGGTGTAACTTGATTTTTAATTGATTTTAGTAAATTTATAGCTAATTAACATGTATAATGATAATTTTAATTATTAGAAAGTATAAATTAATTTTATTAGATAAATTAGTATTTTTGTATATTTTGTTGATTTTAGATTAATTTCCAGAAATAATATAACTATATATAAATATCATAGTAGTCAATTATTTGATTGATTTAATTATATTTAGTGTTAAAATATATTTTTTTGAATTTTCTAGAATTTTATAAGTAATAATTTTTAAGTATAGATATTATTATGTTAAATGAGTTTTGTACATATTGATTATTAAAAAAAATAATTTATTATTAAATTAGTCCAATTAATTTTTTTATAAATATTTTGGTATATATTTTCATAATTTATATATATTTTGTTGTAGTGTTGTTGTTGATCTCGGTTGGGAATTTGTGTGTAGTTTGGGAGCCCGATCCAAGTGTGGTACTGTGTGGTGATTAATAGTGTTTTTCCTATAGGAATAGTTCCACTTTGTGTAAAAAGGTGTTCATTTTACAGATGAGACTCTGCCTGAATTTTGGTAGATTTTTCATAAAACATGACGTCTGTACATTTCTATTTAACCGTTAAGTCATTTTAGGGTCGTTCCTCAGATCGAGTCTTCGTTAGGATTAATTCTAAATATGTTACAAGTTTCTTAATTTTTTTAAATTTTGGGATTTTGGAAATTTCCTATGAATTTTAATTATTTTTCATAAGCATGTTTTGAATAAATGTTAGTTTATTTTATAGCATATTAGAGCGGGAACTGCTGACAATAGGTAAACACAAAATCGTCAGTTGGCTCACTCCAACTGTAAGTTAATAAATTGAACTCTATGTGTGTGTGTGTGTTTTCTACACGTAGCGATTTTATAACTTTAAGATAGTATTATGCTTACATGAAATTTAAGTTATGTTACTTTAGGATATGCTTAACATTATGGTTATTTTATTTTATTTTATGTTATTGAATTTATAAATGATAGCTTTCTTAAATTGTGCTACATTTTTGTTATATATTAGTTTTGAAAGATACTGGTATAATGGGCTACCTAATGGGTTTCATCAAGACAGTGTGCACACTGGTAGAGCTTGAGAGATGGATCCAAATTTTATGATTAGTTATATAGGATGGGTGCCTCAGTGGATGCCTTAGCTCTCGGGGATCGCCAGTGATTATTGGAAATGTTATGATTGGTTACTAAGATGGGTGCCTCAGTTCATGCCTTAGCTCTCAGGGACCACCAATAAACTATTGGATTAAATGAATGACTATGGCTAGTGCCTCAGTTGATGCTTAGCTCTTGGGGACCGACAATTTTATGGTTAAGTAAGTCAAGTGGCTATTAGACTTTGTAGAGTGGGATTCTACCAAGATTTTTCACTTATGAATTATTAAATAAAGAATATTTTATTTTGAAGAAGTTTTATTGTAAATTCTTCATATTTATTTGAGATTGGAGAGTTAACGATTTAAAAATGAATTTTAAATACTTTAATTTTAGTAATAGTAACATTTATTTTATTATTATTATTTTAATTAATGGATTTTTCAAAACCATTCAACTCTCTTTATTATCTTACTCAGTGATATCTGACTCCCCTCAAATTTTTTTTCAGGAGTTTGGGAGTTTAAGATTTGTCCTTCTTCTTTATGCCTAGTTTTTTCTTCTCCAACTTTATTGTGTAGGTCTATTTGATATGTATTGTACAACTGAATTCTAGATATTGCAGTAGTTAATCAAAGAACTTATATTATTTGTATTCTGAATTTATCTTACTTGAGATATTGTCATTGAAGAATGTTTGATTTATGTATTTGGTTTGGCGCAGTTATTATGATTTTATTATCAAGTAATGGTTTTATTATTAAGAGTATTGTTTATTTTTCGCAAAAAATTTTTATGGCTTACTATGGGTTTTGGTTACGTGATGTATTCTCATTCTCTAGTGCCGGTCACGTGCCTTTCGATTTGGGTCGTGACATGAATTTAGGATCACTTATATGTTACTTTTTTTTAGAAACAATTATATATTACTTTTAAAATTGTATTAATATGCTCATTTAATTTTTACAATTTGTGTCAGTTCTCTTTCTAATTTTATTTTAAGAATTTAGTTATATTATTAAAAATTACTTTTAAATCTATATAATATAAATTCATACTTATTAAGTTTTTTCTTTTTTACAAAAAAAAATACAATATAACAAATGCTCTCAAATTTTAACATTATCATTGTTGAAAAAAACTTAGAAATAAATTTGTAAATTTTTACATAAAATCTCATCAAAGAATATCTATTGATATTAACAGAAATAAAAAATATAAAGTATACATTTTTAACTACCACAATATTTTAACATTTTTTATTTTTTAATATTTTCTTGGAAAAATTAATTATTTCTTATATTTCATTAGAATAGATGTACACTAGTGGCATTCTTGTAAGTACTTTGACATTTCACTTTTATCACATTTGGAAATAAGATGACATATTCATACAAATAAAGTGTTTAATTAATGAATTATATGTTTATCCTTAGTAATATGTTAAATGGGTTTAGTATCAAGAGTAGATAATTTGAGTGACAAACTCAGTTAATACATATACTATAAATGTTCATACTTATTTGATTAATATAAGAGTAGTATTGATATGTAGACTTTTACTTCTATCCATTTTCCTTAATCGACATGTGATATCAATAGTGAGAGGTAATGAATCTCATGCTCCTTCATATGAGATATTATAATAGACATGTAGAATTATGATGTGAGATATATAATTGCATTGAAATTCACTCATGTCAAAAATCAAAATCTTGGACATGATAGTGAATATGGTCCTTTGATATAAGGTGACACAGTAATCCATATATGGTTGTTAGATTTTGTTACTGCTTACATACTTATGTTATTCATTTATGGGTATATAGTGTGTGGTGGCTCAATCAGTTTTATGTAAGGAAAAGTGAAGATGGAATTCATTACTTGGAGTGAATCATGAAAAAATCCTATACTATCTAAGTTATTCTTAATGAATAAGTACATGACCATATCAAAACCCACTTGGCCAAAAAAAATTTTGGTGCTAAAAAGATTTTTCAGTAATATTTGTATTTTTATTGGGAATTGAACTAAAGATGAGGTCATATGATTGAGGTAATAACAGTTTGACTAAGCCATGACTATAGCCAATGTTGCGAGCCTATAATGAAGGGACCTTTATTGTATGAAAATTATGTTCTATGGTTCTTGTGAATATATATAAAGCACCATTTTCAATTAGACTTGAACCTAATACATTATACACACAATAATTACACCAAGTATGGTAATTATTAATTAAAGAGTTTAATTAATTAATTAAATTGGATTTCCATATGGGCATTATCTAGTATATTCTAAAATTTAATTCAAAAGGCTAGGACTATATATTTATTAATTTAAACTTGATTAAATATGAAATATTTAGTTCAAGGACTAAATGGTAATTTATCTCCTATAGTGTTATGTGTATGGGCCATAAAATATACCATAGGAAAATACCATTAGTATAAGCCATGAGATGAATTGTAACACTCCTGCCCTCCAACACCTCACTAGGAAACCCCATCTGATGGTGAGACCGTTCACAGAGGAGCATTACTTAATGACTAACCACACAATTTCATAATAATCCACTAATATAATAACTCTTGAATTGTAGAGTTCTTACTCATTTAATACAATATTTAACTCCAAATAATTTGAAGATGGCATATAGCATTTGATTTCATAAATTTTAATATATATATATATATATATATATATATATATATATATATATATATATATATATATACATAATAAGGTGTCCAATCACCTTAACACAACAACATCTATATTATGAAATACAAGATTATGGGTTCTACATAAATGTAAGCAAAATACATGAACACTAAATATCATTGACAACCCTCTCTTAAAGCCTCAATCTGAGACTGAGTGTGTGTCCCTAGGCCTACACATATATGGCCTAAGGCTTACTCTCATACACCCACCTCAGGAGAAAAAAGATCAACTATAAAATAGGAGGTGTAGCCCATCCATATTGAAAAAATAAAAAGGAGATGTGCCAATCTGACTTAAATTCAAATCAGGTTGTGTCAATCTGCACATCCTTATAAGTGTCATAGAAAACTTCGATTATGGTGCACACACTATTTAGGTGCTCCTCTCTAATAACTGATGTACGAACAAAGGCTCCTATAGGCTCAATAGCTACTTTGAAGGTTGAATCTATATCCACACCATGACATATAATGTATCTCATAAGAGTCTCGGTCAAGGTCACCTCAGAGGCCATCGTGGCCCACTACACTACCATCCTAACTATCTCTAGTTATACAAACAAAATATACAACCTATACTAGAAAATATAAAACAACAATGAGTTTCAGTAATTTCATTAGGAAATTACCAAGTGAGTATAACAACATCAAAAAATAATTCATACATCAAAAATCACTTAAGGAATTAAATGTAATTCAATAGCACAAACTATAAAAAAAAGGGAGTACTCAATAAATAAGGTTTAAAAATAAAATTTATCTTTTTATTCTTGTTCTAAAAATACAATATTCCT
Organism: Mallotus nudiflorus; assembly: GCA_947683625.1. NCBI lineage: Eukaryota > Viridiplantae > Streptophyta > Magnoliopsida > Malpighiales > Euphorbiaceae > Mallotus > Mallotus nudiflorus. Next base: position 4,044,878 of record CANTUR010000275.1, on the reverse strand, counting down.
ATTCCAGTTTTAAGTTTTCAAGTATAGTTCATTTCATTAGATTATCAATTAAATTATCCTTTCATAAACTTGTTGCTATATTTTCTTGATTACATTATTTGTACTATTTGATATGAAATTTCAATATGAAAGCATAATAACTCTTGTCCGGATGTATATAAACTCATTAACTCATATGTTATAGTCTAGACTTGAAATATTAACAATCATACTATATTTCCAAATAACCTGATGGTACCACTATCATTAGCTCTTTCTTAGAGCATTATAGTCTACAGTTCTTTCACAGAGCACCATAAATTATAGATTCAATATGTATTGTCCTAAAAATAGTTATCAATTCATGTTGGCTAACACTATCTCAACTGAACACTTTTTCCTCGTACTCATATATATATATATATATATATATATATATATATATATATATATATATATATACATATATGATGTTTGCATTTCATATAAAAAGTCATTTTCATAGGGTGTACTATTTTCTATGTCAATAAAGCTTCTAAAATAGAAAGAGGTACTCCAAGGCTTGTTATTAATTATAAACCTCTAAATAAAGCTTTAAAATGGATTAGATACCCTATTCCAAACAAAAAAGATCTCCTTTAAAAACTCCATTCTGCATTTGTATTTTTAAAATTTGATATGAAATCTGGATTTTGGCAAATACAAATCCACAAAGAACATCGATATAAAACTGTTTTTACTGTCCCTTTTAGACAATATGAATGGAATGTTATGCCATTTGGTTTGAAAAATGCACCATCTGAATTTCAAAGAATAATGAATGATATATTCAATCCTTATTCTGATTTTTGCATTGTTTACATTGATGACATGCTTATTTTCTCAAACTCCATTAAATAACATTTTAAACATTTAAAGACTTTTCTCTATATAGTTAGGCAAAATGATCTTGTAGTCTTTGCTAAAAATATTTCTCTTTTCCAAACTAAAGTCAAATTTTTAGGACATTATATCTATTATGGTACTTTAGTTCCTATAGAAAGATCTTTAGAATTTGGCAATAAATTCCCTGATAAGATTCTTGATAAAGTCCAGTTACAAAGGTTCTTAGGAAGCCTAAATTATGTCTTAGATTTCTATCCTAATATCAATAGGATTGCCAAACTTTTGCATGATAGACTAAAGAAAACCCTTGTCCCTTAGACTGATGAGCATACTAGAGTTGTCCAATACATAAAATAAATCATCGAAATTCCTTTTCTTCATCTGGCTGATCCACTCCTAAAATTGTCAAAACTGATGCTAGTGATATAGGATATGGTGGCATTTTAAAACAAGTTTCATGTAATAAAGAAGTAGTTGGTCAATATACTTCAAGGCACTAGAACAATACATAGAAAAAGTACTCCACTATTAAGAAAGAAGTCATTTCCATTGTCATGTTCTGATTTACTTAACCAAAAGTTTTTACTTTATATTGATTGTAAATCTACTAAAAAAGTTCTGCAACAAGATGTTTAAAATATTACTTCAAAATAGATTTTTGCAAGATGGCAAGCTATTTTAAGTATTTTTTTTTATTTTGATTTAGAATTTATTAAAGGAGATAAAAACTCTCTACTAGATTTTTTGACTAGAGAATTTTTACAAAACAAATAAAGATGGTTTACAAAAAACAAAAGGATAAAGATAAAGTGGACACATCTTCTATTCCGCCTCCTCTTTTTGCTGAAAAACCTATAAAGTCATGGTTTGATATAGTTAACCATTATCAAAATATAGCAGACTATGATAAAGCATCTCAAATCCAACTAGGGATTGATTCTATCTCCCAATCTCCTGAACTCCTTACAACTATACAGAATACTCTTCAGCCTCCTACCATTATTTAGAATGACACCAACAAAGGCATCTTAGGTAAGGCTCCTCAACCTATTTCTAAAATTGAGAAAGGAGAATTTTCCTCTCAAAAAACCCTTTCTCAAAATGATATAACTCCTGTGACTACTCAAAGTAGCTCACATATTGTTTTATCTCAATTAAAACTTCCATCTTCAGAATTTTTGATAAAATTCAATTCAAAATATTTTAACCATTGAAGATGAATTTTCCCATAAAGATCTTTTTCTTACTATGCTAAATCATTTTCCAAAAAATGGGTTTTTTAAACCTTAGGATCTTTCCAAAACCTAGGAATTTTATCAAATAATTTTAGAATATACTGGTTTTGTAGAATTCAAACATTTTATCATAAAGGATATTCCCAGCCTTCTTATTCTACTTACAAAATTCTTCACGTCCTTCACCCTGCTGATTAGGGACAAGATCTTTCCAAACCAAAAGCCTTCCCTATCAACCTCAATTCAAAATTAGACTTTTGTCGCTCATTTTTATATTAGGATTATGAACAAGCATGGTTTATTACTTTTCTTATCCAAAATTCTCTATATACCCATACATGGTTATTCTTCTTAAGTGATCATGCTAATATATCCACATTTCTAACATGGTTCACTCGTTGGTGGCATAATTATGGTCCTATCCTGGATATCCTCCCTCCTGATATTCACTAAGGGTATAATATTTTCTCCACCCACTATAAACTATCTCCCACTGAAAAGAAATTTTCCTCTCTTTACCTATATTGTTCCAAATTCTTTGTCCCTTAGGTTACTTAGTGGTATCTTGATTTTTATGTTCATGAAGATATCACTGTCCTCTAAAGGAAATTTAAAGTAAAATGGTGGACCTCTTATAAAGTTCCCCAAAAAATTTCTAAGCAAATTGTAACTGACTAGCTAAAATAGCATGGATTTCTTAGGTTCTCTCGTGCCCAAACTCAAGCCCAGTCTACCTTCTTGGCCCAAAAATCACAAGACAATGCACTTCTTGTTGTTCCCAAAATGAAAGAACAGTATTTCAAGATTATGTAGTAACTTATCCAATCTGAAGACCCTTCTCCTTCATAGTCCCCGGCCTCCTAAGATTTAGAGCCCTTTGTTGATTTGGGTAATGACAACAAAGCTTATTGTTTTGGGATTCTTTCTCCTATAAAGCCCATGGGCTTATAAAGCCTAAATTGTAAATATTTTATTTCTGGCTAAATGGATTGAAAATCCTTTTTAGGACGGCCCATGCAAAACTAAGGCCATTTGTAAAAAAAAAAGTATTTTAATTATTTCTTTCTTACAAGTCATCATTCCAATAATTCAAAATGGGATCTACTTGGACAACCATCAGGCAAATTTAACTTTTAAGTAAAATATTCACCTTTACCTTCTACCTCAGTCCCACTCTCTTTCATTTTCCCACAAGGGTAGGGACCCGCTTTCCACTACTAGGACTTTGTAGGGAGCCCTCTCCATAAAAGACAAGACAAAAATAGATAGACGCACTTGATAGTATGGATTATAGGGACTTGAACAAGGCTTTTCTAAAGGATGATTTTCCTCTACCACACATTGACACCTTAGTCGGTAGTGCAGCTTCCAGCACCATGTACTCCTTTATGGACGGCTTCTTAGGATACAATCAGATTATGATGGCAGTGATTGACAAGTTAAAGACTTCTTTCATCACTGAGTGGGGCATTTATTATTACACGGTTATGCCATTCGGTTTGAAAAATGCAAGGGCTACTTACCAAAGAATGGCTACTACGTTGTTACATGACCTGATCCACAAAGAGATAGAAGTGTATGTAGATGATATGATGGTGAAATCTCTAACTAGAGAAGGGCATTTCGAAGCCTTAGACAAGTTCCTTAAAAGAGCTTAATAGTATAACCTCAGACTAAATCTGAAGAAATGTGTTTTCAAGGTGACATCTGAGAAACTATTATAACACATTGTTAGTCAGAAAGACATAAAGGTAGATCCTAAAAAAGTTAGAGAAATTAGAGAAATGCCTACACCAAAGAATGAGAAAGAAGTCAGAGGGTTTATTAAAAGGCTATAATACATCAACAGGTTCATAACCAAACTGACTACCATTTATAAGTCGATCTTTAAGCTTTTAAAGAAGAATCAGCAGATCATCTTGGATGATAAGTGTCAACAAGGCTTTAAAACTATTAAGTAGTATTTGATGAATTCTCTAGTTTTATAGCCGCCAAGACTAGGGAAGCCCTTAATTTTGTACTTGGCTATAGAGAAAGATACGATTGGTGCAATGTTAGCGCAAGAAGGAGAAGGAAGAATCGAACATGTTGTATATTATCTAAGTAAGAAGCTTCTACCCTATGAAGAAAATTACAGTCTAGTAGAAAGAACCTGTTTGGCTGTAATTTGAGCAACAAAGAAGCTACGATATTACTTCCAGTCTTATAAGATTCAAGTTGTTTCTAAGCACAATCCTCTTAAATATCTCCAACAAACTCCGTCATTTACAGGGAAATTAGCCAAATGGTTAGTTCCGCTTACTAAATTTGACATATATTATGTTACTAAAAATGTGATAAAAGGAAAAGTTATAGCAAACTTCTTGGCTCAGAATTCGATAGATGATGGACAAGAATGGGAGCTAGAATTTTTGGATGAATATCTGAGGGAAATAGAGATCCAGATATGGAAAATGTACTTTGATAGAGTAGTGAATAGCATAGGAGCAGGCATTAGTGTGATTTTGGTCTCGCCAGAAGGAGAAGTAAATCCAATGGCAAAAAGGCTAGAATTCGAGGTCACTAATAATCAAGTTAAATATGAAGCCTGGATTTTTGGTCTGGAGGCACTCAGGAATGTGGGGCGTAGAAGAGGTGACAGTGTATGGGGATTCGATGCTAGTAATGAAACAGATCACCAAGGAGTAGGAAATAAAGGAAGATAAGCTAAAGCCATATTGGGATTATTCAACCATAATCCTATTGTCCTTCAAGCAATACAGATTTACACACTAACCCTGGGAGGAGAATCAGATGGCAAATGCATTGGCCATTCTAGCTTCGACATAAGAAGGAGGTAGACAAGCAGAAATGAAGCCTCTTATCTTAGTAAGGGCCTGGATTCCTTACTATAAAGAGATTAGAATAATATCGATTGACCTAGCTGAGAAGCCTTGATTTTATGATCTACAATGGTATCTTGAGATAGGATAATTCCTAGAGGAAAATAATAGAAAAGAAATAATGTTGTTGAGGATACTATCTCGGCAGTTCATTAGCTATAACGAGATGTTGTACACAAGGATGCTAGCTGGAGTGCACCTAAGATGTGTTGATAAGGGTGAGGCATAGAAAATCATGGAAGCAGTTCACAAGGGTGTATGTGGGCTGCATATGAATAGGATAGTCCTTACTAAAAAGATAACCAGTCAAAGGTACTTCTGGCTAACCATAGAGGTAGATTGCATGAAGTATGTAATGAAATGCCACAACTACCAAGTGTATGGTAAAGTGAGCCATCTGCCTTCTGTGGAACTTCAAGGATTGACCTCTCCTTTGCAGTCTGGGGAATTTTTATTATTAGAGAGATAAGGCCAAAAGCATCCAATAGTCATCATTACATTATAGTGGCGATTGACTATTTCTCTAAATGGATAGAAGCTGAATCATTCACAACTGTAGGGGCAAAATATATGGCCAAGTTCATAGAGAAGAATATAATTTACCGATATGGGTTACCTCATCATGTCATCACTGATAATGGTGTTCAGTTTAGGGTAGAAATTACCACTCTGTTGGAAGAATACAAAATTGAGCATCATAGATCATCCCCTTAAAGATGATAGGAAAACGGGGCTATAGAAGTAGCAAATAAGAAAGTGAAAAGAATCTTGTCCAAGATACTAGAAAATTACAAAGATTGGGCAAGTTACCTATAGTTTGCATTATAGGGATACATAACCATTGCCAGAACATCAACAAGAGCCACTCTATATTCTCTGGTATATAGGTGTGAAACTATGTTTTCAGTTGAGGTTGAAATCCAGTCATTAAGGGTTCTCCTAGAGTCTAAAATCCCTAAGTATCAGTGGGTAGAAAGTCGATTGGCACAGCTAATGTTGTTGTATAAAAAGAGGATAAAGGCCATATATCACTCTTAGTAGTAATAGAAAAGGATAGCTTAGGCTTATAACAAGAAGATCAAGCCAGGCAAGATCAAAGAGGGTGACTTGGTCTTAAAGTTCACTAGGCCAATCATGACTGATCCATAAGGGAAATTCAAGCCGAACTGGGAAGGTCCCTACTAAGTAAAGAAGCTATTTTCCAAAGGGGTTGCTATTCTATTTGACTTAAAGGGAAATGAAGTCAAAAGCCCATAGATATGCACAAGCTTAAGAAATACTTTCTACAAAAGTCTCGCTCAGGAGAAAACCTCAAAAGAGATTGCCTAGGCAATAGTTCGAGATGGAAAAAGGAAAAAGTAAAAAGTCCTACTAGATTGAAAACCTGAAAGGGCAATCCATGCAAAAGTAAAGGACATGTAAAAGGAGAGAGAGAGGAAAAGAAAATAGTTAGTTGGAAAACTTGCAAGGGCAAGTCAATTAGCGACAAGAGATATGTAAGAAGCAAAATTGTATACTCGCATAGTGCTTAAAGTAAATGGAATGGATTGCCTTTATTATTGTAAACGTTGCATTAAATGCTTATCACACATTGTCTAACTCAAAAGGAAATCCCATTCGATAAGAAAGTACATAGAAAGACTAAATATCATAAACTAAACTAATATCATTCACTTCTCTTGTGACTCCCCTGGGCACTCGATGCCTATAATGCCATTGTCCTTCTATGTCTTGTAAATTCATCCTTTTCTACCTGTTATAGTTGAATCCATGCCTTGTACTGGTTATCAGTAGAATGATCTCCACTATAGTCAATTAACCTCTGGATGATTTTACGAGGCTAAGTAGCAACTAGGTTGTCCAAAAAGTTCTAAGAAATAGGCCCTAGTTTAAACTCATGCACTAGTTCCATAATCCACTATTTCTACCCATATTGCCTGCAAAGCCAAGCCGGATTATAGAAGGTGGAAAAATGGAGGCCGATTAAGGGAGCATAATAGGTGTAAGATTGAATGATCACATGCTGCAGTCTCCACCATGGGCACATCCACTGAATCAGAGTATCAAGGAATGTAGACAACCAGCTGTGAGTATCTTTTGGAACAACCTGAAGTCTCTTAGTGTGACAGTGTTTGGCCTTATATGAGCAATGTCTCTGGGTGGTTCAAGCAACCTCAATCTCTTATAACCAAGCCTACAGGAGTGATGAATGGGTAAGAATGATGGAAAGTAGAAGATGGTAAGAAGAAGAAGAGACTCGCCTTCAGCAGAAAAGGACTCCTAGAGAATTGTCTAGTCTTAGAGAAGATGTCAAGCCCAATAATAATCTAAGCCAAAATAAGAGGGAAAGGGTTCAGTCCACTCTCTGCTTGGTCCAAAACATGAAGGATCTTTAGGTCATAATTTCCAGAAGGGGAGACTAATAAAAACTAAGCGTACAAGTAAAGTATTATCATTTGAGGCCAAGGAACCTCGTTGCTATCTATAGCCACTACAGTTTACATAAAAGGGCTCATCAGGATTTCATTACCGAAATTATGGCTTAGAGAGGACTGAGGAGACATGTTGAACAACCTACTGAGAGGACATATTGAATAACCTTGCTATTTGATATTGAATGGTATGCAAATCTAGGGTTGCGACTGAAGGAATGATTATTTATCAAGCAGAATCTATTTAAGAGCCTAAGATAGCTTCAAATTCTTCTAACAGGGGGCAAATCTCCACTATATTGAACTAAAAAACATGCCTTTGAGGATCCCAAAACTGAGCAAGAATGTGGAGAAATGAGAAGTTAATCTTTCTAGCATGCAAAGATCGAAAGGCGGATAGGTGAAATGGCTCTATTCTAGACCATGACCAACCATTCAGACTCTTTAGAATTGATTGTAGTTATTTCAAGCTTCTCTCAGTTATGATTGGGAGTAGAATGTTGTTTGGGAGAGAAGACTAAAGGGAAATGGCTAGATGAAGAAATTATGGAATTTAAAAAAAGATTTAGGCATTTTTATAGCTATAGGACAGAAATGTAGAGGCGATCGCATTTATGTTCAGTCGATGACTCAATGAGAAAGGGAGAATGATCTATCACCTCTTCATATAGAGGCGATGACCTTTCAAAGAGGCAACGCCTCTATGACATGCATAATAAGTCTTCACATCACTAGAAATTCTCTGGGTTTTATATGTAAAGTTAAAGCAAAGCATTTCAAAAATAAAAAGGCCTCCATTCATTCAAAATTTCATTAAAAATTAAGTTTAAAAGCCACAATTCTCATCCATCTAATGCAAAATATGAAGGTGTAAAAATAAAAAATAAAATCAATTTAGACAGTAAGAGGATGACAATGTAAAGCGTCCAATGTTTCTAGATAGAACACCCCTATGCTGGCAAAAGTCTCCAGAGGATCCTCTCTACTCATCACTCTCATACTCATCAGCCTCCTCATTTGCTAGCTCATTTGCAGACTCATCAGTTGGCTCATCTACAGAAGCATCAATAAGGTCAATCCTATCTTCATCGTTACTACCCTCAAACTCCTCATTGACTACCCCCTCCTCCTCATTGCCCTCGACCTGAAGAGCAACAAGCTGGCACTCAAGGGCAATTATCCTAGCCTGACTAGCCTTATCTCAATCCTATCAAAGCATGATAAAGGTAAGACATCATGAAAGCATGCATACATGTAGAAATAAAGCATATTTTGTGTTTACCTTCCATTGCTGCATCACCTGCATCAGGAAGTCCCTATAGCCCTCGATCACCCTGTACATGTACTCCCCCTGATCTCGAGGTATCTATTCCATTTATAATATTAGAACTAACCTTGTGTTATAATACTTGAGAACAAAATTAAGAAAGAAGGAAACTTACATAGGTAGTAGCCTTTAGGAAGAATGCTAGCTCTAGAGTCATATCCAATATTAGAAACTGATGAGAGAGCTCACTAGAAGGCACCCAACAACGAGTCAGTAAATCAGGAGTAGTAGTGAGTCTGCTGGCCACTACTTAAGATCGAGAACTAGAAGGATCCATCGAGGAGGGTGCCCTAGAAGAAGAGCCCTCACCACTAGGAATGATGCAGGGGCACTAATAAGGCCTCTCTTGTGCAAAAGGCCTAAAGCAAGGAGTAAGTGCCCTAGTAGTTGCCTAAAAGATGAAAGATAAATCAGAGAATAGCATCTATAAGTAAATATAAAATAAGTAAAATAAAACATTGCATGCTCACCTGAAGTGCAGGCACAGGAAGAGGCACCTGCTACAGAAGATGAGCCTGTGTAAAGTCCACATAGCAAGGCTTCCTCCCTCACTCGAGCACCTGACTGCCATTGATGTATCCTCTCCCCGAGGAACCAAACTTTACAATCAGGGCCTCCGACCAAAACCCTCTTCCTGGATAGAGGGACAGAGTAAACCATGGCCTACGTCCACCCTCCCTGAGGGCCCCATAAGTCTAGACAAAGCTGTAAGAATAAATAAGTAAGTGGATGAATTTGATTAATAAATTTATTGCTAATTCCAATTACATTTGTAGGTACCTACCTCATCATAAGTGAGCATGTTCAATTGCTCACGATGGTTATGAACATGAGCCACAGGCCTCCTTTAAGCCCAGCTGGGACCCTACCTCACCATCATAGGGAATGGAGTATTACAAACCCTAGTAATCCCCACTATCAACTCCAGCTCCAAAGCCCAGTCCTGTAAAAGAAGCAAAGGGTTGTCAGTGAAATTGGATAAAATTAGTTGGGATGGAATATAGAGGGAAAAGAGAAAGTAAAATACTAGTATGGCATGCCAAAAACCACAGAGTCGCCTCGCTTTGCATACCAGCTCATCCATGCTTCTATAAAGATAAGCTAAGGTGCAACTGCCCTAATCATATGTCATCATCAAGTCTAAGTCCCTCAAAGGCATCATAAAGCTCAAGTCCATGAAGCTAGCTATATCTACGAAAAGCATAGTGCCTAGTAGGTAAACAAGGAATGCACGTACCACCTGACTGATCTGTAGGGGTGTAGTGGCTACCATAACTCTAGTGCGGGTGTAGAAGCTCCTAATTGACTCAAGCTTCACTATATGGGTCCCCTTCATGTCTGGGACCATCCCAAGCAAATGCTCAACGAAAGCAAGATGGTCAGGAGATAACTGGTGGAGGCTAGCATTCTAAGGAACATAATCCCCAGCACAAGCAATGCCAGTAACTGCGGCAAAGGCCATCGGGTCCAAGGTGAAGTCCCCAAAAAGAAAGATGAAATGTGTGGGTGATGTCAGACCACCTCTCCATCAAGGAATGCAAGGGCTGCTAGTCTGTACACCCCTGCTGTGCTGGGAGTGCCAAGATAAAGTCAGAGAATTCAATATCATGAATCCGAGTCTGTACAACCTTAGAAAGCTTGTCGTACCATATGCGCACACTGCTAAAGTTTTCAACACCCTTAAGGGTATGGGAATCGAGCTAAGGGAGTAAAACATGGAGTAGAATTGTCATTTTATGCAATAAAATATCAAATTCTTATTGAATCCTCTCGCTAAGGCGAATGCCTCTATCGAAGAGGCGATCACCTCACTGATGAGGTGTCGCCTCCTAATATAGAGGCGATTGCCCCATTGGGATCGAAGAGGAGAATGCCTCTATATAAAGAAGTGATCATCTGATTGAAGAAACAATCGCCTCATTAAAGAGGTGTCGCCTTTTTGTGTCAGCAATCTGACAATGTGATTTAAAATCTCAATTTTTAATCCATAAAATTCTATTTCTTTCAGTTAAACTGATAAATGTGTATATGAGAATAGTAACCCGATGTTATTTAATGATATTTTTAGGAAAAAAATTAAAGAAATTAGGTACTAACCTCTCTGGTGACCAAGCCATAGATATAAGATCGTAAGTCCTCAAATAAAGGGATCTCATCTCTGATACTGAGCCCAAAACTTTGAGAAGGATGCACTGTAGGTGTCACTGGGTCCTACATGGGCAAATCTAGGGACCATGCGGCATCCATGTCAAAGAATGTGGAGAATGAGAGAGAAAGAGAAAAGAGAGAAAAAGGGTAAAGAGAAAGAATTGAAAAGATGAAAGTAACCCTTGGAAAATAAAAGTGAGAATTTATAGGGCAAGAAAGGAAGACTGAAAGAAAGGAAGATAAAGAGAAGAGGGTGAAGCACACTTGGTGAAATAAAACATAGAACGGCCCATGGCCTGTAAAAAAAAAAAAAAGAAAGAACCAAACGTAAATTTCTGCATCACTGCTTAGGCATATCCCAAGATCAATCTTTGTATAAGAATATTCTAATTGAAGCATCAAGAAAGACAAGAGTCTGGTCAGGTTTGAATCCCCGAAGCGCACAGAAGAATAAGCGTTTGGTCAGGTTGAACCCCTGAAGTGCATAAAAGAGCGAGCATCTGGTCGAGTTTGAATCCCTGAAGTGCATGAAAGAACAAGCATCTGGTCAGGTTTGAATCCCCAAAGTGTGTGGAAGACCAAGTGTCTGATCAGGTTTGAATCCCCAAAGTATGTTAAAGAACAAGCATTTGGTCGGGTTTAAATCCTTGAAGTGCACATTTCAGGAGGTGCCTAATCGAGTTTAAATTCCTGAAGTGCATTTCTCTTATTACTGAGTGGAGGTTGGGCCATGCTCAAGATTCACGCCAAACTATAATGAGTAACTGATCAAGCCAGGAAAATTCAAGGAACATGGTTATGTTTCATCTCTTCTACTGAGTAACTTCTCAAGCCAAGAAAACTTGGAAATCATGCCAAATTTATAATGAATAGCTAATCATGTTAGCTTAACCCAAGGATCACAGTTACATTTCTCTTCTGCCTCTATTGAGTGAAGATTGGGCCATGCTTGAGATTCATGAAAAAATTATCAATGAGTGGTTGATCGAACCAGGAACAGGGTCACATTTTAAAGATGAAGTTTGACCTCTTGGGTTTGAATTCCCAAGGCTAATGACCCGAGTAAGGACTTGTAGGTCAGGTATGTCATTCTTACTCTTTATTATTTGATGTGCATGTTGCTTTTTCAAAAAATTATTTTTAGAAAAATTGATTTTTTGAAAAAACTAAGGGGGCAAAATATGGACACTGTCAATTTGATTGACTCGTAACAAAATCCCAATTATGAGAAAGTTCGAGTTTTGAATGCAAGGAAAGCTTGAGACTTCTCTAAAATTGACTTGAAAAGCCCAAACACTAAGCCAAGCCCACATATACCATACACAAGCCTAAAATAAAAGCCAAAGCCCAAGCCCATCACCTCTTAACCTAAGGGCCCTTACTTGGCCCAAGTGAATAGGCGATTGCCTTAACGAAGAGGTGTTGCCTCTTCACCCCAAGCATTAGTAAGGCGATGCCTTATCGAAAAGGCACTTCCTCTTCACACCCACTCTCTACAGCATTAAATACCATTAATGGCAGTGGTTGAAAGCCCACCTACTAAAGATTTTATCATTTTTGGACGTAAAAGAAAGAAAAAAAAGCAAGAAAACCCTAAGGAATGAAAAAAGGCAAGGTGAGAGGGTGAGAATGGGTTTTTGGGAAATTGAAAATGGGGAAAAGGTGAGAGGATTTAAAAGGGGATATGGGGGCATAAAAGAGGGGGTTGGTAAAAGTTTGGGAATTCAAAGGGACAACTTGAAAAAAAATGTTTGAATGAGGAGAGAAAAAAAAAGACAAAGAGAAAGAGGAAAGGAAGAAAGGAGGAAGAAGAAAGGAAATAGACTTTGAAGCTTAGGAGACTTGACTCTTAAGAAGAGGAAGGGACCTCCTTGCATTCAAAGTCATTCATCCATCAACCAAGCTCTGAGGGCTCAGTTAGGAGCATCGACTCGTCCAAGACAATGAGTCTCCCCATTTTTTAGCTTTTAGTTCATCTTCTTTATTAAAACCTTAATTTGTTGCTCTTTTGTATGTTTTCTTGAACTACATTACTTATTTAAGGTTATAGAGATGATTGCATAAGATACTGAATATTGATTGTTAATATTTGTATACTTGCGTATGTTTCTTGTTTATTTGCATGATTATTGAGTTTCTTAGGATCTAAGAAATGTAGAGTATTTCTACCTCTATTGAGGAGGCGACGTCTCTTCATAGAGGCGTCGACTCTTAGTGATAAGGCGACAAGATGTCACCTCCTGATCAGGAGGCAATGCCTCTTTGAAGAGGCATCGCCCTTTTACCAGAATTCTGCCTATTTTTGTTTTGATTTTCAACTATTGTCTTGTATATTTTGAATGAATTACTTGTCTAATTTGTTATATTTCTTGATTTTATACATGATTGCCATGTTGACCAATATTGTTTATATGTTATATTATTATGTTATTTAATGGACTATTTTATGAGTTTGTTTTCATTCATTTTTCTGAATATTATTCGTTGATGATTTGTAAATATTGTTGGTGTTGTGAGATGGAACTAACTTGTATTTGTTGCAGGAATTATTTGGTGATTTTTTATCACTAGATAATTACTATATTAACCATTTTTAGAGAAGTTTTAATTTGTAATTAATTAGTTTTTTTTTTTTGGTTTATGTATGGTTTATTTTTAGTATTTTTTACATTGATTTACAACAAAAGTTGTAATCCTTAATCCCTCTCCCCTTTTATTTGGAATGAATAGTTGTAAATTATTTTTATTTTTTTTATTTTATTGTATTTGTGATTGAATGTCAAGGATATAAGCATGAAATAGTATGAGTATGAGACCCAATAAACTGAGGAAAATGCATGGTCATACTAAAGTAAATTGATAAAGAGTTATCATTCTCAGCCTACTTAGAATCAAGAAATTATATGATTGAATTCTATAAAGGGACTAGAATATTCATTATATATTAGGTTATATCGGATTATTAACTTCACATGATTTGGGTAGTCATAATGTCTTGGTTAAGGCCACTTATGACTTGTAGGCCTAAATAGAAATTTAAAGCCCACTGCCAACGTCATGTGAACCTATAGGGTCACACATTTTGAGCAAGCCCAAAACGAATATGGGTTTAATAAGCCTAAATAAGTTTTGTGAAAATAAATAAATAAAATATTTATTTATTTATTTAAGGTAAAGGTTATTTTAAATAAATAGAATATTATTTCTTATTTAATTTTAAATAAAATCATAATAAGAATAAATGAGAAATTATCAAAAGGTTGTTTTCGCAAGTGAAACCTAATTTAAATGTCTATAAATATGTTATATTGTCTAGGGTTTTATAGACTCTCATTATTCTATCACTAAATTCGTTTTCTCTCTTTTAGAAAAAAAAAACATAGAGTTCCTTTTAATTATTTATTTGTGAGAAATCAAAGAATGTGCTAGCACATAAATATTCATTTTCAAAATCAAGGATTGTTTGTGTGGACATTTGTGGAGGACGGATTCTTTTAGAGATGTCTCAAATCCAAACTACTAAATTAAAAGTTCGAGGTAAGTGTAACCAAAGTAAACCTCTTATCTTCCTTTCAGATTTCTTGCCTCTTCCACGTTTGTGGTAAGAAAACAAAAACCTAGATTTAATCAATTAATTGAATCACTTGGATCCAGGTTTAGGTTTGGGTTTGTAATTCAAATTTTATTTTCCGCTGTATATGGAATTACGAATCCCAACAAATTTTTCATCTCAAATATGTGACAACACCAAAAATAGGCCTAAACATTATATTTTTACATTAAATTTTTAAAAAAAGTGAGGATTTTTCCTTTTACAAGCATATTTTTAGTTTTTGTAATGTGCTTATTACTTGATAAAAATAATTTAATTTATTTGGATTCAATACTATATCATTTATTTGAGTTTTAAAAATTATTTTAATTGGGTCTGAGAATAATATCTAAACTACTAAAATAAATTTAAGCTAAAATTAAAAGCATAGGGTAAATTTGACAACAAATGCAAAATACAGGACTCTTTCAGCAATTAAGCCCACCCTGTTTGCATGAGCACCTACTCCAATTTGTTTTGACGCAAAGTCTCTCTTTTTTAAATTAAAAAAAAAGAAAGTAATGATGTAAGTTTTAACCGCAGTGGAAAAGAACAAGAGAGATTAAATTATAGTCTCTACACATAAATGTCTATATTTGTCTATGTTTTTTACCACTAGACCACTCATAGAATACTATTTTCACTCAAATCTGAACCTCAGCCCTTGCATTCCATTTAATTCTGTCATATCTCTTTCCTCAATGCCTAGATCAACCAACTACTAATCTAAAATCTTCATTGTGTTAACCTTCTTTTTCTGTCTAATTATTAAGTTTCTTCATTTAAAAGGCCAGCAACCGATTTTCACATATCAACTATAAAATCAAGAATTAATTATAAGGAAAACAATTTATGAAGGCTGTACTTATATATATATATATATATATAGAAAGAGAGAGAGGCCCTGATGCAGTACATTTATGGGTGCATAGAAGTCATAAGTGCTTGTGCGTATCCTCTACATGGCTGTGCCTGAGGCCGATTAGCTCAACAGTTTTTGCATGGCTGTGTCTAAAACCCGACGTGACTATGTGTACGAGCCAATAATTTAGGACAACAAAAGCACATGACTATGTGTCATTTCAACACAGCCATGTGTGCTAATAGCTACCTTTAGTGTACTATAAATAATGATAAATAGATGGCAGGAAGCAATCCCTGCATGGTCATACGATTAGTTTTCATGTTTAGGAATATGGCTGCAGTAATCAACTTATTCCTTATCTATTCAACCTTTTTCTACTTTTGCAATGCTAGTGAGAAACCCAGTTTACCAAAGTTTCCAGCATTCTCATTTTTGGTGATTCGCTGGTGGATACTGGCAATAACAATTATATCCTGACATGGATTAAGGCTAACTATCCCCCATATGTCAGGATTATGCAGGTCAAGTTCCCACAGGAAGGTTTTCTAATGGAAAACTTATTTCTGACAAAAATATAATTTTGAAATCTCTATCAACACATGTGGTATGAAATAACGAATCAAGATGTGTCACATTACTAATCAAAAATTACAAGTAGATGTGTTAAACTGACAAAAAATGATAAGTACATTGGTGGTAGATGCATTATGTCATCATATTAGTGCAAACTAGTACATTTTATCTAAGTTTAGGTGTTAAAATTATAAAATTATAAGTTAAAATATCAAACTTAAAAAAAGTGACAAATATAAGAGACTATATATGTATTATACCTAAATTTTAATTAATCAGATTCAACTAGACATAAACACAATGATAGCAAAAAAAACGTTGCATTTTCTTTAAATGTCCGGGCTTGAATTGGCATTTTATCTTTTTATATTGGGGTAATAGCCCCATATATTCTCAATTATTTTATGTCAATTTTTCCATTTGTTTCAACTTTATCTAATTTTCTAACAAGGATCGAAATGTAATTTAAAAATCATGATAAAATTCTTTTAAAAAAATTAAAATTGTATAAATGTACTATTGGGACAAATTAATTTTATTATTGTAAATAATTATAATAAAACAAACTTTAGTTAAATTTTTTTTTTATTTTAATCTAATTATTATTGTCGCAAGTGATATAAAAATAATATATGTACCATATAAACATAATTAATAGATAGCATATAAACAAAATAATATATGTACCATATAAACATAATTAATAGATATCAAATCTAAGATACATACGCACACAAAGTGTTAAAAATATATAAATACATTTTAGAAGTCTTTAAATTTTATATTTTCAGAATTTTTACTGATATAAAATAATATATATATTTTTAAAGATGCATAAAATTTGTATTATATAATGCAACTTCTTTTAGTACCCTAAGATGGTTTTAAAAGAATGATAACTTAATTATTAAATGTGCATATTAGATTATATATTTTAGACTAAAGTTGACATTAAAATATTTTTCGATCAGATGTTATATAAGATATTACTACTGAAAGATTTTACTGTATATAATTTAAATGAAAATTTTTTGGATGTATGAACAGGCTTTACAGAAACAAAGATGGGGTGCTGTGGAAGTGGGCCACTTCAAACATCTTACTTGTGCGATCCAAAGGGTAAAACATGTAAAGACCCTTCTGCCTTCGTATTTTGGGATATGATTCATCCAACATTAGCAGCCTACCAGAAGACTTTCAAGTTTATGGTGGAGAATGTTCTTCCTAAATTTTTATAGAATCACAGCAAGTCTTATGGTTTTATACACCGCAATTTATTTACCAATTTGGGATTGGTTTAATAGTCCTATTTATCCTTTGCCATACTTAAATTATAGATTAAATTCTATCATTTAAATGGTATCAATTTATAATAATAATAATAATAATTAAATTGCCATGCAGGAGTGATACAGTGTATATATATATATATATATATATATTGCAAGATATTAGTTACTCATCTGCTTGTTGCGTTGGAAACATAAATTAGTATTAGTGTTATATTTGGATGCAAAAGATTGAATATTTATTAAATCTCTTATTTGGAATACATAATGAATTTAAAGGCTCATTTAATAAGAATTTGAAACATATAACTATATATTATTTGAAATTCTTTATGTTTAAAATTTTAAATTAATTACGTGTATCAAAACACACTATAAAATTATTTTTAGAAGTAAAATGTTTTTATTTAATATAAGAAAAAATAAACCCTCTTAAAGTGAAAAACTTTGCCTACAAATTAAACAAACAAAACAAACATCCAAAAGAAGCAATAAAAATATTGTTCCAAGAAATAGAAAAAATGTAATAGATGAACAACCACTGCAACGAGGAAGTTGCAAAGATACAGACGCCAATAAAACTCGAAAAAACTGAAACACAACCACAACAGTAAAGCACAAACATCACCTGCAAATTTGCATCACAAATGCAAAAGCAATACCCCACAAATGCATAACCAACCAAACTGTAGTTAATGATTAAAGATTTAAAATTGGCAAGCATAAAAAAAGATTAAAAAATTCTCAGCATATTAGTAGCAACAAGATATCGTCAGCAAGAATGAGTAGAGCTGATCAACAATCAAGTACGAGAATCAAACAATAGTAATATATTAGCAAAGTTCTCTCACCAATTAACAATAACACAGTACCAATAAATTTGTAAACATGACCAACAGTAACAACAACAAACAAAAACAAAATCAACGTAAGAAAAAGCAAAAACATCAACTATACAGCTATAAAACATATGGAATGAAAACATTGAAATGTTTAAGTAGACACAAATAGAATACGTAAGACAATCCACATCCAACAACATTATAATAAGCACCAAGATAGAAGAAAAATATCATTTTTTTTTTGTCTATGCTTGATTTTGATTATCCAAACACGTGTTAGCATTATTATAGGGATTGTGATAATCTTTTTATTCTAACCTTAACTTTTCACTATCCTTTAAAATCTCTTCCTATTATATAGATTTTTCTTATTATAGAGGTTACTTTCTATTATAAATGAAAGAGAAAGAATCTCACTACGCTCTTCTTCAACCCCAAAGAATGAATAAATGAAAGAATGTTATCTCTAACACTCATCCAAATCTCATAAGAATAGTATACACAAGCTCAATAATAAGAGTTTGTTTATAAACAAAGAATATACAAGGGAAAATTAAGAAAGAAACAATTTTAACTCAATGATTTTACATAATAAATTTGTTCCTCAATAACTTTAACTCTTCAATGATGTCTAGAACTTGTATTTATAGTGGAGAGGCCAAATTTTATCTATTAGAGCTTTGATTTTTGTCCCCAATAAACCTCCATCTTCATTTAATATTTCTTCCACTTTTTGCAGGAAAAATGATACTTAAGATCGTGAGGGGAGATGCCATGATCGTGACCTTTAGTTGTTAGCATAGGTGGTATACCCTAAAGGCCAATCACATATTTTGGCATTGTTAATAATCTCAAATGGCAATTAAATATTCAATTAAATAAAGTGTTTGTTTATTTGAATATTTACCCTTTAGCATTATGTTAAATAAATTTATTATTAAGAGTTGATAATATGAGTGACAAATTAATTTAGTACATATTCTATAAAATTGTTCATAGTTGACAAATTAATATTTGGGTAATATTAATTTGACAAATTATATGATACTAATAATGGGAGGTAGTAAGTCTTATGCTACTTAATATGAGATATCAAAATAGACATATAGATACTCATAAGATGGGTGGATCGAACATGATGTTAGATTTGTGATCATGAGGATATTCACTTATAGTCAACGATCACAATCTAGGTCATAATGGTGCATATAGTCCTTTGACCTGAGGTGACGCGATCATCCACATTTGAAAGGTCAGAATTTGTTACCACTTACATACTTGTGTTAATCACACATAGGTATATAACGTGTGGTGGCTCTAATAGGTTAAATGTAGGGATGAGTGTTCAACTAAGATGGGATTCATTGCCTGGAGTAAACCGGGTTAAGATCCTAAGTTATCTCATAAGAATAGTATACATAAGCTCAATAATAAGAGTTTATTTATAAACAAAGAATATACAAGGGAAAATTAAGAAAGAAACAATTATAACTCAGTGATTTTACATAATAAATTTGTTCCTCAATATCTTTAACTCTTCAAATGATGTTTTTAACTTGTATTTATAGTGGAGAGGCCAAATTTTATCCATTAGAGCTTTGATTTTTGTCCCTAATAAACCTCCATCTTCATTTAATGTTTCTTCCACTTTTTGCAGGAAAAATGATACTTAAGATCGTGAGGGGAGGTGCCATGATCGTGACCTTTAGTTGTTAGCATAGGTGGTATACCCTAAAGGCCAATCACATATTTTGGCATTGTTAATAATCTCAAATGGCAATTAAATATTCAATTAAATAAAGTGTTTGTTTATTTGAATATTTACCCTTTAGCATTATGTTAAATAAATTTATTATCAAGAGTTGATAATATGAGTGAAAAATTTATTTAGTACATATTCTATAAAATTGTTCATAGTCGACAAATTAATATTTGGGTAATATTAATTTGACTATTACCTTTGTTTATTTTCCTTGATTAGTATATGATACTAATAATGGGAGGTAATGAGTCTTATGCTACTTAATATGAGATATCAAAATAGACATATAGATACTCATAAGATGGGTGGATCGAACATGATGTTAGATTTGTGATCATGAGGATATTCACTTATAGTCAACGATCACAATCTAGGTCATAATGGTGCATATAGTCCTTTGACCTGAGGTGACGCGGTCATCCACATTTGAAAGGTCAGAATTTATTACCACTTACATACTTGCGTTAATCACACATAGGTGTATAACGTGTGGTGGCTCTAGTAGGTTAAATGTAGGGATGAGTGTTCAACTAAGATGGGATTCATTGCCTGGAGTAAACCGGGTTAAGATCCTATGCTATCTAAGTTCATTCTTGATGAATAAGTTCCTAGCCAGGACAAATATGACACAGGCTAAAAGAGTTACAATGCTAGAAAGGTGTTTCTAGTATTCATTATGTTTTATCAAGAATTGAAACTTGAGATGAGGTCATATGATAAAGCTAATGGAGTTTGACTAAACCTTGACTCTTAGCTATATTATGATCTTCTAATGAAGGGATTTTAGTGCATGGTAATTATGACCAAAAGGTTCATGTGAATCAATACATGCATTCATTTCTAATTAGGTAGTTGTGATATCAATGCTAGAGGTCACTCATAACTTATGAGAACTAAATGTGTTTGATTGGGATTTTCACATTTAGACTTGAAAAGAGTTTCAAATAATATCAAGTGTTGTTATTATCTTTTCATTGCTAATTAGACATGAACCTAGTAAGTCATACCTAAAAGAGTTTCACTAAATCACCACTAACATTAATCTGATTATTGATTAAAGAGTTTAATCAATTAATTAAGATTAATTGAATTAGATTTATACTTTAAGCAATGATTCTAGCATATCATGAAATATAATTCAAATAAGGATTTAATTATTAATTTATACTTTATTAATATGATATGATATATTAATTAGAGTATTAAATTAATAATGTATGTTGTTTCTAATTAGACTTGGATTAATAGCGCAAGTTATTTGGGCTTAGGTCCAAAAGAGTTTTAGACCAAGAATTAATCCAAGATGTTGAGAAAGCCCATGAACCTAATCCAAGCCCATTTGTTATAAGGATTAGGCTTGGGCCAAGTGTTGGCCCAATTACTAAGCCCAAGTCCATGTACGTGTGAATGGACAAATTTGTCATGTTAGGCATGCATTATCCTTTATGTGTATAATGTTGACTATGTGCATGATGAGTATTAAGCTTGGCTTATTAGGCTTGTCATGTTAGTCACACATTATCACTTAAGTGTAAAATATTGACCATGGAAAATTTATCATGTTAGGCACATTATCACTTAAGTGTAAAATGTTAACTATGGCAAATTTGTCATGTTAGGCACATTATTTTTTAAGTGTCTAATGTTGACCTTAGCTAAATTAAAGATTAGGGTTCATTAATTTATGTAGAGAATGTATGTAGACATATACACAAGATGTATTCAATTCTCTACATACTTATCTCTTACATAAGTTGTATACCTATCATGATGAGTTGTATACATATTATGTAAGCAGTGATGTCATTAGGGTTTACTTTCTCTACATATAAATAAATAACCTAAGATATGTTTCTAAGGTTAGAAACATTAGAGAATTAAAAGTGTGTGTAGAAACACATACCAAAATGGAGAGAAACAACATATACTAAAAATAAACCCAAAGTATTCTTGCTAAAGGGTTAAGCTAGTGCAAGTTTCTAATGGTCAATAGATAGGGCACTTACTACTAAGCTGTATCTAAGCAAAAAGGTGATTGGTTAAGCTTTAGTGTTTCAAGCTAAAGGCCTCACACTTGGGAGGCTAGAGCATTTGATTCAAGAGTTGAACCTAACAACATCAAAGCTAGTAGATAACTATTATGGTCTACATCAAACTTAGGAGTTGGTAAGTTTTCTTAAACTTGGAATTTCCTATGTGTTGATGTATAGTTTAGCTATGTGTTAAATGCAAAATAAATCTATGGGAATGGAAATCTTCATATGATGAAGGGTTATGCAAGTGAAATTTTTGAAATTTCACCCTATCTATGGCTTGTGCTAACCATACATCGAAGTTGCATAACCGTTTCCTACATTAGTTTCATAACCGTTGGAGCTCTAAAATAGCCATTATAGAGGTTGCCACATCGTCAAGGCAACACTCACGATCCCTACCACGCTCGTGAGTCTCACTACCTTCTTCATCCACTTGAGTCTAAATTGCTTAAGATTGTGATTGGGATGCTCCCAATTGTGAGGATAATGCTCATGGCTATAAGAAGGACTATGAGGGTCATTGCCACTCTAAATGACATGAATTTAGCTCTCATTTGGCTCATAATACTCCTCACATTCGTGACCAAGACCATGAGGGGTCTTATGACTCCCAAATGACTTTCTTTTGACTTGAAAACTTTACCAATTAAGCATAGACTTAAATTTAACTAAAACACACGCATTAGTAGATTAAATTAAACTAATTTTAAAGTCAAAACCAAGGGTAATTAGATATTGATCATGCAAAAGTCAACAATTTTTATTTGAAATTGACACACATTTTAAATTTTAAATTTTTATTTTATTTGAAAATATTTGAAATTAATATTTGTGTTTGTAAATTTCTAAATTAATAAAAATAAACATCTTAGTAAATGAAAATTAAAATTAGTAAAATTTTTTAGTTTAAAGTATTAAATTTTTATATACATTATTAATATTATATTTTATTAAAAGGATAAATTATTATAATCAAATGTTGTTATGCATGTGAAATAAAAGAGAAGTAATATGGTATGCAAAAAAAATTAACTGCATATGTTTAAAATTAATGTATAAATTGGAGTATACATGTAGCAAACTAACATTAATATTTATGAAAAAGAATAAAATGTCGTTCCCATAATAAATATCAAGCAAACTTTCATTTTAATTCATTAAGCAAGCTTTCATTAATGCTCAATGCTGCAAACTATTTTAATTTTATAATAAATAAAATTAAAAAATAAATAACTTTTTTTTTGCTTGTTTAGAAAATTTATAGGAAATAATTTTTTTATATACTTACATTATTTCCATACAATTATTTGTATAATATGTTTTCGCTTTCATTTAGTGAATTTTTTTAGTATTTAGTAATAGAAACACTTACGTTGATTTTTTGTAATATACTGAACATTATTTACAATTCTAACGCAAAATTTTTATTAGCTATGTATCAAAGAATATATTCCAACTAAATATTATAACTAAAAATTTTATTTCAAAATAAATTATATTTTCCAAACAATAATATTGGATACATAAAATAAATGTAATTCTAGAAGTAAAGTAAAAGCAAAAAAGAAATTTATGGTATAATTTATTTAGAAACAAAAATTAAAATATATATAATTTTTCCTTCCAAAAAAGAAAATAATTTTGAGTGCTTACTTTTTTTTAATAAAATACAAAATGGCATCTTCAATTCGAACTCCGATAAAAATATACATATATTTACAACATGCTCATGTGACTAATTTACTGAATTAGTTAGCAAATAGGAGGATGAATGATTATGACAACAATAATGATTATACGATTTGTGTCAACAATCAACTGTAAGAAATTATTGTTTTTAGAAATATATAGAGTGAGAAAGTTAAGTGTTAAATATGTAGAGTGAGAAAGTTCAGTGTTATACTTTACAAGTTTGCAACCAAATCAAGTGTTAATTTTTTATACAATTCAGTTTCATAATCGTCAAGATAATTATGCCAAAATTTTTATAATTTTTCTTTGAAAATACGAGATGTATCACATTATTCAGGGATATGGAAGGTAGCACAGTGAAACTTCTACTCCCAATACATATGATATTACTCTAAGAATGTCTAGAACAGTCCCTACAATTGTACATAATTTATAACATCCTATTTTAGAGATACTATGTTTTTCTTGTTAAAATAAGAAGTGATTAAAAACTCAACAAGCGATTCTTAAAAAATTGGAGCAGTTTATTCCACCATGCTCCAGTGATTGGAACATAAGGACAAACATAGGCATGTTAAAATCCATGATGTCCTCCAGATTCTTCTTCTCCCGGGTTTAGTAGAAAATTAAGAGCGTACTTAGGCATAGCTAGCAACGATGGGTGTGTCACTAGTTGTGTTTACCTCTAAATTGTACTTCAAATCTTCATTTTTCACTCTTCATTTCATTTTTAAAGTTAATCCACTTGAGAATAAATGTAAAAACAACTTAAATGCAATATAAATCTAAATAAAAAGAAAAAAAAAACCATCTAGAATTAAAATACAAAAAAATTAACATGTTGGGTCGCCTCCCAATAAGTGTTTCTTTTGAGTCATTGCCGGATTTTGTTGATGGGACTTACGGATTTTGTTGTTCTTTAAAATTCATGGAGTCCTTGTGGGACTATTTTAGTTTTAGAAAATAAAGACTATTTTTTAGAAAAAAAATTAATAAAACTGAAAAATATAAGTTATTATTTAGTTATGATATTTTCTAATAGAAAATTAAAAAACTATTTTTCAAATTTTTCAAATTATAAGAGGTTTTAAAAAATTAATAAAAGATGTTTTTTAAATTTTTCAATTAGTATTTTGACATTACTATTACCTTCTTAATCATCATTACCACTACTACCCCAACCTTCTTTCCCTCCACCATCACAACCTCTACTACCACCACAACTACCACCACCATCGCTACAACATTCCTTAACTCCACCATTATCACAAACTCTACTGCCTCCACCACTATCACTACCACAATCCTCAATCTCTCCACTACTACTACATAGGGCTGAGCACGGTCCAATCCAATCTGGAGATTTAGAATCTTCGGGATTGAATTGAAAATTAGAGATTTGAAAATATTGAGAACTAGTATCATAATTGAAATTAAAAATCTTCATCTTGTATTGTTTCAAAATTTCGGAACAATACAATTCAAAGATCAAATATTTCAATCCAATACAAAATGAAGATTCAGAGAATTATACAATATACACTATTTTTTAAAATTTGCAAACATCCATGAAACTTGAAATTTAATTAAATATACCTACAGCAATTTAATATATATTTTAATATAAGTTTATCAGTACAATTTGGTCCGGATAAAGTCAAATGTAATTAATTTTCTTTGGCCAAATGTAATTAATATTAGTTAAATAATAGTATTTATAAAATTCTTTAGTCAAATGTAAGTAATATTAGTTAAATAATATTTGTAAAAGAATATTAGTTAATTCTTTTTCTTTGCACAAATATTAGTTAATTCTTTTATTATATTTTTTTTAATAAAAGAACTTATATTTTAATTATAATATTAGCATTATTTATTTAGAAGTAGTTAAATAATATTTACGTTATTTATATATTAAATTTATTTGTAGCTACTTATATATTATAAATAAATTTCGGTTATTTCGGTCCAATACAATTTAGTATAGTTCGGTTCAATTAAGTTTAGTTTTTTGTTCGAATATCTATAAATATCCAGAACCGAACAAAAAAATTTTATTGGTACAATTTGGTCTGAATAAAGTTAAAAAGTTAACAGTCTAATCTGGTTCCAGAGATTTTCAATTCGGTTCTTTAGTTCAATTCGGATATTTTAATTTTCATACTCAGCCCTACTACCACCACCATAACCTTCTTTACCTCCACCATCATCACAACCTTTACCACCGCTACCAGTAAATCAATAATTATTATTATATTAAATAAACATTATAATAAATTTAATCAAAACAATTATATAAATATAAAAATTTTAAAATTAATTTTTTTTTCTATTTTAATTTTAAAAAATAAGGAAAATAAAAAAATATTAAAATAAAAATATATAAAATATTTTCCAAAACTAAACAGCTACTTCGTCTTTCGTTTCCCCATCTTACCTTCCTTATGTTGTTTTCTTTATGCGAGAGAAACAACATCATGTGCTATTTATGGTAGTCATTCAAAGGTAGCTTGGATTTGAACTCTTTCTTTGAACTTTTGGAGGCAGCACGACCTCGTTTATCTTTCTTCAAACTTCTGAACTCTTATCGTTTTTCTTCATAGTCATGATTTTCACTACACTAACTCCTTTATTTATTGAACACTCATTTGTTCATAGCATCCATTTTCATGCCAGTATAAAGGCTCATTCAAGGGTGTTAGAATACTTCAAAAGAGTGCGTCTATTGCCCTATCTACAAAATAAGGTCTTGTCATACACATTTATGATAGCTCAAAAGGTATAATGGAAGGGTATCCTAAGTATGAGTGGGCAATCCTTATCTTCATCATAGTTTAGGATGACAAAATCTATTGAAAACGTAAGCTTTTCCAATTTGACTAGCACATCTTTATCTATACCCTTAGGCTAATTTATTGGACCATCCACCAATTATAAGCTCATATTTTTTCGACTTTACTGCTTGGTTCTAGCTTCATAGAATGGTTTCTTGTTATAAGTGTGTAACATTCTTCATTGAGCATTGTGGTCTTATATTCCTTTAGCTTCTTCTTGTTTACAATCAAATCCTTAGGATATTTGGCCAAGGAAGAATCTGAGATAATACTTTTACAAATAGAATGTCAATATAAAATTTCTTAAGCATCTATAAAAATTTAGCATGAGTCTTATTATGCTCTTACTTTATCAATATTTTTTTTTTTTTGTAAACTGTCTTAATATCAATAAACTACACAATAGGGAGCAGCGCTTTCCTTTTAAATCGACGATAGCAGAAATCGAACCTTACAACTAAAGATGTCTTTGGAGATGAATTAATTATCACTTGACTAGTCCCTCACTGACACTTTATCAATTTTTATGAAAATGGTAATGGAAATTTAAATGCATTTAATGGTGGTGTTTCCTTCTCTTGTCTATCTCTATTTAGCTTCTTAGTGTTCTCGTTAGCCTTCTATAGGCAACCCAAATATAATTAAAATCCATGCAAAAACATGGAGAGAGGAGAAAAAAATTAAAAATCCATTTAAAGAAAGGGAAGGAAAAAATATTATAATACATTGATAAATGAACTAAAAAAGAAAAGATATTAAATGAGCTTATTTATAACATCTTTTATAAGGAATACTAAGCCCATTGAAGTCCATTTTTGAATCACTTTTATCCTTTATCCTGAACATAACAAGAGAAATTTGCAAAATAATGGCCAAATTTTAGACTTTTTTACTAAATTATTACTTTCTCTTTTTTTTTCCCTTATTTAATAGAATTTTGGGTAAGAAAAAATAAACTCATAACTTCAATTTCTAATGATTCTAAAATAGAATCAATTTTATTAAATACAGTTCAAATAGCAAAAATATAATCTTAGCATTTATAAGATTTCAAGTAGTCTAATGTATTTATAATATATAAAATAATGTCTCATAACTTGAAATTGAAGAAGCAATCATAAAACATAAATTCACGTAAAATAAATAATTTATCAAATACTAAAAATTAAGACTTTTTTTTCTTACCTTTTTTTATTTTATGTTTTGCATAGGTTTGGTTTTTTTTTTTTATTTCTTCAACTAAAAAGGGTGTTGAGAATGATAATATTGTTTTTGTTCCTGTTCAGTCTGCTGTTGATGGTCTTGAGAGAATTAAAAAGTCATATTATGGTATCTATTGTTTTACTTCGTCAGTTTTAGTTTTGTTGTTTTTTTGGTTTAGTTTTGATTTTGAATGTAAAATTATCAGTAATGAATAAAAACAAGTAATTGTTCCATTCTTATAAGTATAAAATGTATCAAAAACGTGAAATATACTAAAGGTATTCTAGAATGAAAAAACATACACGACTGTTATTGGTTTCCAATGAGCTCAATCAAGAAATGTTTAAGGTGAATCAAAAACAAGAAATATACTTAAAATTATTGTAAAATGACAAAAACATGTATGATCAATTTTATAAATTAATTAAAATTTAATTATTAGTTAACCTTTATTTTTATTCAAAATGATTAAAAAATAGTATCATTTAATATGTTGACTAATCAATATGATTCAAGATGATATGATATTTTATTTTTATAATCACCACTTATAATGCAGTAGTCAGATTATTCATATTTTTTGTAACAAAAACTAATGTTCTTCACTTGATACAATTGCTAGATATTAACAAATAAAACATATCAAGTCACCCTTCTGTCCATTTTGCTATCAATTTCTTGTCTCAAATTCAAGCATTCCTCAATTTTCCAATTTAACTAACACCATTCTCATCTATTCTCACTTCACAGCAAACGTAAAATATGTTGCATGATTAATTCAAGAAAGAAAAGTCATAAAAAAAAAAGTGATAAACTCATCTAATCCTCTTATAAATTAGTTGAACAGTGCATGAGAACTCTGAAATCACCTTTTGGTACATGGAAAAGGTACAGTCGCCACCTTTAATTGCTTGCAGCAACTATCGTGTATAATCATCAATGTTGAGATAAATACGTTGAGAAACAAATAAGACTATAACCAGCAATATAAAATTTTGCATAGATAATTTTGATTTTTTTTTTTTCATCTCAATTTCATCTGCATGAATGCTGCTGCCAAATCCATGGCCTTGTCCACATGTACTCCATCAGTTCCCTGAAATAAAACACCATTTAATCACAACCTAAGTCAATGGTCCTAATCCATTGCAAATAAAGTGCAAAGAAAAACAACAAAAGAAGTTCTTAGGCTTCATTTATTTCCTGAAAAAATAAATTCTGAGAATAATATTTTCCAGAAAAACTTAATTTTTGTTGTTTATTTGCATAAAAGAATCCCCATGGAAGACTCTTTCTGGTGTTTTCTTATAAATAAATTTGAATATCTAAAACTCATTAAACATTATATTTTTAATCTATAATTAAACAAAAAAGAAAATTGCACAAAGCAAATTTAAGATGCTGGCCATCTTAAATTGACATATTA
Source organism: Mallotus nudiflorus (assembly GCA_947683625.1). Classification (NCBI taxonomy): domain Eukaryota; kingdom Viridiplantae; phylum Streptophyta; class Magnoliopsida; order Malpighiales; family Euphorbiaceae; genus Mallotus; species Mallotus nudiflorus. The sequence goes on along the minus strand of CANTUR010000275.1, from coordinate 4,015,876 downwards.
ACAATGGACAAAAGCTCAAATACCTTGAACTTACATGGTAGAGGCAAAAAAAAAGTGTTTTTGGCCTTTTAGGACAAAAAAATACACAACTTTCCTTTTTGGATCAAATAGGCACAAAACTTAGTGAAATGCATATGCCATAAATAGAGACAAGCATCAGTATTGAACCCAATAGCTAAAAACCAAATTACCAAAATTTTTAAATATAGTATAAAATAATTTAGAAAAAATTATATATGAATAATAAAATTATAAATAAAAAATATATTTTATAGTTGCATCATAAATAAATACATTTTAAACTACATTGAATAAATAAATAAATAAAAAGTAAAATTATTTAAAAAAAATTACTAAACCAATTATCTGAACCCAATTGAATAATTTTGATTCAATTCGGTTTGATTTTATATTAAAAAAAGTATGTAAAACCATTAAAAAATATACTAAATTACTGACTTTTTTAAAAGATAAATTACTATAATATACCAAATTATTGAATTTTTTTAATCTAAGACCGAACCGAACTGAACCAAATTTTAGTATCTAACCTCATCAAATTGAAATAACTTCATTCAGTCTGATAAAATCATTTTTAAAATAACTTCTAACTTTTATTCATTCATTCAATATAGTTTAAGTTATATTCATTAATGATATAACTAAGAAATATCTTTTTTGTGTAATTTTATTATTTATGCATAAATTTTTCTAAATTTATATATTTTATACTATATTAAAAAAATTTGGTAATTCGGGTTGCAGCGGTAAAACCAAACTGACTGATATTCTCTATTTTTGACATATGCAATTCATTGGCTAAATTTTGTGCCTATTTGGTCCTTAAAAAACAAAATTGTCTCTTTGGCAAAAAATGCTAAAAACAGGCTTTTTGCCCCAACCATGCAAGTTCAAGGACCAGTTTTCGCTTCTGTCCATTTACTAATTGGCAAATATTTGTATAGTTTCATGCAACTTTACCTTTTAGTAAGTTTGCAAAAGTTCAGAAAATGACTATCTCTTTTAACAGGGAAGTCGTTATTCTTGAATTTGGAAAAGAAAATTCAGGTCCATAGCCATAAGCTAACACGAAGCAAATCCTCTTTAAGTTCATAGAAATGAGTTCACACTTGTGAACTCAATTGAGTTCATACTCATGAACTCAATTGAGTTCACACGTGAGGAAATTCAAGTCTTTTGCTTTGTTTTCCCTTCGATCAGGAAATGTTCTCCATTGACCAATTCTTCTAGATGCACCAAAGCTTAGAACATGTTCTAGAAAATATTTTCAACGAACAAACAGAGCCTAATTAACAATTGGACTTCAGCAATGATTTTTAGCAGTCTCCTATTAGGAAGTCAGCCCACTTCTTTGGTATTTTGTGCACATAGGGCAGAGTGCATATTCAAAACTTATTCACCAATATCAATAACATACTAACCTGGCCTGTTGCAAGACCTCCCTTTCCTTTGCCACATCTTCCTTTCAAAGGCTCCAATGCAGTGGTTAACCACTCAGACACCTCCAGCTGTTTGCTCTTGTCTCTGTTTTCAGCCACTCCCGCACACACCACAACCTTGTTTGTAGTTTCATCCATACTGAAAACCATAGCAGAGAGTCCCTGTCCACCAGCCAAAAACAATATTAGCACTTCTTTTGCATGGATATAACAATACATTACATGAAAAAAGAAAAAAAAAATACAATATTTAAACACAGCCAAAAACCATAAACCACCTTCTGTAGAACTTTCAAAACTGCCTCACGGACTGCCGCTGCATCTAAACCAACATCAACACGAGATATGCAGAATCCCTTCCTCTCTGAAATAGCCACTTCAGCCATTTCTGTTGCTACCTTGACAGCCTTATGCATATTTTCTTCAGCAATCCTTTTCTGTGCTTTTCGCACTTCATCCTGATAAAGAATTTGGTATAAACAAAGTCCAGCAAAAGTTATGTCATGAATATTGACCAGCCTTAACGAAATACCTGAAGTGCAGCAATTTTATGTCTAATATCAGCTTTCTTGGCTGCTGGAATAGGTGCTGAATCCACACAGGCTTTTAAGGAAGCTACTTTCTGTACAAAAATATAAAATAAAATAAATAAATAATGAATGAATATCACACAAAACATTTTAATTCCCCATGGTACCCCACATCCCACAATTACGGCAAATTAACTGAATCCTATTTCTTCATCTGCTTTCCACTTCTGAGGTGAAGTAGCCAGAAAGCAAAACAGTTTGCAGCAACTGAATTAGAAACTTTGTTAATTGAATAAACTTACTAAAGCAAAATCCTTTACTTCATTTAGAATCTGGTTTAGAAATGGATAGACTTCTCATACCAGCACTGTCATCATTTATTTAGGCAGCATCATGTAACTAGATAATACAGTTAGCACTCTTCTGCATAACCAGTATAGAATAGCTTCACATACAACAGTAAAAGTATCATAAAATTACATCACATCAGATGAATGTTTTTTTTTTTTGGGTTGGGTTGGGGCGAGAGAGAGCCCATGGTAACAGAAAAATACACCTCCCAAGTCCTAACAAACTAAATAAATAAAAATTTACCTTTTCCAACAAGCTCCCTTCTATCTTGGATGTCTCATCAACTTCCTGCTCAATTAAAGATGCTAGTGCTAGTGCATTAAAAGCAGCATCAGTTGTCACAGCAGTTATCCTTCGCACTCCTTTTGCAATTCCCTCCTCTGATAAAAGCGCAAATGCCTTTGCTTCCCTTGTATTTGAAATGTGTGTACCTAAAGGTTTATTTTGGCAAGAACAAAGGAACCACATCAATGGAAAATTTGAAGCATGCTGGGCCTACAAAGCAATAGTTAAATGAAGAGAACCTCCGCATAGTTCTGATGAGATTGATGCCCATTCTTTATTTTCAGGATCAGCTAAGAGGTCCTCAACTTTTTGACCAATTGCCACAACTCTCACTGGATCAGGATAGACCTGCATTAAAACAGTCAACAAAATGAACTTCATACATGTAAAAATTCATTCCATAAAAAAAAAATAAAGCAAACAAATGTGCCATGTTTTACTTCTCCAAAAACAGCTCGTAAACCATTGATACGCTTAGCTTCAGAAAGAGTGGCTTCCTTCGCAAATACTTCTAGTTCATCTTTGATTTGCTCATTCACAATTGACTCAATATCTCTCAAAAGCTTAGGATCAACTGGCTTGCCTATACAAGGTTCATTAGCATATTTAAGACCACTCTGACATTAAGAAATAAGTATCTTAAACAAACACCCTCTAACCCCAACCCCCCCAAGAAAAAAACCCCCTCCCCTCTCTGTGTATATACATAAAAGAACCAAATAACTGAAAGTTACCATGAGAAAAATCAAATCTCAGTTTTTCAGGAAGAACGATAGATCCCTTCTGATCGACATGATCACCAAGTACTTTCTGCAGTCATAAAAAAAAGTTACAAAAAAAAAAAAAAACAGAACCTCCAAAACCAAACTTCTTTACCCATGAAATATAAATTAGAGAATTCTTGTATGGAGGCAATTGCAGCATACCTTCAGAGCAAAATTCAACATATGCGTACAAGTATGATTGGGGGCAATTAGCTTACGCCTATCATAATCAACCTGCAATGCAATAGGATGTTGAAAAAGTGCAACAGAAGGAAGGATAAAATAACGGACTAATCACATAAAAAGTGAGCTAAACACCAGTTTTGGCTTATACCTTACAAATTACTTTATCTCCCACAGAAAATCTGGCAGTCTCTCTAGTAAGACAGCCAATATGAACAACGAAACCTCCAAAAATTTGCACATTGGAAACTTGAAATGAACCAAAAGACCCTTCAAGTACACCAGTATCAAAAATCTACAAGACTATGACTTGTAAGAAACTATCTTCATTAGCAGTTAAGATCTTATAATGGGTCTATAAACTCATAAATTTTTCACTGCAATATAGAGCTTTCAGCCCTATGCACATCTAATTGGAGGTGAATTAATCAATTCCAACTGCACAATACCTGACCACCTTGCTCAGCATAGAAACTTGTAGATTCCAAAACTACACCAACTTCATTGCCAGTGGTGGAACTTTCCAAAAATTCAGTACCACTGTAGATAGCCTTTATTACACTTTCATGGTCCTGAAGAGCATAATGCATCAAGAAATGCAGTCAAGATTCTAATAGACCTAACATAGATTACTCACTATAAGGGGTGACGTTAGAGAGAATAATGTTTCTTTATAAACAGGAAGAATTAAATTGCTATTTAACAATTGAACCTAATGCATTCTTTAAAGACATGAATCCAAAGAAAAAGGTTCAAAAAGCACCTCTAATATGCAGATGGAAGGGTGAATTAAACATAAACTGCAGTTCCCTTTATAAAATAACAGACTATATTTTGCCATTTCTACAGATCACTGCCCATTGGGACATGTTTCACCTTTGGACAGTAAGGAAAAATTGGAGCTTTAATGTATTGATCTAAGGAAGATTTGAATGCATTTATTTATTACTCTAGGGAGCACCACAAACATTTTGGGGTTGCACATAACAACAAACTTTTATGACTTCATTAGTTCATGCAAATTAGTCCAGATCAAGGTGAAAAAGTGACAGGCACACCATAGTTGTCAAATCAAGATTCAACTCAAGAATCGAAATCCCCGTATTGTGAATCGAGAATTGGGGTTAGAATTGAATCATAAGATTTGGTTCACATTCATAATATCAATTAAAAATAATATATCCATATAAAATATATATTTTTATCAATTTTTTAATTTTTAAATATTATTATGTGAACTAAACAAAACTAAAATCAAGTATATGCCTCTAAACTTAAAGATTATTTGGTATATGTTTTGTGTGTTTGCATGATCCTCAAATCAAAAGCTACCAAAATTACACACACACACACTTGCACAAGTAACAGTTTATTCTGATCAAGTATATATTAATATAAAAAGAGAGGGCCATAGGATAGAAGCTTATGAGTTACAACTTGTAGAGAAACACAGTTGTGAGATTGTAAAAGAGAGTGGGAAAGAGCAGGTTCTTTCCTAACATGTTAATTCTTTCTTTTGTCCATTTTTTTCCCGTGGTACTCTCTATTCATCTAAAGCACCCTCCCTAATTTTCCTTTTCTTTGGTTGGGCTTTTATGTATTTGCATAGTTTAATCAAATAAATTTCCAAATCAGTGGAATCAACAAAATTCCATTGATTTTACCAATTTGCATGAATTGTCTATGATTTTTGTTCAATTCCAATTTTCTCTAAAAGTCAACACATTTAACAACTGAATCTACTCAAATTGAACGATTCTAACAACAATGGGCACACCCAATAAGATAAGCTCTTATATTGCCTAAGACACGAGGTACGGAAAAACAAACACACACACAGAGCTAGTCAAGATCAAGGCAGTCAAAAGAGAGGTGAACTCGAGAATAGAAGTTATTTTATCACCTGAGGTGCAAGATGGAAACAAAAATAATAATAATAAAACAAAACTCGCCCAAGGAAAGCAAGACAAATTTTTAGAAAGAAAAATAACAATCCAAAGATTACTATAATAAGATTATTATACATGCCTAGGCATCTTATGTATCTAAAGGGAAAAAAATAGCTATGCAAAACCGTAAAAGGTAAAGCCTCAAACAAGCAAAAGTTTAAACTAGAATAGCTATGCAAACAAGCCATAAAATTTATCATAAATGGCCTTAGAAGTTAAAGTAAGCCAAAAAGAAAAAGAAAAAAAAAACAGCCCTAAAACTAATCAGAAGACTTTCCTGAAACTTACCATAACACAACCCTTAAAGGTGTCTAATAGAACCTTAAATAGGCCCTAAAAAGTGTAAAGACATATTTGCCACAAGTATCTTAATTTTAAAAGACAAAATTTGGTGTCTCAAGTTAATTAACTGCAGTTTTTTTTTAACTAATTTATACAGCCACTCCTCTCATGCACCTCTCACCTCCTAAGAGCATCTCTCGCCTCCTAAGCATATCAAATTACAGCACACTTCATTGAAAACGCCTCTCCTTGCATGCTTCGAAATGAGGACCTCACTTTTGCATCTAGGCAAGCACCTGGTGCGCCAGCTGCACCTTTGATCACTGATTTAGAGGCTTTCTCCTGTTTTCTAAAAATTTGCACCACCTTATTTTAGGGTTTATAGCAGGGCCTTAAATAACAGTTTTAAGAACCATATTGTTATCAGATTTAGCATTACAGTATCGTACTGTATTAGATTGTATTGGACTAAAATGGCTGCCGCTACAGTGAATTGCTGACAACAATTCTTGGTCAAGTCAGTAAATTTAGAAATATATTGGCTAAAGACTCTCTAGTAAAGTGTCTCCATTAGTTTGGAAAGCTAGAAAGAAATGATTGAATTAGAAAAAATAGGCAGAATTTGAAAAACAAAAGGAAAAAAAGTTGTTCCCAATTCCCTAAAATGTATCGCTAAATAACATATTGGAAGGCCAAAATTCTGTTGTTAATCAGCCAATAAACCAATATGCTACTACTGACATTTAAAGCCACGGCTATTAGAGGAGAACAATTAATAACTTTCACCAACTGCAAAGCCCATAAGGCCTACTCAAACTCCTTTAATAGCACTTCAACTATCAGGAATAGGAATGTTTAGTACAATTGTCACCTATGATAAACACCCTTCAGAACTTACGGAAGATACTATTAGTGATATGCACTATGTCAATCATGTATGACCATGTTTTGACTTTATCATTTTATTAATAAAGAAGCATTTTAATTATCATTTTCTATTATGATAATGACTTGAATAGTCAATTCTTCATAAGATCATCAAGTATGTAACTTGATAGTAAAACGCTTAGATTAAATATGAGTTCTATTCAAATTATTCCTAGTCATTATAATGTATGAAAGCTAATATGGTGTTGACTGATGATTATGTTTTACTAATCATGAATATGAGATCTTAAGTCAACTCACAGGTACTTATTTAAGAAATAATGTACTAGATTGACCCATCATAAGAATATTACATAGATAATTGTCATAAGTAATTATCATCATAATAATTGAGAAGGAATTTGTCCCTTATTTAATCTGAGTAAGATATTTATAGGCTCCTTGATAAGATAGATTGAGGAAAATGCATGGTCATGCTAAAGGGAATTAATAAAAAGTTATCATTATCAGTCTACTTAGATTCAAGAAATAATATAATTGAATTGTATAAGGATGACAGAAACTATACCGTACATTTAATCAAGATATCATATGACGAAAGGACTACAATATTCACTATAAATTAGATTATGTCGAATTATCGACCTTCAAATGACTTGGATAGTCATAATGTCTTGGATAATCATAATGTCTTGCAAGAGGCCACTTATAACTTGTAGGCCTAAATAAGGATTTCATATCCACTGTCAATGTCATGTGAACCTATAGAGTCACACACCTAAACTAGACCCAAAATAAATATGGAATATATATATAAGGTAATGGTTATCTTAAATAAATAGGAAATTATAAATGAATAAGTGGAATATACTAAAAACGTTTTGGTAAATGAGAAATTACCAAAAGTTCATTTTGGTAAATGAAACCCTAATTGAGAGATTTATAAATATGACATTCTTTAGGGTTTCACACACCTTTTCATTCTACCAACTAAATTCATTCTCTCTCCCTTTGAGAAAATAAAAACACAAAGTTCTTTAATTCTTGAGTTGTGAGACAATCAAGAAAAAGGTGCTAGCACACATGTTTTTTAAAATACTAGCACCATTAGGACCATCTAACAAGCATCCAAAGTCCTCCAAAATTCAGAACACAGCCTGAACTTACAACCCAAATAGACTTTATAATTAGGGCTATCAGCAACTCAGTGTTCAATTCGATAAAAGCTCATTCGAGCTCGTAATGAAACCCGTTTGACAAACGAGTTGAGCTCAAGCTATACAAAGTTCAGCCCATGAAATCTGCGAACAAGCTCAAATAAAAACTCAAGAGTCAGTTCATAATTTTAAGGTTTAATAATTTGATTTTAAATATATAATATATAAATTCATATTGTGAAAAATATTTTAGAAAATATATTATTAAAATAAAATCATAATTTGTATTAAATATATTATAATTTATTTAGTAAATAATTTTTATTTCCAATTTTTAATGTATAATATTAATTTATAGTTTACATTTTTTAAAATTTCTTTAGACTTGTTTAGGCTTGTTTAAGTTCACGAACAATTAGTGAACACAAAGCGGCATAACAAGCTCAGCTTAACTATAAACAAAACAAGCTCGAACTAGCCAAAGCTCGGTTCGGCTCGGCTCAATCACACCCCTATTTATAATCATCCAATCCAACCAAATTGCCAAATGTAATTCTTTGAGACAACCACATTTGCATCTCCAGACCAAGGACATATACTAAGAATATAGCAAAACTAGTCATTTAGAAGCAATCTCTACAATTAGTTGAAAATCATAATCAAAGTGGAGTTAGCAGCACATGTTTGGGAAAATAGCTCCTTGAATTGTTCGATAAATGACTCATTTCAACTAAAGTAATCAAGTTAGCATCAATAATTCTCTCACATTTACATTTCCTATACTCTAAAAAAAATATCATTTTGTTGTATCCATTTTCACAATTTTGTATTTGTGCTGCCTAGAATTTCAACAAGGCTTAGAAGCCTTGATCCAACTTTGCAGTTTAGCAAATCAAGCAATGAGAGCAAACAAGGTGGAAAGAACTAAAGAATCATGTTTTCAAAAAACATGTTTCAAATTTGCAGAAACTGCCCAATAACTTTTCAAGGCATTTCTTAAAATTTCCAAAACGAAACAACTGCTAGTTGAAGTTTTCATGCATCCTAGTTGAAATTTCTTACAAGGATAAAATTTTCTAGCGCTGAATATGAGAGGAGCACCATCGGTTGATCAACAGTCTGATATGTAGGATCATTGAGACACTTTTCACTTTGGAAACACTTATTTAGACTGTAAATTTTGAAAAACATATAAGAAAGACAATAGTTCACATTCCTGCACATGACATCACACTCATATAAATCACAAAACAAACAATGAGCTGCAAATGTTGGGTGCCCGCATCCATGATGGGCATGGTCACATGGCTAACAGGTCTTCTAACACACCATTCCACCAAAATTTAGAGATAGTACAAACTTTGGAACAAGACATCAAACAACTCATGACTTCAATAAGTATACTAAATGCAAAACAGCACCAACAAAAACATGACTTGGTAAGTACTTAGTAAAGCACACTCTTACCTGGAACCATATAAATTTATAGGAATCATCAGTTGCAGAGATACCCTTCTTGTGCAATGCAGATGTAGCATCAGCATCCATGACAATATCTCCACCAGCTTTCTGTCAAGAATTTTAGCAAAGGTCAGACTCCAAATTTCCACAATATTTTAAATGCAAAAATTGCAAATTCTGTTCTTTCCTTATGATTTTATCCATTCCATTTCTTTTCCTTTTCATTTATCTCATATCATAAGAGGCAGTTTTCAGGTAACGTAATTGCCTAATAGTAACACCAAAGGGAGATCTAAATACCTTGTTTTGAGCATTCCTTGACCTTTCCCTTGCCTCATCCATAGCATTATTGAAACCTTCAACATCAACTCGTAATCCTCTTTCTTCTGCCATCAACTGGTGAGCAACTACTCATTAGGATGTATAGGCACACAAAAGAACATACAAAATGAATCAATAAAGTACCAACATACCTGGGTCAAATCTAGCGGGAAGCCGTATGTGTCCCACAAGATAAATGCATCCTGCAATCAAGAGCTGAAGATGATTGAATGTAGAAGAAATAAACTCAACATTATTCATTCCCATCCAGCAATGCATAAAGCCACAAGAGGAAATTTTTATTTCATGTGAACTAGCACATGTTGAATTAATTCAAGTTAACTGAAGGGAGAAAATTTATAGATGTTACTTGCCTGTCCACTCAACACCTTCCCCTGGACCTCCTGAGCAGCCTTCTTAAATTTCTCAATTCCCTAAAAATAAGTAGGCTTGATCAGTTTTTTCAATAGAATAAGTATTTCATGTCGCAAAAGTATAGCAAGTGCTACAGAGAGTTGGCTTGAAGAAAATTGAGTATCACTATTGCAGCCATTTTAAGGATCCAAAAAACAAAAACAAAATAAACAAAACAAGACAGCACATGGTTGTTTTTTTTTCCCAAAAAATTTCACATCTTTCCTTATTTACTTCCATTTTATTTCTTATAGGGTGAAGAGGGTGAAAAAAAAAAAATGGAGTTACATAAATGCAATGTATTACACAAGTCGCATCCTTTGTACCTACAAATTTAGGACCTGTTTAACTAAGTTGTTGGCAATAGCTAAGCAACTGCTAATGGTTGATAGTTAGTAGCTGATAGCTGATAGCTTATTGACAAAATGTGTTTGGTAAAATTATAGTAGTTGTTGCTAATAATGTATTTAATATCAAATATAGACATTAGTTAATTTATATACAAATAATCATATCTTATATTTATTTTTTAAATAATAGATTATATATATGTGTGTGTGTGTGTGTGTGTGTGTGTGCGTGTGTTTTATTATTATAAATGTTAACAATAATCTATATGTTGTGAAATATATATTGTTTATACTTATAATTATGAACATTGAAAGTAATTTTTTTTTAATTAAACTTTTGGCACTAAATTTTAAATTAATTATTAAAATCTATTGTTATTAGTATTCAAATTAATGAGTTTTGAACATTCTTTGTTAATACAATTTCCAATACTTTTATTTGTGTGGAAGTATTTAATAATTTTATAATTAACTTTGTTATTAAGCTAAAGTTAATCAATTAAAGTTAAAAAGGATAAGATAGTAAATTTATTTTTTAAAATATAGTTGTTAAGTGGAAAGCTCCAAATTGGAGCTAATGTGAACCTGAGCTGTTTAGTATTCTAACGGCTACCATCTAATAATTTAAGAAGTTAACCAAACACCATTATCTAAGTTGTTTGGGAATGAACAACTAACAGCTCCTTCCAACAACTAAACCAAACACTCCCTTAAACGGTTAAATTAAATGAAGTTAAAAAATGATCGCATCATTACTCAATGCTAAAAATGCACAATTTTTGTTTCCTGAGTTAACAAAAAAACACATGACAAAATTTTAAAAAAAAAAAACAAAAACAAAATAAACAATCTAGTTCTTCCTGTTTCAAAATCAAATGTTTAGATGCATATCAACATTTGGGTCCTTTGCATGCTAAAGATAGATTATTAAAAAAACACAATTTTGATATAAGAAACATCATTTTGGTCTTTTAAAAAAAAAAAAAAAAAAAAAAAAAACACTTATTGCTACATTTTATAGAGCACAAGGACCAAAGCTTTTGATTTTGAGGAAAAAAAGGACCAAAATGTACCATACCAAACCTTGGAAAATCTAAGGACCACAATGTGTACCATACCAAAGGACCTGCTAAAATTATCCAAGAAAATAACAACCAGAATATGTCCATACTGACTACATATGGAACATACAGAGATTTTGTAATTACAGATACTGAAAAAAATTAATAAATAAAACCCCATGGAGAATATGAATTAATGCTTACCTTAAGCAAAGTCTTGCCAAAACTTGCTTCCTCTTCTTTAATTATTTCCCTGATGCGTTCTTCATTTTGTTTTAACTCAGGGAAAACATCAGACATCAATTTGACAACAACATTTACAAGTCTGAATTCACCAAAATCATCAAATCATCAACGATGTTTATATTGTGATATGCAATACAAATTGACACTTAATTTTAATAAAAGTACCAATTTATTTATTTTGTAGAAGATAATTTTAATAAATATACTAATTCATTTACTTTATAGAAGAGAACATCAAACACAACAGCAAGCTCCAAACAAATATTATATGGTATCTAAAACAGTATATGATAACAAATATGCACCATATTTTCCATTCCTACCCATTAAAAAATCCTTCTTGAGCTTTCAGGACATCACTTCCATACCGAACAGCTCGACGAAGAATCCGCCTAAGAACATATTCACGACCCTCGTTGCCTACAAAGCAACAGAAATATTACAAGATATTTAATTTTTCAAATCATAAGAGCACAAAACTGCAATACCCACTATTCAATTACACAAAGTTATTGGTTTCCAATCTCAACATCTACCTGGACAAGAACCATCAGCAATGGCAAATGACAATGTTCTAATGTGATCAGCAACAACCCTGTAGGCCATGTCAACTCTGTCTACGTCATCAGTTCCAACTTTACCAGAATAAGGTCGTGCCCCAGTTGCCTATATACAAGTTTTAAAGAAAATTTAATCATCCCTAACAATTAAATTGCTTTTCTCTTGGTGAGATACTTAGATAACAATAAAAGCATCCTATATCAACACGAAATGGCACCAATTACGACTGAAAATAAGCTTAGTTGCTTGTAAGTTGCAGCTAGCCACTCAGCTCATTCAAGCTTCAGTCAGCTTATAAAATGTCTGGCTTATTTAAGCTCGCAAACTCACTGGTTCAGAACCTCATGAGCTAGCATCCTAACATAATGAGGGGTGTGTAAAGAGAGAAAGAAAATGTGTAAAAGATTTATTAAAAGATTCAATTAAAATTACAATGCAAAATAATGCTAAAATCAACTTTTAAACACAGTCCCATCCACATTAACTGGTCAAAGTCTTAACGTTTTCTAACCTGCAACATTACCAGTATTTTGGAAGAAATCAATTTCCGCCTCTAATTTAACAATTGTGAATAATTTGCAGAGATCCGTTCAGGCATTTAAATAATGGTTTCATGAACCGTATCCAGTTCAGTATAACAGTATCAGACTGAATCACATTATATCAGACTAAAATGGCCACCACTAATATGCATTTCCAATAACAAGTCTTTCAAATGAGTAATTTTACAAATACATTGGTACCGAACTCCTATGTCAAATGACTCTAGTAAGAAGTCTTATTAATTTGGGAAGCTAAAAAGAAGAGATTGAGTCAAAAAAAAAAATGAAGAGATTAAAAAATGAAAAGAAAATGAGTTGTTACCGATCCCCTATAACATATCGCTAAAAAATTTAGAAGCCAAAGTTCTGTTAACTATCGGCCGATACATTATAAATATTTAAAACCATGGATGCAATATTTGCCTAGTCACTGGAGTAGTATATGCTAAGTACACTTATCATGCACAAGGAAAATTGGGTCTACATGTAAATACCTTGTTAAGTTGTTAATGTCGCTTTTCTTTTTTTTTTTTTTTTTTTTGGAGCTTTGGTAGATTATTTGATTAGCATAGATTGGTGTTTGGATTCATTGTATAAATTAAATAAGCAATTTTTTGTTAAAATTCAAAAACTAGTATTATAAGTAAACTTATCATGCACAAGGAAAATTTGGGTCAACATGGAAATACGTTACGTTACTGATGCCGCTTTTTCGTTTTTTTTTTTTAATTTCGAGCCTTGTTAGATTATTTGATTAGCATAGATTGGTGTTTGGATTCATTGTATAAATTAAATAAGAAAATTTTTGTTAAAATTCAAAAACTGGTTTAATATGTAGAAAGAAGAACATAAATGATGCCAGCTCAACTCATAAATATTCTCACTCTAGGCCTATTCATATTTGTTCATTTAGTTTTGCAAAATTTGAAAAATAAGTTTATGTAGCATTACCTTTGCATGGTACTTCACATGCATTAATTGAATTTTCAAAATAAAATATTACTGTTCAAAAATGGGACCATGTTGTAAGGAGTTTAAAAAAAAAAAAAGAACACAATGAATGAAGCAATCCCACATCAAAAATTAAGGATGAAAATCAGAATCGGAATAGATGATGGCTAAATTACAACATGAGAATGAGAATGTGATTTCTCAATCAATAGGAATCACAATTCCACTTCTATTCATAAAGAATTGCTTTTGATTTCTTTGAGAATTAAGTCAAATCAATTATAAATTGGTTAAACATTTAAATATTAACATTTATTTTTTAAAATTTATATATATAATACATAAATTAATAAAAATACGTATTAAATATTTGAATAAAAATATTTATCAAAAATAAATAATTTTTATAATAATTTTAAAATTTTTTTTATAGTAGATAATTATAATTATTTTTAATACATAAAAATAATTATAATGTCAATTTATATATATATATATATATATATATATATATATATATATATATAAAATAATTACAAAAATATTTTTCTTAAAAAAAATTTAGTTGCTAATGATGTTGATTTTCTTATTCTCATTCCTTAAAGAACCAAACACCTTTTTCAAATTTTCATTACTTTTCCCATTCTTTCCGATTCCAATTCTGATTTCAATTTCAATTTTGGAGTACAAACCAAACACCCCCTAAGAGGGTGTGCTATCCTCACGTAAGAAGGTAACCCATCTCTATGAAAAGGAACCATATTAACTTGCTCTAAAACTTGCCTTTGAGACCACTGTAAACTTTTTCTTTACATAATCTAAAGCACTGCTTCGTTATTAACTAAATAGTTAGTGGTTCATTTTATTCTCAGCTTGTTTGGCCAGATAACCAAGATTTCTTAACACAAACTTGAACTTAATGAAACTTAAGCTGGCCGAGCTTGGAACTTAAACTCATTTAGCTAGATAACAAAGTGGTCATCCAAGTCTGACATCTTCCAAGCTCAGCCATCTCATTTGAACCCCTAGCAACCATCCTCCAAGAGCCCAAAGAAAGAACAGACTTTGGGTTTTAAAAATGCCCCCATCCTCCTGGAAAAGAACAGAAAGAATACTAAATTTACCTGCTGGATTGCATCAAAGATGGGCAAGAACACATCAGTGTCATAATTGCTCATCTTATCTTGAAGTACAGAAGTCAATCTCTCAAAACCCAGTCCAGTGTCAACATGCTTGGCAGGCAGGGGTTTCAAGGAGCCATCACTTTCCCTATTAAACTGAAGGGCCATAGGAAAATCAGAAGGAGAAGAATAGTAATTACAGTTAATATTAGCATTCACTGTTGTATATTGCCATTTCAAAACCCAAAAACAAATCATAACTTTTTTATTCCGAAATGTCGTAAATCATAACACTTTCCAAGTTGTTTAAAGTCTATTTGAATAATAACTCATGCTGCAGCACCAATTAAAAAGTGGAGTCATAATAACTAACTAAAAAGTACCTGAATAAAGACAAGATTCCATATCTCAATGCATGTAGGATCATCATTATTAACCAATTGAGATGCATTGCGATTTCCAACTCTATCATAATGTATTTCAGTGCAAGGACCACATGGACCAGTATCGCCCATCTCCCAAAAATTATCCTATTCAGAAGCCAAGAAGAATTAATAGTCAGAGATAAAATTCTAATGAGGAAAAAAACCTCCAAATAATAGAAAAAATATTTGCAGTGCCAGCATAAAGATGACAACAAAACTATGCATTAGAAAACAGTACAAAGGACAACCTTTCAAAAGGAGTTCACCAAAAAAATAAATAATTCAAGCATATATAAATATATGCAACATTAAAAAAATATATATATATTCTGTATCAATTGCTCACAGAACTTTTAAAATTGAACCAGCAGTCCAACTGGTTGCATGACTGACTCAAGGTTTGACAAGTTCTAACCCAGCAGAATTGACTAATATTAATTTTAAGTCTTCTTAAAATTTTTAAGAAATCATTCAAAATAGTGCAAGAGATTATAAATTTTATCAAATATAAATTAGAGTTATTCTCTGTATTCATGACAAGGAAAGTCTCCTTATATCAATTAGAGAAATGAAAGGTCAAATTAGATTAATAAAAAAAGTATATTTAATTAATAAAGTAAATACAAGTATAATATTGATAAGGCATGTATTTCCAACTAGATTATGGTAAAATTTTGTAGTTGGTCCCACAAAAATCTATATTTCTTACTACTTGTATTCAAAATCCATGAAAATAGTTTGAATTTACATATACACATGAATTGGAAAGTTACTAGACAATCTACCACTTCACAGTTTAACCAGTCACATTAGCCAATCCAGTCCAATTTTTGAAACACTGATATACCATATCCTCTCAACAAAATGAAAATATTACCAACAGGACAGTTAATCTATCACTTCAAATGACAAAAGGATTATCAAAAAAAAAAAAAAAGGGACAAAAAGATTAGTTGCATCTGATACAGTACTCATTTGAAGCCCATTTATATTTCAAGAGCACATATTTCAATTCAAATATAGGAAGTTTGGAGGATATTTTTATGAAACAAAATATGCAATATTGCAATGGCAGCACCTTTGCCAAGCAGACATATGGAAAAAGAATAAAAGCATACTTTACAACCAAACGGCAGCACTCGATCAGGTGGCAAAAATTGGAGCCAGATATCTCTTGCTTCAACATCAGGAGCAAGACCAGCATTTTCATCACCACCAAAATATGTTGCATAAAACCTATCCGTTGGCAATTTATACACCTGCAAGCACGTTAAAAATTAGAGAAGGGAAATGAGAACGAGAAAAAATATAAGGGCCTATTTAGTTTTGGAAAACAAAACCCATTTTCCAGAAAATTTTTCTAAGAAAACTATAATATAAAAAATATTGTCTAGTTGTGATAGTTTCTAATCAAGAAAACTGGAAAACTATTTTCTAAATTTCCCAAATTATAAAACGCTTTAAAAACTAATAAAAAGATGTATTCCAAATTTTTCAATTAATATCTTGACATTAGCACAAACTCCTCAACCACCACAACCTCTACTCCCACTACCACCATGACTACAACCTCCGCCACCGCCACCACCACCACAGCCTCCTGACACAGTGGCTGCAGCACCACTGCCACCATAACCGCCACTATCTCTGCCACTATCTCCACCACCATCATAATCTCCACTATCTACACCACCACAGCTTTCGCAATCTCCTCCAACACCCCCACCACCATAACCTCCACTATCTCAACCACCACTATAACCTCTGCCGCCACCACCACTACCACCACAAACACCTGACGCAATGGCTACATCAACACTGCCACCACCGCCACCACCACAACCACACACAGTCGTTGCACCACCACCACCACCACAATCTCCCCTGCATCCATTGCCAGCACAACCTCCGCTACCTCTACCACCACAACAACAATCTCATGACTTCAAATTGAAATTAATTAAATGTGCATGATTTAAAATTTTTTATAAAACAAATAAAATTAATATTAAATAATATCATATGAATTACAATTATTATTATTTTTACATTAACTAGAAAGCTATTATAATACATTTCATCAGAAAAAATAAAAAATTGCAAAATTAAAAGTAACAAACAAATTGATTTTCTGTTTTTCCTTTTTCTATTTTGGAAAATGGAAAACAAAGAAAAGGCAAAGAAACTGAAAACAGAAAAAAGAAAATGTTTTTCAAAACTAAACAGCCCCTGATAAATTGAAGGAAGTTCTCCACACAAAGCATGATGAAAATAAATATGGATGGCAAAGGAACAGCGACTCACAAATATTTCAGAGACAAAATCCAATATGAATTTTGTAAAAGCAAAAAATAACGAATAAAAAGTACAATACCTTAGTTAGAAGCTCCCACGCCCATTCAATTGCCTCTTTTTTGAAATAATCTCCAAATGACCAATTTCCTAACATCTCAAAGAAGGTGTGATGGTAGGTGTCCTTGCCCACATCGTCAAGATCATTATGTTTGCCCCCTGCACGAATGCACTTCTGGGTGTTGCATGCACGAGTTAGCTTACTCAGTGCAGTATTGGGGTCAGCAGTCCCAAGAAAAATAGGCTTGTACTGGTTCATACCTGTTAGAAAAAAAAAAAAGCAACAACGACAAGAATATGTACACACCGGTCACTATTGTAGTTTAAAATGCAAGAATTCAATTCAATTGAATGTTATTTAGTCAATTATTCTTCTGAATGCACAGAGGTAAAAAAAAAAAAGCACAAACAGAGTAGTGATAATCTAACACTGACACAACCAGAGGAAAAATAGAATTCTGTGCGATAAATAAAATCTTCGTAGGTGAAAAAGGGAAAAAAATAAAAAATAAAAAGTCATGAATTTGCATCAGCAGCCTTCAAACAAAACAGAAAGTTTTTTATTATGAAAAATCAAAATAAAATGTTCCAAAAGCAAAGGCAAAATCCAAAAACGATACCAGCGTTGGCGAAGAGAAGAGTGGGATCATTGACAGGAACGACAGGACTGGATTTCCAGTATTTGTGACCTTTGCCCTCGAAGAAATTAAAGAAAATGTCCCTGACCTTGTGGGCCGGCCACTCCAGCTCTTGTGTATCAACACCGGGCATGACTGCGATTCGAGATGAGGAAGAAGCAGAGACAAAGGAAGCGAAAAGAGTGGTTCTTAAAGGATAAGGATTGAGAGAAACCCTGGGAGCAGCAGCCGCCACCAGGGAATTGGGAAATGTTTTATGAGCAAAATAGGAGCGAAGAATCGGACAGAGAGTTGATGATCTATATGTTATTCTCTTCATTCATTTTAAACGCTAACACTTGTCGATTCGCCTCCCTCATGCTCTTACTTATATATATATTTCTTTTTAGGGCAAAACGTTCAAATTGGTACCCAACATTTTACCCTAATAGCAGATTAATCTAAACTTTAACTTTATAAATTAAGGCTATATTACACTTTTACCGAGTATAATTAAGTTCTATAATTTATTTAGTACAATTAAGTTTTATAAATTTATAAAAAATTAATTTCAAAGGTTACTAATAAACAAAATTGATAAATTTTTTTAAAAATATATTTATAACATAATTATAAAGTTTGTAAACCTATAAAACATATTTTTAAAAAAATTTTCTTGAATTTTAAAAATTTACATTTAAGTGATATATAATTCAAATAAATGACCAATTTTATTTATTGACATAAATAGCAAATTGATAATTGATCTAAAATTTAATTTTAACAATTCAATAAAAAAAATTATTTATCAATTATTATGTAGGTTTAAAAATTATTGTGTAGGTTTAAAAATTTAAAAATCAATTATCAATATGCTATTTCTAATAATGAATAAAATTAGTCAATTATTTGAATTATACATCACTTAATTGTAAAGTTTTTAAAATTCAAGAAAAGATGAAAAAAAAATATATTATAGATTTAAAAACTTTTAAAACTTTATAATCATTTTATATATATATATAATTAATTTTGTTTGTTAATAACTTTTAAAATAATTTTTTATTAATATATAGGACTTAATTGTACTAAAAAAAGTTACAATACTTAATTGACTTAAATATTAGAAAACTAAACATTTTTTGTCAAAAAAAAAAAAAAACTATAGGGTTTAACGTATCTACATTATATTTTGCTACAGTCAAGAGACCTCAACTCATGCCATTGTGAGTAGTAGGCCTCTTGACTTTCAATTGCCTTTTTGTACTCTTCAGTCCTTTATAATGCTTGTTCTTGCTGTTAATGATGCAATCAAGCTAAGCAAGCCTATCAAACCAAGTGATCCATTGCATTATGAGGGACCAATGATAAGATCAAGGACAAAAAAGTTCAAACAATCATTGAATTCATTTGTCTTTCACATTACAAACAAGTTGGTGGATTCACTTACAAGCTTGGAGTCACATGATGAAGAATTCAAGCCAATGAGCTTAATTTCCTATTCTAAAATTAATTAGCTTGAATTAGATGAATTTTTGAGTTATTTTTTCTATTTAAGAGTCAATAAGGAAGATTCAAGAAGATTTTAAAAGATATGAGAAGATTCAAAAATATTCCAAATCAAAGTCAATAATTCAACAAGTCAAAGTCAAAAGTCAAAGAGTTGACAAGTCAAAGTCAAGGGTCAATAGTCAACATCCTAAATGACATGTGACATGGCATACTTCAATGTTTAGTTGTCATGAGTTGTCATTTTGCTTAATTATAATGAGTTGTCAATTTTGACTTGTCAAAGATGAGTTATCATTAGTTGTTCTATTTTGAAGGAAACCTCCTTAATTAAGGATTTTCCTATATAGGCATCTTTGGGAATAAGGAAGGAAACCTTTTCCTTCAAGGATTAGGTTGTTTATATGCCTATATAAGGGCTAACCCTATGAAAAAAAAATTCAAGTATTGAAATATTGAAAGTAAGGTTTTTCTTTAAACTTTATTCATTTGAAACTTTGCAAGTTTACTTGAATTATTTCACATTTACCTTTCATTACAATTGCCAAGTTTTATTAGACTTAGAATTGTGTGATTGTTCATATTTTAATAGTTAAGTGTCTTGCTTCAATTTAATAAGCAAGGGGTTTAGCTCCATCAACACAACCTATCCTTAATGATCCTTGAGCTAGATTTCAAAGTTGGATGTGCGTTCTATCTCTATTATAGGTAAGGTTCGTAGCAGCTAGGATAACGGAGCAATAATTATTTGGTATTTAGACTTAACATGCTGCCTTTTAAGCTTCATTCCCTTTACTTGTTCTAGAAGTTATAGCTCATGCTCCTTTAACTTTTTAATCTCTTTAGCTAGATTTCAATCTAGGTCTACATGGACAGATATTCCTAGTGGGTATGAGCCAGGTCATTGGTTTTCATTTCCAGTGTCTAGTGCATTCTTTATAGACTTATACTTATTAACATCACTTTTCAAACTTTTGATATTATATAAAAGGCGTTCTATCAACTTGATTGTTTTAGTTAAGGAATTGAAAATTAATTCAATTTAAATGAGTGTTTTAAAGATAGTGTGATGATTTGTTTTAGTTAATGCACATTGAAGTATTGGTAAATCTAAAAGAAAGGAGTCATGTTGTTGAGCATTGAGTGAAAGCAATTCATGTCTCAAAAGAAAATTAACAGTATTCTTAGATGATTCTATGTCATCTTGTGTTAATACTGTTTAATTTTATGAAGTAGATATGATAGACTATTTTAAGAAGTTGAAATCAAGATTAATCGTCATTTCTTTTGGTGAAAAAAATTGAAAATGCCTTTTTACTTCTTTCACTAATATCAGTCTTTACACCAATAAAGTAACAAAACTACATTTGCATAAATTCAATAATGTATACAACTAAAAACATTTTCATAAGTCAATTTTACCAAAAAAATAAATTATATTAGTATTATAGTTATGAAGTTGTATATTATCTCTTTAGGTGGTAAAGCTATTGTGGCTTCATTTTTTGGTTCCTTAAATAATTTAGAGTAACTGACATTTAGATTATCAACATTTTTTTTCCATTGCCCTTGTTAGTAAAGCAAGAAAATTGGTATTGTGTTCATGATCAGACAAACAGTTTTATGGCGAGACATTATCATTATCATAACTGAAGACGTCCTTTAAATCCTTAAAGACATCATCAATAATAGTCGTGGGATATTTTCCACTATTAGATTTGTTTCTAATGGTGTGCAGCCTATTAAATCTTCTTAATCTAGAAGACATAGTGGATGTTAGCATTTTCATAGGTGTTGAAGCAATGGTGTTCTCTTTTTTTACTCAAGTATTGAATTTGTCTAGTTTATATAGAGATGCTTTTATACTTTGATGTTTTCCCCATCAATGTGGGACTTTCATTTTTTGGATGTTGTTAAAGGAATGAGACATGGCAACCCTAATATGATAAAAAAAAATGAGACAAAATCAATTACTGACTTAAAATAAATTTTAAATTGGGTATGAAGTTTAGTTCACTTATAATTGTTTCAATAGTGGAAGTAATCATATTAAGAATTCTTCAAGTTTGTTGAAATTGTCAACATTTTGGTAACATGACATACCAACATTATATTTAAGATGTTTAAGGCCATAATAATTCTTTAATTGTTATTAATAGACTGAAAATTTTCTAGAGATGTTATTGCGACTTTATTTGGATATATAGATTGTTCCAATCCAAATTGTCGTGCATTGTAGTTATGCTTGACTTGTTTGAGTTAAATGAACTAGTTCCACCTATAAAGAATGGCTTTACAGTTTTATATGCATAGAAAAACTTTAATTGAATTTTCTTAAGAACTCCAAGTTCATCATCCTCTAAAACATATTACAACCAATAGTGTTTTGATTCTTCATTAAAAAATATAAGGTGCTCTTTAGTCCTTATTAACCATTTGTATGATCAACCCCATAATTTTGACTTTGACAAACAATTTGGATTACTAATTATTTCATTTAAATGTGTAGGTCTCTTATTCAAACATCAAACTATATATACATGTTTGAAGATGTGCAATGCTCTTTTAAAGGAACATTTATATGCCATTTAATAGAGGATACAAACCTTTGCAAGTCCCTTAATAATATGAATACATATGAGGATAAAAAAATGCAAATTTTGGAGGTACAGGTGGCTGCTTATAATCCACCCCCCAAATCATGAAGGGGCTCATGAGTAGCCCTTTGTTGTCCTCTCTCTAGCTCCCTTAGTGAGTCAGAATTCTGAGCCACTCACAAGTGATGGTCATGAGCAATGCTTACAATTATGAGCTACTCTTGAGGTTCAATTGACAAGCTCCAATGGCTATCTGCAATCTCTAAGGGTCATATTTTTTAACGGTCACAAGCTAAACATTCTCCTTATGACCTTGAGCGGCATTTCGACTACAAAAAGTTTAAATGATGAACAAAAGAGGTTAGAGATGCAATCAATGACTCTAACAGCTATATTTTTTATACTCAAAATATATAAACATGCTATGAATTTTCTCTTAGAAGTTACATACTTTAAACATTGAAATTTCTCTCCTCAGCATTGATTGAGCATTTACCCATTCATATACTTTCTTTATAATTGATTAAATTTTTTCAGAGTTGGTTATATGAATAGGATAGGAACTCTTCTTCTTCTATTTTCTGGGGTTTAAGAAAAGAGAAGTGAGGTTTTATTCTTTATGAAAGGTTAAAGTGTTTTCCTATTAAAAACACTTGGCATTTGGGTTGAAGAGTGATCTTAAACTCTTGTTTTGTAAGGTTAGAATTGAGCCTAAAAATCAAAGTTATAAGGATCAATTTAAGTGAATAGATTGTAATGATTCAGAATCCTAACTTGGGAGTGTTAGGTGGAGACGTAGGTTTGTTGATAAACCGAACTCCTTAGTTGCTTATGTTCATTTTTCTACTTCCTTGAATCTTGCTTAATTTCTATTAATTTTCTCTTAATCTCTCAAAAGCCCTATTTAATCCCCTCTAGGGAAATTATGATCCTTATTGTCTAGTTTGATAAAAATGATAAAATTTCATGGAATGACATAAAGTATCTGCAATGATAAACATTCAATCTAATTAGTTTATCTAATTGAAGAAGTTCCTCATTTCTTAATTCTATGAAGTATGTGAACAACCATAACTACACTAACTAAAGTGTTCATCCGAACCTTGAAAAAGGCTTTGATGTATGATAATACTTTAATGATCTATAAGTGAGCCCAAGTAAAATTAATCCAAAGGTGAGATACTTTTTTATATAACAACCTTTGTCAAATTTATGTACTCCATAGCTAGTTTTCTAGAGAAAGGACGCATCAAGAATTTGCAAATTAGCACGTAAAAAAATTCAACATGTTTTTTCTTAGAAGGCGCACCATATGCTTTCACTTTATACTGAACTAATGAATATTACAAAGAATAGTAAGTTGGGGCTACTAAAAAATTTGTCATTTAAATTAATCAAACAGGGTGCATCAAGATGAACTATTAATAATCTCATTACCAGAAATAAATTTAGCAATATAATATAATATATACCTAAATGGAAAACAAAGGAGTTAAAACTAGGCACCCATAAATGCATAGTTGCATAAAGTATATTGGTTTGAAATGGTGGTCAAGTTTTGCTCATTTCTATTAGCTGCTTTATCCTCGTTATATTCCAAAGTCTTTCATAATATGCATTCAACCCATCAATCCAATTAATCCACTCAAATATTTTATATGCCAAGACTTCATGCTAGGTGTATCCACTAGTGATTTTAAATCGACATCTGATAACAACTCATCCTTAAAAGTAACGGGTAAAGTGTATTAGGTATTTCATCTTCAGTGCTTACAAATAGAGACATAAAGATAACCAATTCATTGGAATGATGTGGAATCCAATCCTTACAAACAAAAAATAAAAAAATAAAAAAGTCAAATTGATTACAGAATAAGTTCACAAAAAATTGTACTTGATATAAAACATAGAATCTAGAAAAGTGAAAAAGGTATGTACTTCAAAGATATATATGGTAGTAATGGATCTGCCTTCACCTCTAAGATTATTGCATTTTGAACTTCATACAACAAAAATATTAGTTTTTATTTTTCATATTTTGCAAATTTTTAAAATATATACATACATATCATTCCACAATATCAGCATATATGAAACTGAAATAATGCCACCAGAGTGCGAGTTCAGTTCATATTCAACATTTCTTCATCATTGAAAGTTACATGTGATTTCAGTAATAGTAATAACTACAAAATTATTTTTAGTCACAGTTTGTAAAATTAATATTGCTTTAATGCAATTATGTAATTTACACATTTAAAAGTATTGAAAAACATTGTGTTTTTTAATAAAAGCCATTCGCAATTTGAAATACAAAATAATGTGTATCATGTACTACCCTAAAGTACATTGTGTGTAAGTATGTCATCTAGATCACTGTTGGACTTAACAACGTCATCTAGATCACTGTTGGACATAATAACGTCCATTTTGTCTATAAATTCATGACATAAAAAAATCTTTCACTAAAAAATAATTTTATTATAGTTAGGTGTAGATTTAAAAGTACATTTAAGGATTTTAAAATTAAAGTTACTTTTTTTTATTTGGTATCGCCTTTGAAAATAAGTTTTCAAAAGGTGGTAGAAATGAGATTTTCTTACTAACTAAAGAGAAGTTGTCAGTGTATGTTTACTAGTGTACAACAATGGTGAAGGTTGATCTTCGGATGCATTTAATGAATGCCCTCTATTTAATTCAGACGAGAATAAGAGAACGTATTATGAAATTAGGGTATTCAAACTATTCTTTAGTTTAAGAATAATTATTGTGATGGGTGGGGACATATTTGAACATAGGTTCTAGTGGTAATTGAGGTGGATAGTAGACAGATGATGCTTCTATAGGGTTGTGAATTTTTTGGAAGTCAGAATTTAAAAGGAATTTGAATAAGAACTATTTTCTGTGCTAAAGATAGGAGCTAATATCAATGTTCTTGGTAAAGCAAGTTTAAAGTTAATGACAAAAGGTGTGCCAAATAGAGAAAGAAGTAAATAGTGCAATCTTCCTTCTTTTTTTTTCATTGTCTCGCTCTTTTTCCTAAAACCATTCATAATATTTGGTGAATTATACATTTGATCTCATAGTTAGGGTAAAATGAAATTGTAAGCTTATTAGTACTTTAGAGAAGAAATTACTTTCACTATGAATATTATGAAGCAAAGTATTGATCCTATATATTTTATCCTTTAATTGTAAATATGTCATTAATACTTAATGTCATATCTTGATGTCACATGACAAGCGTAGAATATGAGGTTTAACACGCATCCAAGATTTTAGCAACCGTGACACTATTTGAGCTCAAGGCTCTAGAGAATACAGTAACCACTGTCATAAAGACATGGTATGGAGATGAGGAGTCGCCGTCAAGGTAATAACTAGGACAAATAAAAAATGGTGGTACTCGATTCTCTAAAAGAAAGCTAGCACCATAATCAGAAGATTCTGGATACATAATACTAACTTCTTTTAGTCTTATGTTCATTTAGAATTACATTATGAATTACTATCTTATCCTCTATTTACATGCAAATTCACATAAACTCTTATTTAAACAATTAACTCTAGGCAAACTAGTCATGAAAAATACATGTAAATTGTGCATTCATTTAAGTTCACAATTTCTAAGTTAATTAGTTTAATCTACATTGATTTTAATTAAATGGGCTAAATCTACATGTTTTAATTTACAAGTGACCCTAAAGACTAATGAGTCTATTTCTTATTTAATTTTAATTAAGTGAATCTAAGTCTATTTATTTTAATTCTAAAAATGGGTGAAAATCTACAAATTATGAAGTATTTAAATTAGTGGGCCTAGTTCTACATGCTTTAATTCTAAGATGATCTTAAATCTACAAGTTATGGAAAAAGCTTTAAATTAATAGGCTAAGTCTAAATTAATTAAATTAAACTAAAGCGGGCCTATATGTAATTAATTAAATGAGCCTAAGTTATCTCTAACCTAAAATTTAATTATTTATGAGCCTAAAATCCATTTTAATTAATTAAACCTAATCCTAATTAAATTAGTAAACCTATTAAAAAAAAGGTAAATCTAATTATAAAACCTAAAAAACCTACAATCATGAGCTTAAAGCAAATACAATGAAAACATAATATAAAAATCATAAAATTAACAAATCAAATATAAAAATAAAATAATCAAACAAATAATTAATTAAGATGCTTAAATCAAAAGAATAAAAAACATAATAAAATAAACTATATAATAAATAAACTACATTAATCATGCATTCAATGATATCTAATCCTAATTAAATTATATGCAACTTAAATTTACTACAACCACCATTAATTTTAATTAAAGTTTTACCAAATAAACCTAATTTACTAATCAATTAATAAAATAAAACAAACAACTACACACACAGGATTCCATTATTCCCACTATTAGGGCGATTGCAACAATCTATTGAAAAATAAAAATTAATACAACCCAAAAAACTAAATGAATAAAAATACAAAATAATAACAAATAAATAATAAATAAACCCTAGAAACTATATTCAACTACAAAATTCAATCCATGGCATTCCATGGATCTTTATGGATTTTGTTCTCTACAATAAATTTGTCATATAACTCCTTCCATAATCACAAACACAAATACAAAAATAAACAATGATTAGTAATTAAACAAAATAAAATTAAAATTAAAATTAAAATTAAACGAAACCAAAATAATCAAATAAAATTAATAGAATAAGGTGGAAGAAGAGATGATTGGATGAATGCAGTATGGATTTGCTCCTCAGAGTGGTATAAATCATCATTGCTTTTCTTAAAATAGGTCTTTAATACTTGATTTTCTCCTCCTAAAAAGTCTATTACTTTTTTTAAAAGAACAATACCTCTAAAGAAAATTTTATTTGAAAACTGTATAAAAAGAAAAAGGAGAGGTCCCCCCCTCTTAGAGAGTTAAGCTGGGTTTATATGGAAAACCCTAGCTAAAAGTCACGTAACTCACTTTGACTTCTCCCTTTCACAGTGATAAAGCTTTGGTTTAATAAGGACTTTTAATTTCCTAAAAAATTTTAAAAAAATCCTAGAAAAGGAATTTATCATATTATTTAACTAATTAAAATTTAAAAAATAATTTTTTTACTGAAAAATTGAAAATACAAATGGAACACGTTCAGACTAGCATAATCCCTATCGAGATTATATAATTTCGATCGGAATTACATACTTTCGATCGATTTACATAATTTTGATCGGTTTACATCATTTCAATTGGTTTATTGTAATTTCGATTGGAATTTCATAATTCCAATATTTTTTTAACTTTTAATTACATAAAGACCCTTGAAAGAATTTAAACTTTTCAATTAGGTCCTTAAAGAAAACATTACAATTAAGTCCTTAAAAAACCAATTAAGTTATTTTAAAAGCGCATTTAGGCTCTTGAGGTTTTAATCTTCAAGTGTTAAAGATTTATTTATAATATTTTTATCATTTGAGTCTTCTGTCGCATCCACACTTCATCATCTTCAAATTCGGTGCTTACAACAAGTTAAACAGTTTAACTACAATGTTTGATTTTTTTTACATTTGATAAAGAGTTAGATTAAGAACATTAGTTTAAGGATTGCTTTTAAGAACATTACCCAAGAATCTCTGATAATATCTACATGTTATGCAAACTTCATGACAATATCTAAATGACTTGAAAACTTCCCGACAATATCTACATGACTTGCAAACTTCCCCTAATATAGGCATTATTTGTAAACTATATTAAATTTTTTTAGTGAAATCACTTTAAATTTAATAAATTTTAAGGTGAAATTATGATAAGGCAAATTACTTGGTAAAGTTAACATAATGTACCATATATATTGCCAAATTACACTATATAGATGTACAAACTCAAAAACTTTTAATATAATATATTTGTGTACAACTAATTTAAAAAATCTAGTTGGTCACAAACAAATCTAATTTCACGATCGCAATTATAGTCAATATAATTAATAATATTATCATCGATCGAGCCCCTTATCCTAAATGCATATGGTTCCAGCTTTGAGGATATTCATTTTTGTGGATTTTAAATTCCCCATCACCCATAGCCTTCAAAGTATATGAACAAGAGTTGCCCTACTTTCTCCAAGCCTTTTAATTTGTTTCACAACTTCAATTAATCATTTGCCCTCCTTTCATATTTACGGTTACCACTTCACAATAAAATAAACACCTAAAATGTACCATAATTTGTAATGTCCTACTATTGATGCTAACCCTAGCATCCTACACCCTGACTCAAGGTTATGAGAGATGTCAAAGCAATATTCCTAGAAAAGAATAACATGCAATCACAAACAGTGAAAAAAATTATAATTTTTGAACATTTAAACCATTTATATGTAACATAAGCAAATGTATATACCACCCCTTTCCTGTATAGTGACTATGGATTTTTATACTCAGTGCATCTTCTTAAAAACATAAACATGGACCTTGAAGAAACCCAATGTTCACAAAGATGTTATCCAAATTTACCCGTCGATAAACTTCAAGGTGTTCAATTGCATGATAAAAGTCTTTACAACTGAGAAGGACAAAAAGTATAATAATTCATCAGTTAGTTTCCAACAAAAAAATTATAAATCATGAGATATTGTTTACACCTTAGTTTAAGATTGAACAAATCTTTAACTAAATGTCTACCCACTCTAGCGATTATGTCAAGCATAAACTCTTCTGGTATATCATTGAGGGATATCACTAGATTGATGGTGTTTTTCTTCTTATCTATAGCCATTATCAATCATAGGAATTCAAAAGTAAGAAAAATTAATGTAATGGAATAGAAAGGTTTGCTTGTTTGATAATGACCACTTCAAAGAAATAACTTTGTAATTTAATATTTATAGACCATTTTATTTATGAATGAACTACTTAAGGAATGAAGTTTAATCGACATGATTGTCAACATGTGTAATTTTCATTAAATAAGAGCTTTATGAAATTACTTTGTTTTACGTATATATATGTTACAGTAAAAAAAAAGTTCATTTAAATTTTATTAGTAGCAAATAATATGTACCACTAAACTATTGTTTAGTACCTTATTAAAATCAATTATAATTTTTAGTGGCTTAATTGTAATAATCCAAAATTTTGAATATTAATATTAATATTATTATTACTATTGTTATTCTATTTCTTACTGTTAATGTTATCATTGTCATTATTATTATTATTATTATTATTATTATTATTATTATTATTATTATTATTATTATTATTATTATTATTATTGTCTTTATTATTATTATTATTATTTAAAAAAAAAAGAAGAAAGTAAATAAAGGTTGGACACATGGATGGAGGCTAGTAAGAAGGGGAGGTATTGGCTCTCAAATCAGGAAAGGAGAGAAAATAACAAGTCACATCAGATTCAGGTGGTAACTTACATTTTGGTACCTAAACTTTTCTCCTTTTTCATCAACCACCCAAATGACATCTGATTGACCCCAAATTTAAATTATAACTTCTTCTTATCTTCTTCTTTGATCTCATAGCTTTTATATTGTGAAAATTCAACTAGAAATGCCTAACATTGAAAAAGAATAGTTGGCCTAATTTCATCATTTCTCACTGTTTCGGTGGGTAAGGCATCACGGTTGCTTCCATTGTGTTCCTCTCGACATTAGAAATCTATAGACATTAACCACATATATAATCTCCATCTCTAGAATATTTGGTGAATTTGTTTAGGTAATTTCCCTTTATTTGTTTATCTATAAAGTCTGTGTATATTTTAAGTTATTTAAGGCTTTCAGTTTGTTCTATTAATTGTGAGGAACCTTTTGGTATGATTTGTTTGATCAGGTGTTATGTTTTCCAATGAGAATTCAGTAGGTCCCACACGAATTCCAATGAGTAAATAGTATTTACCCTTAATGAATTCTGAACTATTTTTAATAAACAATTGTTGTGATCAATTTTCGTTTATGGAGTTTAGTCTACTTCCTTATGGATTTCTATATATAATTTTTGGAATGGTTGTGGCAGAAATTGTTTAATTTCTGTCTAAATTAGTTAACTCATTGAGAATATCCTTTGAGCCTCAAAATTAATGATTTCAATGTTTTGAAGCTATTTTCATTATTTCTTGAATTTTTATAATTTTTCTAAGATTTTTAAGAATTTATTTAGAGTTATGTATTAAGTAAACATTATTTATTTAGAGAGTTCGGAAGCGAGAGGTGCAGAGCCTAGGCAGCTGAGGACACGTTGGCAAGCATGCTTTACCTATGAGTTAATTTTATATAATGTTTGTTGAGAGTATTTAAACTAGAATCCTTATGTGGTAATTATGATATAAAATTTGAATATATATAGATTTCTTTAAGATTAGAAATCTTGCCTCATGCATGATTTATATACTTTATTCTTGTGGATAATTTTGGGAGGATGCATTAGTTAGTTTTATTTTATTTTATTTTATATATGTCATAAATATATTTTAGAGAAAAAATGGTAGAACGTGCTATTTAGTGAGTGTCACCAGGACCACATGCGCACTGGATGAGATTTCGAGTCTAAGTATGTAGATTGGCTCGGTTGAGCTTATTCTCTCTGGTAGTATTATGGCTTAGGCTTGATTGAGCTTGTTCTCTTGGGCAGTATATGAATTGAGCTCGATGGAGCTTGTTCTCTCAGGCTGGAACTAAAGATATAACTCGGTTGAGCTTGTTTTCTCAAAACATCAAAAATTAATTAAGTGATTGGACTGTAGTTGTAACTCGGTTGAGCTTGAACTCTAGGGACGACAGTCATTTAGATTTAAAAGAGCCTAAAGGCTACTAGAATTAAGATTTAAGGTTCTACCATTGTTTTCCACTAAAGGTTTAAATTATATGATTGTCATACGAGAAATTTGTAATAAGAAGTTTATGGATTTTGAAATGATATTTTATAAAATAAATTTTTAACAAAAAAAAAAAAGATTTTAAATAACTAATTTCTTTTATGGTCCAAATAATAATTTTTAAACCAGTGTGCATTTTATAAGATTAATTCACTCAATGAGGTTTGATTCCCCTTAATTTTATTTTTTTCAAGATCTTATAGTCAGACCGATATTCCTCTTGATCTACTAGACTTGTTCTTCCCTGGCTATTTTGTGTAGGTTCATTTGATATGTGTATCATAAATGTGAATTAGAGAGCAGTGCAGTAGTAGACTATTTTGTATTAAATGCCATATGGATTTTATTATGTTTGAGCTATATGTGTATTTGTGGTGGATTATTGTAATATTTATGGAGAAGTATTGTTTGGAAATTATATTGGGAGTGTTATTAGCATTTTTTCAGGTTTTGGATTATTTTTGGTATAAAGGAAACTCTGCTAGATTTTTGTTAGAAATATAAATTGATTTAATTTTATTGTGAAAATTCTTTTTTAGGCTTACTACAGGTTTTGGAAGCTTCATGATTTCCTATTCTCTAGTGCCGATCATATACCCTTCAGGTTCGGGTCATGACATTAACGTGTAGTCATGTTGTGAATGCATACTTATACGTATATGGTTCATAAATTAAAACTAGTGTTATATGGTCTTAATATTAATCTTAATTTGAAATTAACATTAACATTATTGCTAAATTCATACTTAATGTCAATGTTAAATTATATGTATGTGGTTATTGATATTAACATTGTTGTTGTTAAATGGCATAATACGTTTGTGACCCTTTACACTTGACATAATTTGTCAGTTTAACACCTCAACTTATAGTTTTGCTATTTCAACACTTATACTTGCCTAAAATACACTAATTTGATAACATAATGCATTTGTCACCCCCTGTACTTGCCATTTTTTTATTAGTTTGACACATGTACTTGTAGTTTTTGGTCGGTAAAACTCTTAAGATGTGACACATATGGATTCATTATTCCACTCCACATGTGTTGATAGGGGCTTCAAAATTATATTTTAAGCAAGTTTTTGTGTTAAAATGAAAAAATTATAAGTTGAGGTGCCAAACTGATAAAAAGTGACAAGTATAGGGGCCATAGATGTATTATGTTTTACTAAATTGACATAATATTAAAACTTAATGTCATTCAAATAGTTCATCATGTATGTATGTTTAAAAGCACCTAATTTCGAGATAATTCAAATTAGGATGCTATCTAAAACCTGGTGATAAAAATTGTTTAAGAATTTAAGTCAGTTGGATTTGATTTGTGAATTTTAGACTAAATTGAAAGTACTAAGTTGAAAAAAAAATCATTTTAAAGTTTACTGGAAAAGAATTTTTGTTTTTCTATATAACTCTGATTAGAAATATTCTATTTCCAATTGGAAATAACCAATTTCCGACCTAAAATAGTATAATTTTTTATAAAAAAATTCACTATTTCCAATTAGAAATAGGATTTTTTTCATAATTTTTCACTTTTTGATTTAATTTGATTAATCCAATAATTATTGTATTATTAGATTCTCATATCAATGTTATATAATTTTTTTATGATAATTATCTTAGGTAATTATTATTTTCCATATTAGATTTAGTGAATTTATCTTTTTAGATAATTATTTTTTCAAGTGTTACGAAAGATGATAAGTTAAGTAGCAATCAATCATAAGGCTTCAAGTGATTAGGCATCATAGTGGCAACAACTGCTACTTTATTTTAAATATGATGGAATTGATGATCAATGCTAGGTTGGATGACCTTCAAATTAAAATCAAAGATTTGTACAAGATGCAAATAGTAAGAATAAGAGGCTTGAGTGGTTCTTCGAGATTGCTAAGTCCACTACTTCCTCACCACCTAGTCCACTCTAGAAAAGGGAGTAATTTCCTTCATCTTTAGTTCATTTTATTTTAATTTAGTTTGCTTTTGAAAATTAGTCATGTTAATTTAAATAGGAGGGGACATGCACATTATTGCATTGTATCTTTTGTTGCATTTAGTTGTTCTGAATCATTTTATGCATGACACTTAAGTTTTTTAAGCCTATTCATAAGTAGAGTTTAATTCATTGAAGGTGGTTTTCTTGAAAAGATATGGTAATCTTCACTTAATGTTGGGTTTGAACCTTTAAAATTAGAAAAATATTTTGTGGTTAAGGATTTTAAATTAAATGATTGAACTTCTTAGTTAAATGATTGAACTTGGATACTTGACTTTTAAGAAAGTTACTTGTAAGTAGAAATTAAAAATTCAATTCTTAGGTTAGTTAAGTTCTTATATATTTTGCTATCTTTAAAAGAAAAATAAAGGAAAAGCTAGATGAAGTGTAAAACACACTTACTTATAAGGAGTTAAAACTATAAAGTTTCAAATCTTTATATGCTCTTTCTACTCCAATGTTCTCAATTAAAGTATGAGTATCCAAAGGGCACTTTATAAGATTTCCACATTGAGTAGTGCGAGAAAGGTAGGGTATACTGAAATTGGAAAAACCTTTAATAAAATAAGTAATAGAATTGTCATAAAGAGCCATGTGGATTCTGGATTAACTAGCTTTTGAATTAATGTCTATTTACTTTCATCTTTCTCTATTGTCAATTCTTTATTTCATGAATTTAATTGAGAAGCTTTCTCTTCATACAGTAAATAATGTATCCTTAACCTCAAGTTAATATTCTAATTATTAGTTCTTAAGCTTTATATTAAATTAAGGTTAAAATAGTTAGTCAAGTTAAAACTAGACAATGAGTTTAGTTCTTCATATCAATAGGTTGTTTTCATATTTTACATTAGGACAAGCAAAAGTTCAAATGTAAGGGAGTTTAATAAGTGTGAAAATGCTTTTGTTTTGAATGCTTATTTGTAGGGTTTTAGGTGTTTAAGGTCTAGGTTAGCATTGAATATTGATGTTATTAGTTTGACATTTTTAGAGTCCAGAATTTTTAGAGTTTTTATAGTTTTATTATTTTTATTTAAGTTTGATGACTTTATTTATGAATAGTTAAGTGTGCTTGAGGTGAAGTCAATGTATGAGGTTGAAAAAATTCCTAGAGGGAGGGGGGGGATGAATAGGACTATCAAATAAAAATGAGAAATTAAAAGAATTCTTTGCAAGAATTGAATGGAAATTGAGAAGAAAGAATGAAGAACACAAAGATTTAAGGAGTTCGGATTTAACAAAAATCCTACATCTCCACCTAACTTATCCCCAAGTTAGGTTTTTCAATCACCCATAATTTTATTCATAAAATTGAGATTACACAAGAGTTTTATGGCTCACTCTTGTAACCTTACAACATGAGTTTTCAAGACTCACTCAAAAAATCAAAACCCAAGTGTTTCAATGGATAACACTTAAACCATTTCCTTTAGAAATAAATCTCACTTTCCTTCTAATCTAACCCAAGATTTAAGATGAAGAGAAATTCTATTTCTAACACACACCCAACTCTCATAAGAGTTATACAAATAAAGATTTGTTTAAGAGAATTTGAGAGCTCAATGAATGCTTAAAAAAGAATGAATGATAAACAAGTTACTTAACTTCCATTCAGCTCTAAACATATTTATACTTAAAAATATAGCTGTTGGGGGTGCAAATGATGTGTCCAACGTCTATATTTTGAATTATTGAAAGTGATGCTGTCAGACAACTATTTATGGATTGAAACTGTGAATGGCTGCTCAAGACGTTTGAATTTGCCGATACTTTCTTCATAGAGCTGTAGATATGAATTAAATTTCCATATCATTTTGAATCATCCAAATTGGACTTCTGTAGCTCATGATATGTCCAAAATACTAAGAGCTATGCAATATGAAATGAAGAATACAAGTTAGGTAAACCAATCATAAGTTCATGTTTACAAAGATCATTCAAAAGCTCAAAATTTATATGTCCTAACCTTCTATGCCATGTCCATATGTCATGGGAGATAGACACTAAGCATTTTATGTCTTTGTTATCAATTTTATTCAAATCAATGACATAAACATTGTCTACTCTTTCACCACTAAAAATAAATTTGTTTTCATCAAAACTACTAACAAAGCAATTTTTAGGATAGAAAGTTACCTCATTTCCCATGTCACATAATTGACTTATACGAAGCAAATTATGTTTAAGACCATCAACAAACAACACATGATGTATACATAAGGATTGAGGACTTTCCCTTGCTATTTAACACATGAGATCTTTTAGCTTTAAAAGCTTGAATCTCATTTGATTTGGACTTTGAATGAGTGGAATCATGTGAAGCTTTTACAAAATTAATATGTGATAAAGATGATGAAGACATTCCATTCTTATATCCAATTCCATGGGTATTTCCATGAAATTTTTGAGAGTCAAGAAGACTATCTAAAGTTTCTTTTCCTCTTTTAAATTTAGTAATGGAATTCTTTAATTCTAAGGCCTCATTAAAAAGCTTATGATTTTCATCATTTTCTTTCTTAAGTTAATCTTCCAAAGAATTAGATGATTTTACATCACTAGCAAGTTTTTCATTTGATTCAACCAGTTTAGCAAAATTAATTTTTATAATTTCTAATTCTCTATTTAAGCTACGTAACTCATGCTTATAATGTTTCTTCTTAGATAATAAAATTTTACATTTAACAAGTAATTTGCTAACAGTAAAGCTCTCATCATCATCTTCAGT
This sequence comes from Mallotus nudiflorus, assembly GCA_947683625.1. Classification (NCBI taxonomy): domain Eukaryota; kingdom Viridiplantae; phylum Streptophyta; class Magnoliopsida; order Malpighiales; family Euphorbiaceae; genus Mallotus; species Mallotus nudiflorus. The sequence goes on along the minus strand of CANTUR010000275.1, from coordinate 3,979,867 downwards.
ATCACAATAATTATCACAATCATCAAAGGAAGAATAAGAAGTAGATGGTACCTTATTTTCATTTTCAAGGGCCATGAGGCAATGATTGGCCAACTCTTGTTGTTCCTCTTCCTCTTTGAATTTGGCAAAATCATCCTAAGTAGCTCTGAATGTCTTCTGCTTATCTTTTGCTCCCTTGTTCTTGAATTTAAGTTTGGGACACTCACTTCTTATATGTCCCAGTTTCTTATATTCATAGCAAGTAACCTCCTTAGTTTTCTTCTTCCCATCTCCTTCAAACTTCGTATTAAAGTCTGGTGTTCTTGAGAAGTTTTTCTTTCTTAAAAGCGTCTTGAAGTTCCTAATGAATAGGGTAATGTCATTATCTTCATCACTAGAATCTTTAATGTTTTCCTCTTTACTATCTTCTTAAAGAGCTTTTAGAGCAATGCCCTTTTTCTTTTCTTCTTTCTCTTATTGTTCTTCTCATTTTTGCTTGATAGTGAGCTCATGTGTTATGAGCTTACCAATGAGCACATTGGTTGATAAGGTTGAGAGGTCTTGAGCTTCCTCAATTAAAGTAACACAAGATTCCCAATCCTTCTTAGGTAGGATTCTTAGAATCTTATTGTTTAGTTCTTCTTTGGATAAATGTTTTCCAAGTTTCTTGAGGGTTGTGAGGAGAGCATTGAGATGATTTGTCATCTCCGTGATTAATTCACAAGGCTTCATTTTGAAGAGTTCGTATTCATACATATGAAGTTGAACCTTCTTGCTTTTTACTTGAATGTTGCCTTCGTAGTGGTTTTCTAAGGTCTCCCACATTTCTTTAGCCGACATACAATGTTGAAGCTTGCCTCCTTTTTCTCTTGTTATTAAAGAGACTAGAGTAATCATAGCTTTTTTTTTCCTCTTTTTGATTAATACTCCATTGGCTTCTTGTAAGAGTAGTTACCACACCATCAATGATATTTATAGGTGGTTCCCAACCTTTTAGGATAATGTCCCAAAGTTTGATGGAATCACAATCAAGATATAATTCCATTTTGAATTTCCAATATGGATAGTCATTACCATCAAAGAATGGTCTAAGAGAATAGATGTTTTGTGATTCACTCCCCATGATCTTGTATTCTAGCAATGAAGTACCTAGAATTAAAGCTCTGATACCACATGAAAATGTTTATAGGTTATACCTAACCTATATCACCTTTCAATGGTACCTATTAGACTAGCTGACCATCGTCTCCACCGATACACCAACACTAATGAGCGGAGAGCCTTACTTCGTTAACATAGTTCACAAGTGAGAGTTCTCATTGGTGTTCTGCCCTAATTAATGGTAAAGGACAACTAGCTCTGATACCAAATGAAAAGAGTCCTAGGGGGTGAATAGGACTATCAATTAAAAATGAGAAATTAAAAGAATTCTTTGAAAGAATTAAATGAAAGTTGAGAAGGAAGAATGAAGAACACAAAGTTTTAAGGAGTTTAGATTCAACAATATTCCTACATATCCACCTAACTTATCCCCAAGTTAGGATTTCCAATCACCCACAATCTTATTTACAAGATTGAGATTACACAAGATTTTTATAGCTCACTCTTATAACCTTACAACATGAGTTTTCAAGGCTCACTCAAAAAATCAAAACTCAAGTGTTTCAATGGACAACACTTAAACCAATTCCTTTAGAAATAAATCTTACTTCCTTTCTAATCAAAGATTTAAGATGAAGAGAAATTCTATTTCTAACACACACCCAACTCTCACAAGAGTTATACAAATAAAGAATTGTTTAAGAGAATTTGAGAGCTCAATGAATGCTTAAGAAAGAATGACTAATAAATAAGTTACTTAACTTCCATTCAGCTCTAGAGGTATTTATACTTAAAAATATAGTTGTTGGAGGTGTAAATATGCTCAAAATCTCTGTGAAAGCAAATGAATTCTCATTTTTCCAAAGACAAGGAAGTTGCACAACTATATGCTTTATAGCACACGATTATGCCTGAGCCTAGAAAAGCCACCCTATAGAGAAGCCACTCAGGCATGACTGTGTGATTAAATACACAAGACTCACATAGTTATGCCTGATTCAAAGATTTTTAAGCATGTTAAAATTATACCAGACATGGCTATGCACCTAAACCTACACAATTATATACTTAAACCTGCATGGTTGTGCCTGATTGCTTCAAATTTTAACAGAGCAAGTATGCACAGCAGTGCCCATTAGAGCACATAGTCGTGTGTCTTAAAGAGGTTGGCTAGTTTGCCTCTAGATAGAGGTTGGCTAGTTTTTCAATGTTTAATAGGTTTTATATATGCCTATATGCAATGAAATAAGGTTTTATTAAAGGCTATAAAAAAGTAATAGGCCTAAATGAGAATATGGCAGTAAAGAGATCATCCTTCAATTGAACCAGTACTATTGAAGGCTATGTTAGTGATATGCACTAGGTCAATCATGCATGACTATGTTTTGACTTTATCATTTTATTAATAAAGAGGCTTTTTCATTATCATTTAGTTACTTGAATAGTCAATTCTTTCTAAGGTCATCAAGTATGTGACTTGATAGTAAAACCCTTAAATTAAATATGAGTGCTATTCAAATTATCCCTAATCATAATAATATATTAGGGCTAGTATGGTGTCGACTAATAATTATGTTTACTAATCATGAATATGAGATATTAAGTCAACTCATAACTACTTGTTTGAGAAATAATGTACTCGGTAGACCTATCATGAGAATACTATATAGACAATTGGTAATTCTTATCACAATAATATTGATTTAGTCCTCTAACCTTGAAATCATCATGGATTTCTATATAACTATTTTGTATTTTGACACAATCTAAAATTGTTTTTAAAAGAATGATAAACTAGATTATTATTGGATATGAATGAGTTATATGAGAAATGTGAGTGATTGAGAAGGAATTTGTCCCTTATTTAATCTGAGTAAGATATCTATGGGCCCTTTAATAAAATAGACTGAGAAAAATACATGGTTGTGCTAAAGCGAATTAATAAAGAGTTATCATTCTCAATCTACTTAGAATCATGAAATAATATGATTGAATTATATAAAGATGGCAGAAGCTATGCCTTATATTCAATCAAGATATCCAATCAAGATATCATGTGACAAAGGGACTACAATATTTATTATAAATTAGGTTATATCAGATTATTGCCCTTCACATGCCTTGGGCAGTCATAATGTCTTGCTAGAGGCTACTTATGACTTGTAGGCCTAAATAGGAATTTCAGGCCCATTGCCACTGTTATGTGAATCTACAAGGTCACACACTTAGAATATGCCCAAAATGAATATGGGTTTACCAAGCCCAATATATATATATATATATATATATATATATATTATTTATTTAAGGTAATGATTATCTTAACTAAATAGGAGACTATTTTTTTATTTGGTATTTGAATAATCAAAATTAGAATAAGTGTAATATACCAAAAACATTGTGGTAAGTGAGAAATTACCAAAATTCATTTTAGTAAGTGAAACCCTAATTGAGAGGTTTATAAATATAACATATTCTCTAGGGTTTTGCATGCTTATCATTATACCACCGAAATTTCTTTGTCTTTTCTTTAAGAAAATGAAACACAAAGTTCTTTAGTTTTTAAGTTATGAGAAAATCAAGAAAAAAGTGTCAGCACATATTCGTTTTGATTTAAGGGTTGTTCGTGTGAATACTTGTGGAGGATATATTCATTTGGAGGTCTTAATTTAGGTTAGATGTCACAACCAAAACCTGGGAGTCATGACCGGCACTAGGGAATGAGAATTCGAAACCCGTAACAAGCCTAAAAATATAAAACTCATGCAAAACACAACAAAAATATACCTCAAAATTAAAAATTTCCATGGTATAAAGAATTCCATAAATAATATCTCATTAAAATATTTTTACAACAGACAGGTACAGAACCACTATCAACATCATCAACAGAAACTGCAATAAATACATACTATTATAAGTACAAACAACTACTGCAGTATCTAATAAAATATAAGGAAAGGATAGTTTAAAATTTACATAAATCAACCGAAGAAGAAAGAGGCAAAGAGAACTATTTTGAGAGGTTTGATGAAATAAGTTTTGAAAAATAATTGAGTGGGGGTCAGATCTTACTGAGTGAGTTATTATTATATATATACATACAGCCTAAACATACAAGCAATCAAGCATCAATATAGTACTTATATATTTATATTTATATTTATGTAATTTATACATGTACTTCAAGAAAATGATTAAAAACAATTTTTATATCAGCACATTAATGAAAATTAAGTGGAAGATCGGAGCAGAGCCCTAAAATTTCTGCAACCTCAATTACTTAACCTCACTAGCAAACATGCTCACTTAAATACAAGAATATTCCTCTTTTCCAATTTGACAGTGGACTGACCCCCAAGACACTAAGTCAACTAAGTCAACCAAGCTTTCACAATTACATTGCCAATATGACTGACCTCAAGACACTAGGTCAATCGAGTTATCGCAGTCATACCACTCTCTAACCATAAATCTCAATAATCAATTTTTCCATATCTCAAATTATATAATTTCATATCAATAAAAATTTTACAGCCTAGCATCTAGCATACTATTGTGCAACAGTCCTAGCATAGCCCACTAGATAGCACGTTCTATAGCTATTCTCTAAAAATAACACACCATGATAGCACAAATCAATATCAACAATAAACAACATCCAAAAATCACAATTAATATTCATATTTATATACATATACGAAAACATATATATAATAGAATTAGTAATTAACACCTAATGCAACAACATATTAAATTCACAGTTACCAAAATATGGATGCAAATAAAAATTTCTACATGCAATGCATATATATAATAATAACTCATAGGTGGATTGCACTCCTCTATGATGACTCGACGACCCCTGTCCTGTCTATAGAAAAATAATAATAAAAGAATAATTAGGATTAAAATTATAACCTTATATATTCTAGATTTCTAAGGAAAGCCTCGATCTAAAACATGACACTAATAAAAGATCCACAACTTTAAACAGACCGATGTCACATTTTATGAGAAATCTACCAAAAATTTGACAGAGTCTCCTTTGTAAAAAAGAAATCTCTCTACTAAAAGTAGAGTCATTCCTGCATGAAAATATACTTCAAAATATTTCTAAAGCTCAACATCTTATGTTGGGCCCTTGAACTACAATTCATGCCCAACTGAGAAACAACATCACCAAATATACAATAAAATAATATAATTTCTCAAATCATCAAAATATATCATAAAAATATTAAAGAAATTTATTTTTCCAAATAAATAATAAAATTCTAGTTATTAAATATTGACCTTAGTAAAAATCATTCTTAATTTTAATCTTAACAAACTTAATGTTGAGCATTTAATTTATTTATTTAAGTGTGTATAAGTTAGGACTCTAATGGAAGTTAAAATAAAGTATGAATATCTTGGGCCGATTTAACCTCTGAGATTCAATGTGGCTTTTAACATCTTTAGAACTTTATAATGAGAAAGTTATCTTCTTCACATTTGAAATAGACATCTTTAGCTTTCTGAATTAAGGTTACTTGTCAAAATCTGAGTTCATTTGGGTATGCAAATAGTGAGTCGAAGTCAACATATGTAGCTGCCATTTTAGATTGCACATCTCTTAGTATTTCAAAAATATCTTGAGCTACAGAAGTCCAATTGAAGTGATTCAGAATGATATGGAAAGCTAAGTCAAATATCTATAACTTTTATGAATAAAATATAATCAAATTCAAACATCTCTAATAGAAAATCATGGTTTCAACTCGTGCACAGTTGTTTGACGGTAGTTTGCCATTTTAGATTGCACAGCTCTTAGTATTTCAGCAATATCTTGAGCTACAAAAGCCTAATTAAAGTGATTTAAAATGATATAGAAAGCTAAGTCAAATATTTATAAATTTTATAAATAAAGTCTACTCCAATAGCCAATCACAGTTTCAACCCGTGCACAGCAGTCTGACAACATTACTTTCAATAATTCAAAATTATATACGTTTGATTCAACATATAGATGTTGGACGCATTATTTGCACCTTTAACAACTATATTTTTTTAGTTTTTATCTATATAAACACATCTAGAGCTGAATGGAAGTTAGGACATGTTTTGCTTATTTTCATTCTCTATCTTAACATTCATTAAAGCTCTCAAATTCTAAAATATTCACTCTTTGTTTATAACTTTTGTGAGAGTTAGTTGTATATTATAAATAGAATTTCTCTTCATCTTAAATCTTGGGATAAATTAGTAGGAAAGTGAGATTTATTTCTAAAGGAATTGGTTTAAGTGTTGTCTATTGAAATACTTAGGATTTGGTTTTTTTGAGTGAGCCTTGAAAAATCATCTTGTAAGGTTGTAAGAGTGAGTCATAAACTCTTATGTAATCTCAATCTTATGAATAAGATTGTGGGTGATTGAAAATCTTAACTTAGGGATAAGTTAGGTGGAGACGTAGGATTGTTATTGAATCCGAACTTCTTAAATCATTGTGTTTTTTATTCTTCCTTCTCATTATTCTTCCAATTCTTGCAAAGAATTATTCTTAATTTTTATTTTTATTTAATAGCCTTATTCACCCCCCCCCCCTCTAGGGCTTTTTCAATTGGTATTAGAGCTTGAATTTTAGGAACTTCATTGATAAAATACAAGATAATGGGGAGTGAATCACAAACTATTTCTTCACTTAGACCATTCTTCGATGTTAGTGACTATCCTTATTAGAAGTTCAAATGGAGCTATACCTTGATTGTGATTCCATCAAACTTTAGGATATTATCCTAAAAGGTTGCGAACTAACTACAACTACCATTGATGGTGTAGTAATTACCATAGCAAGGAGTTAATGGAATAACGAGCAAAAGGAAGAAAATCATAAAAATAAAAAGGTGATGATCACTCTAGTCTCTTCTATGATAAAGGAAGAAGGAGGCAAGCTTCAACATTGCATGTCGGCTAAGGAAATGTGGGTGACCTTAGAAAATCATTATGAAGGCAACGTGCAAATTAAAAGTAAAAAGATTTAACTTCAAATGTATGAATATGAATTTTTAAGATGAAGCCTTATAAGTCAATCATGGAGATGACAAATCGACTCAATGCTCTTATCACGACCCTTAAGAAACTTAGAAAGCATTTCTCTAAAGAAGAAGTAAACAATAAGATTCTAAAAATCCTACCTAAGAAGGATTGGGAATCTCAAGTTACTTCAATTGAGGAATCTCAAGACCTCTCAACTCTTTCACCTCAAAAATAAAAACATACAATAAATACAATAAATAATTAAATATGCATCAGAATTTAAATCTCAAGTCCATATGATAAAATAATCTCCTCATATCATAAAATAAAATATTTTAATACACTATTCAGAGAATCGCCTTTGAATTAAAATCACAACCAGTAAATATAAATATAACCCATAACTGATACAAATACAACTACTGCAGTTTCTAGAGTACAATATAAAAATAGAATAGTATACTATTTTCAACACCCTTTTCATAACTAACAATATCTACTAAACTTCATCAGTAATTACAATAGAGAATAAAGTATTTTTCATATATGATCCATATATGAAACTAAAAGGAAACCAAATTTAGTATATGATCTGTATCAGAAACTAAAAGGAAACCAAAAAGATATAAAAAAAAATAAAACAAAACATATCCCAACATAATCATTTAACTCATCACCACCATCAGCAACTTCAATAAAACTTTGAATCATACGCTTTTATTCTTACCATTACTGCCTTTACATTCACTTTTTTTATTTTTAACACCTTTTTCAAAACCAACAACATCCACTAAATTAGAACTAAAAGCACCTCCATCTTTCCCTGTACATTTAAAACAAGATCAGAAACAAAAAGTAAATGAAAAAATAACAAAATTAAATACACAATACCTAATAATAGAATGGAGATGTGGGGTATCAATTCTTCTTGAAAAAATTAATTTTTAAAAAAAAAAGGAAAAGGAAAAAAATAAGAATTAAAAAATAAAGAAAAAATAAAATAAAAAATAAAAAAGGAAAATAAGAAAAAATGATAAAATAAAAAATTATAAAAAAAGGAAAAGAAAAAAGTAAAAGAAATAAAAAAAAAAAATGAGAAAAGAAGAAGAGCATTCATTGCCTTGAAAGCTTCATAAAATGATAATGAAGAAGAAAATGTTGAAGGTTCTAGTGATGGAGATGATGAAATCGCCAGGCCCACTAAAAACTTCAAGAAGTTCTTAAAAAAGAAACATTCATCAAGAATAAAAGACTTCAACAAGAAGTATGAAGGAGAAGATAAAAAAAATAAAGATGTTACTTGTTATGAATACAAGAAATCGGATCACATTCGAAGTGACTATCCCAAACTCAAAAACAAGAGTAAAGGATCAAAAGAGAAAAGGAGAGCTTATAAGGCAACTTGGGATGACTCCTCTGAATCGAAAATGGAAGAGGGACAATAAGAAGTAGCCAACCTTTGTTTCATAGCTCTTCAAAGCAAAAAAAAAAGGTCAAATATATATTTAATTCTTTTTGTGATGATGATTATTGTGGTGGTGATGATGATGATGATGATATTGAAAGCTCTATAGTAAGGAAACTCTTACTTAAATGAAAAAACTTATTATCAAAAGAAAAAGCATTATAAGCATAAGTTATCTAGCCTAACCAAGGAATTCCAAATTTCTTGGAAGATCAACTTACGAAAGCAAATGATGAAAATCAAAAGCTTTCTAAGGAAGTCTTAAATTTGAAAAATTCCATTGAGAAACTCATGAAGGGAAAAGAATCTTTAAATAATATTCTTGACTCTCAAAAATTCCACAGAGATATACATGGAATTGGATATACTAATGGAGTAGCTTACTCATCATCATCACATATTAATTTTGTTAAAGCCTCAAATAATTCTACCTTAAAACAAAATAAGAGTCAAGCTTTCAAAACTAAAAGATCTCATCTGTCAAACACTCAAGGAAAGTCTTATAAGACTCAACCTTATATGACATAAAAAGGTAAGCATCATGCTAGGAAAACACAACCTAAACATGCTTATATATACACTAAACACAATATTCATAAGCATGTTGCATGACATAATGCACCTAGACATATTGCACAAACCTATTAAAATACACATTGTCATTGTCAATGCATGTCTCATATTATGACTCAAAAGAACTTTAGGAGACACACATTACAACACTAACAAAGGCATGCTTCACACATTAGGAATGCATATCCTCCTAGGAGAAATAAGTTTACAAATTTTGAATGCTCATATTGCATGATCAAGGGACATATCAATAATGTGTGCTTCTATAGACGACTGCGCATGAACATCCTACAGACTATCTTGAAACTAACCAACCTAGACCAAGAAAGGTTTGGGTTTAATAGAATGCTTAAATTTTCTTATGTAGGTGTGCTTAAAGTCCACAAGTTCAAAAAGCAAATGGAATCTTGATAGTGGATGCTCAAGGCACATGACGGGAGACAAAGAGCAATTCAACAAGCTTGATGCTAAGGATGGAGGACACGTTACTTTCGGGGACAATGCAAAAGGAAAGATTATTGGCATTGGATAAATTGGTAATCCTCAATCCTTAACTATACACTATATGTTGCTTATTGATGGTCTCAAACATAACTTGCTTAGTATAAGTCAATTAAGTGACATGGAAAATAAGGTCACTTTCTATCTTAATAATTGCTTTGTTAATAGTCTTGATGAAGATATTAAATGGTGAAGGAGTTGATAATGTTTATGTTATTGATTTGAATAAGATTGATAACAAAGATATTAAATGCTTGATGTCAATTTCCCATGACATATGAACATGGCATAGAATATTAAGACATACAAATTTTAAGCTATTGAATGATCTTTGTAAACATGAACTTATGATTGGTTTAGCTAAACTTGAATTCACTAAGAATAAACCTTTTGATGCTTGCCAAAAGGGAAAACAATCCAAGTCCTCATTTAAGCTAAAAAATGTAGTGTCCACTTCTAGGCCACTTGAACTTATATATATGGATTTATTTGGATCAACTAGAGTTGCATGTGTTGGTGGCATACACTATGCATATGTATTGGTTAATGATTACTCTATATTTACTTGCGTATGTTTCCTTACTCATAAGATTGATGCATTTAAAGCTTTTGAAAAGTTTGCAAAAAGAGTTCAAACAACAAAAGGCTTTTGCATTTCTTTTCTTATAAGTGATCATGGAATTGAGTTTGAAAATGAATTTTTCAAAACCTTTTGTGATGAAAATGGTATTTCACATATATTCTCTTCTCCTATAACTCTTTAACGAAATGGGGTAGTTGAAAGAAAAAATAGAACTCTTATGGAAATGGTTAGAACAATGCTTTATAAGTATAATTTGCCTTTATACTTTTAGGCGGAAGCCATTAACACGTTTTGCTTCATTAAATAGATTTTTCAAAAGATCAATTTTGAATAAAACTTCTTATGAGCTATGGAATAATAGAAAACCCAAAATCTTATATATAAGAGTATTTTGATGTAAGTGCTTTATATTAAAAACTAGGGATAATCTCAAAAAATTTGATTCTAAAGTTGATGAAGGAATTTTTCTAGGCTATTCTATTCCTAGTAAAGCATATAGAGTTTTTAATAAGTGAACTTTAGTAGTTGAAGAGTCAATTCATATTGTATTTAGTGAATCAAACTTAGATGATCCTAGAAAGGATATTTGTAGTGTTGATAATCTTGTAGGTAACGATGAGATTGTGGAAACTCAATAAGAAAATGCTAGTAAGCCTTTAGAACTTAAAGGTCCAAGCAAGGAGGACAATGAGGAAACGTCTCAACCTACCTTGAAGGATGAACTTTCAAAGGATTGGAAATTCAAGAAAGCTCATTCTTAAGACCTTATTGTAGGTGACACTACAAAAGGGGTAACTACTATATCTCAATTAAAGTCTATTGTTAATTTAGCCTTTATTTCTCATATTGAACCTAAAAATATTGATGATGCTTTGTGTGATGAATTTTGCATCCTTGCTATGCAAGAAAAGTTAAATCAATTTGAGAAAAACAAGATTTGGACCTTGGTTCTTAGACTGAAACATCATCCTATTATAGGTGCCAAATGGGTGTTTAGAAATAAAATGAATAAGCAAGGTGTCATAACTGTGAATAAAGCTAGACTAGTAGCTAAAGGTTATAATTAAGAGGAAGGTATTAATTATAATGAAACCTATACCCCCATTGCAAGGTTAGAAGCTATTAGAATGCCACTTTCATTTGCATCATTCATGGATTTCAAACTTTATCAAATGGATGCTAAAAGTGCATTTTTAAATGGTTTTATAGAAGAAGAGGTGTATGTTGAACAAACTCTAGGTTTTGAAAGCTTTGATTTTCCAAATCATGTATTTAAACTTTCTAAAGCATTATATGGATTGAAATAAGCTCCTAGAGCTTGGTATGAAAGATTGAGCAACTTCTTATTAGAGAAAGGTTTCTCTAATGGAAAAGTTAATACAACTCTTTTCATAAAGAAATCCAAACATGATTTATTAATTGTTCAAATATATGTTGATGACATTATATTCAGTGCTACTAACCATTGCTTGTGTGAGGAATTCTCTAATTTAATGTAAGGAGAATTTGAGATGAGTATGATAGGTGAACTCAAATTCTTTTTTAGAGTACAAATCAAACAATGCAAAAATAGAATTTTCATCGATCAAACCAAGTATACAAGAAACATTCTTAAGAATTTTGGCATAGATGGAGCTAAGATAAGTAAAACTTCAATGAGCACCACAACCAAACTTAATAAAGATGAGAATGGCAAACCGATTGATGAAAATCAATTTAGAGGTATGATCAAATCCCTTCTTTATTTAACTACTAGTAGACTCGATATTTTGTTTGTTATTTGCTTATGTGCTAGATTTCAATCAAGTCCTAGAGAGTCTTATTTGAATGCTATCAAAAGAATTTTCAAATAGATTTGTGGTATAATGCATTTAGGACTTTGGTATCCTAGAAGTTTATCCTTTAACTTAATTAGTTATTTGGATGTGGACTTTGTCGATAGTTTACTAGATAGAAAAATGACTTTCTAAACTTGTCAATTTTTAGGACAATGTTTAGTTTCTTGGTTTAGCAAAAAATAAGTTTCGGTTGCCTTGTCCACTGCTGAATCTAAATAAATTGCAACAAGTCTTTGTTGTTCATAAGTTTTGTTGCGAAAACAACAGTTGTTTGACTATGGTATAAAACTTGATCACATTCCAATTAAATGTGATAATACAAGTGCTATCAACCTTAGAAAAAATCTCATTTAGCATTCTAGAAATAAGTATATAGACATTAAACATCATTTTTTGTGTGATCATGTTCAAATTGATGATATTTCACTTGAATTTGTTGATACAAATAATCAACTTGCAAATATCTTCATCAAACCTCTCAATGAAGAGAGATTGAATTTCATTAAGCATGAACTTAGCACGGTTGATGGTTCTAGTTTATTTTGATTTTATGTTTAATTTATGGTTGAACTATTTTCATGTGAAATCATGTTGTGCTTATTGATTACTTTGATTGATAAATATTTTGATTTTGATCTAAACTTTTTTTATGGTCATCAGTTTATATTTGGTTTATCTTTTTAAATTTCCTTTTGCATTTTGTCAAAGGAGGAGAATTAATTTGAGTTTGCATGTGTACCAAGTTAATTTTTAACATGTGTACTTAGTTTTTTTTTAATTTTAAAACTCCCTTGAAAAATGTGTTTATATTAGTAACATATTATATTTTTGTTTGATATAGGAGGACAAAAATTGTTTAAATTTTTACATGCATATTAAGATTGTAAGTATAACTAATTTTGTCGTACATCATATGTGACGAAAAATCTTATTTTGCTTTATTTATGTATGACATAGATTTTTTAAAGATTTTATGTATCTTTGTTTTCATTTCACTTTATATCTCTCTCTTCTTTTTGTTTTTGACAAAGGGGGAGAAATATATTTGAGTTTGTTCTTTGTTATTATACATGTGTATAATATTTTATTATTGTGTTTATACATGTATTGTGTTTATACATGCATAATTCATGTATAATTTTTTCTTGGGAATTGTTTTGATTTTTGATAAGGCATGAATATTTTTACAAAAATTTGGTGTATTTTTGCTTTGTTCCTATAGGAATTTTGATCCCTTTAGGTTCATTTCCCCTTATGTCTCTCTCTTTTCCTTTTGCCTTTGTACAAAGAGAGGAAAATATGTTATGGATAATTTTTTTTTTATATGCTAATTGCTATATAATTGATTAGCTAGCTAAGCTCTATATGATCATGTAATAGTTAAACTCATCTAGCATCAAGATTATTGTTATATGTACTATTTTTATGATGCATTTTAGTGGCACTATATGCGTACATGTTTAAAATTATTTCGTCACATTGCCTAACATTTATTTAAATGATCATGTTATCATATTTTATGTTTTTAATACATTTGTTATAAGAATTCCATGTTTTTATCGCTCTTACTGTAATTTATGTTGTTTTTATTTTTTTTGTCAAGGGCAATAATCTATAAAATTATATTTCTTATAACGTCCATATTCGTAGGGGAAAAATAAATAAATAAATTTTATTTTATTTGGCATCATTATTATCACAAATATTATCACACACTTTACTTTGTATTATTTTTTATCAAACTTAAAATATGTTTGTCAAAATCAAAAAAGGGGAGATTATTGACCTTAGCAATAATCAATCTTAATTTTGATCTTAGAAAACTTAATTTTGAGCATTTAATTTGTTTATTTAAGTGTGTATAAGTTAGGACTCTATGGGAAGTTGAAATGAAGTATAAATATCTTTAGCTGATTCAACATCTAAGATTCAAGGAGTCTTTTGACATCCTTAGAGCTTTATAATGAGAAAGTTATCTTCTTCACATTTGAAGTAGACATTTGAGTTTTCTGAATTAAGCTTACTTGTCAAAATTTGAGTTCATTTGGGTATGCAAATATTGAGTCGAAGTCAACATATGTAGCTGCCATTTTAGATTGCACAACTCTTAGTATTTTGGAATTATCTTGAGCTACAGAAGTCCAATTGAGGTGATTCAAAATGATATGGAAGGTTAAGTCAAATATCTATAACATTTTGAAGAAATTATAGGCAAATTTGAATGTCTCCAATAGAGAATTACAGTTTCAACTCATGCACAGCTGTTTGACAATAGTCTACTATTTTAGATTGCACATTTCTTAGTTTTTCAGTAATATCTTGAGCTAAAAAAGTATAATTGAGGTGATTTAAAATGATATGGAAAGTTGAGTCAAATATCTACAACTTTTATGATGAAAGTGTAGGCAAATTTTAATGTCTCTAATAGCCAATTATGGTTTCAACCCGTGCACAACAATCTAACAGCATTACTTTCAATAATTGAAAATTATAAATGTTGGATTCAAAATATAAAAGTTGGATACATTATTTGCACCTCCAATAGCTATATTTTTTAGTGTTTATCTATATAAACACCTTTAGAGCTGAATGGAAGTTAAAACATTTTTTGCTTATTATCATTCTTTATCTTAACATTCATCAAAGCTCTTGAATTCTCAAATATTCACTCTTTGTTTATAACTCTCATGAGAGTGGGTTATGTGTTAGAAATATAATTTCTCTTTTTCTTAAATCTTAGGATAGATTAGTAGAGAAGTGAAATTTATTTCTAAAGGAATTAGTCTCAATGTTGTTTATTAAAACACTTGAGATTTGTTTTTTTGAGCGGGCCTTGAAAACTTATGTTGTAAGGTTGTAGGAGTGAGCCATAAAACTCTTGTGTAATCTCAATCTTATGAATAAGATTGTGGGTAATTAAAAATCCTAACTTGGTGATAAGTTAGGTGGAGACGTAGGATTGTTATTGAATCTGAACTCCTTAAATCATTGTGTTTTTTATTTTTTCTTTTCAACATTCTTTTAATTCTTGCAAAGAATTATTTTTAATTTCAATTTTTATTTCATAGCCCTATTCACCCTCCCTCCCACCCTTAGGGCTTTTTCATTAAATAATATTTTGAAAATAAAATTCGTTTATAGCATAAAATTTCTATTTTTCAAATAAATTAGCATAAATTTTAAATAATTATTATTATCACTTATTATTATCATAAAAAATATTAAAATACTCATTTAGACTTAAAAATAATAAATAAATTTATTTTTCATATATTTCCCAAAATAACTACTAAATAATTAATAATTGGAAAATAACTATAAAAATAATTTTTACACTTTTATTAATCAAAATAGTCTAAAATAAAATAATTAACAACAATTTTAATTGAAATCAATTAATTCACCAATTTCTAATATTTTTACAAAAATACATATTTATACATAATTTTTAAAAATTCATATTTAAATTTTCATGCATAATTTCATAAAACTTCCTCAACAAAGTTTACTCTTCATAATTAATAGAATTTATTAAAAATATAAAATTTTTTGGGCCAAAATAGTTATGTGAACAATAACCCAAACCCAAAAAATTCGAAAAAATCATAAAAATAATAAAAAATCACAATTAGCTAGATTTCAACCTCAATTACAATTTATCTGAAAGCAAATTTATCTAATTAAATTAAATTCAAGCTCAATTTAAAAAAATAATCAAAATTAACCTAAAAAAAATTTCTCAAAATTGAGGTCATTATTGGAGTTGCCCAGACGAATTAAGTTGGGGAAATGAAGCCTATGACATCAGGATTCAATCAAGACCAGTGGCACATCCAAAGGTTGCCAGAATCTTCACCAATGACCTCCAAAGCAAACTGGCACGGAAGAATACAAGAGGAAGAAAGGGAGCGGTCCAATGTGGAGGCGAGCTGTTGTCAACGACGTCGGGTGGTGGTGGCAGCGTGGTGGTTGACCAGCGTAGTGATGGTAGCAGTGGTTGGTGGTGGTGTCAGGTGGAAAGGAAGAGAAAGAAAAACAAAAGGAAAGAAAAGAAATAAGAAGAAAAAGAAGAAGTGGCAGTAGCCACATTTTTTTTTTGAACTTTTACTTTTACTTTTGTTATATATATATATATATACACTTAAATAAATTCATATATACGATATACACTAAATTAATAATTTTACTAAATTACTCTTAATAATAAATTTTATTCAAATACTCATTTAACACTAATTCAATAAAATAATATTTAAAACTCAATAATTCCCTTTTAAATTAATAAATTAAAATATGGGTTATAAGAAAATTAAAAGCTCGAGGTAGAGTGTTATCGAAGTGAGTCCCTTCTCTCCCTTCCAGCAATCTTGCCTCTTCTTGCGTTTGTGGTAAGGTTTTTTGGAAACTCTAAATCAATCGGTTAATTAAATTACATGGATCGTAGTTCTAATTTATGATTAAAATTTTTCAATTTCCACTATGTTTTGAATCGCGTAACTCAACAGGCTATGCTAAGTGTGATGGGATTCGAGATACATATATGCAGTAAAAAATAAAAATTGTAAACACGAAATCCTTATAAGATCCATGTAATTCGATCAAATCAATTCAAGAGGGTTCTAAAAACCTTATCACAAACAAAGATAGGCAAAATGGTTGGAAGGATGAGAGGAGGTCTCGAGCTTTTCATATATTCTTATGGAATCAAGATGCTACCAATATAGTCACATTCTCTACTAGTATCCACACGAACATGATGACCAAAAGCAATATAGGTATGCCAACACCTTTTCAAATACCTCTCTTTTTCTCTTTTTTTTTTCTTTTCTCAAAAGAATAAAAAAGTGTAGAAGAAATGATACGAATACATATACATAGTTTCAAAGACAATTTTATTGGGTGGATTAACCTAAGTTTACTTTGGGTCTGGACCCTATAGGTTCACACAACGTTGGTAGTAAATCTAAAATTCCAATTCTAGCCCACAAATCATCAGTGGCCTCTAATAAAACATTATGACTACCCAAGTTATTTGAAGGCCGGTAATCTGACATAATCTAATCCACAATGTGTATTATAGTCTTTTTGTCACATGATATTGTGATTGAACATAAGACATGATTTATGTCATCTTTATATTATTCAAACATATTATTTCTTACTCATAAGCATATTGATATTGATAACTCTTTATCCACTAATTCCACCATGGTCTTACATTTTCTTCATTCTAACTCATCGAGAGGCGTATAAATATCTTCTCATAATAAATGAGGGATAAATTCTTATCAATCACTCATATCCCTCATATAGCTCATTCTATATTCATCATCAACATATTCAATCCTCCGATTAAAGATGATGTTAGAATGTATCAAAATACAGAACTTATTATGTAGAAAATCATGGTGATTTCAAGTTAGAGGACTAAAATAATATCATTGTAATGAGAATCACTTATGATAATTATCCATGTAGTATTCTCATAGTGGGTTGATCTAGTACATCATTTCTCAAATATGTATCTATGAGTTGACTTAATATTTAATATATATGATTAGTAAAACATAATCATCAGTCAATATCATACTAGTCTTTATTAATTATTGTTCTAGTGATAATAATAAACTAGAGATAATTTATAATAAAATTCAAATTTACCTAAGAGTTTTATTATCAAGTCACATACTTGATGATCTTAAGTAGAATTAACTATTTTAAAAAACTTATTAGAATCAATAAATAATAATGAAAATGCCTCCTTATTAATAAATAAAATATGACAATATTAAAATATGACCATTACATAATTGGCCTAAGACATATCACTAACAAGGTAGACCAAATATAAATAAAAGGAAGCTAAGAAATGAACACAAAAACTTACCAAATTTCTAAGACGAGGAGCAAAGATGACTTGCAGCTTGTGCAAACAATAAGGTCATATAAAAAGGGATGTCAATAAAAGCAAGTGAATGTAAATTAGGTTCGGTTGCTAAATATTTTATGTTTTATTCCTTATATGTACCTAGGTATCAACTTCTTGTTAATTTATGTATTATGTACAAAAATTGTTAATTAAAGATGTGATGTTGTTGAAACTGCTCCACCTGTTAATGTTATGGAAGTTGATAATACTATTGCAAATGTCGAACATCAATCTTAGGTTCCTAACTTGTCTTTGTGTTACTAAATGTGATTGCAAATTGTGTGAAATTTTGCTTATGTTATGAAATATTGTATTAAATGCAAATAGGAAGCCAAAATGCTAGAAGTAATTCAAGTGTTGTTAAAGGTAGAGAAAAGGGTATAAGGAGGAGTAAGGGTAGTAGTTTTACAAGTGCTAATGCTGAAAGTAAAAGGGCTTGCTCTAAAATGGCATTATCATCATGGAAAAAAGAAAAATTTAAAGGTTATAGTCAACATACCAACCTTAAAACTAAGTTAACAGTTGAAAAAGTAAGTGATGTTAACTTAAAAATGCATTAGTGATGTTAACTTACGAATTATTATTGGTAAAGCATAAGTGATGTTAAATTGTGTGCTATAATTGTAATTTTACATGTTGGATTGAAAACTAACAAAGTGATTAACTATGGAAACATTAAATGGTTGGGGAATCAACTGGTGGTGTTGGATTTCAACCACCTAACCTTAAGTTCAAAGGAAGTCATTAATCATATCTAGGCAACTTTAAGAAAGAAGAGTCATTCAAAAAAGAACAAGATTTATTGATGAAACTTCATAAGGATTACTTACAACAGGATTAATTACTTTATAAGGATGTATCATGAGTCAATAAACACTTGGTGACATCTGGGGGAAATCTATTTAGAGAATATAAATCGTCAACTTTTAGTCAAACATTTTAATTTATTGTAAATCAATGCAACAACTTAGATATTTTGTGCCTAATCTACTTTTTATTTATGTTGAATCTACTCCATAATGAGCTTCTATTTTGGTAGTTCTACTTGAGCTTATGTTTAGCTCAATTTTAGTATAAGTCAATTATATTTTGTTCAACTCAATGATAAAGTTATTGTTTAGGTACATTATTATACTTTGATGACTGGTTTAATGGAGGTGGAGGTGGTGGTGGTGGTGGTAGTGGTAATGGAGGTTATGGTGGTGGTGGAGGTTGTGGTGGTAGTGGTAATGGAGGTTGTAGTGGCAGTGGTAATGGAAGTTGTGGTGGTAGTGGTGGTTGAGAAGGTTGTGATGGTAGTGGTGGTTGAGAAGGTTGTAGTATATATTAAAAAATTCATTAGAAAATTTAGAAAACATCTTGTATTAGTTTTTCAAAGCCTTTTAGGGTCTATTTAGTTTTGGAAAATAATGTTTGTTTTCCAAAAAAACGTTTCCAAAAAAAAAAACTGAAAAATAAAAGTTGTTGTTTAATTATGATATTTTATAATTTAGAAAACTAGAAAACTATTTTCCAAATTTTCCAAATTATAAAAGACTTTAGAAAACTAATAAAAGATGTATTCTAAATTTTCGAATTAATATTTTAACATTTACTACAACCTTCAACCACCACCACCACCTCTACCTCCACCTCCACCTCCACAACCACCACCACCACCACCACCATTACAGTTGTTGAATTAAAATTAATTAAATATGTATGATTTAAATTTTTTTATAAAATAAATAAATTTTAGATTAAATATTATCATATTAATCATAATAATTATTTTTATATATAAAAAATTATTATAACAAATTTCATCAAAAAATTATAAGAACATGAAAAAATTATGAAATGAAAAATAGCAAACAAATTGTTTTCTGTTCTTCTGTTTTCTATTTTGGAAAACTGGAAAATAAGGAAAAGATAAAGAAAATTGAAAAAGGAAAATTGGAAATTTTTTCCAAAATTAAACAACCCCTTATAATTTAAAAAAAAATGAAAAATAGTTTTCTAGTTTTCAAAATTAGAAAATATCATAACTAAACAACTTATATTTTCCAATTTTCTTGGAAAAATTTTCTAGAAAATAAACCTTATTTTCCAAAATTAAACAAGCCTAGATTGTCAAATTTTAAAAAATTTAAACACTAAGACTCTGTTTGTTTATGGAAAATATTCTTCTTGAAAATATTTTTCCTTATTTTTTTAGTATTTGGATTACCAAGAAAATAAGTTAAAGGAAAATAAATGGTTAGTCAATGAAAAATAACTTAAAAATAATAGAAAATCATTTTTTTCCAATGCTTAAAAATAAGAAAAATTTACCTAAAATGCCTATCATTTTTATTTCTTACTTTAGTTTTGGCCTTCTTTTTTTCACCTACTTTTTTCCTCCTTTTTTTATTTTATCCATATTTTGTTCATTTCTTCTTTCTTTTTTTCTTTTTCCTTTCTTTTCATTTTTATTTTCTCCTTATTTTTGGTCTTCTCTCATTTTTTCTCCTTTTCTTCTTTTTTTTTTCTCCTCATTTTTTTACCTTCTATCCTTCTTTTTTCCTTTCCCTTTTTTTTATCTGTATTTTATCATTATTTTTTGTCTTTTCTCCTTCTTTTTTCTTTTACTTTTTAATTTTTTCTTCTCATCCCCTTCTTTTTTTTTTTTTTTTTTTTGCTTTTATTCTTTTGTATAGATTAATTATTACATAGATTTTGTATCAATACATTAGATTAATTGTAAAGAGATAATTTGTACAAAATATATATTAGGTCCATTCAAAAAGATAATTTGGATAATAAAAATTATTAATGTCATAAAGGATGACATTTTTCAATTGTTTTCTAATGTTATAGCTAAACATCATAAAATATTTTCTTTGAAAAATATTTGTAAAGACAAAATATTTTTCGCAAATAAATGGAGTCTAAAATTGTCTTTTCTCTTTTTGCATCAATACAACCACATCAGTTTATTAGATCTAGCTCTTACTTTATCCCTTTCAAATTCAACCTCTCTAGCTTTATTAATCAATCGTGAAATTACACACTTCAAGTGATTAGGAACAGGTGGATCATATCACTAAAAGTAATCGTATGGATGTTGCCTTCCTACCTGCCAAAAATTGGGATTTTTTCAATTTCAATTTCAAAATCCTATTCAATTAAATAACAGTAAAATCGCAACACTTACACCACATCAAGGACATCCAAAAAACCTTCTCCTTGGATTTGCGTTATTTTGAGACAATTTTTAATACAACTGTTTCGATACAATCACACGTTGACATAACAACTTCAATTTGAATTGAAACACTACTTTGTGATGCTAGTTGCTTATGTGATGTCATTTACAAATTGTCCAATAAAAAAAAAAAGAAATTGATGAAGATGATGAAGTTAATCAAAAGGAAGATAGTATGAGGGGAGAAAAATATTTTTTCTGATCGAAATAAAGAGAATAGTAAAGAAGAAACAAGAAGAATAAGCGGAAGAAATATTTTATTAGGAAGAAGAAAAAGCAAAAGTAGTTATTATAAATCGCTTTCTCCCCACACTAAAGCGCTCCTTAGTGAGTGATTTCACATTTTGTGACACCTTTGCACACATGGGTTTAAAATTAACGAATTAGGCAAGTTGAGTGATTTAAATGGAAGAAGTGTAAGTATAGTGACCAAAATAACAAAAATTGTCAAGTTCAAGAGGTGATTTATGCATTATGCCACCACTAAAATGAAAGAATAAGTTTGAATTTGGCCTTTTTAACTTTTCACAAAAGTTTAGTTTGACTTGAAATAATCTTTTTCAATAATTCAGTCCAATACTTTCTCAAAATTTATCATTTAAACCACATTTTATCCTTTTATTCACTGTGTATGCTTAACAATTATAGTGCATTTGTATCAAGGTTAAAAATATTAGATATAATTGTTACAAGTGTAACTATTAAGGAAGTAATAGCTACATGTGTAATAGTTTTTAGTGATAAGGGCACAATCCTACCTCAGCTTTATTCCAAAGTTGATTTTTTTTTAACCCATTCTAGAGTTGATATTTGATTTTCGTATTTTTCATCTAATGGAAATTTTCCCTTTTAAAAAATCACTTATAATAAATTTTATTTAAAAATAATAATTAAATTCTATAAATTAAAAAATTTAACTTTAACTTTTGATCAATTAAAATTAATTTAACTTATAAGACAAATTCATGAAATTCTTTTTATAAAATGTATATTACTTGATTTTTAAATTTTTAAATTTTTTAACTTTATATTATTTTTTATTATATTAAGGGTGTGTTTGAATTGAGGTTAAAGGAGGGTAAATATTACTCATATAATGAATTAACCTTCTTTAATCCTGTTTGGCAAACTTTAAAATATTATGGTTAACAATTAACTTCATTTCTATGTATTTTTGTTAACCTAGTTGGGATAGAGTAAAGGTCTATAAGAATTTATTTTATTGAGTATTTTACTTTTCTATCATTTTATGTTTGTTTATAAATCAATTTTCTTCTTAATTTTTTTACATTAACAAAAAATAAATCAAATTTATAAAAAAATATTTAAATTAATTTATTTCTCTTTTTTTTGTGTAGGAATGTATAAATATATATTATGTAACTTTATTTTTATGAAATTTTTTCATTATTTGATGTTTTAAAAATTGATTTTATTGTCTATAAAAACTTAATAATTTATTTATTATGTTATTTTAATTATTTTATGGTGTAGTTTATGTTTATTTTGTTTTTTACAAAGTAAAGTTTACTTTATTAATAATCACTGTTGGATAATTCGATATACTCTCATCCAATAGTGATAAAAGTCAAGTAAAAATTAAAGTCACCCTAAAATTGCCCTTATTTCATACATATTAACAATTTTTTTAAACAAAATCAATTACAAAGTTTATACATTACCTTTTACTTATGAAACAATGGTAACAAGAAGGCCAAACACTCAAATTGGAACTCCAACGGTTTACCCTTTAGATTGGACTTTCAAAAGTTTTTTGAGCCAAATTGAAACTTCAATTTTGTAAATTAGCACTATATTAGATCTTCATTAAGTACAATTAGGCATATGGCCTACTACTACTAAACTCTAGTTTAATTTTATTTTTACTTAATTTCCTAATAAATGTTAGGACTAAGTGTGGAATTTTAACAATGTTGGATGCACCAGACAATGTGGCTTGCTCTTGAACTTTTGTATATATTGTCTTTTGCTTCATTTTTTAGTGAATTTTAATACTAAGCATGTTTCCACTAAAAACTTATTTACAAATTCATATAAGCATGTTTGTACTCTAACATAAACAACGGAAAAACAACAAATAAAATCAACTTGCTATTACACTTTAAAATGAAAAATAACACAAAACAAATCAAAACAACACCATTATCACATTGACCCCAAAACATTATTGAAGCTAGCCAAAAACTTTAGGGATATGCAAACCATAAATAGTTTGTATCTCAAGTATACATTGATAAGCATCAAGTCTTACTTTGGTACAAACTATAAAAATATGTGGTGAAATTAGTTTTACATTGTCCGTAACTTGGTGAAGCAAACATTATTAAAGTTGAATCCATTGAAATCCGTTAAGTAAAATAAAACAGTTAACAACTAGATCTACAGGTATGAATTATGAATTTGTCTTCATTGATTCAATTTTATTTCAATTATTAAACATGAGAAGAAAGAGAATCTCAAGTATAATAAAAAGGAAATCGATATCATTAATTTGAAACCATAGTCAAAAGCTAGTGATAGACATAAATATAATACATCCCACATAAATACACTTGAAACCATAACATGAAAAAAAAAATAGTAGATATCATTAGCCATGGTTTAAACTTTCGAAACATAACATGTTTAAAACCCATAATGGAATTGTCCAACTGGTGCAGAGGCTTCAATGTACACTTTTTCCCTTAACAAAAGTCAATGATAAACATAACTACAATAATTCTCAAATGAAGAAAATTGAAACCATCAAATGAAATATGATTTTTTTCTCCTGATTAAAATGGTTCAGTTGTTAACCTTCTTTACTTTTGATTTATTGTATGAGAGGAATGTGGTTGCAATGAAATTCGTTTCACTGAATTTTTTCTATGCAGATACTATTTCATTCATATTCGAGAAAAATCAATATATTAAACCTTTAATGCCCATAACTAAATGGGCATATTCTTCCTAAAATTTGTAGATCTTAGGTATATGTCCATTGTACACAATATAATACTTATTTATTGGTCTTCTGTTGTAAATTGATGCCCTTTTTTCTTTTGTTTTTTTAAATACAATATGCTTTAAAACAAGAATTTGTACTGTAGAGATGAATATAAGAATATATATAAACCTTTAAAATTTAATAAAAGAATTCACTGTATTAAATAGTTTTTTTTTTTTTAAACAAGTATTAAATAGTTAGAATTGATAAAGAAGGATGGTTAAATTTACGAGACACAAAAAAGAGTAGAAAAGGAAACTTAAATAGCTCATTAATGGACAAAATCCAAATTTGTATACATTTTGAATGAAAATACCCTTTCTATCCGGATAAATTCTATCCATCTATTAACACCTTTTCTTTAATCCATAACATGTGGCCACCTTAGCATATTCAAAAGTGTGTATTAACACTATGATCAAAGTTTTGAATAAAAAGAGAAAATAAATTTGCATCACCATTTAGTGCGACTACATAATAACCTCGGTAATCTACACCTAATGTTTTCTGTCGCTTCCTGTTAGTGATCGGGTTGCATCGCAAGGAATGCCAGTAACCATGAATTTTGTGGCCGCATAACCAAGAGCTCTATCATGCAAAACTGCAACAAATCCACCTCGTAACAAAACTTCAGGGCCATTCTATATGTCCTGTGCTGTTCACAATTATATTCCAAGCTCCTTCAGAAAGCTCATCAAACAATTGACCCCAATCCCAACTTGAAAACCCCAAGAAAAACCAGTAGTCAGCTACAGATTGATTTCCTAATTTAATCTGTTCAATTTCATTAAGCGTTGCTGATTGATCAAGAAAGTAGATCCCTGGTGCAACTTCTGGAAATTGATCTTTGTCTGTTCTTCTAGTCAAGGCAACAAGAGGCATTCCACGTTTTATAAGGGGACCACCAAACGAAAGAGGAGCCTCTTTTAGCATTTCAAACCCTTTGTCCAAATCCTCCAGAGAGTCCCATCTGATAAGCTTGTTATAAATCAGACCTCTAAACCGTGTATTTTGATCTGCTTTCACAATAAGAATCATTGAGTTATCAAATGGTTGCGCATTAAGTTTTTCAGTAGCGACAAGGACTGAACCAACTGCCACAGGAGTAATTCTTTCATAGTTTTTGGATATTTGAGATTTGGTCCGACTATATTGAACTGTTCTTTTTGGTGTCCGGTTCTTTAATAACACTTCATAGGACTTTTCTTTTCTAATAGGAGCCTTCCCATGGAATGTAAATTGTAATGCATCATTGACATGACTCCTGCCTTCAGCTACA
Source organism: Mallotus nudiflorus (assembly GCA_947683625.1). Classification (NCBI taxonomy): domain Eukaryota; kingdom Viridiplantae; phylum Streptophyta; class Magnoliopsida; order Malpighiales; family Euphorbiaceae; genus Mallotus; species Mallotus nudiflorus. Next base: position 3,954,368 of record CANTUR010000275.1, on the reverse strand, counting down.
GGCCATAGAATCCCTTCAAGATCAGAAAAAACATTCTGAGAGAAGGAAAAAAAAAGCATAAATTGACAATCTTAGTTCCTTGTAAATGCACTATGTATAACTTGAAAGTGAAAATCAAATGTCATGGAAATGCTTCTAAATGGAGGTCTCCAACAAGTATACAACTTTTCTAAAAAATGGCAATTGAATTGTTAAGTGCTCCAGGACAATAAAAAGAAGTTCTCGAATTGATGAAATCACTCATGTATTACCTCTGTACGGTACAGCAACTCTAGTTCATACTAAGGTGTTTGACATGAAACAAGTAACAACTCTGTATAGAAATGTTTAAGAATCTGTTGAAGGACCTTCCACCAAATGAAAAAAGAAGGGCTAAAAACTTAATGAAACTTTAGCAGATAGTTACTTTATTGAAAGAAATCTGAAATTAATCTAGCAGCCAAGCCAAACATAATCAAATTTAACAAACTTAAATGGATAACATGGGTGGTTAACCATAAACAACAGAACATCTGATAATTCACATTGATCATAATATTTCAGAAATATAAACAATTTGTAGGTCCTTGAACTTATAAAGTTTTAGTTGGCAGATCCTTACTAATAATGTATTTTATTCACTCCTTGAACTTTTATTTGTCTAGTTTTTAAATCATTATATTAGTGTCTGTTAGATTTCTACTGATTTACCATATCTTTTTGTTTCATATGGTATTTTTCTATTTGATTTCATGACCATCATCATTTTTCTTTGAGTTATGTGATATAACCTCCTTTGTCATCATCACCCTTTTACATATACACCTCTCCACACACCATCCCAATCTCCTTTTCCACAACTATAATACTTTCTAAAACATCAATAATATCACCACACACCAACACCACAAGCAAACATCTCTGCTCTAATCAGCACCACACACAGCAAATACTTTAACAATTCAATGGAAATCTCAAATAACATGGAATTCAATGGATTTAGATTCAAATAAGGCCGAGTCCAAAACTGACATGGAATTCGATGGAAAATCTAAACTCAGTACAATTACTTCATCTTTCTTCACCTGTTCTCTCACAATTCATTCATCAAAATTAGTCTTAAATCTAAAGACTACGTTCAATCCTTTTTACAATTCCTTTGAGTCCATGAAAGGTAAGGTTAAAAAGCTTTGCAATATCTTTGAAAGTTAAAGGTAAGTCTGCAAAATTGATGGGATTTGAATATAATAGGTACAATTATGTGTTCACTGGTACAGAAAATTGAAGACAATCAACTCAGGATTAACAAGAAGAGCATGCTAAGAAAGGCAGATTTTGTCTTCAAACAATATTGGAGATGGCCAACATGCCATTGAAGCAAAAAACTAAAAGAAAAAATTTGCCTTTCTTGGGTGAAAATTGCCAAGCAAATAAGGAACAACACTGAGGTGGTCGGGTTTTGACACACTGAAACTACCACTATATCAATGGAGAGAGTTTGGCTATGGTGCAGACCCACCTCAGCTGCAGTTTCTGGAGGCTTAAAGATAGGAAAAGGGATAGAAAAAGAGTGATGAAGAGTGAAATGGGAGTTATTTCTTTCAGTAATGTTTAATGACAATAAATTACATGGGCGTTTGATAAAGGATTTAAAAATTAGAGAAATAAAAGTTCAGGAAGTAAATAAACTGCAACAAGTCAGTAAGGATCTATCCAAAAAAAAAAAAATTTTGAAAAGCTCAGAGACCTAAAGTTGGTTTCAGCCTTTCGGTAGGTCTTCGAAAACTACTAAACAAAGCACATTTTAATTTATATAAGGGACTAAGGGATTAATTTCAGTACATTAAAAAGAGTAGGCCAAAAGATCTATGAGATAACTATGAAATGCATCTTTACTTGTTAATGATAAAGGGTATACTTCCCTATATGCAGAATGGACAAGGTATCTTATGCTGAGATGATGTCCTTGAAGAAATTGATGAATAGAGTCATGACATAAGAATCTGCCAAGAATTTAGTTAGAAGTTCCAAAAAATTTAATTAAATATAGTATCAGCTTATTGCATAATTCACAATTTCATGGTGAAACTTCCAGGTTGAAAATGATTGGAAATTATGCAAGGTCAATATAAATTTCTCTTTTAAGGTTTATGTTTGATTCTTGCATGGATGCAGACAAAGCACAAGCATTAGACAGTCAATTAGCAACTGGCAACAAATTCGACTAAGTTTGCAGTAGTTCAAACCCTCGATGCAACATAAGAGATAATAAGGGCCATTCAGCTCCCGATAATTAAGTTTATATGTTAATATAATGTCAAAAGAAGTTGCTTGACAAAAGAGAATTACCCTTGTCACTGGTGAGATGTTGAGAACAGCTTCCATGATCAGCTATAAACTTAATAACATTAGCTACTGTCATGTCTCCTTCGTAAGAGACAGCAGTCTTTCTTTCTGCTGGAAATAATAATAGAGCAGGAAAAACTTGCCTCTGCATTTTCCCCACAAACCACAGAAGAGTAAATAAATTCACAGGTTAACTGTGACAAAGAAATATACAAAAGTGATCAAATAACCACATAGCAATAGGTTGCAAGCAAACTGAGAGATATTAACGCATATTTTAAATATATCCAGAAGTAACTAGGAAAACTACCATGAACTAAAATATAAGTTACAAGTCACAAGCATAGAAAGAAAAGTATCATGTTAAATTTCAGAACTAATAATATGGTTATGAAGATGTTAACCAGCCTCTTAAAAGATCACCAAAATAGAAGTTGAGGGGTGAATGCTGTTTGATTTGGTCAAGGATGGGCTGACAAATTATACTAAAGAGGAAATTCCTTGGCATATTGTCCACTAATAGCACTGGTGAAGCCACAAAGAGGGCACTTGCCAGTGCTCCTACAGGCCTTTGATATTTTATCTAACATTTAAGCTTTGCCAGATTCATCTGTTAAGATTTGCCTCCATATATGATTAAACATTACTTCTTGATATTTAAATAACTATTTTCATTTAATTTACAAATTTTGTCATTTTAAATTGAAATGAATTTTAATGATAAAAACAAATATCAGATTCTCCCTGAATTTGTTTCTTTTATTTTAAAAAATTTTACTTTATATTTTTTTGTTTCAAAAATATTCAATCATATTAAATTCAACATAATTTTTCCCTTATTATTGTTTATACCACTTTAATCACAAGTGTTATCATTATATCATTTGTTTTCAAGAGATAGCTTAATTAACAGGCAATTTCACTTCCCATAACATTGATTAGGCTTCTCTATGAACTTATATGTTAAAATATGTGAAAATTAATTCATGGCACTAGATAATGCTAAACTAAAAAAGAAAAGATCTCTTTTTATATACCTTTTTTTTTATTTTTAAAATTTAATTTATATTTTCTTATTTCAAATTTATTCAATCATATTAAATTCAATATAACTTTTCTCTTAATTTATTGTTTATATCACTTTAATCACAAGTGTTATCATTATATCATTTGCGTTCAAAAGTTAGCTTAGTTGATAGGCAAATTCAATTTCCATAATGTTGATATGACTTCTCTACGAACTTATATTTTAAAATATACGAAAATTAACTCATGGTACTAGATAATGCTAAACTAAAAAAATAGATCTCTAATGTGCATATTTATATATTTTTTTTAATTATTTTTTAAATTTTACTTTATATTTTCTTATTTCAAATTTAATCAATCATATTAAATTCAATATAACTTTTCTCTTAGTTTATTGTTTATATCACTTGAATCGCAAGTGTTATTATTATATCATTTGTGTTCAAAAGTTAGCTTAGTTAACAGGCAAATTCAATTCCCATAATGTTGATTAGACTTCTCTAAAAAGTTGATCAACTAACTTTTTTACACACTTCTATAAGAAAAATAAGTGAATATCCCCTCCCTCCCTCACCGCCACCCCCCACCCCACAACAGGAGAAAAAAAAAAGAAGCTAATTAAGAATAATTAGGAATGTATTTATTTTTATTTATGTGTGTATATGTTACACCCACTAATTAGAAATTCAGAATCCGCCACTGACTGATAGCATAATTCTAATGGATGAAAACAAATAGTGAATAGAAAGTTGGAGCAGCAGAGGTGGCGTAAGCTAGAGTCTGGTTCCAAGCTATGTGGAACTATATGTATTACAAATTTAGCAATGCACAAGGACGAAGGTAAAGAGAGCTTTATTTGGACAGATCATAGCTCCTGCAAACACATTTTGGGTGCCTAATATAGTACAGGAGGTGGCATGGACAAGAAAAATGCTATCTGTAGGATTAAATCAGGGTAGTAAGACGGTAGAAACAGAAGAGTACCATCTTCATATTGTTTCCTTTTCTTATTGGATAAAGGTTTTCACACAAAATGACATGGTAAAAGTTCAAAATCCTTTGATAGAACTTTGGAGGTAATTGTTAGAAAGTGCAGAATGCTAGTTCAACACTTGGTTACAAAAACCATAGCCAATATTTCTTTTTTCTAGAATAAGTACAAAATTTTGTTCTTCAGGCTAATGGCAAAAAATGGAAACCATTTTGTGTTTGTCTTTTCTTTTTACCAGAATGGTTAATCTTTAGCAATTTTAACCTGATTTGGCCAATAGGTGGCAATTACATCCAATCAATCAAAATACAAAAAAAAAAAAAATTATATATATACTATGCATCATTAATCTTTTGAATTAAAAGTTCTAATTTTTTTTCCATCCCTTTATTCATTTCAGCCCTCCTCTCACTCTTTTCCCCTTTCCTTTCCTGTCCAATGCCACCCAATCACCCCTAAACCACATACTACTCCCAATGAATCTATGCCCAGCAGTCACAAAGGAGAACACATCCACATGAGGGTTTCATTTCCTTTAATCTCTCTTTTCTTCATTATCAGCTGAACCAATAGTTGACAGATAGATAGCACAAACGATTTGTGGGTAGGGAAGGATTCTACAGCTTTGTGAAAGTAAAAGACCTCTAGAGCTTTCTCTAATTTTCTTTTCCTTACTCTCTCCTCTTTGCTTTCCTTGCACTAGATGAGCATCTGATACCACATTAATTTTTTATAATCTTAATGTTTAGGATATTTCAACCACGGAGGGTGAGAAGTGAAGAAGATAAATTTTTAACAAGAGAGTTCTAGTGCCTTGTAGATTCATATACAAAACTTATAACATGTAATGATGCCACATGTGAATTACTAGAACCATGTATAGTATATGGCTAATCCAATAATGAATTTTTGGGATGGGGACTAGGGCAGGCAGCTGCAAGACAAAATATCTTCTTTCTAAAGAAATTTGATTCTGAACTATAAACTTTCTTATTCTAAACACTACCAAATATATGTTCCTTTTCTTTTCCTACTTGTGACAGGATGGACAAAATTGCAACCAATTGTTTATGTCACCTACACTGGCTAAAATTTCTACAATTATAAAGTTTGGTCAAAAGTGGATGAATGCAAAAATATTTTTCAAGTTTGGAAGATTCTTAACTACACTAGATGTATTATACCCAATGGTTAGATATATGACACATAAATTAACTATAAAACACATATCTTTATCATTCACATACAACCCCTAGGTGTATAACACCCAGATTAGGCAAGAATATCCCTTCAAGTTTTATGCTATTTTATTTATCTATTTCTTCATCATCAAACCTTTTTTTTTTTAATTGAGGAATAATCAATTACAAACGATCTGTATACATCAAGTTTATGTTAATAGCTTTGGAAATAATTTCATAAACCTGCTCAATGAAATGAAGGAGGTCCATTATAAGAGGGAATATTAAATGTGCAATACAATCAATCTTAAAAATGTTATATTGCTAAAAGTTGGGCACAGATTTTGTATGAAGCATACCTGTTTTGTTGATTTCAGAATCAAACTGCAATCATTTAATGTGCAATCCATTAAGAAGATTTTCGGAAACTTCAAAATGGCATTCTTCAGATTATCTGTCATGTTTATAACAAGTTAACAACCAGGCAAATTTGTAACATTTATAAGAAAAACATTATTTGAGACATTTTACTTCGGAGAAAATTTCAGAATAGCATAGACAAAAAAGGGTGGTTAGCCTTCTAACTTATGTGGGAAGGGTGGAAGGTCAATGGCAGTGAATCATTTATAACCCATTAACTTCCAATAACCAATTTCATTCAAGGGGGTAAAATGAAGGCTAACCCATAAAAATGGGTTAAGATGGAGGGGCATTAAATTCTTGACATGTCTTTTAAATAATCTAACTCTAACCTTTTTTCAAAATAAATTAAGTTTAATCATCCCACCTTTGCTTTTCATCCATTTAACTTCTCTCTATATCAGACTATCACTTTCACAACTCCTATGGAAGTGTAAATTTCCTTTTGTTCCACCACAAGCAAAACTATATTTAAAAATAAATTGAAATCTATTATATAAATCTTATATTTTCCAACATCAGCAATCTAGGTGAGAAAAGAAGAAATTCTAAAGCTTTCACTCTTATTTAAGGGACATAATATATACGGACATACTCAATTGTAGTTTGTTCTTAATATGTCAGTGCAAAATCCTCTATAGTTATAACAACCTAATCAATATCCAAGGATTAAACAATTGTTTGTCCGCTCAGTGGCAATTTAGATGCCTAAATCCTTGATATTTTGTTATAATTCAGAATTTTACATGAAAGCCCATATTATATGTTGTAGCTTCTAATATGTCCAAAGGAACTTTAAACCTTCCCAGATCCAATCTGCAGTGTTTCAGTTAGTTTCAGCTTTCCTAAGTACAGTAATTAACGATGCATTCACCTAAAAAAGCCAAACTCAGAAGCTGTGACAACATTATTAACCACAAGAACTAAACTGATGCTTCAAGACCAGGACTTACCACCATGAAGCACTGTTTCGCCATTCTTCAACACACCCATATATCCTTTCAAGGCCCTAAATACTTCACGGACAACTAACTCCATTCTCTGGCAAAATCCGCACCAACTATTGCTAAAAAGGACTACCACATCCTCCTTCCAAGCATGGGAAGCATTGTCATTACCAGACTGATTAAAACCAAGAATCTGCTCAGAGAAAGTCCGAGTCGTGACATGAGGGATAGAATCTGCCTCATGGAAATCCTTATTAACAAATGGAGGGCGAGTTCCTTCCCTAGGGTTTTCAGGTGCAGATTCAGAGCGCTGGTATGGTATAAGAATTCCATTAAGAAATCTATAAAGAACATCCTCTAACGAAGCATAGCTGAAATTAGGATGCTCAGGAACATAATGCTGCTGCAAAATGGGATCAATTATTACCAAGGAAGGAACCCTTGAATCACCGGTCAGAGATCTTAGTAACCGGTAGTTTCCATCAGAAAAGTAAAAAGATCCCTTAAAACTTTCAAACTGAAACTGTGGTTCCTTCGACTGATCCACTCGGGTGGAACCTTTTTCTTCTGCCTCTAAACCATCCATTACAGCTAGCTGATCTTCTGACACAAGTTGGTCTGCTTTTACAGATTGTAAATGTCTACTTGTGTCAACATAAGTTTTCTTCTCATTGTCCTGAGAAGAAAATCCAATTTTAGCAGCTTGTGATATTTTGTTTTGATCCAAAGCAGAATCTTCATCCAAATTGACACTAGCACTGGCAAGGTTCTCAGCTTGTAGAGCTGAAACTTGCACAGGCTCTTCCTTAGGTTCCGATGGCAAAGTATCTGCTAAATTAATATCAATATCATCAGATAAAAGTTGGAAACCCGCCTCCTTTGCAACTGAACTCAATTTTGCTTCCTTCTTTTGCTGAAGAAGGTATGTCAAGATCTCATGCAAGGAACTGCCTTGTAAATCTGAAGCTAAATTATCTAATATAGCATTTTTACCATCATTTACAATCATGATAGACATCTGCTCCTTTACCTTAAGCTTCTGAGCTGTTGGAGATAGCTTTAACTTAGGATGTATGGACATACCTTCATGTTCTTGAAATGTTTGGGCATAGGATCTTTCAGACTTGTCAGTATTTTGTTGAACTATCTGATCTGAAATCTGGTAATTTAGAGCTAATTTTCTTAATGCACGAAGAGCTTCCGTACTCTTCCATTTAGTTTCTGAAGAGTTGGAAAATCTGTCCACAAACAGAATTATAGATGGCTTATCTGCAGGTAGAGCAGGATCAAGATCTTGTCCATTAGCTTCCAGCTATACATGACACAAGATAAATATATGCCAGTTATTTTTTTTTTAAAAAAAAAATCAAAAGTAAAGTTGCAGATAAAAGAGAAAAACATTAAAAAAGAAAAAGAAAAATGTTGGAATAAATGCACAAAATGAAAATGCAGAACTTCCAATGGCTATAGATTTCGTTGCACAGACAGAAACGCAGAAACAAGGAAACAACGAAAACAGACATGGGGAAACAGTTTTTTTTTTTTTTTTCAAAATATAGGAAATGAAATGTGACAGGAAGGTGTAAATATTGAAAATATGGGGGGTATATACATAAATATTAAAAATATAAGATTTTTTCAAAAATTTTAATTTTAAATAAAAATATTTAAAATTATCCATTTAAATAAATATTACCATTAATGAATATTTGACTATTTGATTTATTCATCTAAAAAATCTCCTTGAATAATAATAATAATAATAATAACAACAATAACTATTTCGATTAAGATATCTTTGTGGTTTCCTTTTTTATTTGGATTTTTTTGTTTTCCTCTTTGATTTGAATGTCCTTTTGTTTTTCTTTTTTTTTTTTTTTTTTGTGTTGGATTAATTTTTTTCCAAAAGACCTGGGAGAAATGCATTCCTTGCATGGATTCATGTTTCCTATTTTTACTAATTTGTAGAAACGGCCCCCATATTTACTGGGGGCATGTCCTACCATTTCTGACAAGAAAACATATCAAAAACATCGAAACATGAACATTATAAAGTGGCCATGGGACCTAGGCCACAAATGGCCCCTTATATCAATGGAACACAAGAATGAAAACTATTTTGAAACATCATTCTTTTTGAGTAAAATATCAGACAAGGAGAATAATCCACAAGGAGATGGTTTTTTACTTCACAGCCAAAATTCACAAGCAAAAAGACCAGAAAGATCTATATATTGGATTGCCAAATTTATGATTGCGTTTGCTTCCTTGGAAGTGCACTTTACACTATGGCAAAGGCATAAAATCATTCAAATAATGGCAAACCATTAAACCTCATAAATGTCACATTATAAATGAAGCACCCTTAGCCTTTTATGGGTTACTGTAACCATTATGATGCAAATTGTAAATCTGGTGAAAGTTGGTAACTTTTTTGTATGAACCCCACATAGTGGGTAATTCATTCCAAATCAAACCAACTCCTTTGTGAGTGAATTTATGAAGACTTATCAATAATTTATGCAGACAAGGATTAATATGTACAATAGTTTACAATTTCAATAATGAACATAAAATGGCACGAAAGTAAAACAGATAAATTTACCTCTGGAACTATTGATTCATCCAACAATAGAACAGCCTTAAGGTCATCCCCCGCTTTTATAATCTTTGAACAGCTTGGACATCCATTAAAGTACAATATTGAGGACCATGAACCAGAGTCTCTAACACCTAGAGATGAAAGCAATGATCTTTCTGAAACCAGACCAAACCTATACCTTTCAGAAAGCAGCAAGAATTCTCTTGCAACATTCATGAACCTCGAAAAGAAAGATTCAAACTGCTGAGACTCTTCATAGCTACAAGAAGCCAATCCAACATTAGGATTTACATCCTCATTGTCAGAGTCCTGGAGAGGATCACTGCCATTTACTGTGCTAAGCTCCCCAATCCAAGGAACTCCAGGAAACCCATCTTGGATATCACATTTTAAATTTGCCATTTCTAGTCCCTGTATTTAAAGTATAAAATAAATAAATAAATAAAGTTTTGAGACAGTAGACTAATTCATTTTACTTGCAAAATCAGTCTCATAAAAGGTGTGCAATCAGAAACTACCAGCCACCTTCTGGTTCTCCTTCATTCTGGCACTTGGAGTTCCATCGGTCTCTCCATCAAGATCCACACCAGAAAAGTCCCCTGAAGTTAATTAAAGAAAAACAACAATATATTGTTATTTCATTCTTGTTTAAACTCAAAAGACTTGTTTCAAATAATTCGTTTGCAAAAACTGAATTAAATTCTTGTAAAATCATGTCATTCGTGGTGGGATTTCATTTCTGTGAAAAGGCTTTGTTTTGTTTCTCTAAGTTAGAAGAATTAAATTCAAGCAACTATATCCTTTCCAAACAAAAGAATTGACCGAGTAGAATTCGATTCCAATTGCATTAAATTCTCGCATTGTTAGACTTCTGATATGAAAATATTATAAAAAATCTTTCTCAAATTAATATGAAGAAAAGGGAAATAACACGCACCATTTTCAGTTCCATTTTTGTTCATGGTAGCCATTAACTTCGATGTCCATCCACAAAATTCAAAAAGAAGCACAGCCTTATCACTTGATTCAACGAAACTTTCCAACTCTTCTTGACTGTTAATATCTTTAAGAGGAATTTCTTGAGGCGAAACAGTAAAATAAGGAAGAATAGAAGAGAGTATACTGTTAGCAACAAGTCTGCCTCGATATTTATAAGAAAAAGAATGATGATAATACACAACAGTTATTCCATCAAAAGCACCAATAGCATCAGCTAGTATCTTCTCTTTGTTTCTTTGAATATACATCAATTTGAGAGACCCAAACTCCTCTACATTATCCCCAACTAAATTGCTAATCTCCTTCATCAGGGATCGAGATTCTCCTGACCCTGTTCGCCAAATCACAAAATTAGTTCAAATTGCAACATTATTGTGCTGGTATTACATCACATAAATACATAGAGAAAAGAAAGAGATTACAGGGAACTGAGACCAAGAGGAGAATGTGAGGATGGAGCCTGATCTGAGAAGAGAAATTCTCTTTGGTCAGCATCTGCCACTGACCGAGGCCGTCGCCGCCTGATTCAGAATTGACGGCTGATGATGATGTTGTTGCGAGAATTGCAAGGAGTATCAGGAATAGCTTGCTTCCTCCTTTCATGGGTTCGAAGTAGTGCAAGAAACAATCTCAATGTTTGTGTTCTTTCAGTTGTGGGCATAACAACTGAGCGGAGGAAGCTTTGAAGGACTTACTCCTTAGATACTTCTCTAACACAAAAAATAAAATGGTAATCTTCAAAAAAAAATATTACCACCCGCCCATTAATAGCACTTTTTTATAGAAAAAAATTATACGTATATTTTAACTCGGTCAGTTATATTTAAAGTTTAAAAAATACTAAATTAATTTATTTTATTAGCAACAAAAAAAAATTAATTAATTATCTTAGATATAAAATATTTACACTAAATTGATTATTGTAGGTTATAATTTTTAGATTAATTAAAATAAATATATATTACACATTAATTTTAATAAAAAAATTATGATTTAATCTCAAATTTTGATAAGTATTCATTTTTATAATTTAACATTCAATATTAAATGCTTATATCTTGTTTGGACTGAAAATATCTTTTAGCAGGTCCGCTAAGATTTATAAGTTCAATGTGGAAGTGATTAGCGAAAGGAGAAATTTCATCTTATGGCTTGGCCAAAAAGTATTTTATTTCGTTAGTGGCTTGTGCTATTTTTTTCTTTCATTTGTGTTTTCTTTCTTTTCAAAATTTTGAAATTTACTATTATTTAAAATATAAAAATTAAACTAAATAAATAAAAAAATTACTCATAATCTTCAATAATTATTTTTTTATAATTATTTATAATTTAAAAATTAAATTAATTAAAATAAAAATTACCTATAGTATTTAATAATTATTTTTTCAATAAAAAATAACAAAAAATTATGAAATATATCAAAAAAATTATTATTTTTATTATCAATACTAATAAAAGTAAAAATTATATTTATGGTCTTAATTTTATTATTAACAATGAAAAAACTGAAAAAACAACAAATAACAACAAAAATCAACTGCAATTTTTGTTGTATTTGTTGATTTTTGTTGTTTTCAGTTATAGGTTTCAATTGTTTTTGTTATTTTTCTTTGTTTATAGTTGCTGATTTTTTAAAAAAATAGAAAAATAACAATAACAATTTTGAGATATATAAAAAATTATTATTTTTATCATTAATACTAATAAAAGGAAAAATTTTATTTATAGCCTTAATTTTGTCATTAATAATGAAAAATAATTTAAAAAATAGTAAAAAATCAATAACTGATAATCAACAACATAAAATTTTGTTGATTTTTATTGTTTTATTGTTTTTGTTGTTTTTAGTTTGTTTTTTTGCTTCGATTTGTTGATTTTTATTTATTTATTAGCTTTTTTTTGTTGTTGGTAATACAAATGCATCATAAGTATTATAAACTTCTTATATATTGATGATCAATAAGTATCAAATAATTTTTTTTTAAAAAAAAGAAGTTGAAAACATTTTAATAAACAAATTAAAGTGAAAAAAATAAAATCCTTATTTTTTAAGAAGATAAAAGGAGAAAATGTTGTTTATTTATTGTTATTACAACAGTTCAAGATATTTATTGTTTAGTTTTAACAATAATTGAAGATATCTCATTTATAATTATTCATTTAAAAAAAATCTTAAGAGAAAAAATATATCGTAAAAAAAAAAGAAAATGTTGAGAATAAAATGAAGACAATACTTAAAAAAAAACATTAAGCAAAAAAAGTTGAGAAAAAAAGATGAAGACATTAGAAAAAAAATATTAAGAAAAAAAAAAGATAAATATAATACTATAAAAATAGAAAAAAAAAATGTTTAGCAAAAAAAATATTGAGAAAAAAATGAAGACATTAGAAAAAAATGTTGAACAAAAAACATTGAGTAAAAAATAGATGAAAACAGTAATAAAATATTGAAAAAAAATAAATAAAAATCATATAAAGTAAAATAAAATGTTGAAAAAAAAGTATAAAATAAAAAAAATTGAAAAAAATCAGAAAAAAAATGTTGATAAAAAAAAAGACAACCCTAAATGCAAGGGTAGCAAGAAGAATGTACTATATCTAAAAAAAATGTTAGAAAAAATAGTTTTTAAGATCAACTATTTTTTTTAATATTTTTTTATTTTTTATATATTTCTATAAAAATCCCATTAATTAATGGGACTTTTTCAGATTTACATTAAAAAAATAAAATATTTTCATAAACATGGTAGATTAAAAATTTCCTATAACTAACTATAAAAGGAAAAAAAATTTCAAAAATGATACTTCATTCTTCTCCTACTTCTCATTAAGTTTTCTCCATTTTTCGAACCTTTAGAAATTCCAATAATAACCTTCTCTTTCTACTTTTCTTTTTCATTTCATTATTTTTTTCTCCACTGCAAAATTTGTCAAAATATAGAAGCAGAATGGAGATCGAGAGATTTGCTAAGGAGAAAAGGAACAAAAATTAGAATTTTCTTTTTTTCTTTTGTTTTTTGTTTTGTTTGGGTCCCTTTCTTGTGAGTTCAGATAAGAGAAATAGAGAAAGAAAGAAATTATAATTTGTTAGTTATTAATTAATTGATTTTGGATATGAAAGATTTATGTATTTGGTGTGATTTTATTCTAGAAGAATTTTATATTTGGTGTGATTTTATCCCAAAAAAATTATATTTAATGTTTGAACTTTTCAATTTTTACTTTTTTCTGTAATAAAATGTTTGAACTCATTATTTTTTTTATTATATTTCAGTGATTTTGGTCAATGAATATTTACTTATAAACCAAAAATAATCACAAAACAACCAAAAAAACCTCAGAAAATTGATAGCTAAAGCAACCAAAAAACAACAAAAAATGCTAAAAAATCAAAAAAACAATCATTACAAAACAACCTCATAAAACTGAAGCAACAAAAAACCAAAAAAAATCACCAAAACAACCACAAAAACATTGTATAAATGAAATTAAAAAAAAAAGGTAAATAAAAAGAAAAAATAAAAAGAAGGAGTGAAAAAAATAAATAGAATTAAAAATAAAGAAAGAAGAAAGGAGTTGTGAAAAGGCCTTAGAGGGGGGTGAATAGAGCAATTAAAAATTATAAGGATAACTAGCAAATAATTAAGAAGTGAGTAAAGGAAGAAGAAAATCAAGGACACAATAATTTAAAGAATTCAAATTACAACAATTTTATATTTCCACATAACTTCTCCAAGTTATGATTTTAAATCACCCACCAATCTATTCAAGAGATTGATTACAAGAGTGTTTTCTTTATCTAAAACACAACCTTACAATCAATATTTGTTCTTAGTTCAACTTAAACCAATCTTAAGTGTTTTTTAATAAACATACACTCAAACTAACTATAAACAAGAATTATCCTCACTTCCCTTTTGTTATAACCTAAGAAATAGATAATAAGAGGTTTAATTCTAATCACAACCAAACACTCACAATAGAAATCAATGAACAATAAATTCTAGAGCTTTTTGGTAGCTAAGAGAGAAATCAATGCAATATTCAAAGTATTTAACTTCTTAAATGAAGTTTTCATACAATTTTTATAGTTGGAGTTTGAATTTTAACTGTTGGAGGCCATTGAAGTTGTACCCAAGCTTCTCTATCTTTATTAATTGTTCTTTCACCTTTGGTAGAGATTTCACTAGTCACGTTCATGACTTTTGATAAAAGTAGTCATTAAGGTAGCCTTGTGATCGTTGTTCAAATGCCACCTGAACTGTCATAGTTTGGTCATAGTCGTGACTCGGACCGTGAGCACCTTTGCCACCTTGATCTTTAATCATCATTGAATATCGTGCTCATGAGTTAGAGTCATAAGGTCAATCACGAGTAGGATTATGGTTGTGATCAAGCTCGTAAGGACCATTACACTAATGACTAGAGAAAGGACCTTAGCTTATGGTCCTAAGCTTCATTCATAATGGTGGTCACGATCATGACTGAGACCATAAAAGCTATTGGACTATTTTCTTATTTGCATGCCTTTAGTTATGGTCATGATGGGATACCATGAGTCTGATCATGAGCTTTATTGAGAGTATGATCACGGTTATGACCCGGATCATGAGGACTGTTGGACTACATCTCGTTGAAAGGGCTTTAAGGCTTCATTACATCACGACTGGGCCCGGTAGTGACTATGAATGTGACCTAGTAACACTTCAATATTTTCTTGATATTTTTTTAGCTCTCTTCAAGGTCTAACTAATACACACTTAAGCAACCATCATTAGCACTTCAAGATTATGTTATTGAAATCAAAACAAGGTTAGATAAAGTCTTAATGATGCAAATGGCTAACAAGTTGGTTTTTTTAAAGAATCACGTAAACTTGAAAAAAAAATCGCACGCGTGAAAACAAAACAAAACTAACAATATATTTTAGTTAAATACCATGTAAGGTGTAATTTTTCCTTAATTAATTATTAGTCAATTATGGCAAAGAAAAATGTTGAGGTAAAGTAGATTTCTATTGAAAATATGATTTATTGGATAAGAAAACAGTTAGCAAGGAAGAGAAAAGGGATAAAAAGAATCCTTCTAACAGATACTAGAGGGGCATAACCAATCATTCAACACAAGACAACTACAGACAATTTTAGTCAACAGTTTAACATTTTAGCTTCTTATCTCAATTCCTCTTTCAATTTTTAATTCATGATTTTATATATTCAAACTTTAGTTCTTTCAATGAAGTTTTACGGTCTATAATTTTTCAAATCTCCATTTTAGTTTTGCATAAATCTTAGCTTTTATATACATTTCTTTGTTGGCATTTTCATTATTAAGTTTAGTTGTATTGCTCACAATAGCTAATTTAAGGATCCTGTAGGTTTTAGGTCCCTTAACCTACATTTAGTTATTTGATTAGAAGTAAGATTAGGTTGATGAACCTCAAATAACCTAGCATACCCAAAAAATCATTATTTCAAGGACCAAAGAAAAACATATTTTGGCACGGTGGGTGGAACCCTATTGAAAATACCAAAAACTTAAGGTTATTTAGAAAAAAAAGTTGCTACTCGAAGTTACCCGTTGTAACAATAAGGTAAGAAAGAAACATTCCTTAACTTATTAAACAATTTAAGAAAAGTGTTGTATCTTCAAATTCCCAGCACAATCCAGAGACGCAAAATAACCTAACTAAATGGTATCCTAGTGGTGGTAATTCACAAGCTTTTATTTTATTGCCTAATATGAAATTATTTATAAAAGCACTATAAAGCTAAAGCCTAAAATTATAAGAAAGCCAGTCAAAGCTCATTCAAGTTATGAATAATATTATCAAAATAATAAGCATTAACTAATTACTCAAAGTCAACAAAGCCCCAACATATAATACAAAAGGCCACACTTAGGCCTCTTATGAAGCAAAATTTGAGAGAACATAAAAGCCAATCTTTAAAAGAAATTGAAGACTCTAGTTGTCATCCAATGTTTTTAGAGAAATATTTCCCACTACACAAAAAGAAAGAGAAAACTGATTATATTAAGGGAAATGGTCCAATCAATATGAGATCAATGCCCCCTTATCAATTTTATGGTTTTACTAACCCTGTCTCTCATCCTGGAGTTTATGATGCAAGAGTGCACCCAATAGGAGGCTCGGGGGCATATCAATAGGAGGAGCTCGAGAGAACTAAGCAAGGACTCCACCATTTCAGCAATATACCCTTAGAAACCAAGCCTCAATTGACATTGATACTATAACAAAGGTAGTGTAAGAACTCTACGACCTAAGTCTCAGATAGATAGGCCAACTTGAGTTTCATAACCGTACCTAAATGCCATTGATAGAAATAACTCATACCCTAAAGCATACAAAGTTCTTGAGTTCACACTTTTTTTGGGAGAGGATTGCTAAGTGTAGACGGTGGGGTTTAGCACGTGTCCACATTTTCAACGATCAAAGCACTGTGTGGACTCAGGGCCCACTAGGAAATACAATATTGGCTTTAAGCCCAAATCTAAGATGCAAGTCACCACCCGGATGAAACTTGGGATAAATTTTACAATAACTACATCCCGCAAAAGGCCACCAGTAACCGTCTTTAGAGACTAGGTTTGGAAATTGGGTGTGAACTTTTAGAATGTCCACCCAACCTTATAATTGGCCTCCGTTTGTGTTTCATGTTTTATTATTTCTAATTATTTAATTATTTCTTTATTTACATGCAAAAATGCAATTTCCTTCATAAAATTTTTAGATTTTGCATTGTAATATCCCGTATTTTTAAATATTTTTACACTGTATCGGGATATGCAGTGTTAATAATTTTTGTATATATATTACGATATTTTTACGAGTTGATATGTATTTAAAACCTATTTTAATTATTGTGTATTATTTAAAGTCCTTTACGTAAAATTTTCCCGGGACTTGCATTTTCGGAAAAATTTTCACATAAATAATTTACTAATAATTATTTTAAATATATTTATGGACTTGCATGAACTCATACGTATTTTTAAATTACTAAATAAAGCCTATGCGTATATATATTTATTTAATTAGGATTTAATATACTACTCTAATATTTTATTATTTGTTTATTAATTTTATTGTTATTTAATTATTTTTATTTATTATTAAATTTTAAAATATTAAATATTAAGTGTGTGGTGTGTGATTTTTCCCAAATATTTTATTAAAATTATTTTTTTATTTATTTTTGTTTTTTCTTTTTTTTTTTTCTTTTCTTTTCTTTTCTTCTTCTTCTTCTTCCTTCCCGAGCCCAACCCTCCTCCATCTTCCTCTCCCCGCTGCTACTCCGATCATCGGCCGTCAAAGTGCCTCCCCTGTGTGTTGCCGTCTTCTCCAGCTGCTCCGTCACCCCTAGCTTCCTTCCCTGGCGCCGGCTAGCTTCTTTTCTCCATTTCCGGCCAAAAGCTTCATTTCTTCTCACCTCGCGATTCCGGCCACCGTTTTTGACACCGCCGATCTCTTTCTTCTCCTTGAGCTCTAGTGAGTGTGATTCTAGCTTTTTTTTTAGCTGAAATGGTCTTGATTTGCTTAGGTTTCGAATTTTCGAATTTCGGCCATATTAGGATTTTTGATTTTTTGGAACTTTGAATTGGTTGATTAATGAAAAATCCCTTCACAAATGTTGATCCTAGTAACTTAATATAAATGTGTGAATTTTTGTATAATTTTTGGAGATTATTTTTATTTTTGGGTATTTTTGAATATTTTAATATTATTTTCTAATTTTCGGAAATTAATTAAATAAATTATGAAATTGTGTTTTATGATAAATATAGGTGTTTAAATGAATTATATAAATTTATTTGGAATTTTTATGAATTTCTATGTATTTATTTTGAATTTAATTAGTTTATGTAATTTTTGGAAAATAGGGTTAATTGTGTTTTTAATTGAAATTAATTGATTAATTGAGTTTAATTATTGATATTATTGATAAATATGTTGAGAAAATTAATTTTGGATAATTATACTATTTTTAGTGAATTTTTGAAGTAATTTTAGTATATTTATATATATAAGGGCATTTTGGTAATTTTACACAAAATTGGCTAAAAATGTAATTTAATTGGTTTTAATAGTTATTTAAGGTATAAAAATGATTTCTACAAATTATTTGGTATTTTTAACTAATTAAAACTATTTTTCGTGAATTATTTTCAATTATATATATAATATACGATTTTTCTAATAAAATGAGTTTTTATCAGTTTTTACTGTGTTTAAAGGTTAATTATGTAATTTCTACTTATAAAATGAATTTCTATGTTATAAGTGTATTTTTGATATTTCTGAAATTGTTCTGTGTTTGTGGACCCCGATTGGTAGACTGTAGTTTGGAGTCCGACCGAGGGGTTGTGAATGAGTGGTTGAGCTTGTTTTTTGAAGTGTATTTCTTTGCAGGGTCGGCTCTACTCTTTGAGTAGAGAGATGTCCGTTTTATAGGGGAGGTTCTGCCGAATTTTTGGTAGAATTCTCGTAAAACGTGATGTCCAGTCGAACCCTAATCCTGTTTCTATGTTTAATATTCTAGATCGAGTTCTAGGATTTTCTGTTAGGTTTATTCTGATGTCTGTTATTATTGTTTGTTTAGTTGCGCTGAGACCGAGGCCTAGTGGACCAGGCCCATTGGATCCATCTCATGGAGCGTACTAAGTGTAAGTTACTATATTATATATATATGTTTAGGGTGCATGATTTAGAAAAATATGTTTTATTTTGATTATCTATGCATGAATAATTCAATTATTACCTAAGTTTATTTTGGTTTATTTCCTGTATATTTTGAATTATATACATGTTTTATTAATAAATTATATTTAAAATGTTTTTAAATATATTTCTAGCTTAATTTATAATTTAATTGGATTTGTTTGACGTATATATACTCGAAATATACCTGGTTTACTTTTGGTATATTTCCAGTATATATATGGTTTATATTGTTATGTTATTTAAATTCATGCATCATTTATTTGTGAACGAATGTTTTATATTTGTTAATGAAGGATATCAATAGAACGTGCTACCTAATGGGCAGCACTAGAACCGAGTACGTACCGGTGCGCTTATAGCATTTAGGCTATATTACTAACCAGTTTGAGGATTTTGATTGGAATTGATTTATTTGATGTGTGAGATGTGATTTGGGTGTGATTGCTGGAGCTCGGTTGATCAAGTGTCTCGGGGCCAATCACACTGATAGTCAGACTGCTGGAGCTCGGTTGACTTAGTGTCTCGGGGCCAGTATACTGTCTAAATGGAATAAGTGGATATGTTTGGATTAAGTGAGCCTGTATGGCTAGAGTGTTGTCTAACACTGTTTGAGGTTTCGATATTCTAGGGTTCTATTTGATCCTTCATAAATGATGATTTTCAATGAAATATATATAAAATGATTTTATTGCATCTGTGTGTATTTGTCTGTATATATACATATTAGATATATACTGTTGACTGTATGCATTGTCATTTAGCATGCATGTATATATATTATAGTAATTCACTCAGTGAGGTCTGACTCCCCTCCGTTGACTAATTTTTCAGGAGAGTCATCATCTTCAGACCTCAGTAGTAGGCTTGTATGCAGGATTTCTTCTGCCCCAGCTTCTTTGTGTAAACTGCTTCTCTAAGTCTTGGGTTTATTTTATCTAGACACTGCAGTAGTCGTTAAATATTTAAAGAGATGTTGTATTATATTTGAACTGGATTTGTATTAAGATTTATATATATGAAATGATGAGGATTTGATTTAAATTCAGTTGGTGCATATGTTATTATTATATTTATGATTTTTATTTCCGTTGCATTAAATATTGTTATTATTATTATTGCATGTTTTATTTTATTTTTAGGCTTGCTACGGGTTCCGGATTCGAAAGAATTCCCGTTCCCTAGCGCCGGTCATGACCTCTGTTTTGGGTCGTGACATGCATGTAGGTCCACATTTGCAATTAATTCCATTTTCATGCAATTAAGTCCAATGTCAATCACATCATGCATTCACAATTAAATTAGCATAAAAATCAAAATAAATAAAGAATAATAAAAAAAAGAACAACAGTGATTAGATAGGCACTGTTCCAAACACCATTGCAAAAACAAAAAGGTAAATAAAGGGGCGACAATAGTTCTACAGCACTGTTGCGCCATAAAATTTTTTAATAAGAAAAGAAAAAATAAATAAAAGTAAGGGGGCAATAGCTTGAAAAAAAGCAAATAATAAAGAAACAAATTTTTCTATAAAACATAATAGTTTGCCACTAGAATCTTGTACAAAAAATGATAAGAGAGTACCCTCCAAATTAATGGCCCCTCAGCTTGAATTTTATTGGTATTGTTTCAGAGCCTATCAAATTGGGTTTTTTTTCTCTTTTATTTTTCTAGTCAATTGTTCCTCTCTTTTTCTTAGTCCCCTTTTCTCCTCCTCGCTTTTTTTTTTACCAGAGACCTTTTTTTTTGTATCTTACTCTTTCTCAAAACTAAACCCCGCTTCTCTCTCCATAAACTCTACACCTCTCTCTCCATTAACCTTCCAAAACTAACTCTCGCTCTCTCTCCATAAACCTGTTTTTTTTTTCTCTTTTAAAAAATCTCTTTTTCTTCATGTGTTTTTTCTTTTTACTCTCCTCTTAAAAAAAAGCTCTCTCTCTCTCTCTCCCCCCCCCCCCCCCCCCCCCTCTAACTTCCCCCTATTTTTGTAACTTCCCTACTTCCCACTAACAGTTATAAATTTAAAAAAAAAATTCTTTTTTTGGCCAAAAGCCCATTTGAAGAGTAAATTAGATTTAAGTTTTTTTAGTCATTACTTCAATGGGCTCATCATTTAGGTTTTTCATCATTGGACTTTTTTTTGGTTTCAAGTGGGACAAAACTAAGTGTCAACACTAAGTTCACTACACAATGTTGCAAACTAACAAATTATGAGAATTTTTGTAATTTCAAATTAAGATTGTTTCCTAACTCACTAACTGGTGCTACTTTCACTTAGCATGCAACACTTACAAGGAACTCTATATTTATATTTATGTGGTAGGAAATGGATAGAGCTTTCTATGCCTAGTCTTTTAGAATGGAGCCAAAAGTCTGTGTGATAGAACTGTCAAGAATGACATAGAAACCTGGAGAGAATATTGACTCTTTCATTGCTTTGTTCAAGAAAATAAGAAACCACTGTAAAATCTTCCTATTAGAGACCGAGTATATGAAAATGGCTCAAAGTGATTGGACATGGAGTTACAAAAGAAGTTCTAAGGAATAGAGTTCAAACACTTCTATGAACTCTCGACAAAAGTAGCAGAGTATGAGGAGCTCCTTCGAGAGAAAAATTAGAGAAGAAAAACAACCATGGGAACCTATTTTCAAAAGGTTCATCGTCCTAAAGTGGCTGTAGTAGATCTTACTACCCAAGGATCTTGTGTTTGTCCTTTGCTTATAAAGAAGATACTTGATCTGTGGAAGAAATCTCATGCCATAAATGCTCAACTATAGTATACATTTGAAGTGTCTAAAACTAAGGAGATCTTTGATTTTCAAGTGAAAGATAAATTTGTAATTGTTGACCATTTACATAATCATACTTAATCACCCTTATTTTGACTTTAACAAACTCAATTTTGAATCACTAATGTGTGTGATTTAAGTATGTTTAAGATAGATTCAAAATAAAGCTGATTCCATCTCAAATATATAAATAAAGCTCATTTAAAGCTTAAAAAATGAAGTTTTTCATGAAAACAGTGATAGTGAGCATCTCCACAATCCAAATCCTTTTAAATGCTTATTTAAAGAAAAGATATAGAAACCCTCATGATCACACAATAAGACAGCCACGCCCAACACTAATAGCTCTACATGTATATTAGACTTAAAACCTACCACTCACAACTTTTTTCTTGTTTTTTTTGGCCAAAAATAAAAATTTATTAATAACGAAAATAAAGATTACACAAACCATCCTAGATGCAGCCAGGGTGGTTAGGACCTTGATCCTTAGAAGATATATTCGAGACCTCCGTCCCCTTCCTAAGAGGAATTTAATTCCTTGAATATATTTGCACTTGAGAACCCCACCACCTACTAGTAAAACAAAGTGAATTCAATTCCTTGAATTTATTTGCACTTGAGAACCCCACCACCTACTAGTAAAAAAAAAAAAAGTCATGTATATAATAACAAGAAAAAATAAATAAATAAAGACTACACAGAGACCGAGTGATTTAAGATAAAATGCAAAATAAAGTTAAATCTAACATGATAACTTGCATAAGAACAAGAAAAAGTTAACTAAATTGTAGCATAAGAACAAGAAAAATCTATCTAAATTGTAGCAAGTTCTTAATTTGAGATCACCGATTGAACTCTTCACAAATCACCATTCTTTTTAAGCCGTAACAATGTAGACTTTCTCCATTTACTTCCTCCATTTTGAGTTCAAATTTTATGATTACTGAGGTCTACGAAGAACCTTTCAACATTATTAACATACTAATTGGAGTTGATTGAAGAGAAGAGAAAGATAATTGTCAATAATCACCAACCAATGTCTAGTAATCTCTCTAATAACTCAAAAGAGTAGATAAAATCCACAAAAATAAACTTCGAAAAAAAACAATGAAAGAAAAAAAATCAACTAGTTAAAAAAGAAAATTAAAATAGAAGAAGAATGGAAGGGTTATTCACCGGCAAATAGCTAGCAAACAGCCCCTCAAGCTCAAAATAAGTTTTTTTTTCCCCCTCTCTCTAGAGGCAGCTCCAACCCTAGTTCTCCCCTTCACACTATTCATAACTTACTACAAACAATTTAAAACCAAATAAAAATAAATAATAAATAATAAATAAAAACATAGAACGAAACTACAAAAGGAATTCAGATGTCTGTAGAATTCATTCTTGGTATCAAGATTCCTAAATATGTAATCTTCTCTAACTGTCGCATGCTTGTGGCATCAGCCAGGTTCATATGCACTCTATCCGCTGTCGTTTTGAGGCACTGCAATCATTGTCTTCAGGTTTATTTGAGATACCACCAACAGCATCATTTTCTGTGCTTTCTACATGCTTGAATGTCCAGCCAGGGAAATCAGACTCGGAGAACATAAAGGTAGGAGTTGATTTATAAAATGCCAATGGAACCTGTTTTACTCTTCGTCTAAGCTGCAATTTTGTCACCAAGCACAGAACCAAAGGAAAGAATAAACTTATAAGAGAGACAAGGAAAGCCTTTATTCTATAGCACAGACAACAAGAAGAAAAATCAATGATTCTGCACTTCTATATCCGAGATTTTACACACACCCTAATGTCAAAAAATCATAACTTTTCATGTTCTTGTAATTTCATCAATATTATTTTAATTTTGCAATTTTATCCACTTGGTCAAAATTGCTAAAAATCTGAATATATTTTATTATAAATCTGAGTTTTATTTTTTTCAATTTTTTTTCATTCTCACTTCCCAGGTCCTCTGTAAAAATGAAAGGTACAAAGGAATTATTCAGATGAGCATTCAGTTTTTTTCAGATAAAATTGCAACGAGGTTGTGCAGTTGACAAAATTTGGTGCAAAGTTAGGCTAGAATTGACAAAATCAAACTTAACATGCATCAGAATTTGCAGATTTCATAAATGATAACGAAAGGAAGCCCACACATGATACATTTACTCTCACAGTAACAGCAATTGTATGCGATAATGCCGAAAAGATTTAAGTCGTAGCTATTAAAGCACCTCCCCAATGGTCTCTTTACTTTAAAGAGCATCTTTCATTATAAACAGTAGAAATTTTTATTTAAGTCTATTATTTTATTTTATTTTTCTCTAGAAGGTATTAATGATTTTAATTTTTTTTAATTTTAATATATTAATTATAAAAATAATTAAAAAATAATAAAGAGCACAGAAACTTGCACTTAGTCAAATTTGGCTCTCTAAATGTAGAGAAGCAAATCAACTCTTTTATCTTAAAATTTAAAGAATAGAAAGTCCATTGGAGTTCTATTTTTTGGATTGACTCTTTATAATAAAAAGTTTGACACATAAAGTTGGAAATGCTCTTACAATCCTAGAATTTTAATGCTGAAAAAAAAAAGTAAAAAAATGAGAGAGATAGCGAGAGAGAGATTTAAGCTTCGGAGATGATACCTAATGCGCCTCAAACATTTTCAGATACCTAAAATAAAGATTTTATAACACCAGCACATCTCTAATGAATTGACCCAAGATAAATCAAACCTAATCATATATCCTGGATTCTTTCAAAGGAAAAAACACAATCATATACCTAATGCCCACTTATTTTGTGCATACTTCAAATATATATAATGGTGTTAATTATCAAATTAGCTACATATTGGCAAAAGATTAAGATATTACCTCTTCTCCAAATATTGTTGCATATGAACTAGAACTAAAATCATTAATGTTAACTTCAGTGGTCTTATCTCTGATTGTCAAGTCATTCTCCAGTGATAGAACAAACCTAATTGAAACAAAATAAAGTAGCATGAGACAGAAATGAGAACAGTATCACTAGCAGTTAATGATCAGGCAATAACATTACTTACCTTGAAACATGTGGGCAGTAGTGATGACGAAGGGTATCAATTTCCCATAAAGAGCTTCCTGTTCAAATATTGCTGTTAATGCATATAATTTAATAGTAATGTCCATTTTCCAACTCTCATATACACATACATATGAGAATATGGAAATTTCAAGCAGAATATAATATGAGAACAGAATGATGTGCTAAAACAGAAGTCACTACGTAACAGATTCTTCAAAATACAGGAGGTCTATTATCCAATATGTACTTTACTAGCAGCTAAAAGCTTGAATTGTCAAAGACCAAAGAAAGAAATTCAGTCTTCAATGGTAATTAAATCAATAATTATCATGTAGAGCCTAATGACAACTCATTACCATAAAACAAAGAGTAGCATCAGAAAAATTGTTCAGATCAATTCACATGGTAAATGTATGATTTAATTGTGTAATGAAGATACCCCAGCAAGCACAATTGATAGATATGAAATCAGGGCAGTAAAAACAAAGAGCAGTAACAGATTGAAGACCATACATCCATAACAGTTGAGACATGAGTATCAAAAAGGGAAAACCACTTGTATTATGTGGCCCTTCTTTGGAGGAATTACTGACAGAAGAATATAGAATGCAATATGCATAGCACTTCTCTGTTGACAATTTATATATTCTGCTCTAGGGCATCAATGATGCTATGTATCATTACTAACCTCTTGTTTGGTTCAATTCCCACTAAGATTCATTATAAATGAATTCTCATTAATGAAGTATATTTGGTTTAAATGATATTTTATGAAATGAATTCATTTGAAAATCCTAATAACTTTTTTAGAATTTGGTTTAGTAATAAGCAATTCCATAAAATTAAAATTTGGAATTGGAAATGACTTCCGCAAAAATTTCATTTAAACCAATCACACTTGGATTTGCAAATAAATTTCATAAAATTTTGTGGCATTTATTTACACCAAACAAAACACACACTAAGCACGCCAACTGAAAGAAAACAAATGTATGAAAAATAAAACTTTTGTACGAATTCAATCTAATGAATAGCTATATTGGGATGCTTTTGTCAGACAGATGCAAATGAGCTGGCTAATTAGCATGCAAGGCAATTTCAAGCTAATTGGGAACGGTACATACTCAAAGCACTAGACTTTATAGGGTTGCTTTCCTCATTATTAAAATAATCAATGCCAGGTTTTCTGGCAGAAGCATGACTCCCATTTCTAGAAATACTTGCATTGCCAGCATCCTCCTCTTTTTCTTCTGAATTATCAGCTGCATTTTCATTAACATCATCCTGAAATAAATAACCCAATAAAACATAATAATTAATTAAAGAAGCTATTTTATTTTGGCTTATAATTCCCAAGTCTTATTTTTATGCAATTCTCTATGTAGCAGTTATCTTCAGAATAGATCACATTCAATTAGGTAAATCATTTTACTATTTTTCTTTTTCACTCAAAGGTACAATCATTAATCATGCATTCACAAATGCCAATATAAAAATCCATAATACACTTGTCACATGCTTCTCTCAAAGGGGAAGATGACCATAAGAAGGCACCCTTTCTGTGTTTAAAAAAAATGTGAACATATCTTTTAAATTGTCCATTCAATCTGCAAGATAATATACAATCCAGGTTTATGACAATCAGATAGATTTCTTGAAGGGAGAAAATCGATTAAAATACATTTAACTTTTTCTGCACAATAAAGTGATATAATCATCAATGAGGATAAAAGGGAAGTGTGATATAATTCACACTTCAGTCCTTGAAATGGGAACAAATAAACAAAGCCAGCTCACACAAATGTATATTAATTCGATACAATAATAAGACTGTAGTATTACCCGGTGCACCAAACAATTGATAGATGGATGCCTCCTCAAGAGATTGTGAATCAATGCAATAATAACCACTGCTCCTGAAGGAGGGACTACAAGAGCTAATCTGCTCAATTTCTTAGCAAAAGCAGCAGCCAAATAGGCTGGAAGGAGTGATGACTTCAAGCAGGAGTCAAGAAGCTGCATAGAGATAGTCATATGTCAATAATAATGTTTAAAAGATAAACCTGTGCTAATGCATTGAAGTTTCATTTTATATCCAGTATCAGTTGATTGGAGTTCATAATCTGCATGGCATTTATCTACTTCAGGACCATGAAGACACATATCAAAGTTCTCTTGTCCTTATTTCAGATTTGAATATACTTAACCAGATAACAATCACTTCCAACCTTGGATGCAAAAAACATCAAAGCATTAAAGGTTAAGCATGCACAATATGAAGAAGCTCAATGAAGTTGATAATCAAACCAAACTATGTAATATACATATCAACAGAGGCACAGTTTTGTGACATTTTTTCATGAATCCATCCACATGTCAAACATAGAATTGCATTTTGAGTTCTAATTTGATTTTATCACGTATCACTCAAAAATAATATTATAGGTCATTAAAGAAACCCAACATTGCCAGAAAGATTTAGGTTTATAGTCAGCATTACCTGAAAAAATTTTGCCCTGTGTTTCGCCATAAAGACAGAAGGTGATAATAAAGCATATAATTTTTCGTAAAAGTTAGGATACTCTAAGCCATGCTGAGTCATGAGAACGAAAAGGCTGCTAAGGGCCATTACACTGACAACACCACCAATATCATATGATCGTGTTAAGAAGTCACTGCATAAAGTCAGATAAACATCAGAATTTAGAAAATGATTTTAAGGATACCATATCCTCAAGAGGAAAGCATTTAGATATGAAAGTATACCACAACGTCAAAGGATTAGAGATGTAAGGAATGACAGCCTGATGGAGAGAAATGAGAACCTGGGCATTAAACAAGGATGTGAGAGAGAGCATAACATTAAACATGTGTTAGAATGACCAAGGTAAAGCACAGTCAAAGAAAATTTACAAATGAGATTATGCCAGTGCACATCTCATTTCTTCAAAAATTAAAATTGTGGAGTTTTATAATCAGTAATAAATCTTCAAATGAGAAATAAAATCAGCACAAAAATGATAAGAGAAAATGACATTAACCTCCTTGAGGTTAGGTCTAATTTACATTTTAAAACCTCCTGTTTTAAAATCGAATATTAACCTCCCTATAGTTTCAAAATCGAACACTTAAGGACTTTTGTTGACTTTTTAAAAAAAAATACGATTATACCCTTATCTTCTGTAACAGCAAATGACATTAGCCTCCCTAAAATTAGATATAATTGGCATTTCAAAACCTCTTATTTCAAAATCGAATATTAACCTCCATATAATTTTAAAATCAAACATTTAAGGACCCTTATGGACTTTTTTTTTCAAAAAATGACCATTATACCCTTGTTTTAACATGTCTTCTCTAATCCCATTACATATAATTCATAGCATTTACCCCAAAGTTTATGTTTGAATAACAATGAAAATTGATGAAATTACTTTCAAAATATACATTTATAATTTTTTAAAATTTTTTTAGTTTATAAAAATTATTTATTAATATTTCTTGAAAAATTTTTAAAAAAGTTAAAAATAATTTTTATGGATCTAAAAATTTTACAATCAATCTATATACATTTAATAAAAAAATAAAAAATTTCTATACAAAAAAAATTTATTTTAAAAATTAAAATCTAAAAAATTTTTAGGTTTACAAAAATTAAAAGGAATTAATAATTAATAATTTTTAGATCTATAAAGAAAATTTTAACTTTTTTAAATTTTCTTAAAAATATAAAAATTAGAGAAAGGTAAATGCTAGAGATTTTATGTAATAAGGTTAGAGAAAACATGCTATGGATTATATGTAATGGGATTAGAGAAAACATATATTAAAACAAAAATATAATGGTTATTTTTTATAAAAAAAGTCAATAAGAGTTTTTAAGTGTTTGATTTTAAAATTATATGAAGGTTAATATTCGATTTTGAAATAAGAGATTTTAAAATATCAATTAGACCTAATTTCAAGGAAGTTAATGTCATTTGCTCTTACAGAAGACAAAAGTATAATGGTCATTTTTTACAAAAAAGTCAACAAAAGTCCTTAAGTGTTTGATTTTGAAACTGTAGGGAGGTTAATATTCAATTTTGAAACAGAAGATTTTAAAATGTAAATTAGGTCTAACCTCATGGAGGTTAATGTCATTTTCTTAAATGATAATGATTATAGTACATCCATTAACCAAACTACATAAGATTAATTCATAATGGTTTTTTACATAATAAATGTTTAAAAAAATTGTTCTAATAATTGCATCAATCTTATGTAAATCTACAAGTATTTAAAATTATTAAGACACATCACAACTTCACTTTATAAGTTAGAAGCTTATTATCTAAAGATAAAAATTAAGTTGATGGATATTAAATTAAACGTGCAAACAAAAACATTAAGTTATCTAATGTAACAGTAAATTGAAAAAAAAAGAATAAAAATGACTAAACATTTCAAGCAAACAGCAAATAAAACACAAAATCTGCAATATAATATTAAAAAAAATTAAGAGATAAAAAAATAACATTAATTGACACTTCTAAAATTAGAGAGAAAATTTAAACAAAAACCCACCGATTTGCATATAAAAAAATAACTCAAAAGGCTGATTTATGTTTTTTTTTTTTTTTTTTTTTTTTTTTTGAGTATGATTATATCCAGTTTGTTTTTGTTTTGAAGAAAATTTTTGGTTTGAAGAAAACATATGTGCATGATCAACTGTCATTGTAACACATGAAACAATAATACATACCAGTTGCTATACCAATGAAAAAAAAAAAATTCAATTCTTATACCATTTACAAAAACACATCTGATTCTTGTAGAGTTTTAGTTTCATTAAGCTTCTTTATACTCAGGTATTTTAGCTTCTTAGATATACATCTGGTTACAGATTGGATTGTTAGAGAATTTAAGTTTAGTGTATACACGCACACACACATATATGTTGAAGCAAGAAGATCCACTGCTACCAGGTATGAGCAATAGAGATTTACAACTTGCCAAGTAAGATGAACTGACAGCCATTAAGTAAGATAAATCTTGCAAGACATGGAATGCTCGGAATAAAAACCCAAACAATGTAATTCTCATCCTAAATAAAAAATGCAAGGACCTAAGTCATGAAGTCTGTTACATGGACTTTGATTGGTAGAACTTATAATTGCTAGTTTTAGAAGGTTTCTGGAAAATCCAATACTTTCCATTACAAGATCAATTTGAAACAAATAGCAATATCTGGCCTTAGGGAAAAATAAACCATGATACTTAGATTCCATTCATTAGAAGGGTTTTGGAAAATCCAATACTTTTCAATACAAGATCAATTAGCCTTAGGGAATAATAAACCATGATATTTAGATTGCATTCATTACATAAATGAAAAGATAACTCCGTGACTTAGAACATAATTAGTTTTTACAATGCAAGCCTCAGCCAAGAGAAAGAAAATGGGATAATTACTATTACCCCTAAGGTTGGACCATAATTACTACATCCCTTCTTTTTGAAAAATTATTAAAAACCCCCCTTAGTTTTAGATTCGTTAAACAATCCCCCCTCTGTTAAAAAGTGTAAGAATATTCTTGGGATATGTAGTTAGTCAAAGGTCAAAATGTCTATATTTCCAAAAATACCCTTAAAATTTTCCAATTTAAAATAAATTTAATTAAAATTAAAATTTACAAATATTTTTAAAAATAAAATGCAAATATTTTTATACGGTAACAATGTAAAAAATGTAGGATTTAAAAAAATAAATTAAATACGGTATAATATTATAATTTTAATCAAAGATTGAGAATAAATATGTATTTTTATAATATTTAATTTTAACACATTTTTTTTTAAATTTTAATTTAATTTGATTTGGTTTAATTAAATCATAGCTTAAAATTGAAAACAAGAAGTTAATTAAGGGTTGTATAATACTATAGGTTTAACAAAATGAGAATAAATTTATCTTTTTATTTAAGTTAATTTTTTCAACAAAATTTTTTTTTGTTGAAGTTATAATTTTTAATGTAATTTGATTTAATTTAATTATAGTTATTTTTATTATATTTAATGTTATAGTAGTATAAAGGAAAAATAAATGATTTTTTAAAAAAAAATAAAAAAATAAATTAGATATGGTATAGTATTCTAAATTTAATTAGGTATTGAGGGTAAATATGTCTTTTTCATATCATTTAACTCTTTTTTTAATAGAGAGGGGAAATTGTTTAGCGAATTTAATACTAAGGAGGCTTTTAGTAATTTTTCAAAAAGAAGGGACGAAGTAGTAATTATGGTCAAACCTTAGGGGGGTAATAGTAATTATTCCAAAAAAAAACTATTTGGCATTTAATAGCGCTTCATTTAAGTTGAAGGATAGGGTCAAAAGCTTACCTCTTTATACACATCCACTGGAAGGGGTAACCTAAGAAAAGAAATCCATGCCTTGGTGAACTTTAATTTCATCTTTTTGCTAATCCTGGCAGCAGATAAACCCTAAATAAATTTCAAGCATGGAAAAATCAGCACACACTAAAAAGTTCACAAAGAACTTGGAGCATCCAGAGAATTCACAAACAAAAAGGAAGTCTGATAGATAAATTGGCATAAAATATCTGGATGAATATGATTTAATAACTTACATTTTTCTGATCTTTATCTTGAATTTTTGAGAGTTCAGAAACATCCTCAAACTTGCCCTTTTTCAATAAGAATCCTGGTAGGTGCAGAAATTTCAAATTTAAAATTTTAGAAAACCACCAAAGTACCAAATTTGTAAAATGAAGAAGTTGCAGGGCAATAAAGCTATTTAGAGTTTTTTTAGGTTTCTGCAATCATCAGCCAACTTTCATGCGAGTTCATGAATAGCATCTTTACTTTCCAGGAGGAGCTGGCATCACATGCATGTATGTTTACATGCATAAATTATCCTGAAACTGTTGAACCAAATCTATAAAGGCCACAAAATAGTCACCTGAGCCACTCCACATATCATAATCAGAATTCTCTTTTGGGTCCTCTAGTTTGGGGATGCCTGATATAATATGATGTATCTTGCGAATAGATAGATCCATGCTGCAAGGAAACAAAAATGGTTGAATGTTTGGTTGGCACATTGTCAACAAATCACAGCAACAGATGTAAATTATAAAATTAAGAGCACGGAAAAACAGACATAAACCTGCTGCACCATTTGTACAATGCACACAATAAAAATCAGAGGCACCAACACAACTGAGGCAAAATACTCTATGTAGACTGAAGAGAGTAAAAGCATGAAAGGAAACTGGCTACTGACTTTACTAGTTTTCAATTCTGAATAATTGGCTTAAAAAATTCTACGGATCTAAATATTCCTAAGGAAGTCCCACACATCAAATTGGAACCAAAGTAAAAAATTTGCACACAACACTATCTTTGAAATGAACAAAAAAAAAAAAGAAGTACGTATGTACAAACCTTTGCCTTGTATGACAATCATCATCTCCATTGGCACTCTTAGTCTTGTCATCTAGAAGTAAAAAAAATTCAAAAAATGATTGGAAAAACAAAAAAAAAATACTACACAAAAGGGGACTGAATGAAAAGCATTTATAAAATTATACCAGAGCTGTTTTTTTCCTTCAAAGTTTTAGCAAGATTTTCAAGGCTAATGTAAGTGAAATAACTGCTCCAAGCACAAAATAACAGATTCTCAGTAAAATATGACTCATTGTCAAAAAAGAAAGAACAAAATAGAACTAAAAGATGAAACCGAAAAAAAGTTAAGAATTCAAATAAATCGAATCTTGTGCTATCTTATAGGGAAACCTGAATGGATGTGATACCAAAGAACACACAAAACTGAAATGTGATGTGAATACCAAACACAAACACAGATATCAGTTATAAAGTTCGAAGAGTGGACAATTTTATATTTCATGCAGACACAAATGAGTAAATCACTAGCATTACTAGAAAGTAGAAAAATGCAAGAATTATATTCTATTCTACTTAGCTAATTCTAATGTCTTGAAAGTTGATGGTTGCTAGAATTCAATTTTTTTCAACTTAAGAACAAAAAAAAAAGCATCTTGGAAGACATGACATTATGCTTAATTTGACATTAATAGAATTCTTGCAGACAATTTACTCCAAAAAGAGTGTATAGTGTTTAGAAAATAAAAATAAATAAACCAAGACTAGAAAGCAGAGGGAAGAAATGATTCTAATTAGGCCAGAAGATACCGGATATCAATGTACTTGAAATACTTGGATACAAGCAAGTCTAACACAAAATCAACTGCGTTCACAGAGTGAACCTGCAAGCAATCAAAGTACAAGAAAAAAAAAAGAGATCATAATTTATAAACAGACAATTACCTGAACAAAAGCAGTATTTCTTTTTTCCATTTGCAAATTGCATTGCTCTATAATTGGGAAAATTGCTAACTAACAACTTACTAAATTATGTAGTAATCGGTGATATAAAGCCGAATGAAATCTTCCTGCATTCCCAAATTTCACAAATTCCATGACCGAATCCAACACAACTTCCTAATCAAAACCACTAAAACATCAAAATATCGAAAAACCGTTAAAAAAATAAAATTCACAACTAGAAGGGGGAAAAAAACTCACTCTCAAAGCATCGTCAACCTCCGGCAACAGAAGAAGATCGAGAAGCAACCTAACAAACTCATCGAACTTCGAGCGAAGCCAAGTCCTGTAAATAACTTCAGCATCATCATCCGCCATCATTTTGGTCCTTTTGTTAGAGGAAGAATAAGAAGAAGGGAGAGAAGGGAGGAGAGGAGTGAAGAAGGAGTGGAGAGAGAGGAGAGATTCCAGAACGAATTGAGGAGGGAAATTAGGGGAGATGAAGGCGAGAAGGAGAGGAAGGTTGTTAACGTGAGTTGTTGAAGAGAGCAGCTGTTGGCCTAGGGTTTTCACCTCTTTCAGTGTATGTTTTGCTTTTGATTGTTTTGAATCCATTGTCAGTCGTTTGGAGGGAATGAGATAATGCAGAGAAAGTATTACGTTCGCTGGTTTTGTTCCAAAAAAGAGGGTTTTAGGTTTCAATACCTGTTTCTGTTCTTGCTTAAGTTTAGCCTCTTGGACTGAAATGCCCTCAACTCATAATTTGCATTCTACAAGTCCAATTTCACTAATAAATTTATTTTAAATAAAATTTTATATTTTATTATATTATATTTGATATAAATTTAAAATAACATATAATTTCACCAAAATTATAATTCAATATATAATTTCAATAATATCAATAAATATACTCAATTTACCAATTTATTTCAATTAAACACATAATTATTTTTCAAAATTACATAAACTTAATAAATTCCAAATAAATACATAAAAATTCATAAAAATTACAAATAAATTTCTATAATTCATTTCAACTCCTATAATCACCATAAAACACAATTTCATAATTTAATTAATTAATTTTCAAAAATTAGAAAATAATAATAAAATAATAAAAAATTCACAAAAATTAAAATAAACTCCAAAAATTCTAAAAAAATTCATAATGTAGATTAAGCTTCTAGGAACAAAGTTTGTGAAGGAAGTTTTCATGAATCAATCAAATTGAAGCTAAAAAAAATTTGAAACCTAAAATGGATGATTTGAAGAAATTGAAACCTAAGCAATTCTAGACCAAATCAAGTGAAACAAAGCTTGGAATCACACTCACCAGAGCTCAAGGAGAAGATAGAGACTAACGGCATTAAATTTGGTGGCCGGAAAGTGCTTGATCGGAGCTAAGTCGATTTTTGGCTCCTTGATGAAAATCCGGCGAAACAATGCCAAAAATGGGAGCTTGGGACGTCGGGAATGGCTGGAAGGGAAGGTGGCACACTGGAAAGCACAGTGACAGGAAGGAAAATCAGCTTGAAATGGCTGAAAATGGCTGAAAACGTTTTGGGAGGAAGAAGATGAAGGAGGGGCAAAACTGTAATTAAGGCAACTTTTGTTTTTTTTTAATTAAAATTTGTGTACATATATATATATATATATATATATATATATATATATATATATATATATATATATACACACTATATTATAGTAATATATATATTCCCACACACAAATAATACTCACCACACAAATATTTTAATATATTTAATAATTTATACAATAAAATTAATTAATTAATACAAAAATTAAATAATAAAATTAAGGAAATTAATTAAGCTCTAATTAAGTTAAATAAGTACACATATATACAATTGATGTTAGCACTTTAAAATTATATATGAGTTCATGCAAATTCATAAAACTAGTCAAAATAAATAGTATTAAATTATTTACGTGTCAATTTCCCCGAAAATACAATTTCCGGGAAAATTTTACGTAAAGTACTTAAAATAATTAAAATTAGCTTTAAACAAACAACAAACTCATAAAATATCATAAATATATATACAAAAATTATTAACATTGCATAACCCGATGCAATATAAAAATATTTAAAACTTGGGATATTACAAAGAAATAAAACAATAACAAACAATATTCAAAGACTTGGAGGTGGATATTACAATATAGAATAGAACAAAAAAATTATTAACACAAAAAAATTATATTAACTATGAATGCAATGATTGGAGAATATGACCTAAAATCCTTAAGAGCAACTCTCGTTATCAAATAAGGGCATATCCATCTAGAGTTTACAAGCACTCTCATATCATTATAGAAATAAACAAAAATCATGAAGTTCTTTGCCAATTCTTTGATCCCTCAAAGTGGATTTTTGTCTTCAAGTACTTTACTAACCTTTAAATGAATTCAATTGTTGTTCCATCAAATATTCTAACTCTTGTTGTGAATATTTGACTAAAACATCATATATGGTGATCAAGCATATATAACACAATTAAGTACTCAGTTGAAATCAAATCATTTATTTAACAATGCAAAACAAATAATATAATTCATTGAAACTATCATCCATTGCAATTCCAACCTCCTAAACAATTAGTCTTGAAACATAATTAATAATAGCATAAACATAATAAAATAATATTCAAACACCAAGATAATTATAGAAAGGAAGAGTTAGAAACACTTAGAAACAAATTTAGAGTCTTCAATAATCTCTTTAGATAATAACTTGATGAATGAAAATGTCTACAAGGAAAATGCTCTTTTCATCTTCCTTCAATATTAACTTCAAGTTCCAACTATGAATGTTCTAATAATAATATTTATTTCTTTCTAATTTATAATTATATCTATCTATATCCTTTTGTAGAGACAAAAATAAAGTACTTATATATTCTGAAGTTGATAACCATAGGGTACAAGTCATGACAAACAAAAAGCTATAATTCTTGGTGAAGGATCACATTGCTTCAACATTGGTAGTTACTTCAAGGGCATTTTCGGCAATCCAGACGAGTGAATTAGGTCTAGCTGTCTTTATGAAAGTTATAGCCTTATGAATTAGCTTTCTACAACCACTTGAATCCGAGTCCTATAGAGTAAGTTATGGTCAAAAGAGTGCAACATGGTCCAGAGGGTTGTGTCTCTTCACACCGTGCCAAGTCGTCACGATGTGACGACTCGTGACAGAGACATCTTGTGTCGAGTTATGACAATCCAAAAACACTCCAAAGCTTGCTTCCTTCATTCCTTTAACCTTGAATGACTACTTCAATATGTCCATATAACTTTTATAAGCTTCAAACAAACTTCAAGAACATCTATAAGTCATTCAAATTCATATAAATTTATCAAGAATAATGGAGATCAAAAGCATTTGTAATTATGAATGAAATGCATGAAAACTAAACTAAAATGTGTACTAAATGCAACCTAAATATGCATCAAAAACTACTATGGTAATTGCAATGTATCAATCACTCTAAAAAATAATGTCAAAAATAATATTTTAAATATTTTCATAAAATTTTTATTTTTTTTATTATTCCACACAATTAAAATAAATTAAAAATAAATATGCACACAAAGAAGGGGAGGAGAAAAGAATTACACTCTTTTTAACATGCAAGATTGCAAAAATAAATAAAAATAAATAAAAATAAAAAATAAAGGATCTATAAACCAAAGCAAGCTAATTGGTGACTAAATCATCACCCTAAATTATTCCTGAAAAATTAAGGTTAATTATCTCCTCACAAAATAAGAAACCTGTAAAAGAAACCCACCAAGTTAAATTCTTTAAAATAAAGTAAAATAAACAAAAATTGAGCAATTGTATTTAGCCTTACAACATATAATTAACAAATGAACATCAATACAACGAAATAAAATATAAAATATCACAAAAATGATAAATAAAAAGAAATGCATAAATAATCAAGGCTTCATGAAAAGCATGCGAAAATTAAATACAAATAATCAAATTGAAATAAACCATTAAAATAAATATGCAAAAGACATTTTAAATATTAAAAGGCATTGCCTAAATTAAAGTAAGACATTTTGCAAACTAAATGAACTCTAAAAATAAACAGTATTACATTTAGCAATAACAGAAAGGATTACAACAAATAATCATATGGATTTGACATTATTAAAATATTTTAGATAAATAGCTCATGAATTAAAAGACAGAACAAGATAAAAAAAATAGAAGACCGAAAAAGAAAATGGCAACGCCAAATTGTTAAGGCGTTGCCCTAGGCCACTAGGGCAATGATTACATTGCCTCAAGCCACAAAGGTGACACCACTTTGGTAAGGCATCACCTTAGTTCTTATTCAAAAAAAATGATTTAAATCCTTTCCTTTAAAAAAAATAGACGTAAAGTTATGAACTATCACAAATAAAAACACAACCTTAATGAGTGACCACAAATAAACACATTTATACAGAAAATCTCATTTAAAAAATCAAAGATGATAAAAATAACACTATGAAATCAAAGTGAATCGGAAGGTCTTATTGTTCTAGACTGACTTGATCCCCTAACTGCAGCCCTCAGAAGTGAATTTTGGTTCTACCACTATTCTGAATGCAAAGTCAACCTCTGTCTTGTGAAAAGTGGACCGTTAAAGCCTTCTTCTCCTTCCTTCTTTCTTCTTTCTTGCTTTTAGCTCTGTTGCTCCTCTATTAGCATTTTCTTCTTTCCAGTTCTCTGTTCTTTTTGCATAATTTTTTTTAGAATGGCCTCTCCTTTTTTTCTTTTTTTCTTTTTCTCTCTTTTTTTTTAGTGGATATGATCAAAGAAGAAAAACTAAGGTTTATAATGCCAGAAGAAAACATTGAATCCCAATCCCAATATTAACCCTTTATATTTAATTTGATTTTTTTAAAAAAAATCTCTCTCTCATTCAAGCATAACATAGTGTGCATAAATCATAACAAATTCATAATCATATAAATCAGGAAATCCGACATTTATTAATACTAAGAAAAATATTATTCCAAATTATTATAGCCTCAAAAGATGATAATTATTCATAAATGTTCAAATTCAAGTCAGCTTCAATTTGCACTCTGAAGCAGTATAACTCTTTGAAGTCCTTTATGCTCATATTCTTCAATTTATTAGCCATAGCTGGAATGCATGCTTCTATGGCTAAAATCAGTTGATAAGATTCTACAGGTCTATGCTTCATCTAGACTAACTTTTCTCTCCATCTAGTCAAGAAGCTTGTGAAGGACTCATTCAATCTTTACTTTGTATTTTGTAACTCTTTAATAGAGACTTCAAATTAAGAGTTCAACCCATATTGCCTAATGAAGTCTAAACACAACTCTTTCCAATCTTGTTAAGCATGTGCATCCAGAGTGTAGTACCATTTGACAAAAGCTCCTTCTAAGTTTAGTGGAAATTATTTGACAATTTGAGCTTTAGACAACCTTGTGGCCTTCATATATATGATGTACTACTTCATGTGCAGGTGAGGATCATCAGTGCCAGAGTATTTCTTCATATTGGAAATTTGTATTTTGAGGCAACAATTCTTATTCCTCTAAATCCAAGTCCATATTGGCAAAGTTAGAATTGAGCCCATGCTTTTTCATTAGAATCTACAGTTGGTCCATCTGCCTTTTCATGTCTTTCATCCATTCTGACTCAATTGGATCTACTGGTACTTTTATTTTTTCTTTTAGTGGCTCACCAAGAATAGTTCTAGTTTCATAGTCTTTCTCATTAAAGGGCATTTTTCCTACTATCTTAGTAACCATGTCTCAGATCATCTGTCATGTCTCATCCTTGATTTCTTACAAAAGTTCTTGCTTGAAAGATTCAAAATTAAAATTGGAGGGTCTTGACATTCTGCTCCCTTGTGAAATGGTCTTAATTATTTGATGGGGTCTTTGATATTGGTAGGCCAAATTACCTTTGATCTAGTTCTAAATAAAAAGAGGCTTTTGGCTTATGAAAAATGCAATTTAAAAGAAATTAAAATGAATATCATGTATAAATGAAATGCAGGGTATTTACAATTACTATTATTTTTTTTATTTATGTTCAAATATTACAAACACAAACAAGTCACATAGCAATGCCTTCTATCCTTATTCCTCCCACACACATGTTTAATGGTGAGTCTCTTTCCTAGGATTTTTGGTATGGGTTTTGATTATCATCAGGGGATAACAAAACCAACATATGAATATTCTCTCAAGACAATAATAACAAACAAGTAGCAAATCCTTTAGATAAAACCAAAGTCCAGTATAATGGGCCATAATAGTTAGGTAAGGCCTAACCTAAAATAGTCTATCATTGATGGGCTTGGGCTTTATAAATAAGACTATTATATGGCATCAAACACATTCATTTTAGAAAATCTTAAAGGAAGTTTCTAGGTCACTACATGAGCTGAGTCTTGGGTGAAAAAGGCTTCAACTCCCATAGTGATATACCTACATTACGTCTCCCCATTTAAGGGTCCGCACAACTTAGGATGGGTACGTGGTATAAGTGACAGTAGCCAAATACTTCACCACTAAGTTTGAGTGAAACATAGGCAGCAAAGCAATGTTTATTATTAGGTTATTCAAGACTGAGTGCACATTGTGTGAAAGGTGCTGTGAATGCAAAAGAAATAACAAAATAATTAAAAATGATAAAACAGAAAATACTGGGATTAATTTCTCCATCCTTAATGAAGTCGCCACTGTAGGTGGCGGGGTTCAGCATACGCCCAAGTGTTTAGTGACTACGGCACTATGTGGGCTCATGACTCACTAGGAAATACAACATGGGCTTTAATGTTACAATCCGAATTTTTATAAATTATTAAATTAAGTTTTGGGATTTGCAATGTTAATAATTTTTTTATGAATTTGTTATATTATGGTTATTTTGTGAAATTAAATTAAATCCAAGTGCTGTTATTTTCTTTATTATATTGTGGCATTATTAATATTAATTTGAAATTTTAAACTTAACTTTATTGTTATATATTATTTAATATTATTATTAATTGTGAATTATGTTAATATAGTGTATTTTATTATATTTTAATATTGTGGTGAGAAAATTTTTATACGATTGTTTTAATAAAATAAAATTATCTTTATATAAAAACATTTTTTTTCTCTTTTCTTTTTCTCTCTCTTTTCTTTCCTCTCTCTTTCCTCTCTTTCTTTTCTTTCCTCTCATTTCCCTCCTTTTTCTTCCTTATGCTGCTGAACCAGTGAACACTTCCAGACAGCAAGTCACCATCGCCACTGCTTTTCCTCTACTCGCCACCGCCACCACCTTCTCTTCCCTTCCTCTTCCTCCCGCCATTGGCATCTTCTCCTCCCTCTCCCCATCGGTTTCTCTCGGCATTGTAAGCTTCCAAAGACCATCGGTGTTGTTTCTGGCAACACCAGGGGTCGAGGTTGGTCTCGTTTGAAAGCTGGTGTTGTGGGCTTCATTTCCCCTAAGGAAACTTGCTCGAACAACTTCGAATTCAACTTCAATTTTAAATAATTCATTCTAGGATTCTTAGTTCCAAAAACGTATTCAAATTCAATTTTGGAGATAGTTGCGATTTAGACACTATTCCGAGCTTGATTACTATTCACTGATACTGTTCCTCGGCTTGAAAATGTGTTTTATTTTTAATAAATTTTACAATTATGTTAAACATATTATGTGAAGAAAGTTTATTGAAATTATGTTTTGAATATTTATTATGAATTTTTGAATGTTTATGTAAACACTGGATTTTTGGAAAAATTGGTATAAATTAGTAATTTTTATATTTTAATTAAAATTATTGTTAATTATTATGTTTTGGATAATTTTTGAGTAATAAATAGTATTAAAATAATTTTTATGAATTATTTACTATATTTAGCTAATTAATAATAATTTTCAGAAATATATTCGAATAATGGTTTTATATATTATTTTTATAATTAAATGAATTTTTAGTTATTTTTATTATATATTTGGGCAATTTAAATAATTATTTGTAATATATGCTATTTAAGTTTGAATATTTGAAAAATATATTTTGTTAATATTATTTAATTATATTTAGGATTTTATTATTTATTTTGAAAATAAATATCTTTCATGCTTTTGTTATTTAAATAAATTAAATTGTGGTAATTTATGATTTTTATGAGTTTTGATGAAGTATTGGTTTTATTATTATTTTATTGATTTTGAGTATGTTGATTCTTGGTTGGACAATAAATGTAGTTTGAGGATCCAACCCAAGGAGTTAAGCATTTTGAGTATTTGAAGTATATTTACTTGCAGAATTGACTCTACTTTTAGTAGAGAAACGTCCGTTTTACAAATAAGACTTTGTCAAATTTTTTGTTGAATTCTCGTAAAACATAACATTGAGTCGGTCCTAAGTTTTGAATTTTTGTCGAGTTGTGTCCTAAATTGAGTCATTCTCTAGAAATTCTACAAGTATAAAAATTAGGATTTCGATTCTAATATATTATTGTTATTATTTTCTTTAGTTGTTTCGCGCGCTAGGCCTATCAGACCAGGCCAGTCGAGCCAAGGTCGAGGAGC
This sequence comes from Mallotus nudiflorus, assembly GCA_947683625.1. Lineage (NCBI taxonomy): Eukaryota > Viridiplantae > Streptophyta > Magnoliopsida > Malpighiales > Euphorbiaceae > Mallotus > Mallotus nudiflorus. The sequence continues at coordinate 3,912,339 of CANTUR010000275.1, read as the reverse complement.
ATACTTAAATTGTGAGTTATTATTATTTGTATACATTGCATGTAGATAATATATTGTAAGCATCCATATTTTGAATAAATATGATTTTTCATTATGTTTTAATTCATTAAATTGTTATTATATGATTATTTTGAGTATATATATATATTTTCATATATATTTACATGTGATTATGTAATTGTGAAAATGAATGCTATTCACGTTTATTGCGATTTTCATTTTTTTATTATGAAACAACTTTTTTGGAGGATAATTGTAGAACATGCCACCTAATAGGTCATGCTAGGGTTGTTATGCAATAATACGCTAGAATTAGGCTTTGAACATTGATTAATTTATCGATGTGGATATAATGATTATGGTAAATGATGGAAAAAGGGGTGTGACTGCGGATTCTCAGTTGACCTGAAGGGTAATCGGGGCTAGTTAACACCGATAGTGGAACTACGAATCCTTGATTGACCCTTTGTGTACTTGGGGCTAGTTCACTGTCAAATGTTGGATAAAAGATTATTTTTGGAGTTATGGAAAGCATGTTGGCTAAGTAATTACAATGATCGAGGTTGCGGAAATTTAAGGATTCTGCTTCGATCCTTCATCCAAAATTCTTCTACATTTATTATTATAATAAATATGGATTTCGAACATATGTATGAAATACATGTGTATATTAAATAAATATAAATATATTATTATATTAATGCTTGATTGTTTATGTCTTAAGTTGCGTGTGTATATATAATAATAATTTACTCAGTAAGGTCTGACTTCCATCAAATATTTTTTCAGGATCTTCTACTTCAGACCTCCACGTTTGTTTTATTCGCCAGACCTTTTTTTCACTAAACGATCAACGTAAAATTTGAACTAATACTTTTCTTGTATTTTAATAAACGTTGCAGTAGCAGTGTCTCTTATTATAGTATCTGTATTGTATTAAATAGAGATTCTGTATTTGAATAATTGTATGAAGATATTTTATTATGTTGTGATATAAGTAATTATTTTATTAATTAATTTTTAATTTTGATGTATTTTTATGATATGTTTACATGTGTTTTTTTTATTTTAAGGCTTGCTACAGGTTCCGGATTCGTGAAAATTTTCTTTCCTTAGTGTCGATCATGACTCCCCAGTTTGGATCTTGACATTTAAGCCCATATCAGAGATGGGAGTTGCCACCCAAATGAGACTCGAGACACACTTAACAGTAATTGGATCCCACAGAGGGCCCTAGCAGCCATCCTCAGATATTGGGTTCGGAAACTAGGTATGGGCTTTTAGAAAGCTCACCCAACCTTACAGTTGACCTCCGTTTGTGTTTCACATTTTATTACTTTAAATTATTTAATTATTTTTTACTAATATGCAAAATTGCGATTGCCTCCAAACAATTTCCACTTTTTACAATTAAGTCCAAGTCATTAATTAAGCCATTTTTCACGCAACTTTGGTATGATTCACAACATCCACTACACATTATATACATCCATCCACATTAACAAAATAAATAAATCGAAATAAATGCACGCACAAAGAAATGGAGAGAGGAGAAAAGATTACAATCTTTTTCACACACAATAATTATATAAATATAAATATAAATAAAGATAAATGCGCATGCAAAAAAAGGAGGAAGAAAAAAAGATTACAACCTTTTTCACAAACAAATAAATGTAAATAAAAATTTAATCTAATTAAATAAACATTATTCGATTATTAAATATTGAAAAAAAATAAATAAATTAAGAACTTAACCATATTTATTCAAGTTAACTAAAAACTAATTATCACTCCTAATTTTAAATCAATTAACCAAATATATTACAAAAATATTAATCTAACTAAAATCACCAACTTAATAATTTAATAAAAATAAAATTATTTATATGAAAAAAAATATAACATAAAAAAAATACATTACTAAACTAAAATCAAACAAATCATATAAAAATTCTACCAAATAAATTATTCAACAATTGATAATTCAACAAATATTATTTACTAAATTTATTAATATTACTTCTTGAGACCAGAACTAAAAACTAAAATTAACTAATTAAATAACATGTTGACCATCTACATGATCAACCCCTTAATTTTTATTTTGACAAGCAATTTGGATTGCTAATGATTTTATTTAAGTGTGTAGGCCTTCATTCAACAATCAAGTTGTTTGTTCAAGTATGAAGATATGTAATGCTCTCTAAAAGAGCATTTCTATGCAATTTAATGACGAGTATAAATCTATGCAAGTCCCTAATTTGATTGGATGCAAAAGGGCCTAAAAGATATCATTTTTTAAAGTTACAAGTGGTTGCTCATGAGCCACCCTCCAGATTGTGAGGAGGCTCACAAGCAGCCTCTTAAAAAGAAGCCAACAGTTTTCTTCTTTTGATCAAGTCCTCGAGCCGCTCATGAGCAATGCTCACGATTGAGAGCCTCTCGTGACGGTCACCTCCAAGCCTCCAATGGTTCTTTCAGACTCCAATGGTCATATTATTCAATGGTCATGAGTTGGACACTGCCCTCACGATTGTGAGTGACAGTTCATCTGCAAAAAGCTGAATTTAATTAATTATTGATAAGAAGAGCTTGGAGAAGTCATTAATGGCTCCAACAACCATATTTTTTATGCTCAAGCTATATAAACATGCTCTGGAGTTTCATTTACATGTTACACACTTTGAATGTTAAATTTCTCTCCTTAGCATTCATTGAGTAATTAAATTCTTTATTTAATTTCTTTGTGTTTCATTAACTCTTTAAGAGTTAATTGTGTGTTAGAAATAAGACTCCTACTTCATCTAATTCTTAGGATAAATTAGAAGGGAAGTGAAGTTTATTTCTAAAGGAATTGATTTAAATGTTTGTCCATTAAAAACACTTGGATTGTGGTTAGAGTTACCCTAAAACTCTTATTTTGTAAGGTTAGAGTTGAGCTTAAAACTCAAGGTTGTAAGAGTCAATCTAAGTGAATAAATTGTGGTAATTCAAAAATATAACTTGGGAGAGTTAGGTGGAGATATAAGTTTGTTGATAAACTGAATTCCTTAAACACTTGTGTTTGATTCTCTACTCTTTCAATCTTTTCTTAATTCTTCCTTTTCTTAAACACTTGTGTTTGATTCTCTACTCTTTCAATCTTAATTTTTCTTAACTCTCTTTTAAATTTCAAAAAGCCTTATTCACCCCCTCTAGGGCAATTACATAACCTAACTTTACAAAACTAAATGAAGGAAAATTTATCATTTAATTTTTGTATCCTTAATTAAAATAATCACCACTAATTGTAGCAAAATAAAAAACAGGAATAAATAAAATATTACACATAAATAATGCATAAAAATAACATTAATGACCAAAAAAATAAAAATAACATAATGAAATAAACAAAATAAAACAAATAAAAAATTAATCTCAATAAAATATAAAATATAATCAAATATATAAAATGAACTTAACAGAATATTAATTACAGAAAATAACAGAAAATAAAGAATTAAACATAATATACAATAACACAAAACAAAAATAAATAAAATAATATATAAATATAAACAGAAATAAAAGTTAAGAAATATAACACAATACAAATATATAAATTAAATAGAAATAAAGAAATAAAATAAAAATAAATTAACATCATTTAAATATATAAATTAAATAAAAATAAATACAATAAATAAAAAGTAAATAAGAAATAAATAAAAAAGAAAAAAGAAAAGTGTACGTGCCCAACGAAGTAAAAATAGTAAGGCCAAACAAAACAACAAAAAAAAGAAGAGTTTAAGTACCGAATAAAGAGACAATGGCAAGGCAACAGTGCCCAAATAGGCATGGTTGCTAATTCAGAAAATGACAAATTTAAGGTAATAAAAAAATAGATAAAAAAAGAAAACAAAGTAAAAAATTAAATAATCATAAAATATATTTGCCCTCAGAACGTACCTATAAACAAAAGTTTCCTTTCAAAGGTAGTGACAACCTTAATTATATTAATTATATTAGAAAAATCAATTTTTTCTTTCACCAAAAACAAAAACCCCTTTCTTCTAAAAATTTTTCCTTTTCTTTTTTGGAGTAGCTCTTTTTTCCCATGTCTTTCTTTTTCTTTTTTAAGAGCCCCTCTTCTCTCTCTTCCAACTTCTTTTTTTTTTTTTTTCTCCTGCTTACCACTATTCTCTCAAGCTCTAGGAAAATCTTCCCTCCTTCTCTAACCCACAAACAATAATAAATTTAAAATATATATATTTTTTTATTTTAGGCCAAAAGCCCATTTAAGAGGAAATTGGGTATGGATTATTTTAGCCATTACTTTTGTGAGCTCATCATTTGGGCTTTTCATTATCGGATTTTCTTTTGCTTCAGGTGGGCCAAAATCGAGTGTCAATAGTTTGTACCCTGCTTTTTCAAAAATCAAAATGCAAGTAATGAGATGAGATTTATGAAAAAGCAAAGATGCAAATAATCACAAGGATATAAATTTTTAGAGTCATATGTCTGAGAGAAGGAAACAACTAGATATTTTGTCTCTATATATTTGACAACAGGGTACAACCTGAGAGGTGAAATTCTAATACTTTAGTCAACAATCTTTATCTTCTGCACTGTCGACCTTGGGGCATAACCCGAGAGGTGAAGTATCAAATCGTCTTATGCACTGTTGACTTCAGGGTACAACCCGAGAGGTGAAATTCTAATACTTCAATGAGAAAACTATGTCTTATGCACTATCGACCTTGGGGTACAACCCAAGAGGTGAAATACTGATACTTCGATTAATAAACTTTATCTTTTGCATAGTCGATTGCAAGGTATAACCCAAGAGGTGAAATTTTAATACTTTGATAAGAAAACTACGTTTTATTTATTGTAACCTCGAGGGACAACTTGAGAGCTAAAATATTGATACTTCGATTATTAAACTTTGTCTTTTCAACCGTTGACCTCGAGGTACAACCCAAAAAGTGAAATTCTAATACTTCAATTAGGAAACTATGTTTTATGCACTATCGACCTCGGGGTACAACCTGAAAGGTGAAATTCAAGAAATAATAACCTCCTCACACAAGATAGGAACCTTATAGCCATTTCTAGCTTAGGTGAGGTCAATAGAAATGTGCCATATAGCCTCTGGGGTATTAGGCTATGTCAATCAAAATGTGCCATATAGGGCGTTAGGCATGATTAATCCAAACAAGCCATATAACCTCACATGCGTCAGGAAAGGCCCATCAAAATGTGCCATGTAGCCTCTAGGGCATTAGGTAGGGTCAATCAAAATGTGAAATGAAGCCTTTAGGGCATTAGGTAAGGTCAATCCAAATAAGCCATGTAGCCTTATAAGCGTCAAACAAGGTCAATCAAAATGTGTCATATAGCCTCTAGGGCATCAGGCAGGGTCAATACAAATAAGCCATTGTCATGACCCAAAAGAGGGGCCATGACCGGTGCTAGGGAACGGGAATTTTTTTGAATCCGGAACCCGTAGCAAGTCTTAAAATAAAATAAAACATGCAATAATAATAATAACATAAATAATATATTGTGCAACAGAAATAATATCATAAATAATTAAATAATAATCCACCACGGAATTTAAATCAACAACTCATCTTATATATAAATAAACTTTTAATACAAATCCAGTTCAAATATTTAAAATACACAACTCACACAAATATAATACAACATCCTTTAACAATTTTACAACTATTGCAGTGTCTAGATTATAAAATAAAACTCAGGTAAGCAGTTTACATAATGAAGCTGGGGCGGAAGAAATCCAGTGTAAGGGTCTGCTACTGAGGTCTGAAGACGATGACTCTCCTGAAAAATAGTCAATGGAGGGGAGTCAAACCTCACTGAGTGAATTATTATAATATATATACATGCATACTAAATGACAATGCACACAGACAATAGTATATATATATATATATATAATAAATATATATACAAGTAAATACACTCAGATGCGACAAAATTATTTTATATATTTTACTGAAAATCACCGTTTATGAATGATCAAATAGAACCCTAGAAAATCGCAACCTCAAATAGTGTTAAACAACACTCTAGCCATATAGGCTCACTTATTCCAATATATTCACTTGTTCTATTTGGACAGTAGATTAGCCTTGAGACATTAAGTCAATCGAGCTCCAGCAGTCTGATTGTCAGTGTGATTGGCCCCGAGACACTTGGTCAATCGAGCTCCAGCAATCACACTCCCAAATCATTTCTCACACATCAAATAATCAAATCCAATCAATATCCACAAATAGGTTAGTGATATAGCCTAAATGCTATCAGCGTATCGGTACGTACTCGGTCCTAGTGCTGCTCACTGGGTAGCACGTTCTATTGATATCCTTCATTTTAAATATAAAATATACATTCGTAAATAAATGATGTATGTAATTGAATAAAATCTCAACATAAACCATATATATACTAGCAATATACCAAAAATAAACTAGGTATATTCCGAGTATATATATACGTCAAATAAATCCAATTAAATTACAAAATAAATTAGAAATATATTCAAAAACATTTTAAGCATAAATCATTAATAAAACATGCATATAGTTTAAAATATACCGAAAATAAATCAAAAATAAACTTAAATACTAATTAAATCATTATGCATATTTATCAAAATAAACCATACATTTCTAAAATCATGCATCCTAGAACATATATATATAAAATAACAACTCACTATTTATTGAGCTCCACGAGATGGGTCAGACGGGGTTGGTCCACTAGGCCTCGGTTTTGGTGCAACTAAACAAACAAATAATGATAGAAATCAGAATAAATCTAACAGAAATTCCTAGAAACTCGATCTAGAATATTAGACACAGAATTAAAATCAGAACCGGACATCACGCTTTACAATAATTCTACCGAAAATCCGACAGAACCTCCCCTATAAAATGGACATCTCTCTACTCAAAGAGTAGAGCCGGTCCTGCAAAGAAACACACTTCAAAAATAGACACAGAATTCACAATCACAATCCCTCGGTCGGACTCCAAACTACAATTCACCGACTGAGGTCCACAATTCACAGAATATTTACAAAATACCAAAAATATCCTTTATAATAAAAATACATTTTATCAATCCAAATTACTTAATTAACCCTAAAACATGTTAAAAATCGATAAAAACTCGTTTATTTAGAAAAATCATATAATATATATATAATTTAAAAATAATTTACAAAAAATAGTTTTAATTAGTTAAAAATACTAAATAATTTGTAGAAATAATTTTTATACCCTAAATTAAAACCAATTTAATTACATTTTTAGCCAACTTAGTGTAAAATTACCAAAATACCCCTATATATATAAATTTGCTAAAATTAATCAAAAATTCACCAAAAATAGTATAATTACTCAAAATTAATTTTCTCAACATATATTTCAATAATATCAATAAATATACTCAATTAACCAATTAATTTCAATTAAACACACAATTAACCCTATTTTTCAAAATTACATAAACTTAATAAATTCTAAATAAATATATAAAAATTCTCAAAAATTACAAATAAATTTCTGAAATTCATCTTAACACCTATAATTATCAGAAAACACAAATTCATAATTTAATTAATTAATTTTCAAAAATTAGAAAATATTAATAAAATAATAAAAAATACCCAAAAATCAAAATAAATTCCAAAAATTCTACAAAAATTACAGCATATAGATTGAGCTTCCAGGATCAAAGTTTGTGAAGGAATTTTTCATGAATCAATCAAATTGGAGCTAAAAAAATTCAGAAACCCTAATAGGCCGAAATTGAAAAATCAAAACCTAGGAAAATCTAGACCATTTTAAGTGAAACAAAGCTTGGAATCACACTCATCAGAGCTCAAGGAGAAGATAGATACCGATGGCATCGAATTTGGTGGCCAGAAACGGCTTGATCGACGGTAGGATCAATTTTCAGTTTCTCTTAGTTTTTTGGCCAAAACACACCAGAATAGGGAGCTTCAGGCATCGGGAATGGCTGGCAAGGGAGAAGAAAGGATGAGAGGCACACCGACGACAAGGAAATCAGCTTAAAATGGCAAAAAATGGTGGAAGGGGCATCAAGAGGAAAAATGAAGAAGACAATAACATTTTGGTAAATAATGCAAACTTTATAATTTTCATAAATAAATATGTATATATGTATATATATACCCACACTTTACATTATAATAATATATATATTCCCACACACAATTAATACTCACCACATAAATAATTTAATATATTTAATAATTTATACACTTAAAATTAATTAATTAATATTAAAACTAAATAATAAAAATTAAGGTAATTAATTAAACCCTAATTTAATTTAAATAAATACACATATATACATTTTATTTAGCACTTAAAAATTATATATAAGTTCATGCAAATTTGTAAAACTAGTCAAAATAATTAGTATTAAATTATTTACGTGTTAATTTCCCCGAAAATATAATTCCCTATAAAATTTTACATAAAGTACTTAAAATAATATAAAATAATTAAAATTAGTTTTAAACATATAAAAAACTCATAAAAATATCATAAATATATACAAAATTATTAACACTACATATCCCGATACAGTATAAAAATATTTAAAAACTCGGGATATTACAACCATATAGCCTTATAGGCATTGGGTAAGGTCAACCAAAATGTACCACATAGCCTCTCGGGTGTTAGGCAGGGTTAATCCAAACAAGCCATGTAGCTTTAAGTATTAGGCAACGTCAATCAAAATGTACTGTATAGCCTTTGGGGCGTCATACAAGTTCAATCAAAATATGTTATATAGCCTCTAGGGCTTCAGGCCAGATCAATCAAAATGTGCCATATAGCCTCTGGGGCATTAGGCAAATAATTGTAGCAGGGTTGAATCTTAGGCACTAGAGCTAGCTCACTCTTAGAAAAATAAATTCATAAAGAGTTCAAAACTGATGTATGCATGGTCATGATCTTCGAAAGCGATTTGATAATACAAGTTCATGTGGTGTGTGCAATATTTATGGAAAACATGCATTATTCTAATGTGAATATGTATGTGATTTAAAAATAATTTTTGCAAAATAATTTCATGTATGCATAAGTTGATAGTCAGAAAGCAAACAATAACAATTTCATGTATGCACGAGTTGATAGTCAAAAAATAAACAATCTTAAATAACTTTGTACATATTAACTAGCCAAGTGTCTTTCTTATTTAAAGCTAATCTTAATAACTTGCCTTCCTTATATTAAAGAATATGGATTCAAATATTGAGTCTATGAGAGACTGTCATTGAGATCGATTTATCTTAATTCGAAATGGAACATAAATTAAGACCCCTTTATTATCAAATTGGGATGATGACAACAAATACCTCCTGCTTGGTTGCCTTCTAAGAATGTTTTGCTATCATAGGATGGTTGTGCTTAATTCCAAGTATGAGGGAGACACTCGGTTTGCCCCCAAAGAAATGAAAGACTTTGTCATCTTTGAGGTTCATATAGTTAATGCATCACAAAAAGAGATCTTATGATCTTAAAGATTGCCTCCTAGATTGAAAAATGCAACCGATTTCATTTTATATTCCCTCTTTTGCCTAAACTACTCCTTTTTTGGGGGGTTTTCAAGTCTAGTTGGGTCTTTCACTTTTTTATTTTTATTTATTTTCTCTCTTTTGCCTAGGCTGCTCCCTTTTGGAAGTTTTGAACCTAGCTAGGTGGTTACAAATTCATGATTATGATTGACCATTGTTTTTTCATGCTTAATGTCTATATTGCCACTTTAGTTGTTGATCACTCAATGCTCTTACCACTGTTGTACCTAATGTTCATACCATCCATACTATCGATTGCTACAAAGTTGATGATAAAATCCATGTCTGACACTTCATGTGCTAATGTCATATCAATCATGCCCATTTTAAATTATTACTCTTTCATTTTAACCATGCACACTACATTATACTTGTTATTGATAAACCCTTTGTGGGTTTTTGACCAACTATTTTTCAACTCACACTCGATATGAATTTTTGAAAATTGGTGTCACTTGTGTTTGAGAGATATTTCATAAAGGTGGTTATTAGAAGATAATCTTTCAAAGGGGTAAGATAGAGTCAACTCTTTCAAGCATAATGAATATGTATGGGTAGTGATAGGAATTTTTTCCTTTGCTTTTGTTTTTCTGTTCTTTCTTTTATTTCTTTTTCTTTTTTTATGATATAAATAATTTTATTTTTAGTAAATTATTTTAAGTTGGTGATTTTAGTTAGATTATTATTTTTGTAATACATTTGGTTAATTGATTTAAAATTAGGAGATTTAAAATGTTGTTAGCGATTATTTAATTTTTAGTTAAATTGAATAAATATGATTAAGTTCTTAATTAATTTAATATCAACTTGATTTTAATTTGATGTTTCGTTAGATTTGATTGAACTTTATTTTATGATCTTTATTTGATTTATTTTCTCATTAATTTTATATTGATCATAAACTAACTTCTTTATTTTCTTATAGGTTTTGACCTAATTTATTTTTTTTTCAGCATTTAATAATCGAATAATGTTTATTTAATTAGATTAAATTTTTATTTACATTTACTTGTGTGTGAAAAAGGGTTGTAATATTTTCTTCTCCCTCCTTTCTTTGCATGTGCATTTATCTTTATTTATATTTATATTTTTATTAATATTGTGTGTGAAAAGGGTTGTAATCTTTTCTCCTCTCCCCATTTCTTTATGTGAGCATTTATTTTGATTTATTTATTTTGTTAATGTGGATGGATGTATGTAATGTGTAGTGGATGTTGTGAATCACACCAAAGTTGTTTGAAAAATGTCTTAATTAACAACTTGGACTTAATTGTAAAAAGTGGAAATTGTTTGGAGGCAATTGCAATTTTGCATATTAATAAAGAAATGATTAAATAATTAAAAGTAATAAAACACGAAATACAAATAGAAGCCAACTGTAAGGTTGGGTGGACATTTCAAAATCCTATACCTGATTTTCGAACCCAATCTCTAAGGAAGGCTATTGGGGCCCTCTATAAGATCCAATTGCTGTAAAGTGTGTCTTAAGTCCCATTCAGGTGGTGACTCCCATCTCTGATATGGGTTTAAAGCCCATGTTGTATTTCCTAATAGGTCCTGAGCTCACACTGTGTCATGATCGCTGAACACTTAGGTGTGTGCTGAACCCCGCTGTCAATAATTATTTTTTACATTTTAATTTTTCATAAAATAGGAATAAAATTTTAATAAATAAAAATATTATACAATGATTTTAAAGTAATTTTGTAAAATATATTTAAATCCTTAAAACAAAATTGAATATAGTTAGTATAACTGAATTGAAATCATTTTATGATTATAATATAATGGAAAATTAGTTTAACTTACCACCTTGCCTTGTAGCATCCATGCTTATGGGTAGCAAATGTACTTTCTTTAACCGTAAAAATAGACAAAGGGAAAATAAAAACTTTGGGATTGTTTGATCTCCTTTAGTAATTAACTACACATATGCCTGCACAATACGTGGGTGGTTTAAAAATATGAATAAAATATTATATAAAAATATTTTAATTTCAAAAAAAAAAAAATTGAGAGATGAAGTTAAAAAAAATCATATCTTATGTAGCAACTTGAAAAATAATTGAAAATTTTTATTTAGTAATTTTTTCTCTCTCAATATGAACAAATAGACAAATACTTAAACTTTTCCAACTTTCATGCAACAATATTGTGTATTTTAGGGGTATAAAAATTATGAAAGAAAAGTACAAAATGAAGATAAATTCAATTAACTTTTTTTGGTTATTATTGAAAATAGGATTGAAATTTATTTAATAATATCTATACCTTCTCAAGTTACCAACAACATTGAACTTCATCATAACCGTTAGAGATTTTAAGTGTAGAATGATCAAGTAAAGGATAGATTATAACTCTGAAAAAAATTGACATTGAAAAAGTGATTTATATGAAAAGTTAAAAAAAATAGTAAGTATAAATGAAAGAAAATTGTAACTAGAAAAGAATCATCAAATTCATAGTATATATATGTATATTAAAGTAAATGAAAGATAATATTAAATGTGAAAGTTGAAAAGTTGAGGAAAATAATGACTTGAAAGTTGAAAACTTGAGGAAAATAATGGTTTAAAGGGTAAAGGAGATATTGATTGATAATTAAAAGGTTAAAATCAAATTTTATTTCAATTTCCATAAAATTATAAGAAAGAGGAAGAAATAAAGTTTGTAAATAGTAAAATTAAAATAAATACAATATAAAACATATTAAATGAAGTTAATGTTTTTTCAAAAATAAAATGACTTTAAAGGTGAACTAAATGAACCATAATATAGGATTTGTAGATAAGCATTATATATAAAATGTCGCATGGCATAATTTGACTAGTTTATATAGATATAGGTTAGACAATAGCCTGCATAAATAAACAATTTTAAAAAATAGTTATTTTCATAGACATTGAAAATAATGGTTTAAATAAAAAGGGTGAGTTACTATTTCCTTCTCAAATTTGGCATATTGTAGTAATGAGATTTTGACAAATTTAATATGAATAATAATTGTACGAGTTTTGATATTTATTTTTACTAATTTAATAAATAATTTTTAAATAATGAGAGTTTTTTGTTATAAAAATAATAATATTTAAAATTTAAAATAAAGAATTTTTGACTCAAATATAATAAGTTAGAAATAAAAAGTTAAAGTGTGAAATTTTTATTCTTGAGAATTATTAAAAACATACACCATAAATATTTCACATTAAATGTGATATGCATATATATTTAACTATAATATTTAAAACTTTTTAACATGATATTCTTAATTAAACATCAAATATTCAACATGCATACAATATTTGTAATAACTAGATATAACTAAATATAGAAATAATATTGAATTTGTCAAAAAAAAAAAAAAGGGAAAAGGAACAATAACCCTCTCATAGTTTTGCCCTAATATCAATTAATTCATATTTTTTTAGGGTCAAACGCACCCTAATGTTACTAAATTGACACATATCTGTTGGATGGATATGTGTCAATTTAGTAACATTAGGGGTGTATTTGAACCTAAAAAAAAGGTTATGGAGTTAAGTGAGATTATGGTAAAACCACAAGGGATTTTTTTTTTACCTTTTCCCTATTAAAAATTAATTCATCCCCCTTCCCTTCTTGATAAGAAATAATCGCTCCTCTATACTCTTCCATTGATTTTGTTGCAGTTCTTACTAGAGCTGAAAGCCTCTACACTCTCATTGATTTAAGAACAATGTAGTTCTTTGACATGCAGTCATTGTTGACAAATTATAATACTTCATTAGTTAAAGAGGTTCTCGTTCAATGGCGAGTTATCATTACCTTGAATTGCAAATATTTGGCAACACAAGGAAGCAGATAGTTGAAATATTGGACCCTTTTGATATGCGTAGTTTCAAATTTATCAACTGATATTGACTGCATCAGATATGCATGCTTTGTCTATAGATTTAAAAAATCATGATGAGTTATTATTACGATTTAAGAACCACCTTGCTATTCATTGTTTAACTATTTATTGTTTTGGTATGGCATTTTGTTATTGCAACTGGGTTAATGCAGGGGGAATGAAATAAATGGCGTTAAATTGTTGAAATCTTTTCTCCTTGTCTATTGGAGCACTTAACATTAGCTCTGAATATTGTGTTGAACCTTTTTTTTTTTTAAATTGCAGAATGTCAAGGTTACTAACTGATATTGACTGGTGAGATGGTTCCTGTTTCATTGCAGGATCATAAGGTTGTTTATGCTCTGGTGCATTGTGAAAGCATGAAGAAGAATGTGCCAACTGGGCCATCATGTCTTCTTTCTTTGTTAGCACATGATTTTGTGTTGATGGCATGAATAGTTCTTATTGCTAGAATGAAGCAATGTAAAACAAATTCATAGCACAAAAGAGCTCAGCGGCGGCGAGTGCTCACTCGTTCAGTGCAAACAGAGCTCATGTAAGCTGTTAAAAAATTAAACCTTTTGCTTGCTTGCTGAGATCAATTATATTTTGAAGATTATTGTCTAACTGGAGACTGGTGGTGGAGTGCAAGATAAATCAAACAAAGGACAAGGAGCAGTGCATGTTGTAAGGCCAAAAGAGGTGGAAGAGAAAAGGAACGATCTTCCAATTGTTATGATGGAGCAGGAGATAATGGAGGCATTAAATGAACATTCCACCGTTACTATCTGCGGAGAAACAGGCTGTGGCAAAACCACTCAACTTCCCCAGGTGGGTGGGTGATGGGTGGCTTTCCCTTTTTTTTTTTTTTTAATTAATTCCAAGTACTTTTGTTTGTTTGTTGTCCTAGCTAATTTCAGTTTCAATGGATGTTTTCAATTAGTTCCTTTATGAAGCAGGCTTTGGTTCCCGCCAAGGTCGAGCTGTTGTTATTTGAGTTACTCAACCACGACGTGTTGCTGTCCTTGCTACTGCTAAAGCGTGTGGCCTACGAGCTTGGTCTTCATTTTGGTAATGAGGTTGGATTTCAAGTGAGGCATGACAAGTCTATTGGAGACAGCAGTGCAATCAAGTTCATGACTGATGGAATTTTGCTACGAGAAATTCAGGTCCACTGGTTTTGTTCTGCAGAATTGCAGAATGTTAATCATATTTTTCAAAGTCATCTATTTGACAATTATTTGGGAAAATTTATTATGCAGAATTACTCCATCATAATACTAGATGAGGCTCATGAGAGAAGTGTGAACACAGACATACTTATTGCACTGCTTTCCCGTAGCATTAGCAAACGTCAGATAACTATATACAATATCGCTCGTGCAGTAAAGTTATTAAGTTTCTGGCTCATCCTGAGTGTGCTTCATTAGAGAGCTCTAAATGCAACATCTTACGCTTATTTTTTGAGAGGGAGTGGTCCACAATCCACTTAGTGATCTGTAACCTTCTGATGTAGATTTCCGTTCACTCTAGTCCTCTTTATACATGTATGTATGTATATATATATATATCTTTTTCCGACTAGACAGAATTGTGATAAAGTTCAAAGCACTCACACATTTCCATTCTTCATGCTATAACTAAACGTCATCATTGCAGAAATTAAAGAACATAAAAAATGAAACCCTCAATGTTATAACTGGTTGTGGTTTGATAACTTTCCCGGTAACTACAAAATAAAACATGTTTATAGTGCACATGACACAACTTCACTTCTTAAACAGATCAAGCTATTTGCATTCTCAAATCAAATTTCTTACCTTTAGCAGCCTTTTTAAAGCTTCAGTTTGCTTTAGCTTTGTTCTAATCAGTAACTAGCTTCCTTGTTGTCCTTAAGTAATAATGCTGGTTGAATAGCTAAATCTACACCTAACTTGGTCTAATTAGGAGCACGAGGCAATGCTTCTATATTCCTCGATCTATTTCCACTGAGAATACTCTGAAGTTTCTTTTCCTAGTTCCATGTTACTCTCTTGCACCACCTCTGTAGTGCATGAGAATTGCTACTTTAAGTCTGTCTGTCTCCAGAGAAAATAAAACACCTATAAAATGGATTTCATGCAGCAGTATTGTAGGAGAGAAGGAGAAAGCAGTTGGTATTAGATTGAATGGCAATGGAGTTAACAGATAAGTAAACCTCTTCTCTGAGTAGGTCAAAGTCTCAATTGTCAAAACATTCACTTAATCTGGACTTGAAGAAGTAAGCTTCAGCAAAATTGAAATCTTCAGGTTAAGGTCAATTCCTTCCTCTCCAACAAGTTGTTATTCACACCTACATCATTTGAGAAATTTGCAAGTGGTGTTAAGCAGCAGGCAAAGATCAAAGGGTTGGACAAGGGATTGACTAAGACAGCAATTGTGGAAAAGGCGAGTTGTGTCCATGGGGCAAGTCCGACTGCTAAAAGGGTACCAGTCATCAAGAATATTGTCCACGGGTTTGAGCTGGGGGCCAAAGCTTTAAGGAAGAGTTGGGAAGGGAATATGGAGGTGAAGAATCGAGATTACTCTAAATTGAAAGCTACCAAACAGGATTCAAAGCCTGAAGTTCGGAGTAGTTCTGTTAGTGTACCATTTATTGGTACTGATAGTCAGCAGAAAATTGTTTTTGAGATTTACTAAAACTAGTCTGTTTAGTTTACTCACAAACAATGCCGTAATTTTGGACTATGGATTGGTTAAACCTTATTTTCATCTGTTGTTATTTTTTGGTTTTCAGTGCTTTTAGTTGTTCTTCAACTAGTGGTGTTCGAGTGAGGATATTGTTTTTATTGAGATGATTGTCATGTGGACTGACGTCTTTGAGTGCTGAATTGATTATTGTATCTCTTATATTCTCTTGATTCTGTGATGCTTTCCGATAAGTTTTGAATATCTTTTGCTGCCTGATTCCACTTCAGTTTTCCTTTTCTTTTTTGGTCAATGCATGCTGTCTGTTTTTCCTGAAAGTAAAATATTAGGTTGTGTGTCTAATCTAAATCCACTTGGCAGGCTCCTAGAAAAAGTACGTCAAGTGAGAAGTTGCCATCTAAAGAGGACAATAATAAGACCCAAATTTCTGCTAAGTCATCCGAAGAGGAGAATAGGAATCCAATATCAATGACAAAAGTTACTACAAGTGGAATTTCGGATGATAAAGAAAAGTTAAATAAAGTCAGAACAGCTACTGGAAAGAAATCATCTGGAGACCTTGTTAATAATGGCTTCCCAGGAAATTTGGTCAAGGTTCCAATAAACAGTAGGAATCTCATTGAGGGAAGTGTTTTTTGGAATTCACTTCCCTCTTCTCTGGCTAAGCTTGGAAAGGTTAGTAAACCTCTGAGATGCTGTTTATCTAAGTTACTGGACTTTTTTTTGTTTTTGGGTTTTTGTGGGTAGGGGTGGGGACCAGTTGCAGGGTTTGGTAAGGCTTTTTCTTTTTTCTTTTCTTCTGGGCGTCCACCTGTCAAGCGTTTAATTTCTGTGAATTCTAATTAGATTGTTTGTATTTGCTATTGCCAGTTCTATGAAACTATTCTCTAGAATTAAATATGAGCAGAGAAATCGTGTAGAATTTTATGTGACAATTTGTGATGAATTAAGCTAAGCTAGGGTTGCAAAGACTGTTAGCATCATGGAGCTGAACATATCTTGTAAGTTGCTTGCACCTTGGGGTGACTATGGTTTGTTACTTGAGCCTTGTGCTGCTTTTAGCAGTTTTCTCATTTTCTTGGAAACATCATTTATTTGTCTGTATCTCAAATCAGTGACTGAAATATATCCCTTCTTGATGCAACATTTTTCTGTGTTATCAGTTGTGCTTTTAGGTGATTAATTTGTTTCGTTATAGATTGAGCTTGAAAGATGTTCTAGTTGACTGCATGCAGTTGGTGCATTAATAATTTTGATTTGGAAGAGCAACCTTCCTAATTCCATATCTTTTTTCTACACCTTGTTCTTATGGCTTTATGTCCTAGGAATATGTTATCATATTTTCTTCTTTCCATTTTCTCTTATTTGCAGTTGAAGCACTTGCTTTTTCCTTTTATAGTTCTGATTCACAGTATAACTCCTAGTTGATAAGTCAGTGTTTTATATAGTTTTTAGCAATTTTTGGATCATGTTAGGTAGTGTGCAAGCTGGGCTACTAATTCATAATTCTTCTATTTGAATATGCTACTAAGAGGACGTGGTTGGTGGAATCAGTAATGAATAGTTTCTGGAACAAGGATAATTTCTAAGCTCAGTTGTTTTATCAGGTTGTTATTTTTAGGGTTTTCAGTATAGAAATATAGTTGCTAAGTGCCAACAAGAAAAGTATAAGGAAGTAACAGTATCATGGTTTGTTGTTATACCTTGGTTGTTTCAGAATAAGAAACAAATTTTCGTTTTAGATTGGAACATGTCTGTCTGCTAGGACAGAAGAACAAGAGAGTAAAAAATTTAACACCAGCATTCAGAAATTGAACTGAGAAGAATCTGTAACCTCCTCGGAGCTAGAGGATGTTGACAGCATTTTTCCTGTTTTTGTCATCTTGGCCTTCACAAAAATATCTGTAATAGACTCCTTCTGGGCACCAACAGTTTGTCTGTAAGATTAAAATCGTTGATCAATAATTCCTTATGCTTTTTAGTTTTCACCATAGTTAGCAATAATGGGTTTTGATTTCTTTCCTATTTTATATATTTCCTATATAGTTTCCCTTAATTTAGGAATATATATACAATTGTATAAATCTGTAGGGATATTTATAATTTAGGAGTATATATACAACTGTATTTTTTCCTATATAGGTTCCTTGTATCTTGTATATATATCAATGAAATATATGAGAATGATTATTCTGCATATTTATAACTTGGTATTAGAACAGAAAGATCAATTTTTCTCTAAAAATTCCAACCACCTGTTCTTCATTAAAACCTTAGCCGCAACTGTCTCTCATTCTAAAAAAACCTTAACAGTAGGGCAGTATGTCTACCAAAATTGATGGTGAATCTTTTGACAGCAAGAAAACCTCCACTATGACCATTCAAGATGCTCCTTCATCTATCCACATTAAATTAGATGGCTCTAACTATCGGGTCTAGTCTAAGATTTTGGAGATGCATATAGCTGGAAGAAAAAAAAAGGGCTATATCAATGGAAAAAGGGTTGCACCTACAGAAAATAGTTTAGGTTATGAAGATGCACTTGTCAAATCTTGGCTTATTAATTCAATGTGCGATAATCTGATGTCACATTTTGTGCAATGCGGTACTGCGAAAGAAGTATGGGATGCTGAAAAAAGAAGTTACCTTGATGTATCCGATTCTTCTCAAGTTTATGAATTAATGAAGAAGTCTTTCCAATTACGTCAAGGTGGTCGGCCTCTAGCAGAATTTTATAATGAGTTGAACTCAATTTTTATGGAACTTGATTACCGAAGGCCAAATGATATGACTTGTGCTGTTCATAATGAAAAATACAGAAATCGTATCGCAGAAGACAAAGTTTATATCTTTCTTGCTGGTTTTGATCATAATTTAGATCAAGTTAGTAGCCGTGTTCTAGCTACTTCTTCAATACCAAAACTAGAAGAAGCGTATTCCCTAGTTCGTCAAGAAGTACAACGACAAGTTTCCATGGGAACAGAATTCCACTCGGAGGCTTCAGCTTTAGCCGTCCAACATTGCAGTCTAAGCTCTTCTCTTGGAGATTCTAGAGCTTCTCAATTTTGATACTGCACCCACTGCCATAAGAATACACACATAATTGATATGTGTTGGTAGAAGCATGGCTATCTGGAATGGTATAAACTCAAGTATGCTGAGAGAAAAAAATAAGAAATCTGCTCATAATGTTTCTGTTATAGATACCACTTCAACCCCATCTTCTGCTTCTCATATATCTCGGGTATCTTCTCAAAGAGGTAATTTTGGTTTATCCGTTAGTTCTACCAGTCCTGATACTTGTGTTATTGATTCTGGGTCTACTGATCATATGACTAGTAACTCTTCTCTCATTGATTCTCTAACATCTTTACCAGTTAAATCTGTCCAGGTTGCCAATGGGAATTCTATACCAATCACAGGGGCTGGAAATGTGTCTCTTTCTCCAAAATTTTCTATGTCCACTATTTTACTTGCACCTACACTTTCAAATAACCTTCTTTCAATTAGCAAGATAACAAAGAATCTTAATCGTTTTGTTATTTTTTACTCAACTCATTGTGTTTTTCAGGACAATCTCACGAAGATGACGATTGACATTAGTAAAGAAAGGGACAGTCTCTATTATTTAGAGGATTACTGAAACATAGTGACACCTACCTGTGGCTTTCAAACAAAGAGAGAAACATCTGATAAAGAAAAAATTATTCTTTGGCATTGTCGGTTAGGACATCCATCTTTTTCCTATTTGGAACATATGTTTCCTAAATTATTTTCCAATATTTATGTTTCCAATTTAAGGTATGAACAATGCATTTATGCTAAAAACCATCGTGTTCCTTTTAAAGTTAGTTTTAATAAAAGTGTTATTCCTTTTTCATGCATTCATACTAATGTGTGGGGTCCTTTCTCTACCCCTTCTGCTTCAGGATATAAATATTTTATCTCTTTTATTGATAACTGTACTAGGGTCAGTTGGATCTATTAGATGAAATCTAAGAGTGATGTTGTCCATATTATGCCTCAATTTTACAATATGATTCTCACTTAGTTTAACACTAAAATTAAAGTTTTTCATTCCGACAATGGTCGTGAGTTTTTGAATCAACCTCTTGCTGATTTTATGACACAATATGGCATTCTTCACCAAACAACTTGTGTTTACACACCCCAACAAAATGACATAGTAGAATGTAAGAATCGCCACTTCCTTGAAGTAACTCGAGCTTTATGTTTTACTATGCATGTTCCAAAACGTTTTTCGGCTGAAGCTGTCATGACTGCTGTTTTTCTTATCAATCGAATGCCTGTTAGGATTCTTGATTTTCAAACTCCTTTAAGGATGTTATCTAGATTTCATCCCATTCCCTCTGCTCTAAATAGTTGTCCTAAAGTTTTTGGTTGTGTGTGTTAAACGTATGTTTTTCTTTTTTGATAAATTAAGCTCTTATTAAGTAATTAGGTTGTTTATTATTCATTTCCTTTCCAGGAGAGAATACAACTGCAAAACATTGAGGTTGTATACATTAATTAGCATGTCATAAAGACTAAAAGTATACTTGCAATCATATGCAAATAACGAGTATTAGTTTTTATTTTCACTCTTTTTCTTTATTTCTCATCTATTTGAGAAAATATACTTTAGAAAAGAAATAAATAAAAGAAAAATAAATTTATTATTAAACAATGGCATTGATGAAAGATGAAACTCTGACAGCATTGACAGAATTATTATTCAATGTGCTCGGACAATAAAAAAGGTCAATTTTGGATAAGTTTCGCAGATAGGATTTTATGGAGGGAAAAAGTTGTATATGTTACGAGAATTCTATAAGGTTGTGTTTGAATTTCAATATGAAAAATAGTAATGTTCTAATGGATGAAATTTGTAATGCATGATTTTTGATCTGGTTGTTACGAGAAGGAAAGTGCAAAAGCTGATGTGAACATGAACAAAAGGTCTCTTTCTCCGTCTTTCCAATTTTTTTAACTATGTAATTGTCATATTGCTTTTATCCATGACTTTAGTTTTCAGTATGCTTCTTTTACGATCTTTTATTTGTATTATCGTTCTATTTATCTAATAATTGATCTTGGACTGATTGGCTTGTAATTATATTGGCCTAAGAGTATGTGTTAGAATTATCATAGTTTGTAGGTGAACTTTGCTGTAATGAAGTGATTATTTGAGGTAACATTTGTGTCAAAAAGAGGATTAAACACATTTAATAATTTGGGTTTTCAATAATTGGATCCGGATTATCTCATTGGCTGGTGGGTTTTTGTTGATGCTCGAGTTTGTGTGCTTGTTTGGTATTTGCTTTTTCTCTATTTTTGTTTTTATTTGCTGTCATCCTTTCTGCTTTTTTTTTTTTTTTTTTTTTTATGAATTTTGACTTGGGAACTGTTTGCAGAGCCGGAGAGCTCACCGCTGAAGAGCTCGACAAACTTATGGTGATTGTTGCCAGTCCCCACCAATTCAAGATCCTAGATTGGTTCCTTAACAGGTGGAAGGATTATAAGGATGGCAAATACTCTCAAGTTGTATCTAATGCTTTAGACATGAAGCTGAGGGATGATCCCGAGCGGTTGAAGAAGATCAGGTTCATTTCAGTTCTTACTTGAAATGTTGTTTTTTAGCTGTGAACAAAGCTCATTTCTTTTGTTCATATTTGTGATTATCTATTTATCGTCTGATTCTTTTGTTACAGAAATCACTGTGGTCTTCGTCACTACTGGGGTCTTAGGGTGCGTGGACAACATACCAAGACAACTGGTCGCAGGGGTAAGACTGTTGGTGTCTCTAAGAAACGCTAAGCTGGTTAGACTTTTTGGGTGTTCTCTGGCATTCTGGACCTTTTTCTGCGTTCAAGTTTTAGCTTTTCTTCTAAAGAACTTAGCATTTCTTAAGAGTTTTCATACCATTGCAGTTGCCTTATTGTAATGCGGATTATACTTAATACATTTTACTCAGTTGGGTGCACTTAATGTTTTCTCTTAAAAGAGCATTTGTTGGTCTCTGTTAGATATTCTATTTTGAAGGCATTGTGATTTTGTGATCTTAGAGATGTCATGTTTCATAGGGGAGTTACCTGTTGAAAAATATTCATGGTTTGAAAATGAATGCATCTCGGGATAAGATGCTTGAGTATTTTAAACTGTTGTTTTCAGACTTTCGCATCGCTACCATTCCTCTTTGTTGCCACCCGACGCCACAGTCTTGCTTACCATTTGAAGTTGGGGAGTCCTGTCCTGGTTATAGGTTGCTTGTTTCTGCCAATCGACAGAACCTTGAAACTTGCGATCGAGATAATTGTTCCTACGAATGGGTTGTTGTACCTGTCTTGTGTCTAAACCCCATCAATTCTGTATGAGTTTTTAAGGCTCAAGGAAAGGTTATTGCTGTTTCCTTCCCAATCTTTTTCTGTTCATATTGTTTGCTTCATCTAGTTGCATCTCATCTTTCCATGGTATATGAATCCCTCCAATCTTTTTAGCTGATTGAGCTCTGATACAAGGGACTTATGCCGGGTTATTGTTGACTTTGAATCTCTAGAATATTTTGCACTTTTTGTGTTGCATGCCCCATTAATCCACATAGGAAGCACATCAAAGGGAGCTTTTCATAATTGGA
Source organism: Mallotus nudiflorus (assembly GCA_947683625.1). NCBI lineage: Eukaryota > Viridiplantae > Streptophyta > Magnoliopsida > Malpighiales > Euphorbiaceae > Mallotus > Mallotus nudiflorus. The sequence goes on along the minus strand of CANTUR010000275.1, from coordinate 3,889,518 downwards.
ATAACACCAACTGGTCCCTGTTGTCTTTCTTATTCATGAACCCCTTCGGTATTGGCTTGGTCAGGTCTAGTATGACTCTCATTCTCAACATGGGTTCCTAATCATCATCTGTTTTCACTAGACCTGCAAAGAGATTTTTTGCTAAATGTCCTACGTTCTGTTTTATAATTTGGATGAGTGGCAACCCATGCACTTGGATCCATATCTCTTTTGTGGAGAAATCCAGGTCTTCCAATGTGAGATGGGGGCTTCCATTTCTTGATAATTAGTAGATTTAAGTGTGCACCTGAAATGAGGATGTGAATGATCACACTTGAAAAGTTTGTGGTGAACCCTTTAAACTTCTATGTTGAAATAAAAAAGGACAACTTGAGAGTTTACGAACTAAAACCTAGGTTATAATAATCCATTTGGATATTTAATTTACAAATTTATCAATTATTTTGTTAAAATTAAAAAAAAAGAAAAGATTTATTATTATTATTTTGAATAAAGGTCAGCTGGTCCTTGAAATTTTGGTCAGGGTGCACTTCTTTGGATCATTCTAGTATTGAACTTTGCAATAAAAGTTAGTATATTGCATTTAACTTTTTATTTTTTTGACAGATAAACAAAAGATCTTCTAAAAATTTACAAATTCCTCACTAATATTTTAAATAGTCTACAAATTAATCCTCATATTAGTAAAATAAACATTTTAATTAATAAAAATTTAATTTTTAAAATTATATTTAAAATATAATTTATTTGTAACTTTTAAAATTTAATAATATATTTTCTTAGTATTTCGTTTTAGTTATTCACCAATAATTTTAGTAGTTTTGAAATATTAAATTTTTGTTTATATATAAATTATTTTTAATTTTTTAAAAGGAAAGTTTTACAATTACTTTATTTACGAAACATAGTATGTGTTTATTAACATAGGATGAAGTTATTTTTCATCATCAAATGGTGATTATAAATAAAGTAAAAGTTATTATATAAAAAATATAGTAATCATAAAATGCATCTTTTTAAATTACCAGTAGTCAATTACGTACTTTGTATGTGAACAAAATAGTAAATAAACTTTTTTAAAAGGAATATTCTACAGTTACTTTGTTTACTAAATACTTCTTTGTGTTTATTACTAGGGGATGATGTTATTTTTCATATAACATCATCCAATGATGATAATAAATAAAGTAAACGTTACCATATAAAAAACATAGTAATCATAAAATGCACCGTTTTTAAATTATTAGTAGACAATTACGGATTTTATACATGAATAAAATAGTAAATAAATTATTAAACATGTATTTTGATACTGTTATTGATTTTAAAAATAATAAAAATGTTATTTATTTTTATAACAATTTAATATTTATAGTTATAATTCATTAATGTAATTTTGATAAATCTTTTATTTAAATAATTATATGATACTTCTTCAATATTTTTTATAATTTATATTTTTTTCAACTCCAGAACTAATTTTATATAAAAAAATTATGACCATAATTAATCACAAGAAATAAAAAATTATTGGTTATTTTTTAATAAAAATTTTAAAATAAAAAGTTATATTTCTTTACATAACAATTTAAATATTACAATTTTATTAAACTTATAATTTATTACAACTTTAGTAAATTTTTTATTTAAATAGTAACACTTTATTTCTACAATATTTTTAATTCTAATAATTTTATTCACTCAAAAAGTAATTTAATGTAATTTTTTTCATTTAAACTAATAACTATATGATAAAGATTAATTAATTTAGTTTTAATCTTTTTATTAAATTTTGTAAAGATATCTAAAAAAGATAATTATACTAATTTTCTTGTAGAAATAGTACTCTTAAACAAATTATAAGCTCTGTTTTTTAAAATATGATTATAGATACAAGATAAATAAAAAAAATGTAATTAATTTAATTTTAATCATTTACTTAACAAAATTTTATTTAATAAGTTTTAAGAATAATAAAAGTATTATTTTATTTATATGTCTATCTAATTTTTTTAATCTTGATAGTGTTACATTATAATATAGTAGTTTATTAAAAATTTAATAACTTTTCTAGTTGAACAATTATACAATAATCTTTCAATATTTTTATCTAACTAGTAATCTAATTTTACAAACTTGATAGAGTTATAAAATAGTAATTTATTAAATTTTTATGAATTTTATATTTAAACACAACAATCTTTCAACATTTTTATGCTAATATTTTTCATAATCAATTATTTTATAAAATTTATTATTTTAATTAATTAATTATTAAATTTAATTTAGTAATAACTATAAAATTATGTTATCTAATTTGATTTATATTACATAAAATATAAATAGACCTAATTAAAATAAAAATATATACTATTAACAAAATTACTACTAAAATTTTAATTAATTTAATTTTTGTTTGAGATAAAATATAAGTTAATTAAAATAAGAAACACACTTTCAATTAAATTGGAATTACATTTTAATTAATTTTATTTTATTAAAAATAAAATTGAAGTTAACCATACTTTCAATTAAATTAGAATTACATTTTAATTAATTAATTTATTTTTTTATTGGTAATAAACAATATGATTTTTATATAATAATGAGTAACACTTTTTTGTCATTTTATCTATCCCCTCTATATGTTATATTTTATCCTAAATTTTGGATCAATTATCAATTGAATTTTATTTTGAAAGTAATTTCAATTTGTTTCTTCAATCCAATTATATTCGAAAGATCTAACAATATTTTTAGAAGTTACATTTAGATCCCTCCAAAATAAATTTGATAGTTATCAAACTTATTTAAGAAAAAAGAAAAATAAAATTTTAAAATATATGTTCTCAAGTTTTAAAGTAACCAATTTTGAAATAAATTTTAAAATTTAAATTTTTAAATAAAATTTTAACTTCTCATGTATCAATGAAAAATAATAAAAAGAAAATGAAAGAGTTATAACTTATTGATCAATTTACTATATGGACTAATATAAATATAAATATAAATATAAATATAAATTTGTATGGTTTTAATGGTTGCAGATTGAAAGATTCCTGAATTGGGATTAATTTATTTAGTTGACGATTAATACATTTATATTTATATAAATAAAATTACAAATTATTAAATTAATATTTATTTAATTATAATTATTGATTAATTTTGTATATCGATATTTGTAATATGTATCAATGAATATAATTAAGAATTAATTTAAAAATTTATATATATATATATATATATATATATATATATATATATATATATATATATATATATATATATATATATATATATATAGATAAAAAAAATTATTATACCTACATAATAGAGGTGAAAAAAGTTTAAAATAAAAAATTAGTAGTATATAAAATTTAATCAATTCCTCAAAAAATATTTAAGAAAATGATAGATGATCAAGCAAATGGATAAAGTTTCAAGATGGAAGTATGTGTCTAGACTTTTCAGTTTTTCTATAATTTTTTTTTTTAAATTGTTAGTATTATGGCTAACCCTAATCGTTTTTTTTTTCTATTTTCTCTTTAGGTTTATGATGCAATCAAGCTAAACAAGCCCATCAAACTAAGTGATCTATTGCATTATGAGGGACCAATGACAAGATTAAGGACAAAAAAGTTCAAACAAACATTGAATTCGTTTGTCTTTCACATTACAGGCAAATTGGTGGATTTAACTACAAGTACAACCTTGGAGCCGCATAATGAAGAATTCAAGCAAATTAGTTTAATTTCCTATTCTGAAATTAATTAGCTTGAATTGGATGAATTTTCAAGTTATTTTTTCTATTTTGGAGTCAATAAGGAAGATTCAAGAAGATGTTAGAAGATTCAAGAATATTCTAAGTCAAAGTTAATAAGTCAACAAGTCAAAGTCAAAGAGTCAATAAGTCAACAAGTCAAAGTCAAAGAGTCAATAAGTAAAAGTCAAGGTCAATGGTCAACATCATACATGGCATGTGACATGGCATGCTTCAATACTTAGTTGTCATTTGCTTAGTTGTAATGAGTTGTCATTAGTTGTCCATTTTAACTTTTCAAAATGAGTTGTCTTATTTTTGAAGAAATTATTTTTAATTAAGGATTTTCCTTTATAAGAGTCTTTAGGAATAAGTAAGAAACCTTTTCCTTCAAGGATTAGGTTGTTTACATGCTTATATAAGGGCTAAATATATGTAGAACGAATTTTATATATTATTTGATAATTTTAATCAATTAAGTAAGGATTTCCATTAACTTTGTTCTTTTGAAATTTTGTAAGTTTACTTGAATTGTTTCACATATACCTTTCATTATAATTGCTAGGTTAGACTTAGAATTGTGTGATTGTTCATCTTTTAATAGCTAAGTATCTTGCTTCAATTTAATAAGCAAGAGTTTTAGCTCCATCAACACAACCTATCCTTGATGATCCTTGGGCTAACATTCAAAGTTGGATAGGTAGGATTCGTATCAATTTGGTATTAGAGCCAAACTTAAAGATTTGGTTCTTTATCATTTAATTTTCATTCATAATTTCTTCTTCTTCTTATCAACTCTTCTTAATTTCAAAAAATAAATAAATAAAAAAAATAAAAAAATCCAATAATTGTTTTTTAAGCAAAAGGGTTCAAAATCTATTAAAGACCCTTAATTGATTTAGTTTGTTTAATTTTTGCATCTATTGAAAAAAAAAAACAAAAAAATTATTACTTTATTTTTAATTCAGAATTGTGTGTTGGTTGTGTTTGTGGGTGTAGAACTCAAATTTGACTTCTTTTGTTAATTTTCATTGTGTGCGATTTCTTGGCTTCTAAAAATTGGTTCTTGATTTTGAGTGAAGTTTTGTTCACTTGCTTATTTTCTTGTTTATTTGATTCATGAATAGTTGATTTGAATTTTAAGTTTAATTTGATTTTTTTGATTGTGGTGTTTAGTTGATTGAGTAATTCTTCATAATTTGCATTAGTTTTATTAGAACTGAGATTTGGGGAATTTGAGTGGTAAAAGGTGAGTGGTGAGTTTATAAGAGGGTAAGAGCCTTATTGAGTGAAACACGAGTGTGAATACCATTTAAATTGAGTGAATGTAAGGGAGTATTTTGTGAGATTTTTTTTTTGCTACTAATAATTTCTTGTAGGAAAAATTAAAGCAATGGCTCAAGAAGTTGAAGAAGGAATGCCCAATCAAAAAATGTACATGAAATCCATGAACCAATTATTTGAGAAGTTGAGACTAGATTTGACAAATCAAATTGGAGACTTGGTAGATCGAATAGATAAGATGGAGTCAAGTCGTCATGGAGAATTGCTTATTACAAGGTGAATCATTAATGTGTAAACCAATATGGAGGATGAGGTACAATGTGAGAACATCTTTCACACTAGATGTAAGATGAAAGATAAGGTATATTGTATGATCATTGATGGGGGTAGTTGCACAAATGTAGTTAGTACCATGTTAGTTGAGAAATTGCATTTATATACCATGAAGCATTTTAGGCCTCACACATTTCAAAGGTTGAATGATTATGGAGAGATAAAAGTAACCAAACTTGTAAAGATAGCATTTTCCATAGGCAAATATGAAGATGAAGTATTGTGTGATGTAGTGCTTATGCAAGCTTGTCATATTCTTTTGGGGTGTCCTTGGCAATATGATATGAGAGCTAATCATAATGGTTTTCTAATAGATATTCTTTTGTAATGAATAATGTACCCATTACCCTTAAACCTTTAACCCTAAAGAAGTATATGAGGACTAAAAAGCCCTAAGGTAAAGATTTGAAGAGTTTGGTAAAGAAAAAGGAATAAAAAGAGAGAGAGAGAGATTTTAAATAAAAAAGAAAAGGCAAATAAACAAAAAGAGAGTTGTGAGAAAAGCAAAGAGAGGGGTGAGTAAAGAGTGGAAAAATGAGAGCTTGAGGGGATGCACAATAAGAAAAAGAAGAGTGATCTGCATGCAAAAAGAGAGTTAAGTATGAATGAGGTAAAAAAATAGAGAAAAGCAAGTTTTTATGCAAAAGAAAAAGATGTGAGGAAAACTTTACTTTTAAGGCAGCCTATGCTTATACTTGTTTACAAGGAATCTTATTTGAGCTCTAACGATCTTGACCCTTCTTTGCCTAGTTCTTTTGTGAGATTATTATAGGAATTTCAAAATGTATTTCTCGATGATATTCCTAGTGGTTTGCCACCAATAAGAGGAATAGAGCATCAAATTGACTTTGTACTCAATTTTATAATTCCAAATAAACCTGCGTATAAATGCAATCTTGAGAAAACCAAGGAGTTGCAAAGGTAAGTTGAGGATCTTATGAACAAAGGTTACATTGAAGAAAGCATGAGCCCATGCGCCGTTCTGGTTTTACTTGTGCCTAAGAAGGATAGAACTTGGAGAATGTGTGTTGATTGTCATGCAATCAACAAAATAATAGTAAAGTATTATCATCCTCTTCCTAGGTTAGATAATATGCTTGATGAGTTGCATGGTGCTGTTATATTTTCCTAGATTGATTTGAAAAGTGGTTATCATCAAATTCGCATGAAAGAGGGTGATGAGTGAAAAATTGCATTTAAAACAAAATATGGTTTGTATGAGTGTTTAGTCATGCCTTTTGGTTTAATTAATGCGTCTAGCACTTTTATGAAATTAATGAACCATGTTTTGTGTGCTTTCATTGGAAAATTTTTGGTTCTTTATTTTGATGATATACTTATATATAGTAAATCTTTGAAAGAGCATATTGAACATGTGCAGTTGGTTTTGGAAGTGTTGCGTAAGGAATGTTTGTATGCTAACCTTAAAAAGTGTAGTTTTTGCACACATAAGCTTGTTTTCTTAGGCTTTTTTATTAGTGTGAAAGGAATAGAGGTAGATGAAGAGAAGGTCAAGGAAATTAAAGATTGGCCTACTCCTAGAGGAGTTGGTGATGTGCGAAGTTTTCATGGTCTTACAAGCTTTTATAGGCAATTTCTGAGGGATTTTAGTACCATTGCAGCACCATTAACTAAAGTTATCAAGAAAAATGTTGGCTTCAAGTGGGGAGAAGCACAAGAACAAGCATTTAACATGCTTAAGGATAAGTTGACATTTGCTCCTTTACTTACTCTACCTAACTTTTTTAAAATGTTTGAAATTGAATGTAATGCTTTAGGTTTGGGAATTGGGGTTGTTCTAATGCAAGATGAAAAATCAATTGCTTATTTTAGTGAAAAGTTAAATGGTGCAAGCTTAAAGCACCCCATTTATGACAAGGAGATGTATGCCTTAGTTTGCACTTTGGAGATATGGCAACATTATTTATTGCCTAAAGAGTTCATGATACATATAGATCATGAATCCTTGAAGCACTTGAAGGGGCAAAACAAGCTTAATAAAAGACATGCTAGGTGGAGTGAATTCATTGAGTCATTTCCTTATGTCATTAGATACAAGAAAGGTAAAGAGAATGTTATGGCTGATGCACTTTCAAGAAGGTCTACTTTACTTGCTTCTTTAGATGCCAAATTGCTTGGATTTGAATATATAAATGACTTGCATAAGAATGATAGTGATTTTAGAGTGTTTATCATGCATGTGAAAATGTTGCTTTTAAAAAGCTCTATAGGCATGATGGTTACTTATTTAAAGAGAAACGGTTGTGTGTTCCTAATTGTTTTATACGTGAATTGCTTATTTGTGAAGCAAATGAAGGTGGTTTAATGGGACATTTTGGTATAGCCAAGACTTTGGATGTTTTAAATGATCACTTTTATTGCCCTAACATAAAAAACGATGTTGTTAGAATTTGTGATAAGTGCATTATGTGTAAACAACCTAAGTCTAAGTTAAAACCACATGGTTTGTGTATGCCTTTACCTGTTCCTAATTTACTTTGGATTGATATTTCCATGGATTTTGTGCTTGGTTTACCTAGGACTAGGCATGGACATGATTTAATATATGTTGTTGTAGATAGGTTTTCTAAAATGGCTCACTTTATAGCATGTAGAAAAACTAATAATGCACAACATGTTGCGGATTTGTTCTTTAAAGAGATTGTTTGTTTGCATGGCATGCCTAAAACAATTGTGAGTGATAGAGATGCTAAGTTTTTAAGCTAATTTTGGAAGACTTTATGGGGTGTCATACCTTAAATTTGACTATTCCCAAACAGGTCCGATGATGAAATGAATCCTCGAGATGACTAGAGTCTGCTCGTTTGTAACACCTCTAAAGTGTGCAACCTTAAAACCTAACCAACCCCACTAGTGTTCAAAATTGATCACCGGGTCATTAAGTTATACTCTGACCTTGTGAAATATGAATTATTGGAATAACGAGAGGTTTATTTCAAGAAAACTCCTCTCAGAATACTCAGCTCGTCAGGTCGGTGCATATTTTGTTAGATCGAGACCTAGCTTTGTGAAAAAATAAAAATCAAATTTGATAAAACGGACTTTAAAAACACGTCCAAAGGGCTCCAAAACCTCCAAAAGTGGTGTCAAAATGGTCCAACACAACCCGGGTATTAGCACGTATCGCTTAAAAGTGCGCGTAAACACCCTAACTGTTATGTGCTAAAATCAAAGCCAAATTTGGCAAAAATAGACTCCAGAAACGTGTTTGGAATGCCCAATTACCCTAGGAACCAACCTTAGATCAACGTGCATAAAACTCGGGAAGACCGTATAGAGCGTTAATGTGGGCATGGAAAAAGCGCACAGGAGCACGCGGCCACATGCCAAATAACACCTGACTGTTCTACCTAAAATATATATCCCAAGCAAAGAAAAAGATGGTTGAACCATCAAATCCCCAAGGATAGTGCTACTAGAAGGCACACCACTAGCATAAGTAATTGCCTTAGTGCAGAGCATGCCCTCATTATCCTCAAAGTGAGATCTAGATCTCCTCTAATATTGCTGTAGATAAGTTCTCATAACTCATGTCAATTATAGTTTATTACTGATAAATTTTGCTACATACTTGCACCAAAACAAGGATAAAAACTTACTGGATTAGAAGAAGCGACTCTTGATAACCCGCATAATGGCTTAGCCCTCGAACCTGAGGGACAAGATGCATCAGCCTGAGAAGGTGGAGGAGAAGGAAAGGTCCTAGTAGCTACAACATCAATCAACTGAGGGATCAATACATCAGTATAAGGTAAACCCTCACTCTCTAAGAGGCTCTCAGAGGGGAATCCTATAATAACAATAACAAGATCATTATTGTAGAGCTCATGACCCCAAAACATGTCCCTAGGGGGAGGAATGTGAACTCTCCTCATGTATGGGCCATCCCACCAACGACGGACTCGCTCACCTAAATACCATACCCTACCGATGAGGCTAGAGAGCAACACTCATGTCTCCGTCAGCTGCCATGCAGCCACTATCTCTGCCATTTAGTGAGATCTCACTACCCACTAGCAAAGAAAGATCTGCTCAAAGGGTAATGATAAACAAATAATCCCAAAGAAAGGAATAACCAACAAAACATAAATTAGACATACCTGATCAGGGGATAGCCTCCTTATGTTCTCCCAGGCTACCATACAATCCTCAATCAAATATGTAGTCTTCTTGATCCAATAAGAATAATGAGGGAAGCCATCCTTTTGGAAATGCTCAATGGACAGACGGGGGAGAATCCCAAACTCATACACCTAGATCTGTTAAAATTAGAGGGTCATAAATAACAAATCAAGAGTAAGACAATAGACAATAGAATTCCTACTCACGTCCAGCATAAATAAACATCTGCAGATCCTCGAGCTACCTCGGCATGCTGCATTAAGTCCTAAGTACATATGAGCAAAGGCAGCAGTGCCCCAATAATACCTTAGCAAGCCATCCAAGTCCCTCAAGATAGGCAATAATCTTAGATCACCCATACCTGAATGGTTTGAGAAGATAACAACACTCAGTAAATAAAATAAAAAGCAGTGGGCCAGCTGCTCTACTGAGACAAGACCATCATCATAAAAAGCCTATATAGAAGAAACAAACTTTGTGTATCAAGCAAAATAAGAAGCAACCAGAATTCATAAGAGTGACTACCCCAATCAAATCCCTCGTGAGATGCCTCCTCACCATAGTAGTGGAACACTCCTTATCACTAAAAGGAATGGGCTCTCCAAAGAAGATCAAGCCCGTAATAATAGTAAAATCTAGTGAGGTAATAGTTATCTCCCTGACAGGTAGATGAAAAGTATACGTTGTGTCCATCCGTTGCTTTATCAATGCATACATAGCAATCTGACTCGATGCATACGAGCCATAAGAAAGTACAATAACCACTCCATTGAAGCCTTTCTAGGTAACCATTTGCTTTGCACACATCGGGAGACCCTGATAGTACATGCTAACCCTGTTGAAACTACTAGGCAACATAGTGACATACCTATGGGGCTACAAATAATAGGTACACTATCAAACATTTACATAACTATAAATACTAACACATCTCTCTCTGTCACTTAATAGGATCAAAATAACAATAAAGACCGAAAAGGAAAGCATCACGACAAGCAGACAATCAGGAAGAGAAAGTAAAATAAGAGCTATCAGCCACCAACATTTACAATAAAGCTAGATAGACAATTACAATAAGAACTATATAGATATAGCTACAACAACCTTATACAGTAATATAAACAACAAAAACAATCAATGAACAAGCTTCAAAAAATAAAGGTGAAGAGGGACCTGCCTCATGATGACACACCCAAGCATGAGTCTCCAAGCTATGAACAATGGGAATTAGATTTCCCCAAGAAAGCTTAAAAGGCTGAGAACTCTGAGCACTATATGTGCTAGTCCCAACTGTCGATGTCCTAGCTCTAGTAGCCTCCATAAAGTCACCTTCAAGATCAATAAAAAAGTCCTCCAGACCTTTAGGAATGTTGGGAAACCCATTTCACATAAAATAAAATGGTAATATAGAAGCAAAAATAGAGCAATAAGAACTTAAAATGCGAAAAGGGTCAAGAAAAATCAGAAAACACTCAAAGAAGTCCGGACGAAGCCTCCCAAGACCCCTAAAATGGTCACTTAAATAAGCACAAAGGGGGGGAAGCACATGATCATGCACCCCCCATATGCAGTCATGCACACTTCCCCCTTCCACGGGCTCTTTGTGGTTTTATGCGCACTTCAAGACTTTGTAGACTTACTTCTATAGTCCTAAACTTACATTTGAGAATAAGATATGCACCAAAATCACATAAAAGTACACTGGTAAGGAATTTATCTGTCTAAAAATGTTGTGCATGCACTGCTTTCTTCTGAAAACTCAATGTCTTACAAAAGAAGACGAGTAAGGAAAATTCACTGTAAAAATATCTTACTCCAAATCCTCAAAATATCATCCTCAACATGACAAATCACTGCATCACTACTACATCATCACCGATATCTCATTCATTGTTTAGAAGCACTCTCTCATCGCTTAGAAGCACTCACGTTTCTTATAAGCATTCACATCACTTAAAAGCACTTGTTCATTGCTTAAAAGCACTCGTTCATTACTTAGAAGCACTTGTTCATTGCTTAGAAGCACTCATTCGTTGCTTAAAAGCACTCTCACATCGTATCCATTGCTCAGAAGCACTTGTAACACTCTCATTTAGAAGCATTGACACTTATTACTTAGGAGCATCCATACTACTTAGGAGCATTCTCATTTGCTTAATAGCATCCTCATTTGCGTGACACCTCATAAGGTTATAGTTGTATAATCATTCGTGTGACACCTAAGAAGGTTATAGTCATATGTTCATTCGCGTGACACCTGAGAAGGCTATAGTTGCATATTCATTCGCGTGAAAGCTAAGAAAGTTATAGTCATATGTTCATTCGCGTGACCCTAAGAAGTTTATAGTCACATTTTTATTTACGTGACACTTAAGAAGGTTATAGTCATATGTTCATTTGTGTTACACCTGAGAAGGTTATAGTTGTATGTTCATTCTTATGACACCTAAGAAGGTTATAGTCGTATGTTCATTCATGTGACACCTAAGAAGGTTATAGTCGCATGTTCATTTACATGACACCTAAGAAGGTTATAGTTGCATATGCATTTTGCTTAGTAGCATGTTCATTTGCATGACACCGAAGAAGGTTATAGTCGCATCCGTATTTTGCTTAGTAGCATCTTCATTTACGTGACACTTAAAAAGGTTATAGTCATATTTGCACTCTACACTTTGCATTAATCATAAGCTTGCATATGTCCCAAATAGCACCTTGTGTAATGACCAAGTCATAAAACATAATAATAGCAATTAAATATTAACAAGACATCTAGAGATAACCCACAGGTAAGTACCTCTCTCCCTATCAAAATGTTTTTACATCTTTGCATTTGCTTCACATGTATTGACACTAGCACTAGGTGGCTATGCAACACATGTGAAGCAGGAGGCAACAATCATACCTCAAATTTAACTATCCCCAAAAAGGTCTGATGATGAAATGAATCCCTGAGATGACTATAGTCTGCTAGTTCGTAACACCTCTAAAGTATGCAACTTTAAAACTTAACTGACCCCACCAGTGTGCAAAATTGATCATTGGGTCATTAAGTTGTGCTCTAATCTTGCGAAATATGAATTATCGAAACAACCAGAGGTTTATTTCGATAAAACTCCTCTCAGAACACTCAGATCATCCGGTCGGTGCATATTTCGTTAGATTGAGACCTAACTTTGTGAAAATATAGAAATTGATTTTGAAAAAATGGACTTTAAAAACACATCTGAAGGGCTCCAAAACCTCCAGAAGTGGTCCTAGAATGATTCAACACAACCCGGCTATCAGCGCGTATCGCTCAGAAGTGTGCATGAACACCCCTAGGTGTCATATGCTAAAATTGAAGTTAAATTTGGCAAAACAAACTCTAGAAATGCATCTGAAAGCGGCCAACCTTGGAATAACACGCGTAGAATCTAGGAAGAGCATATAGAGTGTAGAAGTGCACGTGAACAGTGTACAGGAGAGCGTGGCCACCTGCTAAGCACTTGACCACGAACACTTTGTGTGGTCATGTGCACTTGGTATGGACACGCACAAAAATCCACTTCATGCACACTTGGCGTGAACAAGCACAAAAATCCACTTACATGCATGTGATCACACCTATACCACCCCATTTTATATATTTTTTTCTTATAAATAGACCCTTATATACCCCATTTTAGGGGGGAGCAAGTGAAGACACACACATACTCAAGAGTCAGTCTGATTGAAGGCGCGGGAAACCCTTTCCCATATAGTTTTTACTCTCCCACAACCTTTCGTTTAGGTTATTAGATCCCTTTTTCCACCAAACCTAACCTCATCTTTATTAAAGCACGCTTCAAAGGTATACAATCTAGCATTGTTATACTGTCATTTTAAACCTCTCGATGAGGAAAGCTTGATAATCTCTTGAAGCTAGAGCTTCAAAGTTCACATAAGCTGAGTTAAGTTTGAGGACCACACAATAATTTTAGCATGTTTACTTTACTGTATTGCTTTTTATTTTACTGTCGCCAACATTTGAGAATACTATTATACTTGTGTGATGAGACTGGCAATCTTGCATGCTACGTGAATACTATATACGTTATTATGCTCATTTTACATCATCACTCTGCATCCTTTATTTCCAAAATCATGAAATCACATCATAAATCAATAATATGAAAATTTCATATCCCAGAATAGATTCATCATGCTCTCAGTTCGGTGATGACCTCATGCATCCTTTATATTATCATCATTCATCATCATAGTATAAATAATCACTACAAGTATGATCATCTTATCATTCATTAAATAAGCTATGCAAATGATCATGTTATCCTTATAGTAGTCATATTAGAATTACTTTTCCATAATCTTTTTTTGTTTGTATGTATTTTATCAGGAAAGTAATGTAATAAAATTTTGAGCTTTATTATCCTATATTTGTTGATGTATTGTGTGAATGCTATATAAACTCACATTACCAAAACTAGGGTGTTACGGTAGCTATATATCGAATATTATATAATGAGAAATAGTTAAAAAGTATCCACCAGGAAAAATACTCACTAAGTGACCCGATGTTGTCCCTTTCTTTTTCTAATTTTCTAAAAATTAGGTGGCAACTCCATAAAATCAAAAACGTCTTGTCCCCCCAGGACCAATCACTTATCCCTATTCGATAAAGTTACCATGTCCCTCAAAAAAAAAATACCAACACAGACAAAAACATAAAAGAATGCCCAATTAATCTCGAAGGTCACTCACATGGGGTAAATTAGGCATTAAACTTTTATTTTCTACAACATCTCATCCACAAACTGATGGGCAAACTAAGGTGGTTAACAGAACTTTATCTTAATTACTTAGAACCATGGTTAGGCATAATTTGAAGTCATAGGAAGATTACTTGCCATATATTAAATTTGCTTATAATTGTAGTGTGCATTCTTCTACCAATTTCTATCCTTTTATGATTATTTATGGTTTTATTCCATTGAGTCCTTTAGATTTGATTACTTTACCTTTGAGTGAACAAGTAAGTCTAGATGGAAAGAAGAAGGCAAAATTTGTGAAGTCCTTACATGAAAAGGTGCAAGCAAATGTTAAAAGAAAGAATGAGCAATATGCCAAACATGCAAACAAGGGGCGCGTAAAAGTTGTATTTGAACTAGGTGATTGGGTTTGGGTACATTTGCACAAAGAAAGATTTCCTACTTAAAGGAAATCTAAGTTGATGCCATATGGTGATGGACCCTTCAAAGTGTTAGAGCGTATCAATAATAATGCTTATAAGATTGACTTGCTCGGTGAGTATGGTGTAAGTGCTACTTTTAATTTTGTTGATTTATCTCCTTTTATTTTTAATGTAGGTGTTGTTTCAATGACGAATCATCTTGAGGAAGGGGGGAATGATACAACCAAGCTAAGCAAGCCCATCAAACTAAGTGTTCCATTGCATTATAAAGGACCAATGACAAGAACAAGGACAAAGAAGTTCAAACAAACATTGAATTCATTTGTCTTTCACATTACAAGCAAGTTGGTGGATTCAACTATAAGTACAAGCTTAGAGTCGCATGATGAAGAATTCAAGCTAATTAGCTTAATTTCCTATTTTAAAATTAATTAGCTTGAATTGGATGAATTTTTAAGTTATTTTTTCTATTTTGGAGTCAATAAGGAAGATTCAATAAGATGTGAGAAGATTCAAGAATATTCCAAGTTAAAGTCAATAAGTTAACAAGTCAAAGTCAAAGAGTCAATAAGTCAAAGTCAAGGGTCAATGGTCAACATCCTATATGGCATGCTTCAATGCTTAGTTGTCATGAGTTGTCATTTTACTTAGTTGTAATGAGTTGTCATTAGTTGTTCATTTTAACTTTCCAAAGATGAGTTGTAATGAGTGGTCATTAGTTATTTTATTTTTGAAGAAATTCTTGTTAATTAAGGATTTTCCTTTGTAAGAGTCTTTAGGAATAAGCAAAAAACCTTTTCCTTCAAGGATTAGGTTGTTTACATGCTTATATAAAGGCTAAATATATATAGAATGAATTTTATGTATTATTTGACAATTTTAATCAAGTGAGGATTTCCCTTAACTTTGTTCTTTTGAAACTTTGCAAGTTTACTTGAATTGTTTCACATCCACCTTTCATTATAATTTCTAGGTTAGACTTATAATTATGTGATTGTTTATCTTTTAATAGCTAAGTATCTTGCTTCAATTTAATAAGCAAGGGGTTTAGCTCCATCAACACAACCTATCCTTGATGATCCTTGGGCTAATATTCAAAGTTGGAGCATGTTCTATCTCCATTATAGGTAGTGTTCATATCAGTTTTTTCATCAAATACTTTTGTTTTTGGTGACCGTCGATTATCTTTTGGGTTGGTAGTAGTCCCTTATTTTTTTAATTCTATTTTTTTTTTAATATAATAAATACACATCTTTAATCTATTTGTTTTATTTTATTTTTATTTTTATTTTTTTGTTCTTCATTCGTGAAGTTATTATTCCTTTATGGTATTTTAGTTGTTCTCCTCTATGGAGTTTATGTCACACCCCGTCCTTTATTACAAGGATGAGTATGACTATAAACTAAAACTTTTGGAACAACCAAGATCACTATAAACATAATACTTCTAAGTATCATTACCAGATATGTAAGCACCTATGATGAAATTCATTCAAAAATTGAAGTTAGTTGTCGATTTTCTGGACTTTAAGGACTAAATTGCAACATTTTTTAGGATTTGATTGCAAATAAGTCAATTTTTCAGGGGTCTTTTGATAATTAAAAGTTAAAAAAAAGAGTTGGCATTTAATGCCGATCGACATTATACAATTCCGACTTGTAAAAGTTGATTTTTTCTTATATTTTTATTGATTTTTCAACATTTTGATTGATTGAAAATTGAAATTTTATCTTTACAATTATTTGATAAAGTTGTTTAAACGCATAAGGTTTTTTGAAATCAAAGAAAAATAAATGCTATCTGATCAGATAAGTCTGTTCCTCCTTTGGAGGAAGTTCAGTATGTGTAGACTCTGCATTTAAAAGTAGAGTCTGCATATGTACAAGGAAGGAGGATTTTTTGGCAGAGGATTTTTTTTCTAGAGAATTTTTACACACAGAGAAAAAAAATGCAGAAACCTTAAAATTTAGACGTGAAGAATACCTTGCACACACTTTGGTCTTCCAAAAAAAAAACCCCCACTTTTGGATATTGTCAGTGTCTTCAAAAGCAATTAAATCCCAGTCTAAAATCAACAATACTTCAATTTCAACGGTGAAAATCCTAATCTGAGGGGCCAAAAAGGGGCATTTGCACAACATCTAAATCATCAGTGTTTTTTTTATGTCATTTTTATTCTTTTTATTTTTTTTCTTTTTTTCTTTTTTTATTATTCTATTATTCTCTTTTTGATTGTTTAATTTCACTACTAATCTGATTACTTGTTTTTTTGTTGTTGTTTTGATATGTGCGTGTGGATTGAGGAGGATATTGCCTATATTTAAATTGAGCAGAAGGTCTATGGAATGTCATGAAAGAATCTATGTTATTTCCCAATAGGATTTAGGATTATTTATTTATTTATTATTTCTTCATTTTCGGTGTTCTGTGTAGTTATTTTAATTTCTGGGTATATAATTATTTAATTTTAATTTTTTATGTAGTTTGTAATAGTCCCAGTAGTGGGAATAGTGAAAATTTAGTTTTCTGTACTTTAAAATTAATTAGTAATTAGGTTCAATTGGGTAAAAAATCAATTAAAATCAATGGTGGCAGTAGCTTAAATTAGGGTTTGCATGTAATTAATTTAGGATTTTTTAGAAAATCATTGTAATGTTTATTTGATCCCTTTTTTTGTGTTTTATTTGTTTTGGGCTTATTTTTTTATGTTTTTATCCTTTTGGGCCTAAAGCCCACGTTTAGGTCTAATCCGCTTAATAAATAGGCTTAAAAAATGATTTAGGTTTTTTATATAATTAAAATCAATTTAGGCCCATTAGGTTAATTTGATTTTAGACCCACTTAGTTAATTAAAACTTGTCTAGACTTAGCTTAGCTCATTTAATTGTATTTCTTTTAAAATAAATAGACCCAGACCAACACTTAACTTAAAATAAAACCAAGTTAGATTTAAGCCCACTAATTTAATTTTTCTTTAAAATTGAATAGACTTAAGCCCATATCTTAGAAAGAATAAAAAATATATTTAGGCTCACTAATTAATAAAATATAGGCCCACTTTTATTCCATTTCACTTGTAAATAAAATGTAGAGTTAGCTAACTTTTTAATAAAATTAACATAGTTTAGACTTAGGGACAACACGATCTTGAGTGCATTTTTACTTGTAATTTTATTGACTTGTTACCTTTTTGGGTAGATGGATGTTAATTAAGGTTTAATAAAATTGCATGCAATTAGAGGATGAAATAATCATTTATAAAATTATTCTAAATGAACACGAGACTAAGAGAAGTTAGTATTCCGTATCCAGAATCTCCTGGTTGTGGTGCTAATTTTCTTTTAGAGAATCTAGTACCACCAATCAAATTATCCCAGTTATTACCCTAGGTGGCGACTCCTCATTTCCACGCTATGTCTTTGTGACAGTGGTTAGTGTGTTCTCTAAGGCTCTGGGCCTAAACAGTGTTGCGGTTGCTAAAATCTTGGATGCGCACTAAACCCCACCGTCTACAAGATATAGTTAAAAATAGCTATTTCTTTAGCTGTATAATACCCTTTAAGGCTTCTCTTAGAGTTTATTGGTTCAACCTCCACCACAGCTGATAATCGAGTGGCACTCGAGAACAATATTGTACATGAATCTATCAATTCATGAAAGAGTCTGAAAAATAATGAAATGGAGGAAATAAGTATAACTACTCAGTGAGAGGATTAGAGTATAACAAAGGGGAACATACAACGAGTTATTATATCACATTAAAAATTAAACCGTAAGGTATAAAACAAACTTAAATCACTTCAAATAACTTAAATCATAATAAGTACATAAAAAACAATAATGAGTTCATCAAGCAGACTTTACAATATATCAATTCCCAAACTAATTCTTAAATCATGTCATGAACACGTTGAAATGTCAATAAGATCATCAACTCGCTCTTTAAAGCATTTTCATCATAAAACTCAATCTTATTGAGAGCTTAAATCAAATCCAAGTAAAACACAATCAAACATCAACTTATATGCACTTATAGTTGTGTCTTATAAATCCTTAGCAACTCTGGGCGCTGAATGTCTCACCTCATAACCCAAAGTACAAATCCTTGTCATACGCATGTGTAGAGACAATACCATTAAAGGGTAATAATATATTTTCTTTTAAGCACACGACATTCAAGGTGTGATTTAATAGGCAACATCACTGAGTGCATACCATTTATCTAAACATCAATTAAACTCATTTATCATATAATAGCATCAATACCAAAGTAACATTATATGTTTCCAATTTTACTAGAAAATATACAATTGCAATCACCATGTAAAAAGAGTTTGAATAAAAATAATTTCTTAAACATATATATAGTAGTTTTAAAACTGCGATATTATAAATCCACTGTTGACACAAGATATTAACCAAATGGATCCGATTTATTTTCTACCGTTGTAGCTGGAGTGACTCCTATAGAAATATTTAAAAAGTAATAAAATGAGATTCTAAGCTCACTAACAAAATTCTACTCAACCTATTTGAGATACTTTTTCTTATACTAATGTAAAATGAATTTTCATCTCTTATATCCTTTACTCTGTTATGGAAGATTTCAGGGGTAACTTCGAAAAATTTCTGGGAATTGTAGAAACATAATTTGAAGCAAATTTTGCACATTGTTAGCTCTATGTGTCTATTATATGCTGTAAAAAGTTCAACCCAATTGGATAACTACAAATAAACTTATAGAAGGCCGAATCATAATCAGCTCAATTACTCTGACAGATTGAGCAATAAAAATTTCTCCCTTAAATTCTATTATATAACTAATAAACTCTATTTAGTTATTTATTTCTATAAATCAACATAGAGCTAGGATATTACAGTTTATAATTCTCTCTATTATGAAACTTTTGTTAGTCTTTTTGCAGTCAAACTCAATTAAAGACCATAAAATCGATTTGTGACTAATAAACGTCATGGAATGGAGCATAAAGATTGTTAAACAAATTGTCAAATTACAAATCAAAATAAATCTGTCAATATGATTGAAGTATAGCGACAAACATTTTCATATCTTTAATGAGAGTTTTTTACGATATTTCTTTATTGTACTTTATTCATATTATATATTCATCAAGACGTATTATTAATTTTCAATGAATTAAAGATTTTTTTTTCTCAAAATAATTATTAATATTTAAAATTTATCGGATTCTAACTAATTCATTTCCATTTAGATAGAAATATAAAAACAATAAAACTTTCTCAACAAATATTTTTCCATAGAATTTTTGGTTGAAAATAGATAATTTAGTATATCCACAAATAGTGTTAATGGAAATTTTTGTGATTTATAATAATAATCTTTCACTTTCGATTGAATTAAATTTAATAAAGAATATATATTTTCAATTATTCTTTTCTTACAGTTGGGTTGTCATTGGATTTTATATTTGGAATTCAGTTTTAAGTTTTCCTTTTTTTTTCTCCTTTTATTTTATTTTATTTTTTTATAACTGTCATTTCATTATTTTGGTGTTATTACTGGATACTTTCAATTATTATCTAATAAATATAGTCAATATTAGTTCTTCGAATTTGAGACGTGAGGATGTGAGGCACTATAACTAAGGTGGGAGCAATTAAAATTAGTCTCACTGATTCATTTAACGAATTTGAGAACTCAAACACCAAATATTAGTCCAAATAATTAAAAAGAAATTTTTTTTTATCATCATTTACATAAAATTTATTTCACCTTTTCTTAACTATAATATAAAACGCACACTAAATCACGGACAAAATATAGTCCTTCACAAAACCATTACATCATTTTCTTTCGACTTAGTTAAGGTAGAGGATGTGTTTTTAAGATAACTCATAAAGGCACAAATTAAACTTGAAATCTTAATTAATTGTTTTATATATGAGTAACATAACATATTGGTAAAACAACAATTAGAAAATTATTAATTTGTATAGATTACACTTATATTAAAGTGGACTAATTAGACCTCCACATTAGTAAATGTTAAATTATTCAAAAGTACATGTTAATTTGTTGAAATTTAGAAAGACAAATATTTTGAAATATAAAGAAACACTTTTTCTTTTTTGTCATTAAAGAGAAATATCATTAATCCAAGAGGGTGTGGATGAGTCAGTGAGGAACTCTTCCAACTTAACTACAAGTCTTAGATTCAAACCCTGGGTACGCAGCTATTTTAAAATTTTTAAGGTAGACCTTTGCCACCCTTCGGGGTCCATCCCAGATCGAGCGGGGATTAGTTTGAGTGTGGTATGGGCTTAAAGGCACTTTCCACAGGTGGAGCTCTCGTAGGACATCTCGTATTTAGATGAAAAAAAAGGAGAAATATCATTAAAGAAAAATAGCATACAATAATACTTGGATAAAGTTTAGTGGGAATTCCTCCTAAATGTTCACATCAGTTAGTCCTTGCTAGGCGATGAGCTATCTCATTCACCAAACTAAAACAACATTGTCCAATTGAACTAACAAGTTGATTATATCCTCTATCACCATATCAAACTGAGATATGCCTTGGATTCCTAGTGAACAACCACCAAAGCATCTGTCTCAACAACCACACTGGACAGCTAAGTGCCTCTCTTACACTGATAGCCTCTGCAACTTTTACTTCAACTAAGCCCTTGGAAACTTGATTTCTAGCTGCAACAAAAGATCTGTTGGAGTCTCTTAGCACACACCCTATAACAAAACTGTTCTGAGGGTGAAAAATAGTCTAATAATGAACATTGAAAATTTGAGTGTTAAGAATGAATGTAACAAAGAGTTTCTAATTTGAGTTCCATTTCAATGCAAACCATTTATATATGATTTAAATATCCTTTTTTTTTTCAATCAATATCTTATACTATTAATTTTATTCCATGTGATTGTATTAATTTTTATAACATTAATTCATAAGGTCTTGTTGTTAAGGAAGTGAATATTTTTATTATATATATTAGGAAGTAAATATTTGTATACAATTAGAAATAAATTTTTTATTCTATTTAAGATGTTATTCTATTCCTAATTAGGTTGTGATTAGGATTCCTATGTGTATATATAAGGGGTGTAACCCTTCTTTGAATATCATGGAAAAATATTTCCCTTGAAATTTCTCTATTTTTCTCTGAATTTTATTCTTCATGGTATCAGAGCATAATTGTTGAAATTGAATTTTTTTATTGAATTTTTGAAGTTGTATTTTTTCTTTCTTCCTTTGAATTATTTGAATCTTCAAAATCATGACCACTGAAAACATATCCATCGTATCGTATGGAACATCCATTTTTATTCAAACCCTTCAAGATAATTCTTCCTTTCCTACAAGAATTATTCTTGATGATACAAACTATACTTTATGGTCATAGATCATGGAGATTCGGATTGGAGCCAGAAATAAATCTGGCTTTCTTAATGGCACTACGCCAAAGCCACCAGTAGGAGATAAAGCGTTGGAGACTTGGCTCCTTGATAATAATCGAGTCAAAAGTTGGCTAATTAACTCCATGAGTCCAATATTGATGTAGAGATTTATCCGTCTTCCAATAACAAAGGAGATATGAGATACTATCTCAAAAACCTTCTATGATGGATCGTGTAAAACTTAGTTATTTGATTTAAATCGAAAATCATTCACAACATGTCAGAATGGTAAGCCATTACATGCATGCTATAATGAACTGATTGGAATATTTCAGAAAATTAATGCTCGAATGTGTGCACAAGGCGAGGATGTTAATGGAGTAGTATGACTCAACAAATATATTACCCGGCTTCGAACACATATTTTCTTAGCTGGGCTTGATTCAGAATTCAATAATGCTCAGAGTGAAATACTCCGAAAGGATCCACTTCTTGATCTCGAGTCTAGTTATGCATATGTACGAAGGGATCACAACCAACGATATACAATAGAAGAGCCAAAGATATTGTTGGACCATTATGTACTTGTAGCAGCTCAGATTCGTCCCTAGTTCAAAGGGAAAATACTAAGTAAGTCCATCATATACACCTATATTCATTATGGCGAAGTTGGACACTCCAAGGAATGGTGATATAAAATTATGGGATATCCGAAATGGTGGGATTTCAATAGAAAGCCTCGTAAGAAGCTCGAAAAGGCTGTAATTACCACCTCTAGTGGCACTAAACTAAGTGGTGATCTTGATACAACATTAGATATGACAAATCTTACTTGAAATAATACATGGATTATTGATATAGGTGTTATTAATCATATGACAAACTCTACTCACCATCTTACATCCATCCACCCATCAACCCAATAAAATATTCCGATTGCTAATGAAGGCATAACACCAATCACTCATGAAGGATCAATATCTAACTCCAACTCTCTTAATCTAGATATTGTTGTTGTTGTTCCATCTCTTTCTTATAATCTACTATATGTTGGCTAAATCACTGAAACCTTGAATTACACTGTCAAATTTTGGCCTAATTATTGTGTATTTCAGGATATTGCAATGTATCAAATTATTGGCTCCAGTGTTAAACATGGAAAGTTGTACTATTTTGAGTTACATGATGATTCAAGTCATAAGTCAAGTCAAGTTAATAGGGTTGGTGGAAGTTTCTCAAGTAAAGACTAAGTAATCTTGTGGCATCGTCATCTTAGTAATCTTTCTTTTTATTATCTTAGACAAATAAAATTGGATTTATTTTTGAATAACATAGACTTAGAATTCAAATGTGATATTTATGAATTGGCAAAAGGCCATTGAATTTCTTATGTACCGAGTTATAATAAAAATTCAATTCCATTTATGACCATTTATTCTGATGTATGGAGACCTGCTCAGATTCTTACTCTATCTGGTCCTTTATATTTTGTAACATTTATTGATGAATGTACTCGGATGACCTGGGTATCACTACTTTCAAATAAGGGAGATATGTGCTCTAAGTTCCGGGACTTGTACAAAATGGTAGCTACACAATACCAAAGTAAAATCTGAGTCTTATAGTCTGACAATGGGGGGAGCATATTAACTTAATTCTAAATGATTTCTGCCACGAGAAGGGCATTTGCCATAAAACTTCTTGTGCCAGAACTCCTCAATAGAATGATATAGCTGAACGAAATAATCAGAAGTTATTGGAAGTTGTCCAAGCATCATTATTTGATATGAATGTTCCTTAAGAATATTGGGAGAGGCTGTTCGATCCGCTACATACCTCATAAACCGGACACCATCAAGAGTACTCAATTTTAAAACAACTCTTCAGAAACTTCAGGAACTTGTCATATCTCCATCCCTTAATAATCGGAGCCTCGAGTCTTTAGATGCTCAGTATATGTTCATCAGACACTCGACAAATTAAACCTTCAAGCTATCTGGTGTATCGTTGTTAGCTATGCAGATCCATAAAAAGGTATCAGTGTTATGATCTGAATGCAAAGAAGATGTATATCAATCTGGATGTTCGATTTCATGAAAATTCTCCTTTCTTCTCCCACTCTGAGTGCTCTCTTCAGGGGGAGAAAAATCTGAGCCTCTTTGAATTTAAAGATAGCATTTCAAGTGGTTTGAATGTTGAAGATAGCATTTCGAGCATCTTACAGACATCTAATATTCTGAGTCTGAGCATCTCACCTAGACAGATAATTGAAGAAAATCTGAGTAATCAAGATAGTACATCTTTCCAACCCACACCAAAAGCTAAAGAAACTTTGGATGCGGATGTGTATAATAAGGTAAACTTATCTCTTTTAGTAACTCCAAATGCTAAGCCTCGTTATCCTTCTAGAATTAATAGAGGAGTTCCGAAAAAATAATATGATCTGGACCTTCATACCAAAGCTAAATACCCTATCAACAACTTCATATCAACCAACCATTTGTCTAACTAACATGCACTTACTGTAAATCAATTATCTACTGTATCTATTCCAAGTAATGTGCAGGAAGCCTTAGATGATCCAGATTGGAAGAAAGCCATAAATGATGAAATTGAGGCATTACAGAAGAACCGGACATGGGATTTTATTCCTTTTCCTGATGGAAAGAAAATGGAGGAGTGCAGGTGGATATTCACTGTCAAACTCAATTCAGATGGAAGCATAAATTGACATAAAGCTCAGTTGATAGCAAAGGGGTATACTCAGAAGTATGGAGTTGACTATGAAGATACATTTGTCCCAGTAGCAAAAATGAACACCATCTGAGTTCTTATTTCCTTAGCTGGCAACCTGGACTGGCTGCTATGACAATTTGATGTAAAGAATGTATTTTTGAATGGAACCATAGATGAAGAAGTGTATATGGATCCACCACCCGGAACTAAATGTACTGACTGAATATGCAAACTAAAAAGGGGATTGTGTGGACTCAAACAATTGCCTCGAGCATGGTTTGGATGGCTCTCAACTTTCATAAAAAAGCTCAGATATAAGCAAAGTGATGCTGATCACACACTATTCATTAAATAGAAGTTAGGTAAAGTCACCGCACTGATTATATATGTTGATGATATAGTGGTCACTGGAAACGAACTGAGTGCGACAACAATCTTGCAAAGACAGTTAGCATCCGAGTTTGAACTTAAGGATTTAGGTAATTTGAAGTATTTTTTAGGAATTAAAGTTGCAAGATCAGCTCAAGGAATTTCCCTCTGCCAACGAAAGTATGTAGTGGACCTACTGACAGAGACGAGCATGCTTGATTGTAAGCCAGCCGAGACTCAAATTGAAGTCAACCATGGACTTTCAGTCTTAAGAGATCAAGTTCCAACTGATAAAGATGAGTTTCAAAGGTTAGTGGGAAGGTTGATTTACCTATCTTATACTCGGCCAGACATTGCTTATGCAGTAAGTGTTGTAAGTCAGTTCATGCATTCTCCGAGTAAAGAACATATGGATGCAGTATACTGAGTATTAAGATATCTAAAGTCTTCTCCAGGTAAAGGGTTATTCTTTAGGAGGAATAAAGATTATGAAATTACTGGCTATACTAATACTGATTGGGTTGGGGATCAAATTGATCAAAAATCAACATCTAGGTACTTTATGTTTGTTGGAAATAATTTAGTCACTTAGAGAAGCAAGAAATAGAAAGTTGTAGTAAGTTCAAGTGCTGAAGCTGAGTTTAAAGGAATGGCTCCTGGAATATGTGAGTTGCTCTGGGTAAGGAGAATTGTTCAGGATCTGGGATTAAAATATCTGAAGCCTATGTTGTTACATTGTGATAACAAGGCAGCCATAACAATTGCAAACAATCTGGTTCAACATGATTGGACTAACCATGTAGAGGTTGACAAACATTTTATAAAAGATCATCTGAACCAAGGAATAATTGATCTTCTATTTGTTTCTTCTTAGACTCAACTAGCTGACATCCTCACAAAGGCTGTATCCAAAAAAATGTTCTACAACTCACTTGGCAAGTTGGGAATGATTGATATACATTCACCAACTTAAGGGGGAGTGTTGAGGAAGTAAATATTTTTATTGTATATATTAGGAAATAAATATTTGTATACAATTAGGAATAAAGTTTTTATTCTATTTAGGATATTATTCTATTTCTAATTAGGTTGTGAGTATGATTCCTATGTGTATATATAATGGGTGTAACCCTTCTTTGAATATCATGAAAAATATTTCCCTTGAAATTTCTCTATTTTTCTCTAAATTTTATTTTTCACTTGTATTAATATTAGAGTAAATTACCTTTTGTTTCCTGAAATTTGACATAATTCACACTTTTCTTGTCTTATTGAAAACCAAACACATGCACCCTTAGATTTCATTCTGTCAATATTTTAATCCTTTCGATGAATTCTTTGACCAATTTTTTATATTAAAAAAATATTAAACCCCCTCTATTTATAAAGAAAACAGTTTCATCCTTTTATTTGAATATTATAAAACAATTTAATCTCTTAAGTTTTTAATTATTTTAAATTTATAATTTCAATATTGATTAAATTTTTAATAGGTATATATACCTCTATCAATAGACTAAACTAAAAATAAAGTTGTAAATTTTCATCAATTTTATTTTATATTCACTTTTTGTAGTTAATTTACTTCAAATGTCTTTTACATAACTTTAAAAAAATTACAATTGCTCAAATTAATCTCTAAAAAAAAATGAATAAATTGATTTTAAAAGTTGAATCAACCAAATTAAGGAGTTAATGAAAATTATAACATAATTTTAATCATAAGATATTGATAAAAACCAGTGCAAGTATAGGAAAAATTGCTATTTTTAAAATGTTAAAGTTAAAATAATTTTAAAAATATAAAAAATTAAAACAAAGGGATTAAACTATTTATTTTTATAAAATAAAAAGAGTAAAATGTTTTTTTGATGTAAGAGACTTGCCATAAATTTGATCCGAAGGATTAAAATGTTGACGAAATGAAACTAAAAGGTGTAAGTGTTTTATTTTCAAATAAGATAAGATTATGTCAAATTTCTGGATACAAAATTAATTTGTCCTTAATATAAGACACTATTGATCTGTTAATTTCAAAGAAAATAAAAGCACCAACTAGTATATAGCATCAATTTTTGGAAAAAAAAAAATCAATGCTTGAAATCATTAATTCTATGTTTCTTCCAATTATATTATAGTTATTTCATTATTTTACATGTCTACGTATAAAAATTAGTTAGACCATATGTTATAACAATAGATTTATTCTCTATATATGATTAATTTATGCATTATTTAGTTTTCCCTCTAGTAAACTTTGATAGAAAAAAAAAAATTAACAATGACCGACTTTATATTATATTTTGAATATATTAAACTTTTATGTATTAATAATTTGAAACTAAAAAAATTAACAATGAAGAGGAATATTAATTTATTAATTAATACGTTATTAATTTATGTATTAATGCATTTGCGCCCCTAATGACCACTTGAGCACTCGATTTTTTTTTTTTTTTTTTATCTAAAAAGCCTCCTAAAGTTATATTAGTCAACCCCAAAACACACATTCAATAACTAAATATTAATTCCCACCATTTAAAAAAAATGTCTAATCTATCTCTAAGGTTTCAAACACCACAAACATCAAAATAAAAGTTGTTTTCAAAATCACAAGAGACAGAGATAGTGGAGAAAATAAAGTAACACTGGTAGCTGAGAGAAAATGACATCTTCATCATCATCATCCAATAGATTAACTAATTCCAAATTATAAAAGACTAACATCGAGATTGACTATCTTGGGCCTATGAAGTGCTATAAGTGAAATCTGAGAGGGAGAAGATTGAAGGTTGCACGACAAACTTTCTGAACAAATGAGAATCTAATTCAAAGATTTTATGGGTGCTGAAACTATAAGATATTAAAATCATATATTTCTTAGGGTTCTATGAAATCTCAATTAATTGAAGGTTAAATAATGCTAAATAGTTTTTGTATAAGGTGTCATCTTATGGATATTTTGAGTGGCATGATGAGGAAATTGGTGACAAAGTTGGAATTGTAATTAATGAGTTCAAAATGGAGAAGAAGATGCTTATGGAAATTAACAAGCATTTGAGTGCGCTTTTGGAAAGGTCGGTCATGTTTGTACACTTAGAAGTAAAGGCTGAAATCAATAACCTATATAATTGCTTATCAAATTAAAGTCTACTAAACATAAAGATAAACATGAGCTTGAGATGAAGAATAAAAAGTTGATATTTGCTTATACTCTTATTGTAATTTCATGGTTGTTGCTAGTAGGTGTTTTAGTTTTTTGTTAAGTTAGAAGTTGCGGTCCCAAATAACATGTGTAATTGATGTTATTTAGTAATTGATGTTGTTTTTTCATGGTTTTTGCTAATTAAATCATGGTCTTTTATGTGAATATGTTGTTAATGTATCGATTTGACAAAGGGACAATGTATTATAAATACATATATTATCTAACAAAATTTGCCATTAAATTAGAAGCCATAATAATGTGTATAATGTGTTTACCTAAATAAGACCTAGATAACAAAATTAACTTTTTAAGTTTTTTTAGAACTTGATTCAGATTTAGTGATTTCTATGTACTTAATAGAAATTGACCTAACAACAACTATAACAATATTTGGATTTTTTTCATAAAGAACTTAAAATGCTTATTTTTTATCTTTTGAATCTGCTTTCCCATCCTTCTATCTCTTTGAGCTAGTATTTACCTTGTGGCAATTGCAGCCCTTTAATTCCATTGCATTCTATGTGGTCGAAATGACAAATATAATGCCATTTTGACAGATGAGCCATCTTTTTTGAATTTAATTTTCTTAATACTTATATGTGGATATTTCTTTTCATTGAGTTGCATCCTTATGTCTCTCTCATATGGAATATCAAATCTCCAATTATCTTCAATCTCATCACCTATATCCATATCACCTTCATCAATCACTCTTTGACTACTATGACCTAGCTGTGATGAGCAAATAATACTCCATTAGTATGCTACAAGTAACCAAATATAAGATAATGACAACATGAATTACTCACATTATATATTGTCTTCCTAGAATTCATGTCAATATAAATTCCATGACCTATTGGTGCTTTCTGTTGTCTCATACTTGGCACTGGAGTTAAGCCTGATGCATTTATATATGTTTTGGAAATTTTGCTAGAGTTAGGGCCTACTGTGGTGGTGGTGGATTATGTAATGTAAGAGTATAGGCTTGGGGAATTTTATTGGACATATCAAGTGCAAGTGAAGGAGCATAAGACTAAGGTATTGGATTGGACATAGCAGAAGCGATTGAAGCAGTATAGGGCTGTAGTCCAGGATTGTCCATTGCTAATGCTGGATATGTTGTTGGATTGGGCATGAGGAAGGACTTGTTGTAGGACCAAATTGGTTACTGGAGTTAGATTGGGCCCAAGGGAAAAGGCCTTTAAATCTCTTCTTCTCCCTTTTGCAGATGCTAGAGTTGATTGCAAATGAAAGTACTCAATTATATTTTAAACAACAAGTATTTAAAGTACTATAATTACAACTTCTAATATCTTACATAGTTGCCTTTGTTGGGGCAACTGACTCTATTATGGCCTTCTCCTTTGTAAATTCCATATAGCTGCTTCAAGCCTTTCTTTGATAATTTTCCAATCTTGCTTGTTAGATTTGGCTTATTGCTTGCTCTAACACCCTCTTATTCCTATGCCAACCAATAAGCTTAATTAATGGGGCAGACCTCAATTTGTTAAAACTCCTCAGTGTTTATAAACCTCTTCCTAGCGATAGGCATGATAGGAAATCAATAGCTTGCAATATATGTCTTCTTGTGGTACCATAGAGATATGACTATAAGATGATCAACCTTGGAATATTCTAATGCTTGAATTTCATGTGGATATACGATGCCAGTCATCTCCCATGCTCTGCATGTGCACAACTGCATGTCAAGAAACACAATTTGTACCATCATCGCCATTATAAATAACCTTATAACTTAATGAAAATATCTTATTGTCATTATAATAGTTCAAACAATTAAGGCTTCATTCTCTAGTCCACTTTTAAGCTTGTTCCCTTTTGTCTTTGAACCTCTCCATTAGTTGAATCCTTATGTTATTGAGCATAATAATAATTGGCTTACATTTGGCCTTAAGAATTCATGCATTGAAACTCTTAGTATTGTTGTCCACCATAAAACACTTACACCTACTGCTAAAAAAAGCCCTACACTAGTTCCGAGGAAGGTAAGTTGACAGTGCTTTAACTTATTTCTTGGTCAACTCATTTATCTTTGCTAGGTTATACTTATACTCTTCCTCAAAAGTACTATATACTACTATCCAAAGTTTTTTCCTTAATTCTCCTCCTTTATACTTTTTGGACCAGTTCAAAAATATATGATGAGCATATCATCTATGCTCAGCTTGATGGAAAATGCTTATAATACCATTTAAAAGTTTTTACATTAGAAGAACATAATGCTTAATGTTACAAAAATATATATAGTACACATACATAAATGATTCAAAAATTAATAATAAAAGTGTTTGCATACCTTTTGCTTATCTAAAATAACAGTTAATATTGAGCCATCCCCCAACTTAAGTTCTTGTGCCAACTATGCTAGGAACCATCTCTAATTCCTTGTGTTTTCCTTGTCAATTATTGCCCAAGCTATAAGGAACATTTATCCTTTAGCATCAACACCAATTGCTGTAAGTAATTGGCCATTGCATACACCTTTTATTAAGCAACCATCTATACCAATATGTGGTGCTCTGCAAGCTTTTCTTGCAAGCATTAAAGTAAAAAAAAAAACATTCTCCTAAAAACTCTTCTCCTTTCCTGAAGTGCATTCTTATACAATTCTATGTCAACTTTCACATTCGGATTACTTCTTTTTAGTGCAGCTGCATAGGCTTTTAAGTAACCCAATTCAACTTTGAAAGGTCCATCCATTTCTCTTAACATAAGATTTTTTGCTCTTTTTAACTTAGATTGACATACATGAAGTTTTAATTGGATCTCTACATCAGTTTTGATGTTTGATAAATGTTAACAATACTTTATTTTAAACATTTATATAGTGTTTTAGATGTCTATATTCAAGGTTAGCATTGACTATTGACGTCATTAGTTTAAAATATTTAGAGCTTAGATTTTTAGGAGTTATAGTAGTTTTATTATGTTTTTATTTATTTTTGTTTAACTTTAATGTTGGATGATTAGGCGTGCTTAATATGGAGTCAATGTATGAGGTGCTTAGGCATGAACTTTAAGAATAATGCTTAAAATCTTCATGAATCCAAGACAAGGAAGTTGCATAGTTATGCCTGAGCCTAGAAAAGCCACTTTGTAAGGAAACCATTTAGGCACGACTGTGTGGTTGTGCTTGATTCAAACATTTCTAAGCCTGTCAAAATTGAATCAGACATAACTATGTGCCTAAATATGCACGATTATGCCTGATTGCGTCAAATTCAAACGGATCGAAGATGCACAACCGTGTGCATTAAGGCATATAACCATATGAATCGAAGCTAAACTTAATTAAGGAAATTTATTTTAAGGTTTTTCAAGGGACAATATTGTTAAGTTTCGTGATTCTATACATAGTGGAAAAATTAAATTTTAATGACAAAACTTAAACCCAGATCCAGGTAATTCAATTAATTGATTAAATCTAGCGTTTTCATTTTCTTACCACAAACACAGAAGGGGAAAATTTCTGGGACAGGAGGTTCACTTCAGTGACACCCTACCTCAAGCCTTTAATTTGACAGTTCAGATTGAGATGTCTCCAAAAGAATTTGTCCTCCACAAGTGTCCACACGAACAACCCTTGACTTGAAAATGAATACTTGTGTGCTAGCACCTTCTCTTGATTTCTCACAAATCAAGAATCAAAAAAACTATGTGTTTTTATTTTCTAAAAGGAGAGAAAACGAATTTGGTGGCAGAATAATGAGAGTATTGAAAACCCTAGAGAATAAAACACATTTATAGACATTTAAATTAGAGTTTCACTTACCAAACGACCATTTAGTGATTTCTCACTTATTCTTATTATGATTTTATTTAAAATTAAATCAGAAATAATATTTTTGTATTTAAGATAACCTTTACCTTAAATAAATATTTTATTTATTTACTTCCACAAAGCTTATTTTGGGCTTATTAAAAGTGTGTGACCTTGTAAGTTCACATAATATTGACAATGGACCTTAAATATCTATTTAGGTATATAAGTTATAAGTGGCCTCTAGTAAGACATTATGACTACCCAAGTTATGTGAAATCAATAATCTAAGATAACCTAATATTTATTAAATATTTTAGTCCCTTTGTCACATAATATCTTAATTGAATATAGGACATAGATTATGTCATCCTTATAGAATTCAATCATATAATTTCTTGATTCCAAGTAAACTGAGAACGATAACTCTTTATTAATTTACTTTAGCATGGCCATGCATTTCCTCAGTCTATCTTACTCATATTAAATGAGGGATAAATTCCTTCTCAATCACTCATATTCCTCACATAACTCATTTTATACCCAACAACAACCTATTTTATCATCCGGTTAAAGATAATGTAAGATTGTGTCAAAATATAAAATAGTTATGTAGAAATCCATGGTGATTTCAAGGTCAAAGGGATAAGCCAATATTACTGTGATGAAAATTACTTATGACAGTTATCTATTTAGTATTCTCATGATGGTTCATTCTAGCACTTTATTTCTTAAATAAGTACCTATGAGTTGACTTAATATCTCATATTCATGATTAGTAAAATATAATCATCAATCAACACCATACTAGCCATAATACATTGTTATGACTAGGGATAATTTGAATAGAACTCATATTCAATCTAAGGGTTTTACAATCAAGTCACATACTTAATGGCCTTAGTAAGAATTGACTATTCAAGTAATTATCATAACATAAAATGATAATGAAAAATGCCTCTTTATTAAATAAATGATAAAGTCAAAACATGGTCATACATGATTGACCTAGTGCATATCACTAACAATCTCCACTTGCACTAGGCCTAGTCTATATTAAAACTAATACCCATGGACCTAGTATACTCTCATGCTTAGGCTATGGAAGAGGCTTAGTCTGTGGATCAACAACATTATCATTTGTACGTAATACGTATATCTTCACGTCTCCTCTCTTAATAATTTCTTGAATGAGATGATAACGCCTGAGTATATGTTTGGATCTCTGATGTGATCTAGGCTCCTTAGATTGAGCTATAGCTCCATTATTGTCACAATATAAGTTCACTGGATCTAATATACTAGGAACAATAGCTAGTCTAGTTATAAACTTCTTGATCCAAACAACCTCCTTAGTTGCTTATGAGGCAACTATATACTCAGCTTCTGTTGTAGAATCAGTAACGATGTCTTGCTTAGAACTCCTCCAGCTCATTGCATGTCTATTCAAATAAAATACATAACTTGACTGTGATAAAAAATCATCTTTGTTAGTTTAGAAGCTGGCATCCATGTAGCCATTTACAACTAGCTTATCTTCCTTACCACCATACAGTAAAAATGCATCCTTAGTTCTTCTTAAGTACTTAAGGATATTTTTAACTATTGTTCATTAAATTTCATCTGGTTCTGACTAGTATCTACTCGTTGTGCTTAAGGCATATGAAACATTAGGTCGAATACATAATATTGCATACATAATAAATCCAATAGCAGAAGCATATGGAATCTTACTCATGCGGTCTCGCTCATCTTATGTCATAGAGCACTGTAGACAGCAGGGTTCAACGCGTGTCTAAGATTTTAGCAACCACGACACTGTTTAAGCTCAGGGCTCTAGAGAACACACTAACCACTATCACAAAGTTATGGTGTGGAGATAAGGAGTTGCCACCCAGGGTAATAACTGGGACAAATCGAAAATGTGATACTCGATTCCTTAAAAAAAGCTAGCACCACAACCAGGAGATTTTGGATAAGGAATACCAACTTTTTTCAGTCTTGTGTTCATTTAGAATTACTTTATAAATTATTATCTTATTCTCTATTTACATGCAATTTCATATAAACCCTAAAAACAATAAACTCCAAGGTAAACTAGTCATGAAATATATAAGTAAATAATACATTCAATAAATCACATAATCCCTAAGTTAGTCTAGTCTACATGGATTTTAAATAAATGAGCTAAAGTCTACATATTTTAAATTATAAGTGAACCTAAAGACCTAATTCCTTTTGATTTTAATTAAATGAACCTATGTCTATGTATTTTAATTCTAAAAAAGGGCCTAAATCTACAAATTATGGAATATTTAAATTAGTAGGCCTAATTCTACATGTTTTAATTAAATGGTGAGCTTAAATCTATAAATTATAAATAAAAAGGATTAAATTAAATGGGTTAAGTCTAAATTAATTAAATTAAATTAGGTGAGCCTATGTCTAATTAATTAAATGGACCTAGGGATATTTTTAATCTAAAATCTAATTAATTATGGGCATAAAGGTATATTTTAATTAATTAAAATTAATTAATTATTCAATGAGATGAGTTAAAAGAATTACCTAAACTTAAATAAATTAATCAAGACCTAAAGTGGGCTTAAGGCCCAAAACATATAAAAATAATAAATAAATCCCAAAAAACAAACAAAAACATAAAAAATAATTAAATAAGATCAAATAAATAATTAAATTAATCCTTACTAAAACCCTAATTTTTATTAACATGCAACCTAACTTAATCTAATTCCTCCATTGATTTTAAATAATGACCTAATTGAAACCTAATTTTACTAATTAATTTAATCAAAATAAACATGCAACCACAAATATAATTTTATTACTCCCACTATTTAGGCTATTACATTAATTCATTAAATAACTAATAAAATAAAAATAAAGAATAAAATAAAGATAATAAAAATAAAAATAAAACCCTAGAAACTAAATCTCTACAAGGCTTTATCCATAGTCTTCCACGGACTTTTTATGAATTTATCCCCCACATGATCACCATACGTTTTCCTCCATAATCACCATAAAAATAAGATAAAATAATGATTAATGAATAAATTATGATAATAACTTGAAAGAATAATAATATAAATAATAATATAAAATAAATAAATAAATAAAGAATGAAAGAAGATGATATGATTATGAATGATTTAGGGTACTCCTCAGATTAGTAGTTTACTATTCTTGATAAATCTTCAAATCCTACCCTTCAAAAATTCTCCATAAATCTTGAATTAATTGTTAAATTAAAAGGAATTTAAAAAAAATTCAAAAGAAAATCACGTTTCCTTCTTCCTCCCTTTTTTCTCTTTATCTTCTTTTTTTTTCTTTCTCACGGCCTTCTTCTCCACACTATCCCCCCTCTCTTTATATAGTGGAACTAGGAAGCCTAGCCCCAATTCTAATGTGATTATAATTCCTAAAGTATAAGATAAATACTTAAAATTATATTTAGGAATTTTAAACCAGTTAGGACTGAATTAATTAGGAATATTAAAGCAATTAAAACTGAATTAACAATAGGAAACAGAGATGAAAGAATTCAATTCCGATCGGGATTGTGTAATTTCTATCAGAATTATACAATCCCAATCGGAATTGGTGTAATTCTGATTGGAATTATGTAATTTCAACCGAAATTATATAATTCCAGTTGGAATTATGGAATTTTGATTTTTTTTAACTTTTAATTACAAAAAGGCCCCTAAAAGAATTTAAATTTTGCAATTAGGTCCCAAAAAACCTTATAATTTAGTCCCTGAAAACATTAAATGCTTCCTTTAAAAGCTGCATTTAAACCCTTAAAATTTTTAAAGATTAAGTATCAAAGACATTTTCATCATTGGAGTCCTTTGCTACATCCATAACACGTCATCCCAAAATTAGGTGTCTACAGGCACTAAGTTTTGTTGAGACTAATGCCATGTGACATTGGCAAGAATCCTCTTTTAGACTTTTGCATGCTAAACCTATTCAATACTTGATCAATGTAAGTGCTCTGACTTAGGCCAATAACCCTTTTAGATCTATCTCTATAAATCTTGATGCCTAATATATAAGCGACTTCACCTAAGTCTTTCATTGTGAAACAATTCCCTAGCCATGATTTAACATTTTGTAAAATAGGGATAACATTTCTAATGAGTAGTATGTCATCAACATATAGCATTAAAAACACAATTGCGCTCCCCCTAACTTTCTTGTAGACACAAGGTTCATTTTCATTCTTAATGAAGACAAACTATTTGACTGCTTCATCAAAAAAAGATTCCAACTTTAAGATGCTTGCTTCAGTCCATAAATGGACCTTTGAAGCTTACATTACCAGAATTCTCAAGATTGACAGAACCCTTTGGCTATGTCATGTACACATCCTTAAGTAGGTTTCCATTAAGAAATGCTATTTTGGCATCCATTTACCATAGTATGCAACTGTAATAAGGAGAATTCAAATAGATTTCAGTATAGCAACTGGTGAAAAGGTTTCATCATAGTCTATACCATATGTTTGTTTGAAACCCTTTGCAACTAGTATTGCCTTAAAGTTATGCACATTGCCATCCATGTCTATTTTACTTTTAAAAACCCATTTGCATCCAATAATTTTTAGCCATCTGTTGGGTCAATCAAGGTCCAAACTTGATTATCATACATGGATTACATTTCTGATTTCATAGCTTCTAGCCATTTCTTAAGGTCATGACTATTTATGGCCTCTTGATAGGATGTGGGCTCACTTTGATCCATAATCAACATATCATTATCATTAGTTATGAGAAATTCATATCTCGTAGGGATTTGACGTGTCCTACCAAACCTCTTTGGGCCTTCTAGTACTTATACAGGTTCAATAATTAATTGTTGATCCAACTGCAGTTCCATACTTGGTACAATGCTATTTTTTGGGTCTTGAATTTCTTCAAGTTGGACTGTGCTCCCACTAGATCCTTTGGAAATAAATTCTCTTTTCATAAATACACCATTTCGAGCAATAAACACTTTGTTCTTAGAAGCATTATAGAAATAATATCCTTTAGTTTCTTTAAGATATCCCATAAAAAGGCATTTATCAGATTTGGGTGCTAGTTTATCTGAGATTTGATGCTTCACATAAGCATCACATCCCCAAATCTTAAGAAAAGACAAACTGGTAGGTTCTTCAGTCCACATCTCATATGGTGTCTTTTCAACTGCCTTTATTGGAACTTTATTCAAAATGAATGCAGCAGTTTCTAAAGCATACCCCCAAAAAGAGATTGGAAGATTAGATTGAATCATCATTGATCGAACCATATCCAATAAAGTCTGATTTCTCCATTTGGACACACCATTCCATTGTGGTGTACCTAGAAGAGTCAATTATAAAATAATCCCACAATCTTTAAGATGATCTACAAATTCTTAGCTTAAATATTCACCACCTTGATCAAATATTAGTGTTTTAATATTTTTACCAAGTTGGTTTTGTACTTCATTCTTGAAAACTTTGAAATTTTCAAAAGATTCAGATTTAGGTTTCATTAGATAGACATAACCATATCTACTGAAATCATCTATAAAAGAGATAAAGTACTGGAAACCTCCTCTAGCAATTGAGCTTAATGGTCCATATACATTTGAATGTATAGGCCCAATAAATCATTAGCTCTCTCACTTTTTCCAATAAAAAGGTGTTTTAGTCATTTTTCTTAGTAAACAAGATTCACATGTTTCAAATGATTTATAATCAAATGAATTCAAAAGCCAATTTTGGTGAAGCTTTGAAATGCATTTCTCATTTATGTGGCCTAAACGACAATGCCAGAGATAGGTAGTGTTTAAATCATTATATTTAAACTTCTTTATATCAACATTATAGATTGACTTTTTATTAGTGTCTTCAATATTTAGAATATAAAGACCACTGGTGTATGGAGCAAATCCATAGAAAATGTTATCATGATAAATATTGCATTTATTATTCCCAATAATAAATGGAAAACCTTTCTTGTCCAAAAAAGAAATAAAAATAATATTCCTACACATAGTAAGCACATAATAATAATTTTCTAAATTTAAAACAAGTCCACTAGGCAAATTTAACTCATAAGTCCCTATAGCTAAAGCAGTAACTCTTGCTCCATTTCTAACTTATAGGTCCACTTCGCCTTTAGCTAATGATCTACTCCTTTTTAGACCCTGCACATTAGTGCAAATGTGAGATCTAATCCAGTATCTAATACCCAAGAATTAGAAGTAGAAAAATTAATTTCTATAACATGAATACTTAAAGAGGTAGTTGCACTACCCTTATTCTTATTCAGATCATTCAAATATAACTTGCAATTTCTTTTCCAATGACCTAGCTTATTATAGAAAAAGCATATTACCTCCTTTGGAGGCTTTGCTTAAGGTTCAACTTTGAACTTGGGCTTGGGCTTAGGCTTTGGTTTTGGCTTCTAAAAGCCTTTGGGAGCCTTGCCCTTTTTCTAAACTCGTTCATACCCTTTCCTTTATTGACCATTAGAATATCCTTGGTGGAATTCTTGATGTACTTTTCAACAGTTTTAAGCATCCCATGCAACTTTGAAACAATTTTGTCCATATTATGCATATTGAAATTCATGATGAAACCATCATAAGCTTCAGGTAAAGATTGGAGAATGATATCAACAGCCAATTCTTATTCAATATTGAGACTAAGCTTGTCTAGGTATTCAAGATGACCTTTCATATTGAGAATATAAGGATTGATAGAGCTACTAGTAGTTAAATTGTAAGAGAGTAATGCCCTAATGGTATTGAACCTTTCAATTCTAGCTTTCTCTTGGAACATTTCCTTGAGGTGGCTTATCATAGTATAAGCCTCCATTTCTATCAGTTGCTTTTACAGTTCAGACTCCATGCATCCAAGCATGAGACAAATGACATCAACTGAATCATTGAGATGCTTACTGTAAGCATCCTTTTATGCTCTAGGAGCGTTAGCAGTTGGTTTCTTTAGGATGGGTTGATCAAGGATATATTCCTTTCTTTTTTGCCTAAGAAAAATTCTTAGGTTTCTGTAGCATTCAAGAAATTTAGTCCTATTTATCTTATACTTCTCAACGATCGATTGCAGTGACATGGTAGGTGCAGTGTTTGATGTCATTATCTACAACACACACACACACACACACACACACATATATATATATATATATATATATAGTTTTATTATGAAAAATACATAAGAAAAACTCCCACTAAATTTTCATAAATTATAAAACCCTCAAAATAATTTCAACAATTGAAATTTTTTAGTAGGCCAAGATCCATATTTCACCCTACTTTAAGTAAGCTTTGGCTTATCACTTAAAGTGTGGCTATTTAGGTCGGTAACACTTTACCAATTACATCTTATATAATTCTTGGATAATTATAGGATATCACATGTATCAGCATATCCTGTCAAATGCCCTAGGTCCAAAACCGTTTCGATAACCTAGTTAAGTCTAATCAACTCAAACATATGAATATCACCATTATCCATCTTATCTTATTTAGATGGCTTTATACATAATGCTTTGCATAACCTATATATAGCAATCCAAATCCTGATAAGTGTTTATTAATGGGAGGCATTTTCATGAATGAATATTAAATGAGGGTTTAGTTAATTTTTATCTTATTTAGTTATTTTTATATTGCATCATATACATGGCATCACATACTAACATAGTAAGATAAACATGACATAGCATGACCCATAACTAAGTTAATCTTCTACCATGGAGCTCCTCATTGGGTTCCCACCTTGGATCTCCATCATGGGCCTCTAACTTGAATTTGCATCTTGCATCTTGATTTACATTACATGTTGTAATTAAAACTATTCTATTACTATCCAAGAAAATAAAATAAAATAATTACAATAAATAAAATGACTCACAGGCCGCATTTAAAAAAATTACGACCTAATAAAATAAAAGTAATAAAATCCAATCATATTGGTTTAAGGGTCATGTTATGCACCATGCATTTAATAATAAACACATATTCCAAAATAATTCAATTTACAAATTAATTAAATTATTATGTTAAAAAAAAAGCATGACGAGTCCATTCGAGGTCAAGGGGTAGCGCCCCTAGTAGGGTTCGGGGGTAGCACCCTAAGTGATGGTCCCTAAAACTTTTTGAATGAGTTGTTGCCAAAACCCTAAAATGGCAATAATTTTCGTAATCAAATTACTGTCTGATTGATATGTTCAAAACATATCATTTTTATATTTAACATTTAAACAGTCGCCACCATTAACCCTAATTTACTCGTAAATCATATTACAAAATAATTAATCTGTTCTAAACATATTTATTCTATATAATCTGTTTAACACTTAAACATACTGCCCTTGATAAAAATATGTATAATCAAAATATTCATGTTTCAACATTAAACATAAATTGAATTTATTTTTTTAAATAGAATACTTATTTTAATTTCTTAAAACAGTATACATAACATAGAAAATCATAACTCTATTCACTATTAAATCATATTAAATGATTATAAACATTAATCAAATTAATGTTTAATGCTATTTTCATACAAATTATAATTAATTATCACAAAATCAAACTTGTTTGGATAAAATTTTTGAAAACTCCTTTTCAAAAATGAATCACTCAAACACATATATATCACATATACATAGAATCAAATTAATCAAATTACAAGTGGGTTTGATACCACTGTTGAGTTTCATGATTCCATACGCAGTGGAAAAATTAAATTTTAATCACAAAACTTGAACCTTGATCCAAGTAATTCGATTAATTGATTAAATCTAGGGCTTTTATTTTCTTACCACAAACACAGAAGGGGCAAGATTTCTAGAAGGAAGAGAGAAGGTTCACTTCGGTGACACCCTACCTCAAGCTTTTAATTTGGTAGTTCAAATTGAGACATCTCCAAAAGAATTTGTCCCCCACAAGTGTCCACATGAATAACCCTTGATTTGAAAATGAATACTTGTGTGCTAGCACATTCTCTTGATTTCTCACAAATCAAGAATCAAAAGAACTCTATATTTTTGTTTTTTAAAAGAAGAGAAAATGAATTTAGTGGCAGAATAATGAGAGTGTTTAAAACCTTAGAGAATATAACATATTTATAGACATTTAAATTAGGGTTTCATTTACTAAATGACCTTTTGTTGATTTCTCACTTATTCTTATTTTGATTTTATTTAAAATTAAATCATAAATAATATTTTTTTTATTTAAGATAACCTTTACCTTAAATAAATAAATAAATATTTTATTTATTTACTTCCACATAGCTTATTTGGGCTTGTTAAACCCATATTCGTTTTAGGCTTGTTAAAAGTGTGTGACCGTGTAGGTTCATATGATATTGGCAGTGGACCTTAAATATCTATTTAGGCATATAAGTCATAAGTGGCCTCTAGCAAGACATCATGACTATCCAAGTCATGTGAAATCAATAATCCGATATAACCTAATATACAGTAAATATTTTAGTCCCTTTGTCATATGATATCTTAATTGAATATAGGACATAGATTATGTCATCCTTATAGAATTCAATCATATAATTTCTTGATTCCAAGTAAACTGATAATGATAACTCTTTATTAATTTACTTTAGCATGGTCATGCATTTTTCTCAGTCTATCTTATCAAGAGGCCCATAAATATCTTACTCATATTAAATGAGAGACAAATTCCTTCTCAATTCCTCATATAACTCATTTTATACCCAACAACAACCTATTTTATCATCCGATTAAAGATAATGTAAGATTGTGTCAAAATATAAATTAGTTATGTAGAACTCCATGGTGATTTCAAGGTCAGAGGACTAAGTTAATATTACTGTGATGATAATTACTTATGATAATTATCTATGTAGTATTCTCATAATAGGTCAATCCAGGACTTTATTTCTCAAATAAATACCTATAAGTTGACTTACTATCTCATATTCATGATTAGTAAAATACAATCATTAATCAACATCATACTAGCCATAATATATTGTTATGACTAGGGATAGTTTGAATAGAACTCATATTTAACCTAAAGGTTTTACTATCAAGTCACATAATTGATGACCTTAGTAAGAATTGACTATTCAAGTAATTATCATAACACAAAATGATAATGAAAAATGCCTCTTTATTAAATAAAATGATAAAGTTAACACATAGTCATACATGATTGACCTAGTGCATATCACTAACAAATATAACTAAGGATGTTTTTCTTGTGTGTCCTTTGTTATACTCAAAGATCACATTAAGAATATGAGATTGAAGTTTTAAGACTGAAAATATTATTCCAAGTAAAGGAGAATAAAAAGAGTTTTTTCTTTCAATTGTTTTCTTTATGCCTTTTTATTATATCATGTTGAATATGTTTGGAATTATTATTTCATTCTTTCTCCCTTCTTTAATTTCTATGAGTAGGTAAATTGTTAGTTAGAGTTTTAGACCTAGCTTATGTGCACTTTAAATGGTTAAACTCTTAATTAGCTAATTCTCATTTCATGATTGTTATTGAACTTAATGTTTTTTTTGGACTGATCACCCTCTGAATTGATTTGGATAATAGGGTTAGATTGAGAGATTACTTATATTGGGAACATAATCATAATTTATTAATTAAATTGAATTAATTGAGAGACAATTCAATTGTTAATATTCCTTTGAAATGCTTAGCTTCAATATTGAAAATGACTAATTGCTCAAGTTAATGAGAGCTAAATAATTGGGTAGTTGTCTAATCAATAAATTATGAAGGTGCTTGAGAGAGACTTTCATAATTCAAAAGGTGCTTTGGAAATGGAATGGAATTCATATTTGAAAGAGAATTGACTTAATCTTTAGATAAAATGAGTCAAGGATAAAAATCCTAACATTGTTAAATTTAAGATTAATTAAATTTAGTTGTTTAAATTTAGTTTTATTTTCTGGCAACAACCCACTTCGACTATCTAAATAAATAAATACTAAGAGTATTATAATAATCAATTCTTAACTCCTTATGGAATTGATATTTTTACTACTTGGATGATTTCATGTGCTTGCAGATTTATACAAGCAATGTACATTATGTCGAGTTGGAGTAAATTAAAAAAAAAATTAACAATAAAAAATAATTATTGGCATGTGATAATTTTGGCGAGTTTCCAAACTCACTTTCTAAGTACAAAAGAGAAAAATATTTTACAACCCAAGCATATGAAAATAAGAAGAATGACACTTTCTTCTTTATGTATCAAATTACTTTATTCTTTTTTTCATGTGTTTTACAAATAATGAATACAATATTTATAGTGTTCCTTTTACTAAAAGATTCAATGGTTATAATTCATTATAAATATAAACCATTGATTTATATAGTAAATGACATTTAAAGAAAAACTAAAAAAATATTTCAAATATTATTATTCATTATTAGTAATGATTTCAACACCCCCTCATTACTAATATCCTTAATCCCTTTTCTTGGAGTCATGTCGAGTTATTTATGAAAACTTTCTAATTTTTCATTATTGAGT
This sequence comes from Mallotus nudiflorus, assembly GCA_947683625.1. Classification (NCBI taxonomy): domain Eukaryota; kingdom Viridiplantae; phylum Streptophyta; class Magnoliopsida; order Malpighiales; family Euphorbiaceae; genus Mallotus; species Mallotus nudiflorus. Next base: position 3,845,765 of record CANTUR010000275.1, on the reverse strand, counting down.
CCTTTACTGAAAATATTAGCCAGTTGTTCTTTTGTCTTTACCTGAATTACATTGATCTCCCCTTTAAGACTTTTTCACGAATAAAATGATATCGCACCTCCACATGCTTTGTTCTAGCATGAAACACTAGGTTCTCCACTAAACAAATAGTTGATTGATTATCGCAGTATATTGGTACTGGATGATAAACTAACTGATGTAAATTCTGCAACAATTATACTAACCGTGTACTTTCTTGAGCTCCCATCATTGCTGCACAATACTCAGCCTCTGTTGTTAAAAGTGACACTATTGGATGTCTTTTGCTGCACCAAGTAATAACTCCAGAACCTAAACTAAATGCATAACTAGTGGTCGATCTTTGTGTATCATAATCACCGTTATAATCAACATCGCAATATCCTTCTAATTTAAAAGTTATTTTACTTTTATAAAATAATCTAAAATCAAGTGTTCCTTTGATGCACCTTAAGATTCTCTGAACTGCTTCCAAGTAAGGCTTTTTTGGAGTTTGCATAAACTGACTGATTATTCCAATTACAAAGGAAATATCTGGCCTTGTCAATGTTAGATAGATCAAACTGCTAATAATTTGTTGATACATCATTGAATCCTCTAAATTTTTTCCTTATGTAATACTCAATTTAGAGTTTATCTCTATTGAAAGAGCAAGAGGTTTGCAGTCAAGCATTCCATACTTTTGGAGAAGATTTCTTGTGTATTTCTCTTGACACAATAATAATCCTTCCTTTATGTGCTCCAGTTCTAATCTAAGAAAGTGATTCAGCTCCTTAAGTTCTTTCATCTGAAATCAGACTGATAAACTTTTCTTAGTCTGATAGATCTCATTAACATCATCTCTAGTAACAATGAGATCATCAACATAAATAAGAATTATTGTTAGCTTCCCTTCTCAAGCTTTGACAAATAAAATCGAATCAATTGGTGTAACTTCATAACTGCTATGAATGAGAAACTTAGCAATCTTTCCATACCAAGCTACTGGGGCTTGCTTTAACCCGTATGGTGCCTTTTTTAATTTACAAACATACTCAAGATTAATCTTGTTTTCAAATCCTTTGGGTTGCTCCATGTATACTTCTCGATCTAATTCTCCATTCAGAAAGGCATTTTTGACATCCATCTGCCACAAGTTCCAAGATTTACTTACAGCGAGTGCTAACAAAACATGAACTGTTACAATTTTAGCCACTGGACTAAACATTTCATCATAGTCTAATCCATACTACTGTGAGAACCCTCATGCTACCAAAGGTGCCTTGTATCTCTCATTTAAACCAACTGGACAAGTCTTGATCTTGTACACTCATTTGCAAAAAATGGGCTTCACATCTCTAGGTTTTAGCACCAAGTCCCAATTTTAATTTTCAATAAGGACTTTGATCTCTTCTTCCATGGCTTTTATTTATTTAGTTTTCTGTGATGCCTCCTCAAAGGATGTTGGTTCTTTTTCTTCTTCCACCACTACAACATTGGCATATTTGGGATTTTTCTTTTTCACTTTGGTTGATCTTCTTAATTGAATTAGTGATGTTACCTGTTCTATAGGTTGTTCTTGTGGCACCTCCACTATTGGTTGATTTTCATCATTTATTTTTTGATATACACCAGTCTGCCATGGCCTCTCTCAAAGTTGAAACTGCATGATAGGCTCTGAATTTTACTGAATTTTTGTTAATTGTCCCTCACTTTTTTTATATAATTATTCTACTTCATTGGAGTGAGGAAATGCAACATATTCTGGTGTCCACCATGATGATGTCTCATCAAACACAATATTTTGTGAGACATAACATTTGCCAGTTGTAGGATCACAAATCTCCATCCTTTTTTGTGCTCATTATAGCCCACAAAGATACATCTGATTGCCTTCTTATCAAACTTGCTACATAGATGATCAGGTACAAATACATAGCACACATAGCCAAATAATTTAAAGTGGCTCATCGTAGGTTTTATATTCCATAACTTCTTAAATGGAGACATAAATTCCATTTTTGACTAAGGGAGTCTATTGATTATATGAGTTGTTTTTCTTATACATTTAGCCCAAAATCTTCCAAGGACATTCTTGGCATGCAACATACTCCTGCATGTTTTTGCTAAATGCTTGTTCTTTCTCTCTGTAATAGCATTTTTTGTGTGTGTTTGGATAAGTCAGTTGTTGCCTAATCTTGCATTGGACAAGATAACTTGAAAACTCATCAGAGATGTATTCTCCTCCCAACATCAATACAAGGGCACTAGATTTTGTTCCCAACTTCACTTTTAATAATCTACTTAAACTCTTTGAATTTTGTAAGAGTTTAAAATTTTTCATTCATGAAATAGACCCATACATACCTCGAATAATCATAAATAAATGTCACCATATAGTGCATACCATTGACTGATGACTGCTTTACTTTACTAAACACATTAGAGTGGATCAACTCTAGCTGTTGTTTGGCTTTGAATGATGACTCCTTATATGGAAGTTGGTGTGCCTTTCCGTACTAACATCTAGCATAAATCACATCAGTACGTACATTAAGATTAAGTAGCCCCCTTAATGAGGACTTAGTCATTATCATTTTCAACTTATGATAATTGACATGTCCTAGTCGTGGCCATAAGCCAGTTGTATCACCACCTTTGGTCTTCTCTATATAAGCATCTTCTGCTAATAAGACATATATAGAATCCACCTTTTGTCCCTCTATTATTGGTATGTCAACTATTTTGATTTATTGACAAACTTTGACATCATTAGGGCTAAACATAATAAAGTTTCTAGAATCAGTCAACTCTGAAGCTGACACAAGATTCTTTTTTATACTTGATACTCTGTACATATCCTCCAACTGCACTTGTTGTCAATTTGAATAAAAAGTAATCACCGTGTCCCTAATATAAGTAATTGGTAGTTATGAGTTATTTACAGTTACCATAACTCGCTTGCCTTTGCATTCTGATGCTTTTATCTCCTGTCATATGACTAGAACAATTGGAATCAAAGATCTGACACTTCTCATAATCAATTCTATGAGAACTCAAAAAACTAGGCGCTTGCTCCTCTTCTTCTATTGTGGTAGCCATAAAGCTAGGAACTTCCATAATCTTTGAACTAGAGCACTCTTCCACTTGCATTATTTTCATAAATAATACTTCAGCATCCCACTTTGGTTCATCTTGGTGGTGATTGCTTGTTGTTGTTGTATTGCTTTGAATAGTCATTTTCTTAGACCAACAATCTCTGGCATAATGTCCTTTCTTGCCACAATTAAAAAACTCGCCATTCTGATGTCTAGAATTCTTAGACTATTGATTATTATGTTGCTGCTTTTGTTGAGCCCCCTCTAATTAGACATTATCTTATGTTCTCCCTTCATTCCTACCACACAATTAATTTTTTCCTTGTTGATGAAGAGAACTACCTCTTCAATATTCAAAGACACACTAGCCATTTTTTTTGCTAGAGTTTTTTAAGTTGCCAATAAATTCTCCAACTCTTTAATAGATGGTTATGTGCGTCAACCTTAAAATGTAGCTATAAAACTATGGTACTGAGGTCATAGTCCATGAATGATGATTCTCCTCATCCTAGGATTAGCTGTTCTAGATGCCTCATCTAACTCAATAATTTCTTGGCATAAGGACTTTTTCTTGGTAAAATACTGACTAATTGTCATATCTTTTTATGAGATAGACATTAGTTCATTTTCCAACAGTTAAAGTCTAGCATCATTCTTTTTTAAGAACCGTAGAGCAAAAGAATCCCAAAATTCCTTTGGTGTGGTAGCATCTTTAATGTGCTCTATCATATCCTCTTCAATAGTTGTTTTGATGTTGAACATGACTTTCCCAACTTTAATTCTCCATTTTTTAATATTGCCAACATCATCATTTGGTGGTGGTGACGTAACCTTAGTCCCAGCAACAACCTCCTAAGGGTCTTGACCTTGCAAGTATGACACCATGCAAGTCCTCCACATGCTATAATTATTAACACCAACATTACTCGATTCTACCATAGTGACTTGGATTTAGCAGCCTTATGTTTCACTAAGCAATTGTGGTTTTGAACTAATAAGCTTCACAGTTCCAAATTGTGCACGTGCAAAATCTCCCCTAAACAACTGCTTTTGTATGTAAAATGCTGGTAGTCAGACCCTTAACTAAGTAGGCTCTAATACCACTTATCGAGTTGATGTAGATTAAAAAAAATTAGCAAAAAAAAAAATTATCAGCATGTGAGAATTTTGACGAGTTTCCAAACTCACTTTTTAAGTGCAAAAGAGAAAAATATTTTACAACCCAAACATATGAAAATAAGAAGAATGACACTTTCTTCTTTACATATCAAATTTTTTTATTCTCTTTTCCATGAGTTTTACAAACAATGAACACTATATTTATAGTATTCCTTTTACTAAAAGATTTAGTGGTTATAATTCATTATAAATATAAACCATTGATTTATATAGCAAATGACATTTAAAGAAAAACTAAAAACAATATTTCAAATTTTGTTATTCATTATTAGTAATGATTTCAACACATTATCTTATAGGTAGAATTCTTATAGATTTTTTCTTTAAAATACATTGCCAAGAAGCTAGTAGAGGCTTAAGGTATTTTAAAATTTCTCCAAAATGTGTGTTTAAGTTTATATGTTTTAACAACAGGCTCTAGATTTCTGCCATCTTGTGAAATAAACAAAACAAATGGACAATTAATCTCATTCTTACACTTAGCTCTAATTATAAGTTTTTGATTAGGGTTCAATTTTAACTTTGCCCGCTGCCTTTACATACCTTGCTATGGCTTCTCTAGCCTCTTTTGCATCACTAAATGTCATTTCTAAGAAGAAATTAGGCAAACCATCATCATAGCTTACTCTTTCACTATTTTACGTTAGGAACATATTGTACCTCATTAGCCTATTCATGCTCACTTTTTGATTCTGATGCATTATCAAATTCATTTTGTTTGTTATGTTTTTCTTCACTAACATAACCATTAGGTGGAATATATATTGTGGATTTTTGAACTTAGGGTTCTATGTTCCCATCATTACTTTTTACCCTACTACAATATGGAAGCACCTCACCCTTTCCTATGTGCATATTATCCTTGGTCAGTGCTCAGTGTTTTAATTTTAGGTCCAGGCAATTGAAGTACAACAGGGGCAAATAAAGGCTCATCAATTTCATAGTTTGCATTGAAATTGTTACGTACATACTTGAAATTAATTTTAAATTATTTATTTTTAAATAAAATAAATTTAATACTTGAACAATAAATAAATATTTATAAAAAAATAATAATAATGGTAAATAAAAACAATGGTTTGGGACATATTTTGCAATGGAACAAAAAATAGAAAGAATTTGATTATATATGTATATTAATAATAATGCTAACATTTGGGGACCAAGCAAAATAAATGAATTAATTAAACTAATGTCACGACCCAAACCCAAGGGGCATGTGACCGACACTAAGGAATGGAAAAGTTTAAAACTACCAAAACCCATAGTAAGCCTTAAAAGAAAAACGCGAAACATTTCACCTTTAAAACTTTACAATGCAATAATTAAATCATGATACACATTATCAAACTGATTTTTCTCAATTTAAATAAACCATACCATTATCATGTATAATATAGTAATAATCAATTATACAAAATAATATCTCAGCACATAAATTTTAAATACATAATATCCAAATTAAAGTATGCAGTTATACAATTTCTCTACTGCGGTACACGGATACTATTACAAACACACAAACTATGTAGACCTACATAAAATAGTCGGTGAGAAAGCTACTTGGCGCAGGGAAGTAGGTCTAACAGAAAACTCCCAAACTCCTAGAAAAAAATAAATTGAGGGGAGTTAGACCTCACTGAGTAAGCTAATAAAAGAAACGAATGCGGTTTGAAAATCTTCTTTAAAATAGGTTTTTATGAAAACATAATATATTTATAATTTTATTCAATCATTTGATATACATATAAGAAATTCATTTTTCAAAAGGAGGAAATAATTTTTTTAAATACTTTTAAAACATTAGTATAAAAACTAGATAGAACTCTAATCCTCAATTCTAACAGCCATTCAACTCACATATATTTAAGACTGCTGAATCCCAAGAGCAAAGCATCACCAGGATTATGAAAATATAATATATTTATAATTTTATTCAAATCATTTAATATACATATAAGAAATTCATTTTTCAAAAGGAGGAAATAATTTTTTTAATACTTTTAAAACATTAGTATAAAAACTAGATAGAACCCTAGTCCTCAATTCTATTAGCCATTCGGCTCACATATATCCAAGATTGTCGAATCCTGAGAGCAAAACATCACCAAGATGTACAGTTGTAGTCAAGTCACTTAATCCAATATCACTGGTGATGCCCGAGAGCAAAGCATCACCAGAACATCGGCCCCAGTGATTTAATAAATACAATCCAACTTTATTAGCGGTGTCCGAGAGCAAAGCATCACCAGACCTTCAGCCCCAATATGAATCAATCCAACCAAATATCATATTACTGGTAGTGTCTGAGAGCAAAGTATCACAAGACATTCGACCCCAATAATATAATCAATGCAATCTAATATTTTACTTGTACGCACACAATCTACCATAGTTTATTTAAAATAAATGAAAATAAGAAAAATTATAATAAATAAAAATTAAATAAACCAACTATAAATTAAGTCATGCAATATCATTTGAAGAATACTGACTTGAATCTCATAAAATTAAATTCATCAGAAATTTGTGTATTAAATTTGAAAACTTGACATGCAAATTGAATATTAACTTACAAGATGGATGCGCTCCTCTGCTACATCGTGTTTGACCTCTACTGGTAGACGCAACCAGAGAGGCGACTAAAACATAGAAAATAAAAACGACTATAAAAATTATAGAAACCCTAACTTCTAGAATTTCTAAGGAAGACTCGACTCGAACCCAGAATTCAAAACTTAGGATCGACCTGATGTCACATTTTACGAGAAATCTACCAAAATTTTGACAGTGTCTCCTCTGTAAAACGGACATCTCTCTACTAGCAGTAGAGCCGATCCTATAAGAAAAACATACTTCTAAATTTCATAATAGCTCAACATCTCGGTTTGGGACCTCAAACTACTCAATTCTCAACCGAGGTTCACAATACACGATAAAAATAAATATTAAATAAAAATATATTAAAATCCTTAAAAATCCACAAAAATAATTAAAATGCCACAATATAATTTACTTAAACCTCAAAACACTAAATATAAATATTTTTCACAATAGTTAATAAAAATCTCAAATAATTTAAATAATTATATAAAAATGTAATTTTTTAAATATTCAATATAAATAGTCAAAATTACATTTAAATATTCAATTAGTTTAAATATATTACAAAATTAGTTAAAAACTCATTTAATCACAAAAATAGTAAGTAATTTATTACTTGAATATAATTTTTGAAAATTAGTATTAATTAGTTAAAAATAGTAAATTATTTATAAAAATTATTTTAATACCCTATAAAATTATAAAATCATTTAAAACATATTATTTAACTATACTTTCAACAAAATTACACAATTAAGCTATAATTCCAAAAATCACATAATACTAATAATTTCTCAAAAATTATATAAATTCACTAAAAATTATTTTATTAATACTAAAATTACTAACTTAAATTACTAACACTAACTAACTCAAATTTTCACCCAAAATAATTAATTAACAAAAATTCAATTTATATTATTAAAATATTCAAAGATACCCATTATTAAATTAAATAAAAAATACACAAAAATTATTTTTAAGAAGCTTGAGCTATTCTAAACAAGATTACTAAAGAGAAAAACCATGGATCAAAGCCAAAAATAAAATAAAATAATATAAAACCCTAAATGGACATAATAAAAACTTGACCAAACTCAAATTAAGGGAAATTGAATTTCAATGGAGCTTGGAAATGGACTCACCGTAGCTCAAGGAGTCTGTCAAGTCCAAGAGCACAAGTTAGGTCCACCGAAGTCAACGCCGGCGACGTGAGCTTCCTCTCAGATGCTGCTGCTTCACAAGAGTTTCGACGACTTCAGGTGAGGTCAGCAGCAGTGATCGACGTCCAGAGAAAGGAGGAAGATGCTAGTGGTGAGTGGTGGCGGTCCGATGGCAGAGTGAGGTGGTGTTGGTAATGCAAAAGCAGGGGAAAGAAAAATGGTATGGGGAGAAGAAAAAGAAAGAAGAAGGGAAGGGAGCGTAGGGGTTAATCGGATTTTTGATACTTTGACCCCCTTTATATATATATATATACTTTAATAACTTAAACTAACATATATATACATAACACACACAAGTACACATAATATAATATAATACTAAATACATACAATAATACTAGAATAATCCTAATTAAAATAATAACAATTAATAATAATAATAATCAATAAATAAAATAATAATAAAATAATGCATATGCACACTAGTAATAATAATAATAATAATAATAATAATAATAATAATAATAATAGTGACCATAGTATTATTAATATCTTTAATATTTTTAAATACTAGAGTTCCCGAATAAATTATTTTACGTAAATAAAATTTTTAAAATAAAATAAATAAATAATATACACAATTAATAATAATATATAAATAAAAATTAAAATTTTATTAATACTGTATATTTGAAAATATATTTATATTATTTAAAATATCGGTCATTACAACTAATTAGAGAAATAAAAATAATAATAATAAGTAGTCTAGGTGTCACTATTTTATGATCTTGGGTGGTAATAGTTATCCATTTATTGGGAGATAAAAATCTCCATTTGATGTTTATCATATGAAAAAAAAAAAAAAAAAAAGGAACAGAGGAAAGGAGAAGGGAACGCCAAGCAGGTGAGTGAACTTCCTCCCTTTTCCCTTTTTGTTCTGGTTCTGAAAATTCCTCTTGAGTTGTTTTCTTTTGCTGGTTGCGAAGTTTTTTTTTTTTTTTTTTTACTATGAGAGAGATTGCTGTTTTGGCAAATTTTGGTTTGAATTTTCTGTTTCATACCGGAGTTGACTTCAGGAGTGAATTTTGTGCTATTTGCTTCTTGTTTCGGTTCTGATTTCTTCTTGGAGAATACTTCTTTGTTGCTGAAAAAAAAAAAATTGTGTTGTTCCAAATTTGAGATGCTTGAAGCTGTCCCTCTTGTACTCTTTATTTGCTGTTTACTCCTGAATTATGTCCTTGAAACTTAAGCTAATTCTCTAAAAATTTATGCAGTAAAGTTGGTTTCTATCATAGCTCAACTTACTTCTAAGTTTTGATATTTGAGGATTCTGAATGATTAAAAGAGGATATTAAGTTCAACAAAAAAACAAAAACAAAAACAAAACTAATTCGTATATATATATATGATTGCACATATATCCTTGCACCTGCTCATGAACGTAAAAATGTTTATGAGCAACGTCAATTATCTTGGGCCCATGTTCTTTTGTTTTCTTTAAATTTAATTATATACTTATAAACCTAGTTAGTGGAAGGCTAGTGGTAAGTTGTTTTTGGCCGTAAGTGTGTGTGTGAATATATATATATATATATATTTACAAGATTTTATTTTGTTTTATTTCATTTGGATAATAATACTAATAACAATAATTAAAAATTAAATTAATTATAATATTTAAATTAATAATATTAATTATAACATAATAGCATTAGTAGACTTTAAAGAATACATATATTAATGAGCACATGTGTACACGGGATTGAAAAGGTTGTAGTAAGACTGTATTCAGAGTAGGAATGGGTTCAATGAGACGTCAGATTGTATCCAAGACGCAGCAGCTCACATGATATTGAAGAAATATTCATACTTTAGTACGATGATATATGAATTGACAGCAAATTGAGATATTACTTTCCAAATGTTGTGATAACTGTCTTGTGGACAATGTTTGGGATTCAATATACTGTTGTGACAAATTCAAGTGGTATTACTTGTATACATATAATTATTTTGAATCTTCAATGTACCGAATGGTACCCACCACATTGATATCAACTTATGATCCTATGAATTTATATGTTGTGCATTTGTACTCTGAGAATTATGTACTTGAGACTATAAAATGGTATCTTGGAACACTAAATTATGTGTTTTATTATAATAATTTTATACATACCAAACCACAAATTTTTGAGGTTTGAAGTAAAAGAATTTTGTAGTTAAGATTAGGCAATTTTATTTAATTATTATGAGATAAATTCAAATGGAAATTACTACAAGTCTATTGTAAAATAATCTATCCTATATCTAGTTAATTTGATTATTATTTGGTTTTATTTATTTATTTATTTATCGTACATCTCCTTGTTATTTTTTTTTTTTTGGTTCGCATTGTCTTTCATATTTAGCCACTCATTGGGTATTTTCTTTAGGAAATACTCACACCTCACTTTTCTTTCTTTTCCAAGTTGACTATATAACTTCTGTTAACGCTTGTATATATATATTGAAAAGAGATGCATATATTTTTAATATGCATAATAACAACAATAATGGCCTGCAAGCACCAAAGAGTTAAGGAGATTTATGGAATTTCTCCCACAATACCCCGATGTTTAAGTTAAATCACTATGTATGAGAGAATATATAGAATGTAAAGAATAGAATATTGAGAATGAATATAATCAAAAGGAATAAAGGGCATATTGTGGACACTGTCAATTTGATCGGCTCGCAATAAAAGCTCAATGATGAGAAAATTTGAGTTTTGAATGCAACGGAAGCCTGAGACTTCTCTAAAATTGATTCAGAAATCCCAAACATTGAGCCAAGCCCAAAACTGAGCCAAAGCCCAAGCCCATTGCCTCTTGGCCTAAAAGGCCTTGACCTAACCCAGGTAAAGAGGCAATCGCCTCTTCACCCCAAATATCGATTAAGGCGATGCCTTATCGAAGAGGCGCCGCCTCTTCACATCCACTCTCTGCAGCATTAAATGTCATTAATGGCAGTGGTTGGAGGCTCACCTGCTGAAGAGTTTGTCATTTTTTGATGTAAAAGAAAGGAAAAAGTAGAAAAAAAAAGCATAGGGAATGAAAAAAGGTAAGGGGAGAGGGTGAGAATGGTTTTTTGGGAAATTGAAAAAAGGACAAAGTGAAGGCCTTAAAAGGAAAAGGTATGGGCATAAGAGAAAGGAATTAAGAATTGGAAGGTCAACAACTTGGAAAAAAAATGTTTGGAAAAGGGATAGAATAAGAGAAGAAAAGGAAGAGGAGAGAAGAAAGGAAGAAGAAAAAGAAGACTTAAGAAGCTAAAGACTTTGATTTCTTAAAGAAGGAAAGGAATTTCTCTTGCATTTAAAGCCTCACATTAGTCAACAAATCTCTGAGGGGTTAGTTAGGAGTATCAAGCATGTCTAAGTCAGTAAGCTTCCCCATTCTTAGGCTTTAAGTCCTTTGTTTTTATTAAAAGTATTGATTCATTACTTTTGTGTTTGTATTCTCGAATTTTATTGCTTTTATTGCTTATTTAAAGTCATATGTGAAGCACGATTGTATGAGAAATTGAATATTGATTGTTGATAGTTGTATATTCGCGTCTATTTCTTATGTATTTGCATGATCGTTGAGTTTCTTAAGATCTAAGAAATATAGTCTATCTCTGTTCTTATTGAAGAGGCGAGAGACGTCACCCCTTCATGATGAGGGGATGGTGTCATCGCCTTCAGGTCAGGAGGCGTCACCCCCTAACCAGCATTCTGTCTGTTTCTGTTTTGATTTTCAGCTATTATCTTGCATGTTTGGCATGATTTCCTTATCTAATCTATTATATTTCTTGATTTTATGCATGATTACCATGTTTGATCAATATTGTTTCCATGTTATATTATGGTGTTATTTAATGGACTATTCATGAGTTTTTTTTTTTATTTTTATAAATATTATTTGTTGATTATTTGTAAATATTATTGTTGTTATGAGATAGAAATAATTTATATTTGTTGCAGGAATCATTTGGTGATTCTTTCATCACTAGATGATTATTTTGCTAATTTTTTAGAAATTTTTCATTTGTATAATTAATTAATTTATTTTTAGTATTTTTATGTTTATTTATACCAAGCGTTATAATCTTTAATCCCTTTCTCTTTTATTTAGAATGAATGATTGTAAATTATTTTTATTTATTTTATTTTTATATATGTTTATTTTTTATTTATGTGTCGTGATTGCCAACACTTGACGCATAACCAAAACCGCCACCTACACATATATAGACACATTACCTAATGGAACAGGAATTCCTTATCCGAGTAGGAGTCTTTTATTCTTTCTAAATTGACATGCTTCTTCCTTTATAGAATTTTATACTTGTTTTGGGTCTTTAAATGTTGGCTTCCTTATTCTGGGCAGAATATTGATATTGGGGTATCATCAAATATTAACACAATTGTTAAAATTTTTACATGAATCCAATGATTTTAAATTTATTTTTTATAAAATTAAAATATTCATTTAGTACTTTTATTTTTTATTTTTACAATTCTATCTATGGTGTTTAAACTTTTTAAAATTTGATAATTTAGTGTTTTATTTATTTATTTACTTTACAACAACTAAGTGTTGCAATCTAAAAAAATATAATAATAAACTATATATGACATGTTACTAAATTACCCAAAATAATGATTTAATTTTGCATTTTTCTACTAGAAAACAACAATACTTTTTTTTGGAAAAAAAATAGCAAATCCACAAGAACCAATTACACAATACAAAAAAAAATCTGAAAAAACCTAAAAGAAAGAAAAGAAGATTAAAATATGGATTCAATCTCCTGCCGCCTCCATCTTTATTTCCCTCTACTGCTGGAGTGGTTAGAAATTTTCAAACCAATTTTGGATTCAAAGAAGCACAATGTTGCTATTCAAATCTAAAAAAGGTAGATTAAAATATGAAGAAATAAGAAGAAATGGTTGTTTAAATAACCAATCAAAGAGAGAGGAGGAGAAACTCTTCAAATAGCTATATAGCTATCAAATCTAATTTAAATCTTAGAAAAAAGATAGCAAAAAAGTTTCATATACTTCCATGACCAATATAAATAAAATTAAAAAGTATAGATTGTGCATCAAAAACTCAAAATGAATTCATAAATTCATTTGAAGGAAAAAGAGATATAACTAGAGGAAGTAAAAAAAGATAACAAAATAAGGGGGAAAAAAATACATATATCTAAATCCTCAATATAATATCATAATATCATGATTTTCTAAAAAAAATATATATCATAATAAAGCTAAGAATTAGTTGGTTTTGTCAAAAACTACCCAAACTAGCAAGACAATAAAGCAAGACTTATAAAGAAAAGGGGGGGAGAGAGAGAGAGAGAGAGTTATTTTTTTTTTTTTAACTATCATAATAAATTTATAAAATACATATTTACCATAATAAATTTATTTAAATCACTAATTATGTAATTTTAAATTCATCAAATTTACTAAAAATTGTAAATTAAAGAGAGAGAACGTGAAATAAAAGGAGACAAATATTAACTAAAAATAATTAAATGTTAAAATTATGATTTAAAAAAATTATTTTAAATAAAAATAAATTTAAAATATTTTTAAAAATGTTCAAGTAAAAGTTGATGATCAACTAAGTATAAAATAATCTTATAATTTATATGTAATATTATTTAATGTTTTATCATAGAGTAATTATGATAAAAGCATATAGAATATTAAAATTGATAAGGGTTCCCGTTGACAACAATCATAACAATCCATCTATTTGTTGAACTAAGAAACCACACAAAAAGGAAAAAAAAAAAAAAAAAAAAGGAAAAAATCAATTAAAAAAATGCTAAAACCGAAATAAACTGATATAAACTTATCAAGATAGTTCCCACCACCTTGGCTTATCTATATTGCTATACTGAGCAATCAATAGTTACAGTTGCCCGAAATTTCAAGTCAATCGTGCTTTTCAAACTTGACATCAACAGTTATAGATAAACACCTAATCTAGTATCCTCGTCTACAATCTATTCTTTTGCTACAGCAACATCATGGTTTGATCGGTTTCCAATGTTACAAATGAAACCTACTTTCTTTTGTGAACCTAAGAACTAGGATACATTAATCTGTACAGAAACAATTTACTCTTGTACAACACAGTTAGATGCAGCTTCGATGGCTCCTAACCCAAGAAACCATCTCTTGATCTTATCCCAGAAGCACAGATGCCAAACCCACCATTCTACTGTTAACTTAAATCATATATGATCACAAAAACAAAAATTACAACTCCAAAACACTTAGAGCTGCAATGCTAAATCTGGTTGTGCTAAATCAACTCGGCAAGAACTAGGAGAACCCGGAGATTGAAATCTGACATTCAGGTCAGGTGGGACAGAATCTGGTTTCTGTTGTGATGACAACACTGAATCTGATTTTGGCTGTGGCGATGATCCTGGCCAAGCTTGTCGAGGTTCAGGTCCAGTTTTTGGAACTTCTATGTCCTTATTCACAGAATTTGGTTGAGCACCACAGGAATTTATTGTACCAGAATGCTCTGAAAGCTTTGAGTCTTCCGAGGTCAGGGTGTTTGCTGTTGCTGGATAGAAGAAGTTAGTATTAGTTTTAGGAATTCTGTCAATTATCTGAGATGACTGGAAGTTAATTCCAGAAGCCCTGGAAGCCCCAGGTAGTTTTCCCATCTGTGGAAGGTTAAATCCATATGTGCTTTTAAACCCATTAATGCCAGGATGGATCTGATGAATCTGAATGGGAGGCCTTGGCCTGATTGTACTAGTGTTGCTGTTTTGCACATTAAAACCATCATGTAGATTCAACCTCTCAATTGCTTCTGCTCTTTCTGTGCAAGGTTCAGATTTACAAGATGCCATGGGGGATGCAGGTGGCGAGAGGACATTGCTTAAAGGTTCTTCAGAAACCGAATGAATAGAAGGCACATCATTCTCTGTCACGTTATTTTTAGGTTTTTGTGACATTTCTTCTTTTGATTCAATGATGGAGGATGTGGCAGCAGTAATTACAGGGAGAGAGAGTAACAGCAGACTTGGAGAGCGTGAAGAAGGAACCAATGATCTCTGTGGTGGGACATCGTTTTCTCCAACCCATCCAGGGCCAAATTTAACTCCAGGTGGCAAAGATGTCTCTATCCTTTTTGAAGCAATTCTCCAAGCAACTGCACCAACATTGGCAGCAAATCGAGCTAAACTCCTTGCATAACCATGCTCTGATAGAAGCCCTACCTGATTCATATGAAAGCAACACCAATTCAGTATAACTCAGGATCAGTTAACAAAGCCCCTACATAAATTGGCCCCATAAAAGTACAGAGTAGCACATGCTGGGAAGTTTGCGGACAATTCAACGATGATATTTAAAAGGCAAAATCTTAATCCAAATACCTGTCTTAAATCTAAAGTTAAAAGGTTATATCACCACTATCCTTTCTTGTCACTGTCATTTCTCCAGGTCCAAGGACATTAGCGCTAAAAGTAATCAGAATCCTGTATCAAACTAAATAATGTATATTTCTATATTTTGATTCTATTTTACAACACCTAGGTATGGGCCACATGTATGGTAATGAGAATCTTCATTTTTCTCGTGAAATGAAATTCAAATAGAAGAATGAACATGAACGATACATACAGCCATTAGCTGCTTTCGCTCTGAATCAAAAGTGGCCAACACAGATGGCTCTCGTCCACCAGTTGATAATTGCTTGTATGTATTACGCCTGTAGTCATCAAGTGCAAATTGTCTTTTTCCATACTTCATTGAATTACCCTTCAACATAGAACCTGCAATAGAAATGAAAAGGACTCAAGCCAACTCTCCTTTTCTCAGATCATAGGGAGAAATGAGGCTTGGAGAGAAAACCAATTCTAGAGTTTCAAACCTGTAGCTTCATCATTCCTCTCAAATTTGTTTTCAGTCCCATCGTTGCAGGAACCATAAGATCGTCCTGATAATTCTGCAAGGCCAGATTTGTCTAAGACATGAGGTCCTTTTCTAAGATCATTACTGGACCAAATGATATTCTCTCCCCCTGTAGCAAGAGTTGCATTCAAGGAATACTCTGAATTAGCATGGTCCAGGGATGGCCTTCCCAGTGGCTTTTTTAAATTCTTGGTTGGTGGTCTACCTCTCCTCACCACTGTAGGTTCTGGCTCATTATCATCACTGTCTTGTCTTAAATTTTCAAAGTTTTTTTTTGCTAGCTCTTGTATAGATCGGGCCTGATAACAGAGACAGAAAATTCAGAAAACATTTCCATAATTGAACAATTGAAAATTAAGAGTTGAAAAGCTGAACTTACCTGTCTAAAATATATGGTATCTGGGGCATTATACTGCATTGCATTGGAACATAGTAAGAAAACATCTTTCTGCAAGACAGTAAGACAAAACTTCAATCTGTATCACACAAGTCAAAACAAAATTTAAAAAACTTTCAGGGAATCATTAGATTGGGAACTGGGGACAATTGAATTTTATATCTTCTTAGTGCACCTTGTACTTTCCAGATTTGGAAATGGAAAGGGAGAACATTTCAAGATTAATCACTATAACACCAACCAGAATGACATTTTATCAGGACTTCGGTTTTCTGTAGCAATTACCATAAACCCAACTCCTTGGCGCCGAATAAAGGCCTTGGATTTTTTTTTTCTAAGGCAAGAAAAGCAACAACGATAATCATACATCCAAATTACTTCTGTACACATGAACTAGCCACTGCATATCATGTCAAGGACACGGAATTCACATTCTAAAATAGAGTGGAAATATGGATAATCAGCAGTTATTATAATTTTTAGTATGAAGCACATGTTCAGTGTCATGTTACACAAACTCTCTCAAACCAAAGATGAGACGGTTTTGGATGGAAATTTCCAAATATAGTCAGCAGAAAATTCAACTGTCTGATAGCACTCCACAACCCTATCAAGGACATTGGTCATCCAAGCACATGTTTATACCTAAACACACGTTAGTAAAAGGTGCAGCAATCCTCTCTACAGCCCAACTAAGCTTCATCAACAATCACAACTGCATTAAGAGGGTGTTTGGCATAGTTGTTTGGATGCAACTAATAGTTGTTCAATTTTCAATGGATACAAATTGGCTATATTTTTTTTAAATAGTAACTGATATCTGTTAGAATACCTATCAGCAACTGTTTACATCAGCGCCTCCAATTTGGAGCTTTTCATGAACAGCTCATATTTATTTAAATATAATTTACTTCATTATCCTTATTTATTTAAATATAATTATTTAATTATCCTTATCTATTTAAATTAAACTAACAATTATGTTTTTTTATATATTTTTTTTATAATGTTGACTTCTTTTCTCTATTTGTTCAATTACTTTTTTTTTAATAACTCTTTTTTTAAAGATATCCAAATTTTCTATATTAGCATATTTTTTATTCATATTTCAATATTTATACGTATTAGATGTATTTTTCTTAAAAAAGTACTACAAATGTATAGTTACATAATTTTATTGTACTTAATTATATTATTCTTAATATTCAAAAACTATTGATATAAAATATATTTTTATAAATATTAAAAAATATAATTTTATATATTATCATTTGAACAAATAAATAATGAATAATATGCACTAATAAATAATTATAATAATTATTAAACATATAAACAACAACAGTTGTAAATGAATGTTACAAATATTTAATATTAATTAGTTATCAGCTATTAACTAACAATTATCAATAACAACTTAACCAAACATACCCTAAGATGTTTCAGTCGTGAAAGATTAGATTGTAATGCACTCAGTAAACTCCCTTTGACATAGTACAAATATTTACATTTGAAATTAAAAAAAAAAAAAAACTGTAGTATAATACATAAACAGTTAATTTATGCTTTCAAGTTGATAAAAAAAGACTCCAATGCTCTCATATAGTGGATAACTAAATGAAGAATTGAAATGTAACAGCTAAATTCTGATGGATGAGAATATAGAAGATCTCCTCTGTTCTGTTCAATTTGAATCATCCAACAGTTGTCAAATAGGAGGTACTACACTGAGATCCAATTTCTATGACTTCCCATATTGTGAGCACAAGGGAGAGAAAAAGATATGGATTTCCCCCACGCATTGCACCTCGGCTTACCCTAAACTCATTCCTAGTAAAAGGGCACACTATCTGTCCTATAATAATTCTGGCATTGTCCATGCAATAAAGCTGACCATGATGCTTCTCATGTCATCTTGGCACTTTTATGTGTTATCATACAGGAGTACTCCTTTATTTAAACTTAATTATAATAGTTTAGCTCAAACAGTGAGTTCAAGTTGCCATAGTATTTCAGTTCACCTTGCAACGAGTCCTTAAGAGTAAAAACTAACATATACTATTGCAATAATAAAGGAATGAAAGTGAAATTTTAAAAGATGACATAAACACCATGTGTAACCCTCTCAATTAATAGAGTACTAACTGTGTAATCCAAAAATGCTAATTTGAAAATCTAATCCCTCAGTAAAATAATCTTTAACTTCCTATGTTTGTACCATCCCAAAATTACAAAGAGGCAACTTAAGAGTGATACAAAAGTACCCTATCAGAAATTGATTGTAAATCAAGCAAAAAAGCATTTCACTCATAGGAACAACCACAAATTCTCATGCTCATAGAAACCTCAAGGCAACAATTAAATTAGCATCCCATCCAGTTAGATAGAAAAGGAGAAAGTAATTGACACAAGAATACAAAATACAGGTTTAGACCATGACTGAGAATACAGGTGCATGATCTATCTCTTGCTAACTGCAAGCAAAAAAGAATCTTGGTTTCAGGATAATTGTGATATGACATCTATTCAACTATGGTAGACAATACTTCAATATCTTTAATAAGAAACATGCTAGTGTTTGAATGTAAAGCAACGAACAAACCTCAGATGAGAAAAGGGTAACAACAAGCTGTAAACTAACCTCAAACTGTTCCAAGTTGACATAAATCCCATTAGAAAGTTTGTTCCTAATGGTGCCAAAATCCATGGGATGTTCAATAATTTCATGGTAATCTGGAAGCTGCATGGCGGAAAATATCCATCCTCAATGAGCAAAATGAACTTAAAAATAGGTGGAGACAAGTCTAAAAAGTGAACTGAATGATAAAGCAAGATTTGAAAGAAACCTCTTCTGGGTCAGCTGGTTCAGAAAATGCACCATACGTGTCCTTCCTGGAATCAAGTTTAGTACATACCAATCAACTTAAAAAGAAAAAAGAAGCAACATTGAAGGAATGAAAAACAGAAAACGACTAAGATGAAAGACAAACTTTTGAAGCCTTTCAAGGATGAACAGTAATAGCTTATTATCAGGTAAAGGCGTTGAGGATCCCGAATCTGCACGCAAGTGATGAAAAATAAAAACCCAACAAATAAGTTCAACAGATTTGGCCCTTTAAAACAAAGATTTATTATGAGTAGATAACAAACCTTGCACATTATTGGTGGGGTTTGCACCTGAAACAGTCTTATTATCTCCCTGAAAAAAAAGAAAATAGAAACGAAGCAGCTATTGTGAAGGATTGAGTTCAAAGCGCCAAAAAAAAAAAAAAGAATAATAATAACTAAAGGAAAAGACAAATTTAGACTTTTTATTTATTCACATATATATGGAATTAGAGCCCAATTTTTCAAAATTTTTCTACGAAAAAAAATAAAAAAGATCTCAACAAGTCAAAATCCACTTACACTGAAATTATTAAAATTCAATCACACAGGCCCGCAATTCAAGGACTTCCTTAATCACTTCTTACCCCAACAAAAAAAAGGTTTCGCGCTTTTTCCAATTCCAACCAAAACATAACAGAAATTTGAAAAAAAAAAAAAATGTACAAGTGCGCACCTTTTCACTGACAGATCCATCACTGATCGCATTAATTTTCCTCTTTCTATTCAACGACGCCGTTTTCTTCTCCTCCTGCGAGCCATTTGAGTCGGAATCAGGCTCCGATTTCCGCGAAGAAGAAGAAGGCAATTTGAGGACAAGCTTAAGCTTCTTCTCTCGACGTTTCTTCCCATTCAATTCAAAACCTTCGTCTTCATCATCGTCGTGGGAGTGGGCGTGGTGGTATTCAGTTTCCGGAGAGGAAGAGGTGGTGGGGTTACGGCGGGTGGATCGGCGGAGAGATTTAGGATAAGCATGAGGAGGAGTGGCAGGCTTGTAATTATGTGAAGAATGAAGGGTTGAATTGGATTTGGAAACGTTTCGATTCTGAATTTGCAGCTGCTGCTGCTCTTTGAGAGTGCGTTTTTGGAGATCTAAAAGAGAAGGTCGACCTTTCTTCCTCTTCCCCCTCTTCTCCACTATCTTCTTACCCATTTTCCTTTTCCTCTCCTTTTCCCCTTTTTTTCTTTCTCTATCTCCAACTAACTAACAAACAGGGTGTCATTTTTATTTTTTTTATTTTTTTATTTTTAAATTAACTTTTTAATATTTCATGAACCGGTTGATTTCAGTTTGGAACTTCCGGTTTTTATTTCCAAGAAACCGGATAAAAATTAGCCGGTTCAGTTTCTGGTTCGATTCCATCTATTCCATAAAAATGGTTCCGGTCCAGCCAATGATTATTGATATTTTTCCTGTTTTTTTCTTTTTAAATTTGCAGTTAAAAATCAAACCACCAGTTTCGTAGAAACCACCCTCCGGTTTCTAACTAAAACTGGCCCGTGGCATGCTTTGCACGTGATATTAGCGCGTGTTTTTTTACACGCGGCGGCAGTTGGTCCGGGATATGCTCTTTTTCGTCTCTAGTGAACTCTGCACACGGGTTTCATTGCGGTTTGACCGTACTAATGATTGGTCTAGTGCTGTAAGCTGCTAATTCGATTTGAATTTTTATATAACTCTTTTTTATAAAAATTAAAAATTAATATAAATTATAATTATTTTAATAAAAAATTTATTTTAAAATTAAGATATGCATAAAATTGAAAAAAATTATTTTTTATTAATAATTTAAAAATATCAATTGAAGTAAAATAAATTAATTTTTCTTAAAAGGCAATTTAAATGGAACTAATTAATTTTTCTTAAAAGGCAATTTAAATGGAATTAAGAGAGTATCAATTTTTGGCTTTTCTTATATATATATATATATATATATATATATATATATATATATATATATATATATTCAATTTTTGACTTTTCTTATATATATATATATATATATAGAGAATTCTATGGTACTTTCAAAATTTTCCCACAATTAAAAATAAAAAAATAAAACAAATTACCGACAATAATATATTAGCCATTAAATATTTATAACAAGGTTAAAGGTACAAATTGAATCATGAACTTTGGATCGAGGATTAGATTGGACGTTTTATATTTTTTTATTCTCATTTTGAACTTTTTTATTCAATATTGTCTTAAATTGGACCTCTCATTGACAGAGGCCCATAAAGGCCCAAATAAACATTACAAACATATATAATTAGACTTGTGGGACCTATTAACTTATCTAACTCACATGTCACGTCACATAACACCACCCCACCACTCATCCTACTCTAATTTTTTAGATTAAGGAGAACAGAATTGAAAAAGGAAAGACTTTAAGCTTCTACAACTTTCCTCAACTGTCTTCTTTCTTATAACAAAGACATTCATGTTGCTGTAAAAAAAACTCCTTAACACCACCACCACCTGTACCATCCAAAAGAAAATCTTTCTGTCAAGCAAATCAGACAAGTACTTGGCATTGTCAATTATCTCAGAGATTTTATTCCTCACTTGACAAAGAAGACAGCCCCTCTTAGAGCTCTTCTAAGAAAGAATCCTCCATTATGGTCCAAATTGCAACACCACTACCACCACCAGCAGTCAACACTACCAATATTGGCACCACCACGTGCACTTTCATTATCAATTGCTAGCATCACTATAAGCACCTATTACCATCATCACTATAACACCGAACACTGCTATCTTAACACCATCCACTGTTATAAACAGCTAGTGCCATCAACGCTGCCACCATCTATTACCACCTGTCATCAACATCATCCATCAACAATGCCCACTGCCAACACCAAAAGATAATTTCTATCACTATCCTAACACTTCCGTCAACAAACAACTACCCACTAAAATTAACACCACACACATCACCATCAATGACTAATAAAAATTTAACACCACTAACTATAACCAAAACTAATACTAGCACTATCATTAATAACCCACAAACAAAACCAACAACAATATTACATATGAAATCAATAACAATAATGCATCATCATTCATAAAATTTAAACAATAAAACTTCATAAAAATTAAACTACAAAACTTTAAAATCTCACTTTTGATTTTGAACTACTTTTTAATCCACTCTTCTTCAGTTAATCTCATTTCTTTTATCTTCTGGAGACAATGGCTAGGTCTTAGCTTTTTGAATGCTTTGATGGGTTCCAGTGATTGTGGAGGTATGAGATGCGAATGGAGATAGATTTTCTTCCATAGCTGCTCTGCACTTGGCTTTCTCTTTCTCTGCAGTTGTCAATGCAGCTTCCTCGATAAGCTTGGCCTTTTCCATTCTCTGTTCTTCTTCCATTTTTCAGTAATGAAGCTCCATTGCCTATATATTTAATTTATGCAAGTATTGAATTAATTACAACTTAAATATTATCCAATTCAACATAAAAAAAAACTCTGACAAATTATTCAATGACATAATAATCGGTGAAATCAAAACAACCAAATTAGATTTAAAAAAAGAACCATAATATAAAAGTGTAATAGCCAGTAAGTCATTAAATATTATAGGGTCCTAAGCTTAATCATGAATAAGCTGACACATAGAGCTAGAAATGTGAAAAGCGCGAGGAGAGGATGAGGGAATTGAGATTTATTAAATTCAGCTAAGAAAGAAGTGAGGAAATGAGTGAGGGAGGAAAGAATGGTGTTTGGGTGGCTAAAGGAAAGTAAAAGCGAAGGAATTGAGAGTTTAGAGGAAGATAGCAGAGGAGAAAGAGAAGAGAAAATGACGTAAAAGCAAACAGAGAAGATGAAAGTTGAGGGAATTAGAGAAGGGTTTTAGTTATGGAAATGAGAGTAGTTAAGTAAGATTTTGGGTTTTTGAGATGGAGAAATGGGTTTAGATCTATTAAGAGAACTATGCATTAAGTATGTGTGTAGTCTGTAATTGAGCTTATTATAGGTATTGCCATTACAACCAAAGAAAGGAGAAGATTTTGTTGAGGAGTGTTATAGAATTTGTAAAGGAGAAGAGAAGGGGAAACGAGTGTTTTATGATGTAACATTTGAGTTAGACATGTTGGTGGGTCCTATGAGTCTAGCTGTGCATGTTTGTAACGTCTGTTTGGGCCCATGTTAATGAGAGGTACAATTTAAGACAATATTGAACAAAAAAAGTTCAAAATGGGAACAATCCAGTCCTCAGCCTAAAGTTTAGGGTCCAATTTGTACCTTCAACCTTTATAACAAATAAATGTCGTTATAGTTTAAAAAATTCACCTGTTATTTTTAAACACTTTTCAAATTTTTTTTAGAAAAAAATCTAAAAATTTTATTAAATAAAATTCCTATTTTTTTGATTTAAAAGAAAGAAATTAGAATTGCATCATCAATATGTTAGCACATGAATCAAATAAAAATATAAAAAAGGTTAAAAATAAAATTTCATGTTGTGGTTGACTTATAATAAAAATATATGAATGAGGTCAGCCTTTAAAAAAAATGTATAATACATACATAACCCCTTGTACTTGTCACTTTTTGTCAATTTAACACCTTAATTCATAGTTTTACCATTTTGACACTTGAACTTGGCTAAAATATAGTTTCAAAGCCCCTATCAGTACACATGACATAGAATAGCGAATCAATATGTGCCATATCATGAGGGTTTAATTGACCAAAAACTATAAGTAGATGTGTCAAACCGATAAAAGTGACAAGTACATGGGGTTGGCAGATGCATTATGTCATTAAATTAGTGCAAACTATTTCATTTTAGCCAAGTTCAAGTATCAAAATAGCAAAACTATAAATTAAAGTGTCAAACTGACAAAAAGTGATGAGTATAGGGGGCTATATATGTATTATGCCAAAAAAAAAGTCATACATGTGGTGAACCTTAAAAAGTTTGATGGCAAAATCTATGAAAAAATTTATATATTAGGTCAACCTAATAACACCATTGAAAAGAATCAATCATGTTATAATCAAATTAAATAACCTTAATATATATAATTTTATCTATGGCTTAATTTTGTCCATATCATTGTCGATCAATAATCTATTAGCACAATGATAAAAAAAAAATATATCAAAATGGTCATTAAACAAGAATTTATGTTGTGATTGACCTATATGAGTTTAGCTTTAAAACCATTTTGGAACATTGAACATAACCTTAGAAAAGTATGATAGCGCTCGTCTATTATAGCCTATTGTACATGAGGTAAGCCTTATAATACCGGTCAAAAGGATTAAAAAGTGGGATGAAATTCTTAGAATGGAAAAAAAATGAATGTTGTTGAATACAAATATAATAGTTTTACCTTAATAATTTTTTATGATAAACTAACAAATTTTCTATAGTAGTACTCTCTAAATGTCACACTCGTACCCTAATTCTCAATACATTTACATTTATTATATATATATATATATATATATATATATATGTTATTAAGTTAGTATATATATATATAGATATAGTTATAGAGGAAAAGACTTGATTGTAGTAAATAATTGTCCTTGATTGACTAATTGAAAGCTTGAGAATTTATAGGCAACTTAAGCATTTTATTAAGGACCAAAAGGAGTATTTTACATATTATTTAATTATTTTTTGGGTATATCATGAGGAGCTGCCATAGGAAAGAAAGAAAGAAAGAAAGAAAGAAAAGAAAAGAAAGAAAGGGGAAAAGAGGGTTGATTCATTTCCTCTTATAGAAGTTGATTTTTCAAGCCAAATTGAGATCTAAAGTACAATTAAGGCTATAATCTTCATCCTAGAAAGCTATGGTGATTGACTTGATAAGTAATTTTAGTGTTTTGGTTGATTTAATTTAGGGTTTTTAAGTTGCAGATTTTGGGTTCTTAATGTTTGGTTTATCAATAATTTGATCATATATTGAGCTAAAAAGCTTCAAATTAAATGGTATTTGATGATATAGGAACTTTAAAGAATTATCTTAAATTTTTCCTCTTTGATCTTGATTTGATTTAGTCTCTATGTTAGTTTAATAAGAGAAAATAATTTATTGCTCAGTCTATCAGTTTCTTTGAGCTAGTTATAATTCATTATATATAACTCTATTTGTGGCTGTCCAATTGGTGTAAAAGTTTGATAACATGTTTTATACATATAGATAAAAAATTAATTAAAATTTTAGCTCAAAATTCATTTTCTTTAAGTCCCAACAATTTTTCAAAATTAGCTATAAAAGCAGCCATTTTGATTATATAAACCAGGTTTACAAAGTTCATGAGTTAAAACTAGTCTAGATTCTTTTGGTATATCTTGAGCTAGGAAACTCAAAATTGAGTTTAGTTTGATTCTAAGAAAACTTTTTAATTTTTATCAAGATCTAATTATATTTTAATAGTGGTCTAACAGACCTGTACTTTTTATTGCTTAATCCTTCTGAGTAATTAAATTGCTTGTAATACAACTTTTATAATTTTATTGTAGTGATCAAATAGAAATGAAATTTTTATTAAAAGTACTAAACATAAAGACCTAAGTCTAGTTAATATGTGAGGTTAAAATTCATTTTCTATAGGTTGGAGTGATTTTTCTAATTTAGGTTTGAAAATAGCTATTTTAAAGTCCATGAAGCTTATTTGTAAAATTGAGATTTATTACATTTTATGCATATCATTTGGGGGTTGCATGGTTAGAGTAGCATGTGGGATTATTATATTGATAATTTATAAGTGAAATTGTATCTGTTAGGGCTAGAAAATCAAGGGAAGTGCAAGTGCAAGTTAAGCAAATTCGATGAATTGGATTTATGTGTTTATAAGTTGTTTTGGTGAGTAAATGTTCAAGCTTTTTAAATATTTTTATAATAACAAAAAAATGAGTTTTTAATGATATTTTGTGAATTTTAAATGATGTGTAATAAATGTTTCAATTCAGTTTGATTGCTACTTGAATTACTTAAAGTATTTAAGCTTTAAAACATTAATGGTTTCAAGTGTGCAAGTTAAATGTATTAGTAATACATGCTTTGTTTTGTAACCTAATTTAAAGTCATTTTATTTACTTGGTAATTTAAATAAATTTATGATCTACATGGTTTCTCTCTTCTTTCAAATATGATGATGATTGTTTGTCTTTGAATGCTTATTAAACCATAAATGTGATAATATTGTTTTGATTGATTATTTTGTGAAAATGACATTTGGATTTGAGTATTACCACCATATATGAGTTGTGTAAATGCATATTTGAGATTATGTTAGTTATTATTGCATAATAAACAACATGAAATTTAATTATAGGATGGTGAAGAGAGAAAGGCGGTTCTGTGCTAAGTAGTCGAAGGGTTAGCCTTCAAATGTGCCTAAAGAGTAAGTTTATGAGGGCCTATATGTTATGGTCATGTTGTGATGCTTATTATAGGGATGGTGAATACATGTGAAATGTTGTATTAATGTTTAAAAAGGCATATATTTTACTTAGTTATATTTTGCACAAGTTTGAAAGTGAGAAAAGATTTAATGTTTTAAGTGGATTATAATATGATTTCAAATACTCTATTATTATCATTTGAGAAGTTAAATGTGGTTGGTTTAACCAAATTATTTTCTGCTTGAGTATTTTTGTACTTATTTTACTCTATTTCATAAACATTTTCAAATAGTAGAGCTTGATAGTTGGTGGACAGAGTTAAGTGAGTATGAATAAAAGTTTCAGAATA
The DNA here is from genome assembly GCA_947683625.1 of Mallotus nudiflorus. Taxonomy (NCBI): domain Eukaryota; kingdom Viridiplantae; phylum Streptophyta; class Magnoliopsida; order Malpighiales; family Euphorbiaceae; genus Mallotus; species Mallotus nudiflorus. Next base: position 3,818,726 of record CANTUR010000275.1, on the reverse strand, counting down.
AGGTTAGCCAACATTTTAATTAGAGAAGTCTTGCTCCTTTATTTATTAAGCTTGTTATTGAAGTATTGTAAAAGAGTATATTTTTAAGTTGAAATAATGTTGGCTAAGTTATATGTAATATAACTGTTTGGAAATGTATTTTATGTTATATTAATGATGTTTTCACTATTGTTTTTAGTTTACAAAGATTATTATTAATCTATACATATTTTACTATTCATAAATACGTATTTTACTATTTATAAATACATATTATTTTAAAAAGTTCTTATTCTTTAAATGTAATATATGAACAAGATTAAACTTTTAAAAGAGATTAATTTAAATCCTTTTTCAAATGTAACGATATTTATAATATATTTAAACTAAATTAAATAGTTTGTTAATGGTTAGTTATAAATATCTATCTCGGGCTATGTGAGATGAGGTTTGACAATTTTGGTATCCAAAGATTTATTAAATGGTCCTTGAAACTATGCTTTTACTGTAGTTTGATGAAATATTGAAAATGTTTTTTTTTTTTTTGTAATATTTATAGGATGCCACTGAGAAAGAACCGTGATAGGCCACCTAAATATGGAAGAGTTGACCAACGGGATAGTGATATGGCTAACTCTAGGGGTAATGTTAATCCTAAGATAGAGTTTGAGGCTAGGACCCCTATTATTGAGCAATCTCTACCTCCCCCGCCCCATGTTATAACTATATTACAACTTAATCCTATAATACTTGTAGAGACTATTGTTGCTACTTTAGCAGCCTAATAATAGAGGAGAAGGCTTAGTGATATAATTGAACATGCTAATAAATGTGAGGCATTTGAATTTTATGGCTCTATTAATTCTCGAGAGGCACACAAATGGTTAAGACCTACAGAGAAAGCCTTTCATACTCTTACATTAACTGAGGTACAAAAAGTTGATAATATGTATGGCCTTCTACATAACATGGCAGATACTTGGTTTGCTCGGATTAGATTATTGCATAAAGGTAAGCTAACTTAGGATGTATTCAAGAATAAGTTCTATAAGGAATATTTAACAAATGCATTGAAGGCTGAAAGGAAAAATGGGTTCATTGCTTTGAAATGAGGGGTAATGTCGGTGTGAGAATACATGGATAAATTTAAAGAGCTATATAAGTATACTTCAGATATTTTCCCAAGTCAAGCTTATAAATGCTATAGGTTTAAGGAGGGCCTATAGATTATGTTGAAGAATGAATTTTCATATATAAAGGTTAAAATTTTAGAGGCTAGGTTGAGAAGGCAATCGAGAAAGAGAAGCTAAGGGATAAGATAGAGCAAAAAGGCAAGTTCAAGGCTCTAGTTTGGGTGGGAAAGCAAAAGGGATTTAGTAAGGGAGCTAGTATATCTCAAAAAAGATAAGAGATAAGAGGATTCAAAGCCAATAGAGGGCCTTGGACTTGGTCAGGCACTTATAAACCATAGTCCTTTCAATTCAATCAGAGCTCTGTGAGACAACCTGTGGCTAGTGCAAGTAGTTCAATCAAAAGGACCACACCCTATACTACTTATGGCCATGTTCACTAGGGAGGAGATTGTAAGAAGAGGACTATTCAGTGTTTCGAATGTGGTGGATTCAAACACATTAGAAGGGATTGTCCAACTCTTTCACAATTTGGCATAGTAATGGTAGAGGAGCCCAAAGCATAGCTAGTAAAGGAGGTAGGACTTCTGGATTTGGTAGAGTTATATAGAGAGGTATAGGAGCTAGTGTTAGTAGAGAGGGTAATGTGTTTACATCAACATAACCTATTCACCCTATACAGATAGAGAGACCTATAGTATAGCCTAGGGTTTTTGCAATGACACAACAAGAGGTAGCATCATCATATGATGTCATTTCTTGTAGGTTAACCATCCTTAGTGAAAATGCTTATGCTTTAATTGATCAGGGTGTAACTCATTGATTTGTTGCATCATCTTTCACATCATACATATCAAAAGAAAAGAGTGTGATGGACTAGGGTTTAGTTATAGATATGCCAGTGGATGAATCAGTGGTTTGTAGATATATTTATCGGGGTTATGAGCTAGAGTTTGGGGTAAAAAATTAGAAGCAGACTTAGTGCCATTACTGTTATAAATGTTTGATATGATTCTTGGTATGGATGTTCTAACCAAATATTAAGCACTAAGTAATTATTATAAGCAGAAAGTAGAGTTCTAAATGTTTGTTAGTAGTAAAGTTGTGTTTAAAGGTGAAAAGGGTTCAAAGCATTATAGCATGGTTTCAGCATTTACAACTAAAAGAATGATGAGAAAAGAGTATGAAGCATTCTTAGCATATGTCATTGACATTGAAAAAGAGGGGCAAAAGCTTGACAGTCTTCTTATGGTCAATGAGCTTATAGAGGTATTTCCATAAGATTTTATAAAGTTGCCACCTGATAGAGAGATAGAGTTAAGTATTGATTTGCAGCTAGGGACAACTCCAATTTCTTAAGCTCCATATAGAATGACTCAAGTAGAATTGAAAGAATTAAAGGTGTAGTTGCAAGAATTACTTGATAAAGGTTACATTGGACCTAGTGTATCACCTTAGGGGCACACCAATTCTATTTATGAAGAAGGATGGTACTACGAGATTATGTATTAACTATAGACAGTTGAATAAGGTGACTGTGTATAAAAAGTATCCACTTCCATGTATTGATGATTTTTTTAATTAATTGTAAGGAGCTAGAGCATTTTCAAAGATTGACTTGAGATCCAGATATCACCAGTTAAATATTAAGTCAGCAGATGTGCCTAAAATAACATTTAGAACTCGATATAGGCATTATGATTTTCTAGTGATGCTATTCGAGTTAACTAATGCTCCAGTTGCATTCATAAGTTTGATGAACATAATATTAAAGCCTTATCTAGAAAACTTTATCATTGTGTTCATAGATGATATTTTTGTGCATTTAAGATTAAAGGAAGAGCATGTTGAGCATTTAAGGATTGTGTTATAGACATTGAGAGATAAACAATTGTATGCCAAGTTTAGCAAGTGTGAATTATGGCTAAAAAAAAGTGGTATTTCTGAGGCAAGTCATATCAGCTAAAGCAGTGTATGTTGATTCTAAGAAGATTGAAGCAATTCTCAGTTGGAAACCACTTACTAGTGTACACGAGATACATAGTTTTCTGTGGTTGGTAGGTTACTATAGAAGATTTGTGTAGAACTTCTCCATCATTGCTTCACCTTTAACCAAACTACTAAGGAAGAATATAAAGTTTGTTTGGAATAAAGAATGCCAAGATAGTTTTTATAAATTAAAGGCATGTTTAACTTTAGCGCCAGTGTTGACACTCCCAATGACAGGGCTAGAATATGTTATATACAATGATGCATCAAAAAATGCTTGGGTTGTGTATTAATGAAACAAAGTAAAATAGTAGCATATGCTTCTCGACAGCTGAGGCCACATGAGTTAAACTATCTTACTCATGACCTAGAGCTAGCAGTACTCATTTTTTCTTTGAAGATTTGAAGACAGTACTTATATGGTGAGAAGTATCAAATTTTCACATATCACAAGAGATTGAAGTACATACTAAGTCAAAAAGAGTTGAACTTGAGACAAAGAAAATGGATTAAGCTTCTAAAAGATTATGATTTCACCATTCAATATCACTTAGGGAAAGCTAACATGATAGCAAATGCACTTAGCAGGAAGTCCTCAGGTAATTTATCTTACATTTAAACTGTACAAATTCCATTATTACTTGAGTTAAGGGTATTGAATATGGAGCTAGCTTAGGGTGAAAAAGAGCACTACTTGCTACTTTGAAACTTTAACTAATGTTGATTGATAGAGTTAAAGAGGCACAACATCAAGATGAACAAATGGTGAAGATCAAAGAGTAAGTCCAACAAAGTAACAGAGCAAACTTTGTGGTCTTAAAGGATAGTACTTTATTATATGGGGGCAGATTATATATACCTAATGTTAAATTTTTGAAAAGGGAGATAATGGAGGAAGCACATAACTCAGTATATGTTATGCATCATGGAAGTACCAAAATGTATTGTACTTTGAAAGATAACTATTAGTGGTCATGGATGAAGAAAGATATTATAGAGTTTGTGGCTAGATGTTTGGTTTGCCAACAAGTTAAAGCAGAAAATCAACACCTAGCAGGAACATTGCAACCTCTTTCTATTCCTGAATGGAAGTACGAGCATATTACGATGGATTTTGTAATTGGATTGCCTAGAACTTAACAGGAACATGATGCAATTTGTGTGATTATTGATCGACTCATTAAGTTAACTCACTTCTTACCTGTGAAAGTGAGTTACTCACTAGATAAACTTATTGAAATCTATATTAGAGAAGTGGTCAGATTGCATGGTGTTCTATTTTCTATTCTATCAAATTGGGATCCATGATTTACATCCAGATTTTGGCCAAGTTTACAGCCTGCTTTGGGTGCTAAGTTGAGATTTATTATAACTTTTCATCCCCAAATAGATAGTCAGTTAGAGAGGATAATCTAGACATTAGAAAACATGCTTCAAACTTATGTGATGGAATTGCAAGGTTGCTAGGATAAACATCTACCTTTGATGGAATTTGCCTACAATAACACCTCTCATTCTAGTTTAGGAAAGGCACCCTATGAAGCATTATATGGCAGGAAGTGCAGAACTCTAGTTTGTTGGGCTGAAGTTAGGGAAAGACAATTAGTTTATCGCAACCCAAACTAGGAGTCATGACCGGCATTAGGGAATGAGAATTCTTTCGAATCCATAACCCATAGTAAACCTTAAAAATAAAATCACATGCAATAAATAAATAAAAATGTCAGAATTAAAATTTTAATCAATATAAAAATAAATACTTAAAAATGTCATATCATAATAAAAATATTCATATAATATTTTTGATATAGAAATCTCAAAATCCAAAACACCACACTACTAATACAATAAAATTACTACTACAGTTTTCTAGAATACAATAAGAGTTCACATAATAAAGTTACATAATCTTGCGAAGGTTGAAGAAGACCTGCATAAAGTACTACTAGTGAGGTCTGAAAAAGATGAAGATCCTGTAAAAAAATATTAAGAGGAGTCAAATCTCACTGAGTGAATTATTATAATATATATACATGCAACCTAAATTCATATACATCCAAGCATTAGTGTGTGTGTGTGTGTATATATATATATATATTCATTTATCCAACTTAAGGTAGTAGATTGACCCCAAGTACATTAAGTCAACCGAGGTTCCACAATCTCACTACTAACATGATTAGCCCCTAGTACACTAGGTCAACCAAGGATCCATAGTCATCCTTTCCAATAACCAACATCTCATTAAAATTTATCAAAATTTCAACCTAATTTTATCGTACTGTCGTGCAACAGTCCTAGCGTAGCCCACTAGGTAGCACGTTCTACTACTATCCTTCAAATCAATCTTATGTTTATGGAAAATAATAAAATGCATCATTTAAACATACTAGCATTCGTTTAAAAAGAATATACCACTTATATACCAAATAAATATTCTGAGTATATCTCAAAATATATTGAATATATACCAAAACATACTAACATATATATGTCACATATATACAAAAAATATACTAAAAATTTAACTAGCATATATGTATCATATATAGCAAATATACCAAAAATGAACTAAAAGTATTCCAAAAATATATTAAATCATTTAATGAAATAATTCATACTTAAACATATAATGAAAATATGCAAGCTTACTTTCATGCATCCTACATGCAATGCATATATAAAATAATAACTCATAAGTTTGCGCTCCTCAAGACTGACTCAACAAACCTGGTCCGATAAGCCTCGGTCTCGGCGTAGCTAGAAAAATAAATAATAATAAAATTATAATAAATTCCTAACTTATACTTCTAAGAATTCTAAAGGAAGACTCGATCTAAGAATCAAAACTCAATTAAAAACCAAAGAATCAGGATCGATCCGACGTCACGTTTTACGAGAATTCTACTAAAAATTCAACAGAGTCTCCTTTATGAAACGGACATATCTCTACTAAAAAGTAGAGTCGATCTTGCAAGAAAACACACTTCTAAAATCACAAAACTCAAAATCTCGGGTTGGGACCCCAAACTACTCAAATTCCCAATCGAAGTTCACAATTCACCAAAACGAATATTAAATAATAAAAATCATTAAATTCCATAAATATCAATAAAATACCAAAATACAATTTATTTAAATAATAAAAACATTAAATATAATTATTTCCACATTAATTAAATAATATCTCAATAAATTATATAATATTAATAAAAATCCTATTTTTCAATTATTTAACATAAAATAGTAAAATTCACAATTAATAACTCAAATAGGTTATATATATAATAAAAATGGTTAAAAACTTATTTAATCACAAAATTAGTATATAAAAATATTATTTGAATATATTTTCAAAAATTAGTATTAATTAGTTTTAAATAGTATATAATTCGTAAAAATTATTTTAATACCATTTGTTATTCCATAATTATTTAAAATATATAATTTAACTATAATTTCAATAAAAACACATAATTTACCTATAAATTCAAAATTCACATAATACTAAATATTACTCAAAAATTAATCAAAATTACTAAAAATTATTTTCTCACTTCTAAAATTAATAATTTAAATTAACTATACTAATTTAACATAATTTTTCATAATAACAAATAAAACACATAATTAATAAAAATTCATTTTTAATTATCAAAAATTCCATAATTACCTATACTTCAAATAAATTAAAAAAAAAACTAAAAATATATTTGAGAAGCTTAAGTTCCATACATCAATTTTACTTAAGGGAATTATCATGAATCAAATAAGAACAAGCTAAAATAAATAAAAACCTAAAATATACATAAACTAAAATTGAAGAAAACTCACAATTCGGACGTCATAAAGTCAAAACGACTTGAGAATCAAGAAGTACACATCGAGAGGAGTTTAACAAGCCCAAAACTCAAGTTAAATCAACCAAAAATTTTGTTGGAGCTACAGTAACACTCATGGTTTCTTGTAAAAATTCGGTGACTGGAAGCTCCTAGCGGCAACGGGAAAGGTGGGGAAGCGACAACAAGCGAGGTGGTGGTCTATGGTGGCATTGGTAGAGCTCGGACGTGCAGGCAAAAGCAAAAATGGCGGAAGGAGAAAGTGAAGAAGAAGAAAGAAGGAAAAAAAGTGGGGAAGGGAAAAAAGAGAGTTGACCCACTTTTACTTTTTAACTCTTCTCCTTTTATATATATATATATATATATATATATATATATATATATACAACACAACACATGCACCCATGCACATCAACAACAACATCATTTCTCTCTCTCACACACACACACACACATATTTATATAACACAACACAAGCACCCATGCACAACAACAACAACAACAGTAACAACAACAATAACAATAATAAAAATACTATTACTACTACTGCTGCTGCTGCTGCTACTAATAATAATAATAATAATAATAATAATAATAATAATAATAATGATAATAGTAATAATAATAAATTTAATATTTTTTAAATAATAAAACTTCTAAATAAATTCTTTACGTAATAAAAATATTTAATGTGAAATAAATAAATACTAGTCACAAATAATTATAATATATATATAAATTTAAAATATTATTAACACTACATATCTCAAAATATATTTTAATAATTTAAAAATATTAGGTCATTACATAGTTGGTCCAAAAATTATTCAAATGACAATAGAGAAGATTCAGTTAATTCGAGATCAACTAAAAGAAGCCTAAGATAGATAAAAGAGTTATGTATACTTAAAAAGGGAACTGATTGAATACACTGTGGGTGACAAGGTCTTCCTAAAGATTTCACCTTAGAAACGAGTCTTACGGTTTGGTAAAAAGGGAAAACTAAGCCCTAGGTACATTAGTACATATGAGGTGATTGAGAGGGTTGGTCCAGTAGCCTATAGGTTGGCCTTACCTCTAAACTTGTTTAAAATTCATAATGTTTTCTATGTGTCGATGTTAAGGAGGTATAAGAGTGATCCTAATCACCTTTTGCAAGCCCAACCCATAGAATTGAAAGAAAAATTATTTTATGAAGAAGAACCAGTTACAATTGTTGCTAGCGTTTAGAAATAAAATCATACCTTTGGTGAAAGTATTTTGAAAACACCATGGAAGAGAGGAAGCTACTTGGGAGTGAGTGGAAGACATGAGAAACCAATACCCTTATTTGTTTTAACTCAATTTTAGGGATGAAATTGCCTAAGGTGGAGAGAATTGTCACACCCGTACCCTAATTCTCAATACATTTACATTCATTATGCATTCTATTTATATACATATATTGATTTAATTTAAGTATAAGTTAGTATATATATAGATATAGTTATAGAGGAAAAGACTCAATTGTAGCAAATAATTGTCCTTGACTGAATAATTCAAATCTTGAAGATTTATAGGTAACTTAAGAATTTCATTAAGGAATAAAAGAAGTATTTTACATATTATTTAATTATTTTTTTGGATATATCATGAGGAACTGCCATAAGAAAGAAAGAAAGAAAGAAAAAAAAAAAGGAAAAGAGGGCTTATTCATTTCCTCTTATAGAAGTTGATTTTTCAAGCGAAATTGAAGATGTAAAGTACAATTAAGGCTATAATCTTCATCTTAGTAGACTTTAGTGATTCTTTTGGTAAGTAATTTTAGTGTTTTGGTTGATTTAATTTAAGGTTTTTAAGCTGCTAATTTCAAGTTCTTAAAGTCTACTTTATCAGTCTCTGTAATTTAATCATATATTAAGCTAAAAATCTCCAAATTAATTATTATTTAATGATCTAAAAACTTTTATGAATTATCTAAAAATTTTCCTCTTTGAGCTTGATTTGATTCGGTCTCTATGTTAGGTTAATAAGAGAAAACATTTTATTACCCAGTCTGTCAGTTTCTTTGAGCTAGTTATAATTCGTTATAAATGAATTTGTGGGTGTCCAATTGGTGTAAAATTTTTAAATCATGTTCCATAGATATAGATATAAGACTAATTAAAATTTCAGCTCAAAATTCCTTTTGTATAAGTCCCAACAATTTTTCAAAGTCAGTTCTAAAAGCGACCATTTTGATTATATGAACCAGTTTTACAGAGTTCATGAGTTAAAACTAGCTTAGATATTTTTAGTATATCCTGAGTTAGGAAACATAAAATTGAGTTTAGTATGATTCCAAGAAAACTTGAAAGATTTTTCTAAAACTTTATAGTTTTGATGAAGATCTAATTATGTTTTAATTTGTCTGAGTACTTGTAATACGACCTTTATAATTTTATTTGTGGATATTGAATGGAAATGATTTTTTTTTAAAGTACCAGACACAAAAACCTAGGTCTGGTTAAAATTTGGGGTTAAAATTCATTTTCTACATGTCAGAGTGACTTTTCTAATTTAGGCTTGAAATAACTATTTTAGAGTCCATGAAGATGATTTGTAGAATTAAGCTTAATTGCATTTTATGCATATCAATTGGGGGCTATATGGTTAGGGTAGCATGTAGGATTATTATATTAATAATTTATAAGTGAAATTGTATCTGTTAGGTACTGGAAAAGCAAGGGAAGTGCAAGTGCAAGTTAATCAAATTCGGTGAATCGGATTTGTGTTTATAGGTTGTTTTAGTGAGTAGATGTTCAAGCTTTTAAATATTTTTAATGATGTTTTATGAATCTGAAATGATGTGTAATAAATGTTTCAATTCAGTTTGGTTACAACATGAATCACTTGAAGTATTTAAGCATTGAAATAATAATGGTTTTAAGTGTGCAAGTTAAATATATTATTAATATGTGCTTTGTTTTGTAATTTGATTTGAAGTTATTTTATTTACTTGGTGATTTAAATAAATTTATGCTCTACATGGTTGCTCTCTTTTTTGAAATATGATGAAGATTGTTTGATTTTGAATGCTTATTAAACTATAAATGTGATAATATTGTTTTGATTGATTATTTTATGAAAATAGCATTTGGATTTAAGTATTACCGCCCTATATGAGTTGTGTAAATGTGTTGAGGTGATATATGCATATTTGAGATTGTGTTGGTTGTTATTGTGTAATAAACAATAGGGCACTTAATTGCAGGACAGTGAAGGGGGAAGGGTCATTCCATGCTCATGTAGTCGAAGGGTTAGCCTTCACGTATGCTTAGAGAGTTAGTTTGTGATGGCCTATATGTTATGGTCAGGTTGTGTTGCTTATTATAAGAATGGTTAATACATGTGAAATGTTGTATTGACGTTTAAAAAGACATGTGTTTTACTTGGCTATGTTTTGCACAACTTTGAAATTGAGAAAGAATTTAATGTTTTAAGTGGATTATAATATGATTTCAAATACTCTATTATTATCATTTGAGAAGTTAAATGTATTTAGTTTAACCAAATTATTTTCTACTTGAAATATCTATTCATTAAGTATTTTTGTACTCATTTTACTTTGTTTTATAAATGTTTTCATATAGCAGGGTTTGATAGTTAATGGACAAAATTAAGTAAGTGTGAATAAAAGTTTCAAAATAAGGTTGGCCAACATCCTCGTTAGAGAAACCTTGTTCCTTTGTTTATTAATCTTGTTATAGACGTATTGTAAAAGAGTAGATTTTTAAATTTAAATAATGGTGGCTAAGTTATAGGTAATATAATTGTTTGGAAATGTATTTTATATTATCTTAATAATGTTTTCATTATTGTGTTTTTAGTTTACAAAATTATTATCAATCTAGACATATTTTACTATTCATAAATACAAATTCTACTATTCATAAATACACATTTTACTATTCATAAATACATATTATTTTAAAATTTTCTTATTCTTTAAATATAATATATGAATAAGATTAAACTTTTAAAACAGATTAATTTAAATCATTTTTCAAATATAATGATATTTATAATATATTTTGATTAAATTAAATAGTTTTTAATAGTTGGTTTTAAATGTCCATCTCGGACTATGTGAGATGAGGTATGACACTAAATCTTCTACATCACTAGTCAATGAGAGGAACAAATAGAAAATAATAAAAAAAAAAAAGGTTAAGGTTTGATTTGAAAAAAATCTCTGCTAAAAAAATTATTTCATTAAGTATGGATGCTAATTTATGTATAGGATTTAAGTAATCCAATGGTTAAATAATTTAAGGTATATATACCTTCAAGGCATTACAGAAGCTCCCATATATATATAAACACACACGAAGAGAACATGCAAAATTATAGAAAAGTTTTCAGTTATTATTATACAACAATTGGATAATTTAATCATTTATCAATAAAAATTAAATTAAATTAATTAAAAAATAATTCTAATTTATTTGAAAATATATTTTCTATTCTAATTAGGTTAATTTCTATTTTTTCTCTAACAAAAAAATTAATTATGCAAAAATTTAGTTAAAATATATATATATATTTATTTATTTATTTATTTATTTACTTACTTACTAAATTAAAATTAAATTTATAAATTGGATAATATAATTTTATAAGTCTTACTAAATTAATGTAATAAGTGAATAATTAAATCAAAATTAAAAAAAATTATAAAATAATTAATTATGAAAAATGATAATGTCAAAAATGTTGAATGATTGTTGTATAATAATTTAAATAAAAAATTTTAAAAATATAATAAATATTATAATTCTATCAAGTTTGTAATATGAAATTGCTTATAATATTAAAATTATTAGTTTTGACTTCAAATATGAATATACTTAATGTTTTTATCGATATATGAGATATATTATTTGTTGGTAAGATATTATTATTGACACATGGTTTGACTTGGCCTAAGAGTGAAGACCCAAAGTGAAATCCTAATAGTGAGCATTAATAGTGTAAAACTTAGTTTTCTTCTCTTCTAATGGGCATGTAGCTTAAATGACCTTATTAAAGTGACACCTTAGCATGCTAAGGCAATTGGACAATACCTTAGCACACTAAGTGACACCTTAATGATGAGATGATGCCTTATTATTAGTATCAATTTGTTTTTAAAATAACAAAGAAAATCACGTTTTAACATCATTTTATTCATTTATTAATGTAGGAGATTGTTGCTAACATGGTGCGGACTGTGGGAAGTTGGAGGGATAATCTAAACCAAAAAAAAAAAAAAAGAGAGACAAAGGGAAGAATCAAAGAGGAAAAAACAACATTAAAAAAGACAAAAAAAAAAACAATATAAAAAATAGGAGGAAGAAAAAAAAAGTAAAAAAAAAAAAAAGAGACGGTTATGAGAAGACAGAGGGAATTTAAAGAAAAATAGCTAAAAGGGATCAAAAGCACTTAAAGGAAGGAGAACCAATAGAGGAGCAAAAACCTATATAGAAGAGGGTCTAGCATGGAAAGAAGGTACTAGGTTTACACTATCAAGACTTCTAGCTATTAGTGCAAGTTTCTAAGGACTAAAACAGGGGACCAAATCAATGTTAAACAAGTAGGATTCCTTTTACTCTTTTCTTCTTTTATTTTCATTATTTCATTTTAAATACTTCATGGAATTTTTTAATAAATAAGTATTTCCTAATTTTGTGTAGTGGATTTAAAGTAGTTTGATAATTGAGACTATAAATATTTGTTGGCACATAAATTTTTTGAAAAATATGTTAAAACTTTTGTTTTGTTTCGAGTATGAAAGAATTACAAAATCGTCTTATCGAAGAGACATCGTCTTATTATATTAAGACATTTGATGTTTGCCTTAATCCACAAAGGTAACACCTAAGTGATGAGGTGCCGCCCTTACACTTGTGTAGTTGTGTTTCCGCATAAGTATATTTGATTTGGTCTTGTAATGGCATGTTTGTTTAAGGTAAATTGTTTGTTATATTTGGTAAGTTAATAAATTAGGTTTATTTATTTATTTCTATTTATTTGATTATGTTTTTGCATAGTGCTCAATTAATTTAATTTCTTTGCACTAATTAAAATTAAATTGTTTATTTAATCTAGTAAATTGAAATTATTGATGGATTATTGTTAAACCGCAAATGTCATTTTAATTTCATTTCTAGATTTTATTATCTCATTCCTGCAATTTCATATTTGGATTTAATTTAGCATGTTTTAAAGAATTTTTATTGATTCTTATTATTTCATGAACTAACTTTGTTTTCCTTGGTAGGTAATTTTTATAGATTAACTGTAATTTATGTTTTTCAATTTTAGGCAGCGATCATTATTAGCTTGAGACTTTTATTTTATTTTATTTTATTGTTTGTCAAAATAGGTTGTACTCGTTTCTTTTCTTCCAATTCTTCTGCATGCGTTTTTTATTTTTATTTATTTATTTTTCTAATTTAATTATAAATGCATGGTGTGATGGATATTGGACTTGATTGCAATTGACAAATTTGAACTTAATTGTAAAATTGGAACTTATTTAAAGGAAATTATAATTTTGCATGTAAATAAAAAATAATAAAATAATAAAATATGAAACACAAATGAAAGTCAATCATAAGGTTAAATAGACATTCTAAAAGTTCATATCCAGTTTTTGGATTTAATCTTTGAAGACGACTGCTTGGAGCCCTCTATAAGATCCACTTATTATAAAGTATATCCTGAGTTTCATTCCAATAGTGACTCCATCTTTAATTTAAAATTTATAGCCTAAGATTATATTTTCTAATGGGCTTTGAGCTTACATAATACCGTGATCATCAAATAGTTGGATACACGCTTAACTCGCCTAAAATTATCCTATTTTCATTTAGAGTTCATTGCAAAATTAGGTAGTATACAAATTAGGAAATTAAGTTGAAAGAGTTGTTCAATTTTACATAAAAACTACGTAGTTTTGCCTAACTACATAATTTCAATAAGATAATACAAATTATATTTAATATTAACGTTAATATACATATAAAAAATTATATAGTGTTATCATGAGTGTATAATTTTATCATAATGTTATGATATGTAATTTTTCATATTAGTTAATACTAATTTCATTAATATAGTGTTTGTTTAATATAAAATTAGTATTATATAATACTTACTTAATAAATTAAATAATATTTATTTAATATTAATATTTAAATTCAATTATACATATTAACGTCACCTATATACTATTAATATTTAAATCAATAAGTTAATTTCTGAGTTTGTTTGCAAGTTTGAATGAGTTGAAATTTGAATTCAACTTTTTTAGCTTACGAACTTCAAAATTAAATTTGGATTCATCTCATTTGAACTGAACTTCAAATGAATCATAAACCGCATAACTTAATTGCATCTCCAGTGGATACATTGTCAATTCATGATATAATGATTTTATTTAAAATTATGATAATAACATGTATTTTAAAAATAAATTATTACTTCAACATTAATTATATTAATTTATATCTATTATTTAAAACATCCATGAAAACAATATATATTATAACCATAATTGTATTTATCTAAATTTAAATGCATCTAATATCCAATAAAAGTATTTAAATCCTTTAAAAGTTCATAAACTTTAATTTAAAATTAATTTTTCATAGTACTTTAACGAAATTTAAATCTTATAACAGGATTACAACATAATAATAATAATAATAATAATAATAATAATAATAATAATAATAATAATAATAATAATAATAATAATAATTATTATTATTATTATTATTATTATTATTATTATTATTATTATTTTCTCTAAAATATTCAAATAGACATGTTAATATAAAAGATTATAATTTTTCAACTTCTTATAGATAATATATACCAACTTTAAAAATTAATAAAATTAATCGTAATTTAATTAAGAATATAAACGTGAAAACAGATAACACTTTAAAATATCATTTCACCAAAAGCATAACTAAATTAAAAATAAAAATAATATACCAATAGCTATGTAACATTTAAAGTTTAATCGGTACTAACTGATATTTATTATTGAGACTATAACATATTTATTTTTATTTATTTCTTAAAATCGCTGAAAATAAAATAAAACTATTATAATTACTATTTGAATCATATAAATATAAATTGAACCAAAACATTAGCTATTTTCACCTCGAATATTACATGTATTTAATTTTTTTTTATTTTAACCCCCCCTCAATCGTTGTTAAAAAAAAAAAAAAAACCCAAGAGTCGATTCAACAATTTATAAGTTGTGTTTGCATATCTAGTTAATGCTTGCTTTAAGATCAACTTACAAGCTCAGTTTTATTGATTTGCTAGCCATAGACTACAAAACGTTCATGTTTTGTAGTCTTTCTCTATACATCGATAGCTAATCTCTGATTGACCTACCCAATGCTGGGTTTGAAGAGGCACAAGTAGCACAGGTGCAACCAGGACTGCACTTGCAATTAGCCTTCCCAACTCCTACAGTCTCCGAACCCCTTGGGCATGTGCATGGGTTGCATCCACAATGCTCTCCGCATGTGCATTTGCTGTGCCCTGCTTCCGATTCTCCACTGCCTGTCTGGGTTATGCTGCACCTGCATATTCCATTTTTATCTTGCTTCAGAACTACAAATGAAGAAAAGAAAAAATAAATAAACCCCCTCTTACTTGAAAATTAAAATTAGCAACCTGCACGCTGTACCGCCAGGGCAAGGAACAGGACATCCACAGCGATTGTTACAAGCAATTCTGCCGCCTCTTTTATCAGCCATAGTCTCTTTCTGCCTCCCTTCGTCTCTGTGTCAACAAACTCCCTTTTATAATAGGTTGTTTGAGATTTTAACAGATGTGACATCAAGTAGCTAGAAGGAAACTAATACACGGACGTGTACGGGGTGAACGGTTGCCTCGTGTGTAGCTATTATGGAAGCATATACAGGTATAAGAGCACCAACATTTTGACATGTTCCCACCTTTACGTGGCTTCATTCATCCCTCTCTGCCGCTTGCATGAATGCTTTGCCTCCATTTAGCGGCCGGAAGTTTGGCTGTATCTTAGAGGTAATTAGCATAATTCGGTGAAGATAATTTTGATTGTTTTCCCTTTAAAAGCTATAATTGATTGTTTTTCTTTTACAAACTATATAAGATATTTGTGCAATATTGAATCTAAAATTACCTTTATTTCGTATTTTACCGTGGATATTAATTAATTCCTATATATATATATATATATATATATAGGTAGGTCGAATCACGGTTCAAGAACCGTTGTTCCGATTTGAAATCAACAGTTTTTGGTTTTACCTTGATGAAACTGAATTGAAATCGGCTTAACATCTAGCTTCAAACTGATTTTAAACTGGCTAGTCTAGTTTTAGTTTTCGATTCGGTTTAAATTTTTTAAAAGTATTTTTATAAAATAAAATAATTTACTTTTAAATTAAAAATATTTATAAATTTAAATGAGATATTCAACGTTTACTCTATTTTTTTTAAAACTTTATTTTTACTTTGTGTTTATAACTATAGGATGACTGTGTTTTTATAATGACCCTATATTTTAAATAATATCAAATTATTTTGAAATATGCAGTGTTAATAAATTTTAAATTTTATTTATATATTATTATTAATTGTGTATATTTTTCATTCATTTTATTTTAAAAGTTCATATATGTAAAATAATTTATTTTACATGAGAGTTCTATTACTTGATAATATTAAAGTTGTTATTATTATTATTATTGTTGTTGTTGTTGTTAACATTATTATTATTATTATTATTATTATTAGATTGAAGGAGATTTTAGTCTTTTCATAATTTATATAAAAAAAAAAGTTAAAAATTGGGTCAAGCCTATTCTCTCTCCTCTCTTCTTCTTCTGCTTCTTCCGCTCGAGACCCATCCCTGTGCCACCGGACCACCATAGCCTCAGCCATTAACCACCACCACTTCTAGCCACCTCCAGCCATCGACTGCCACCTTCAGCTTGCCGAGGAGTCGCTGGAATCGAGGGAGATCGTGACTTGTTGAGAGTGAAGCTTCCATTTTTTCCGGTGAGATTCCGGTCACCGTTTGACGTTGCACCGGTCTCGTTTGGACCACCAAGCTCCGGTGAGTCCATTTCCAAGCTCCATTTGAGTTTAAATCCTTTCGATTTTTAGTTTATGTGTTTTAGGGTTTTCATTTTTTTTGACTTGATATTGTTTGATTCATGAATTCTTGCTTAAGAAATGTTGTTTATGGTAACTTAATCTTCCTAAAAATAATTTTTATTTATTTTTTTGAATTAATTTGATTTATGGGTAATTTTTTATTATTTTAATATTTAATATTGAATTTTTTATAATTATGTTAATTAATTATTTTTAATGGAAATTTAATTAAATTAGTGTTAGTAATTTGAGTTAATAATTTTAGAATTATTAAAATAATTCTTAGTGAATTTATATAATTTTTGAGAATAATATTAGTATTATGTGAATTTTGTATATATAGGTTAATTATGTATTTTTGTGGATATTATAGTTAAATAATGTGTTTTAAATTATTTTAGAATTATATAGGGTATTAAAATGATTTTTATAAATTATTTACTTTTTTTTAACTAATTAATACTAATTTTTGAAAATTATATTCAAATAATATATTATTTACTAATTTGGTGATTAAATGGATTTTTAATTACTTTTAATATATATTTTTTAGTTAAATAAGTTATTTGAGTATATATAAGTGAATTTTTACTATTTTATGTTGAATTATTGAAAAACTTGATTTTTATTAATATTATATTATTATTTGAGATTTTATTCAATTATTGTGTAAATAATGGTATTTAGTGTTTTAATGTTTAAATATATTATATATTGGTATTTTATGGACATTTATGGAATTTAATGATTTTTAGTATATTTATTATATTTTGTTTGTATTTTTTATGAATTTGTGAATATTAGTTGGGAAATTGTACAGTTTAGGATTCCAACCCAAGGTGTTGAGCCTTGTGTTTTAGAAGTGAATTTTTTTAACAAGATTACCTATACTTTTTAGTAGAGAGATTCCATTTTACAGAGGAAGTTCTATCGAATTTTCGGTAAAATTCTCGTAAAATGTGACATCGGGTCGATCCTGAACTTTTGTGTTTGTCTGAGTTTTGTATTCCTAAATCGAGTCTCCTTTAGAAGTATAAGTTAAAAATTTATTCTGATTTGTTATTATTATTTATTTTATAGTTGCGCCGAGACAGAGGTCTATCTAACCGGACCCGTCGAGTCAGTCTCAAGGAGCGCAAACTTGTGAGTTATTATTTTATATATACATTGCATGTAAATGCATGATTATAAGTGTTCATATTTTAATATGAGTTTAAACATGAATTATTTTATTAAATGAATAAGTATATTTTTGGTATACTTATGGTATATTTTTAGTATATTTGATATATATATGACATATATGCTTAATTTGTTTTTATTATATATTTGGTATATATGTGTCATATATATTCGATATATTTATAGTTGATTTTGATTATATGTAGTATATATACTTGAAGTATATTTTTAGTATATTTTTTGTATATATATGGTATATGTCTTTGTTATGAATGTTATTTATGTTTAATTATGCATTTATTTATTTTCTATAAATATGCAATTTTATTCGAAGGATATCAATAGAACGTACTACCTAGTGGGTTGCACTAGGACTGTGTACGTACCGGTTTGTTAGACTTTAAGGTATGTATTATGAGAATTATTTAAGGAGAATTTGATTGATTGATTATTTGAGATTTGATATGAGTGATTAGTGTAGTTGCTGGAGCTTGGTTAACTTAGTGTCTCGGGGCCAATCACACTGATAGTGAGATTACTAGACCTCGGTTGACTTAGTGTCTCGGGACCAATCTACTGTCCAAAATGGAATAAGGAAATTTATTTGGAATTAAGTAAGCCTACATGGCTAGTGAGATATTTGTTTAAGGTTGCGATTGTTTTAGGGTTCTATTTAATCCTTCACTTAAATAAATGTTTTCTACATTTCAATATATATAAAAGTGGATTTTAGCATCTGTGTGAAATGTCTATGTATATGTATATATATATACTGATGCCTGACTATATATGACTTAGATTGCATGTATATATATTATAATAATTTACTCAGTAAGGTCTGAATCCCCTTAATATTTTTTTTCAAGAGATTCCTCATCTTCAGATCTCAGTAGTAGACCTCTACGCTGGGATGAGATTGGGAAGAGGGCGTTGACTAGACCTGAGATGTTTCAGGATGCCATTGAGATGGTTCAGGATGCCACTGAGAAGGTTGTTGTGATCAAAAGGAGATTAGAGACCGTAGTTAGCAGAAAGAAGAGCTATACAGATCTGAGACATAGAGATATGGAATTCCAGGTTGGAGACTATGTGTTCCTGAAGGTGTCTATGATGAAGGGTGTGATGAAATTTGGCAAGAAGGGGAAACTAGCACCGAGATACATTGGACCGTTCGAGATTCTGGAGAGAGTGGGTATGGTTGCATATCGATTGGCTTTGCCTCTGATTCTATCTTAAGTGCATCTAGTGTTCCATATCTCGATGCTGAGGAAGTATGTTTCGGACCCTTTGCATGTGTTGCAGCCTGATAGTGTGGAGGTGAATGAAGACCTGACGTATGAGGAGGAACCTGTTGCGATTGTAGACTATCAAGTTCGTCAGTTGTGTTCGAAGCAGATTCCAATGGTCAAGGTGTTGTGACGAAGCAACAACGTGGAGGAGCACACTTGGGAGACAGAAGCTGAGATGCGAGCTTCTTACCCTTACCTCTTTCTTCGATGATTCTTGTTTTTGTTCTTTTTCTTGAATTCGAGGATGAATTCTTATGAAGAGGAAGATTGTAATGACCATATATTTTAAATAATATAAAATTATTTTGAAATATGCAGTGTTAATAAATTTTAAATTTTATTTATATATTATTATTAATTGTATATATTTTTCATTTATTTTATTTTAAAGGTTCATATATGTAAAATAATTTATTTTACGTGGGAGTTCTATTACTTGATAATATTAAAGTTATTATTATTATTATTATTATTATTATTATTATTATTATTATTATCATTATTATTAAATTAGATTGAAGGGCATTTTAATCTTTTCATAATTAATAAAAAAAGTCAAAAATCGAGTCAAGCCTCTTCTCTCACCTTTCTTCCTTTTCTTCATCTTCTTCTTCCGCCTGAGACCCATCCTTGTGCCACCGAACCACCACAGCCTCAACCACTAACCACCACCACTTCCAGCCACCTCCAGACATCGACTACCACCTTCAGCTTGCAGGGGAGTCGCCAGAATCGAGGGAGTCTGTGACTTGTCGAAAGTGAAGCTTCCATTTTTTTCGGTGAGATTCCAGCCACCGTTTCATGTCGCATCAGTCTCGTTTGGACCACCAAGCTTTGGTGAGTGCATTTCCAAGCTCCATTTGAGCTTAAATCCTTTCGATTTTTAGATATCTTCAATTTTTAGTTTGTGTTTTAAGGTTTTCATTTTTTTTAACTTGATATTGTTTGATTCATGAATTCTTACTTAAGAAATGTTGTTTTTGGTAACTTAATCTTCCTAAAAATAATTTTTATTTATTTTTTGAATTAATTTGATTTATGGGTAATTTTTTATTATTTTAATATTAAATATTGAATTTTCGATAATTATGTTAATTAATTATTTTTATTGAAAATTTAGTTAAATTAGTGTTAGTAATTTGAGTTGATAATTTTAGAATTATTAAAATAATTTTTAGTGGATTTATATAATTTTTTAGAATAATATTAGCATTATGTGAATTTTGTATATATAGGTTAATTATGTATTTTTGTGGATATTATAGTTAAATAATGTGTTTTAAATTATTTTAGAATTATATAGGGTATTAAAATGATTTTTATAAATTATTTACTATTTTTTAACTAATTAATACTAATTTTCAAAAATTATATTCAAATAATATATTATTTACTATTTTGGTGATTAAATGAATTTTTAATTACTTTTAATATATATATTTTAGCTAAATAAGTTATTTGAGTATATAGAAGTGAATTTTTACTATTTTATGTTGAATTATTGAAAAACTTGATTTTTATTAATATTATATTATTATTTGAGATTTTATTTAATTATTGTGTAAATAATGGTATTTAGTGTTTATGTTTAAATATATTATATATTGGTATTATATGGACATTTATGGAATTTAATGATTTTTAGTATATTTATTATATTTTATTTGTATTTTTTATGAATTTGTAAATCTCGGTTGGAGAATTGTGCAGTTCGGGGTTACAACCCAAGGTGTTGAGCCTTGTGTTTTAGAAGTGTATTTTTCTTACAGGATGGACTCTACTTTTTAATAGAGAGATGTCCATTTTACAGAGGAGGTTTTACCAAATTTTTAATAAAATTCTCATAAAATGTGACGTCGAGTCGTTCATGAATTTCTGTGTTTGTCTGAGTTTTGTATTCCTAGATTGAATCTCCTTTAGAAGTATAAGTTAGAAATTTATTCTGATTTGTTATTATTATTTATTTTTTGATTGCATCGAAACCGAGGCACATCGGGCCGGGCTCGTCGAGCTAGTCTCGAGGAGCGTAAACTTATGAGTTATTATTTTATATATACATTGCATGTAGATTTATGATTATAAGTTTTCATATTTTAATATGAGTTTAAACATGAATTATTTATTAAATGAATAAGTATATTTTTAGTACATTTGATATATATGCGACAAATATGCTTAATTTGTTTTTAGTATATATTTGGTATATATGTCTCATATATATTCGATATATTTATAGTTAATTTTGGTTATATGTAGCATATATATACTTGAAATATATTTAGTATATTTTCGGTATATTTCTAGTATATATATGGTATATTTCTTTGTTATGAATGTTATTTATGTTTTATTATGCATTTATTTATTTTCCATAAATATACAATTTTATTCGAAGGATATCAATAGAACGTGCTACCTAGTGGGCTGCACTAGGACTGTGTGCGTACTGGTTCGTTAGACTTTAGGGTCTGTATTGTGAGAATTATTTAAGGAGAATTTGATTGATTGATTATTTGAGATTTGATATGAGTGATTAGTGTGGTTGCTGGAGCTCGATTGACCTAGTATCTCGGGGCCAATCACACTGGCAGTAAGACTAATGGAGCTCAGTTGACTTAGTGTCTCGGGGCCAGTCTACTGTTCAAAATGGAATAAAGGAATTTATTTGGAATTAAGTAAGCCTACATGGCTAGTAAGATATTTGTTTGAGGTTGCAATTGTTTTAGGGTTCTATTTGATCATTCACTTAAATATATGTTTTCTGCATTTCAATATATATAAAAGTGGATTTTAATATCTGTGTGAAATGCTTGTGTATATGTATATATATATATATATATTGATGTCTGACTGTATATGACTTAGATTGCATGTATATATATTATAATAATTCACTCAATGAGGTCTGACTCCCCTCAATAGTTTTTTTCAAGAGATTCCTCGTCTTCAAACCTTAGTAGTAGACCTCTATGCTGGACTTCTTTAGCCCCAACTAGATTATATAAATTATTTATCTGACTTTTGTTGTATTCTAGAACACTACAGTAGTAGTGTTTTGTATCTGTAGAATGTTATTTTAGTGTGAGACTTTTATTTGAATATTGTATGAAAATATTTTATATTATGAAATGATAGTTAAGTATTTAGTTTATATCGACTTAAAATTTAAATTTTGGTGCATTTTTATTTATTTATTACATGCTTTTTATTTTTAAGGCTTGCTATAGGTTCCGAATTCGAAAGAATTCTCGTTCCCTAATGCCGATCATGATTCCTAGTGTGGGTCGTGACAGTTTTTCATTGTCTAATAGTGATTATAAAATACAAATAAATTAAAATTTACTTTTTAAAAATTAAAGTATTCATAACTTTTTGAAAAAATAAAGTAACCATAAAATGCACTAATTTAAATTACTTTAAAGGTAATTAAATTGCTTTTAAGTTGAAATAAAAATTAAAAAATTGAATTAAGTTAATTTTAATAGAATTTCAATTAAAAATAAAATTTGAAAAACAAGAAATTGTAGTTCACTTGAAATAAAAAAAGATTCAAAGAGTTTGAATTAATAAAAAAAATAAGAATATATACTAAATTAGTTAACAGTTTATATGTTGGCTTGAAAATAAAATATTAAAGAGTTTGAATAAATAAATTAAATTAGAAATCCTTTTAGGATTTAGGGGGCGTTTGATTTGTATTCTAGAATTGGAATCAGAATAGGGGAATGAGAGGGAATGAGAAAGAGAATGAAAATTTAAAAAAAATGTTTGGTTTCACTAAGGAATAGTAATAAGAATGAGAATTAACTATCATTTAACAACTAAAATTTCTTTTATGAGAAAATATTTTTGTTATAACATTATAATTATTTTTATATATTAAAAACTAATATTTTAATTATTGATTATAAAATTTTTATTTATAAAAATGTGATTATAATTTTTAAAAATTATATATATAAGTTATTTACTTTTGATAAATATTTTTTTGACCAAAGTTCTAGGGGAGGGGGAAATGGAGGATTTGAACTTCTCCCCTAAGGTGCCAACCCCGTGGATGAGATGGTCTCTTTACCATCCCTCCCTAGGCAGGTTGCCTTTTGATAAATATTTTTATTCAAATATTTAATGCATATTTTATTAATTTATATCTTTTATTTATAAATATTAAAAATAAATGTTAGTATTTAAATATTTGATCGTATTTGATTTGATTATCAAGGGAATCAAAAGTCATCCCTTAAGAACAAAAGGGAAATGATGATTCTTATTGATGAGGAAATCACATTCTCATTCCTATATTAATTTTACTCAAGCAAACACTAAGAATCATAATCATTCATTCTGATTCTGATTCCTACCCTCATTTTTTACAAAACAAATGCCCCTTTAAAGAAATCAAAGTCTATGTAGTTCTCTTATCTTTTTTTTTTTTGAAAATAAACTATTTATCCCTTTACATGCTAAATTTAATAACTACCTATGCCAGAAGTTAAAGTTACGCTTCCTTCAATTATGAAATTGAATAAATCTTCTTTTTCTATCTTGTTTGCCTTAATGCTGCTTTAATTCAATCATCAATATGTATATTTGTGCCTCCAATAATTCTAGAGCCATTGAGTATCGATTTCCATCCAAAATAATTCTTCTCGCACTAAATGCCTATTTAATGACAATTGTTGAGACTGGACTTGAAAAAATTTGTTTAATAATTTGTGCAAGAACTGGAAATATATTTTGGTGTCGATTCCACCACTTGGAAACTAGAAAATCTTTAATTGTTTTGCTATTACCAAACTCAAACATAGTTGTTAAATAAATATCAAGTTTAGCAAGTCTTTTATGTCTTTATATTAAGACGTAATTACCCATGCTAGTTTTTATTTGTTCATTTTGAACTTGACTAGTAGTAAAAGTAGAAGGAATTGAAGAATTACAAGATGTAAAACTAGAAGTGGAAATGTTAACATATTCTTTATATTCATTGAATAATTATAATACTATCCTTCTAACATTATTAATTATTGTTAATATTAATTTCATTATTGTCTATAAGACCTAAATGTTTATAATACACATTTAAATAATCATTTAAGCCATTTATTTTACATCCATGATGAAAAACACATGCAACAAGATTAATTAATGGAATATATTTAAAAAATTTTAATTATTTTAATTTCATTAATAAAATGAATTCTCTTAATACAATATCATTTTCATGTTCTTATAATACACTAACAATATTAATGCATTAAATTAATAATAAATGAGATGTTGGGTAATAAACACCTCTTAAAACACATATTGCATCACTAAAAACTTTTAAAATATCTAAAAATTTAGTGCAAACTTTCCAATTTTGTGGATATAAATTAACTTGTGACACATTATTGGAAATAAATGGGCACAATAAATCTTCATACCCATATGACTCATTTAGTAAATCATAAAGTTGAATTCCAATAAGTTGGAACAATTCTTGAGAATCGCTTTTACCATTTTCTTTATAAAATCTTCCCTGTGATTTCATAACTTGTGCATGCATCCATAAAATTGTTTTCTAAATAGAAGAAATGAGCTCATCCAAAGAACTTTAACCATCTTGTACACATAAATTTTGATTATGATGCGCACACCTAAAATGAAAAAATTTACCTCCGATATTAAGTTGACAAAAAAATTGAAGATCTTTTATTGGTATGGTATTTGCAATTGCATAATAAAAAGAAACTAAAATTTCTTTTCACTAACCCATATTCTTCTAAAATATTTGTAACCATTTTCAAAATATTATCTTATTAAAAATTCAAAATGCAATAATTTTTTTTTTTTAGAGAGAGGAGGAAGGTACGAGAGGAAGATGAAGGGCATTTATGTAATTATTGATATTTTAATATTAAATATTTTCTTAGTTAACATAATATTCTCACAAATTTTGACTGAAAGAGGGAAAATAGGTAACAAAATCAAACTTAATGAGTATTTAATTGACTTTTGAAAATGTAGAGATGAAATAGTAAGTTAGTACAAATCCCAAGGGATGTTTAGTAAATTACCTAGCTTTTAATAATTGTGGGATCTACTAATAGTACTATTAAAAGGATTAATATCACTAATGGGATTCTCCTTTTATTGTTCCAGCTATAATTGTTGATTCTCAATAAAATTCTATCTTTTAGCCTAAAAAAAATAGACCACTAATGGGCTTGCTTTGAGTCCTTACTTTCTTTTTTGGCATGCCAATCTTTTGTCTTTCAAATTGGTTTTGTGACATTCTCAGTCTTTTGGTTTTTCATTTTTGGCCATTTTGCTTTTTAAGCTTAAGATCCATTGCCCTTTTTTCCACAGCATTTTCTGTGTTTTGTTTTTTTGATTTCATCATTTTTTATGTGTTTTTATTTTGGCCATTTTTTTTTAATTTTTTTGCTCTTCTCAAATTCTAGCACAAAGAAGACACAAATAAAGAGGAGAAGAAAAATATATAGGAGAAATAATAAGCAGAAACGAGAGGGAAAATGGAGATACAAAGAAAGTGAGAAACCTATCGATAATACAAATCTATTTCGGAAAAAAGAGATGAATTAAAAGTTTTTTTTTTGTTGTGTTGTTGATTATATGTATTTGTTGTTGTTGTTGTTGTTGTTTATTGTCTTTCAATAATTTTTTGTTGTTTTTTGTTTTTCAATTGTTTTTTTTTTGTTGCTTTTCAATTGTTCCTTTTTTATTTTTTTTTGTTGCTTTTTTCTTTTTAGTATTATTTTTAATGAGAAAAGTTTTTCAATTGTTGTTTTTGTTATTTTTTTTATTGTTGCTTTTTATTACTTTTTTGTTGTTTTCTTTTAGTATTGTTACTTTTTGTTTTTCTGTGTTATTTTTTTAAAATGATGTCTAACTGTATGAGTCTAAAAGTAATCATTTTTATGAAAATGATTAGTAACAACGAATATTATAAATTATATCCTTATATATTATCTAAGTGTAATATGTTTAGAGTACAAAAAAAGTATTATATGCAAACAACCCTTATATTTTATTTTAGACTCTTTTCATAGTTTGGAATCAATAAAATTACATGCAATTAATGATGCAAGAAAATTATGTGAATAAATTTTAAGAAAAAAAAAGATGAAGACAATATCTTAAAAATACATAAAATGTTGAGCAAAAAAATTAAAATGTTGAATGTACCTTAAAAATAAAAAAAAATGTTGAGCATAAAAAAATTTGGGAAAAAAAGACGAAGACAATACAAAAAGTTGAGCAAAAAAAATTAAGAAAGAAAAGATGAAGAGAGTAGAAAAAATTGTTGAGCAAAAAAAATATTGAGAAAAAAAGAAAACAGTACCTTAAAAATAAAAAAAGTTTAGCAAAAAAAATGTTGAAAAAAAAAAGATAGTGGAAAAAAATATTGATATAAAACATTGAGAAAAAAGAAGAAGATAATATCGTAAAAATAAGGGAGAAGAGAAAAATGTTCTATATTTGAAAAAAAAAAGGTTAGTGAAGTTAGTTTTAAAATTATTTTTTATCAATGTGGCTTTTGATAATATTTTTGATTTTTGGTCTATTTATGAAAAAAAATCCCAAATTAAAAGGATTTTACATCTAATTTTTTATTGAAATTTTTTAAAAACTATTATATAAAAAAATATTATATAAATTCATTCTATCCTATTTTTAAAAGATAGGAATATCTAAATAAAAAAAATTATCACATCCTATACAAAACTTTGCTTTTTTTTTTATTCACACTCAAAATAAAAATTAATAAATATTTTTTAAAATGTAAAAACAGTAATAAATGTTTATTAATTTTTATTTTGGGAGTGAATAAAAATGAAAAATTTATATAGGATGAAATAAATATTTTATTTAAATGTTTCCAAAATTTTTTAAATGGGATGGAATTTTTGAAAGAGTTCCCATAAAATATAGTAGATGTAATTTTTGTTAATATTATATTAGCATTAATAGATTTTATGAGGAGTTTTAATATTTTTTAAATAAAACTTTTGTGTTTAAATATTTTTAAATTTTCTTTAACTGTAAATTTGCTCCTCATTATAAACTTGGGGAATAAAACACACTTTTATCTCTATTTTTCTTTATGCATGTCAGAAATAATGGACCCCTGTTGACCATTTGCATGATCAAACTCCTAATTTTGGACTTTGACAAACAAATTTTATACTAATAATTTCAATTAAGTGTGTAGGGAATTATATACCAAACATATACCAAGCATATACACTTTTGGATGTATAGTGACTTTTCGGGCTGATTGAACCTCTGAGATTGAAGAAGGTTTTTGACATATTTAGAGCTCTTAAATGAGAAAATGGGCTTCTTAACATTTGAAGCAGACATCTTGAGCTTTCTGAATTGGGCTTTTTTGTGAAAATCTAAGTTCATTTGGTTATGCAAATTTTGAGTTGAAATTCACGTATACGTCTGCCATCTCAGACTGCACATCTCTTAGTATTTTGGACATATCTTGAGTTACAGAAGTCCAATTAAGGTGATTCAAAATGATATGAAAATATAAGTCAAATATATACAACTTTTATGAATAAAATATGGGCAAATTCAAATTTCTTCAGGAGTAGATCACGGCTTCAACTTGTGTATAGCTGTCCGATAGTATTCTGCATTTCAGATTGCACAATCCTCAGTAATTTGGACATATCCCGAGCTAAAGAAGTCAAATTTAAGGTGATTCAAAATGATATGAAAATATAAGTCAAATATCTACAAATTTTATGAAGAAAATATGGGCAAATTCAAATTTCTTCAGGAGCAGATCACAGCTTCAACTTGTGTATAGCTGTCTGACAGTATTCTGCATTTCAGATTGCACAATCCTCAGTAATTTGGACATATCCCGAGCTAAAGAAGTCAAATTTAAGTGATTCAAAATTTTATGGAAATATAATTCAAATATCTACAGCTTTCATGAAGAAAGTATGAGCAAATTCAAATTTCTTAATGAGCAAATCACGGCTTCAATTTGGGTATAGCTGTCTGACCGTAGTCTGCATTACAAATTGCATAATCCTTAGTATTTTGGACATATCTTAAGCTACAAAAGTCCAATTTAGGTGATTCAAGTTGATATGGAAATAAAATTCAAATATCTACAACTTTTATGAAGAAAGTGTGGGCAAATTCAAACTTCCTGAGGAGCCAATTACAGTTTCAATCCATGAATAGTTGTCTGACAGCATCAGTCTCAATAATTCAAAATATAGACGTTGGAGACATCATTTGCACCTCCAACAGCTATATTTTTTTAGTATAAATACCTCTAGAGCTGAATGGAAGTGAAGAAACTTGTTTTATCATTTTATTATCTCTTAAGCTTTCATTAAGCTCTCAAATTCTCTTAAATAATTCTTTGTTTGTATAACTCTTGTGAGAGTTGGGTGTGTGTTAGAAATAGAATTTCTCTTTATCTTAAATCTTGGGTTAGATTAGAAGGGAAGTGAGATTTATTTCTAAAGGAATTGGTTTAAGTTTTGTCCATTGAAACACTTGGGTTTTGGTTTTTTGAGTGAGCCTTGAAAACTCATGTTGTAAGGTTATAAGAGTGAGCCATAAAACTCTTGTATAATCTTAATCCTGTGAATAAGATTGTGGGTGATTAAAAATCCTAACTTGGGGATAAGTTAGGTGGAGACGTAGGATTGTTATTGAATCCGAACTCCTTAAATCTTTGTGTTCTTCATTCTTCCTTCTCAACTTCTATTTAATTCTTACAAAGAATTCTTTTAATTTCTCATTTTTATTTCATAGTCCTATTCACCCCCCCCCCTCTAGGACTCTTTTCAACCCCATTAATGATGATGTTGAATAAATTGAAAGCAAAAAGGTGAAGAAACTTAAGGGTTTCTTTGCCGAATAATCCTAAAATCGAATCTAAACTTGTATTATTAGTCAAGAAGAGAATCACAAAGATGACAACTCTTCTTAGTTCATGTCACGACCCAAAATAGGGGTCATGACCGGCGCTAGGGAACATAAATTCTTTCGAATCCGGAACCCGTAGCAAGCCTAAAAATAAAAATAAAACATGCAATAATAATAATAACAATATTAAATTTGCAGCGGAAATAAAAATCATAAATATTACAATATCATTTCATCACTGGATTTAAATCAAATCTCATCTCATCACATATATATATATAAAATCTTTCAGTACAAATCCAGTTTCAATATAATACATCTCTTTAAATAAAATATATGAAATCCCACATTTTAATTCACAACTACTGCAGTGTCTAGATTATAAAAATAAGACTCAAGTAAATAATTTACACAAAGAAGCCGGGGTGGAAGAAATCCGACGTATGGGTCTACTACTAAGGTCTGAAGATGTTGACTCTCCTGAAAAATAGTCAACATAGGGGAGTCAGACCTCACTGAGTGAATTACTATAATATATATACATACACACTAAATGATAATGCATACAGTCAACAGTATATATCTAATATATATATACAGGCAGTTACACACAAATGCAATAAAAATCATTTATATATTTTATCTGAAAATCATCTTTTATGAAGGATCAAATAGAACCCTATGATATCGCAACCTCGAAAATAGTGTTAGACAACACTCTAACCATACAGGCTCACTTATTCCAAAATATATCCACTTAATCCATTTAGACAGTAGACTGGCCCCGAGACACTAAGTTAACCGAGCTCCAGCAGTCTGACTGCCAGTGTGATTGGCCCTGAGACACTTGGTCAACCGAGCTCCAGCAATCACACCTCCAAACCATATCACACACATCAATAATCATAATCAATCAATATCCGCAAATGGTTAGTAATATAGCCTAAATACTATAGGCGTACCGATACGTACTTGGTCCTAGTGCTGCCCACTAAGTAGCACGTTCTATCGATATCCTTCATTAATAAATATAAAACATTCATTCACAATTAAATGATGCATGAATTTAATTGAAATAACAATATAAACCATATATATACTGGAAATATACCAAAAGTAAACCAAGTATATTTTGAGTATATATATGTCAAATAAATTCAATCAAATTATAACTTAAGCTAGAAATATATTTAAAAACATTTTAAATATATTTTATTTACAAAACATGCATATAATTTAATATATACCAAAAATATACTTAAATACAAATCATATTATTTTTGCATTTTAATCAAAATACAACATATATTTCTAAATCATGTATCCTAAGCATATATATATAGTATAGTAACTCACCTAGTGCGCTCCACGAGACGGGTCCGACAGGCCTGGTCCACTAGCCCTCAGTCTCGGCGCAACTAAACAAACAAATAACGACAAACATTAGAATAAACCTAATAGAAATCCTAGAATTCGATCTAGAGTATTAAACATAGAATCGATATTAGGGTTCGACCGGACATCACGTTTTACGAGAATTCTATCGAAAATTCGACAGAACCTCCCCTGTAAAACGGACATCTCTCTACTCAAAAGAGTAGAGCCGACCCTGCAAGGAAATACACTTCGAAAAACTACACAGAGCACAATCAAAATCCCACGGTCGGACTCCAAACTACAATCCACCGACCGGGGTCCACAATCACAGAATAATTCCAGAAATACCAAAAATATCCTTATAACATAGAAATTCATTTTATAATTAGAAATTACATAGTTAACCTTAAAACACTGTAAAAACCGATAAAAACTCATTTTATTAGAAAAACCGTATATTATATATATAATTGAAAATAATTCATGAAAAATAGTTTTAATTAGTTAAAAATACCAAATAATTTGTAGAAATCATTTTTATACCTTAAATAACTATTAAAACCAATTAAATTACATTTTTAGCCAATTTAAGGTAAAATTACCAAAATACCCCTATATATATAAATATACTTAAATTACTTCAAAAATTCACCAAAAATAGTATAATTATCCAAAATTAATTTTCTCAACATATTTATCAATAATATCAATAATTAAACTCAATTATCCAATTAATTTCAAATAAAAACACATTTAACCCTAATTTTCCAAAATTACATAAACTTTAATAATTCAAAATAAATACTTAGAAATTCATAAAAATTCCAAATAATTTCCTATAATTCATTTCAACACCTAATTTAACCATAAAACACAATTTCATAATTTAAATAATTAATTTCCAAAAATTAGAAAATAATATTAAAATATTCAAAAATACCCAAAAATCCAAAAAATCCTACAAAAATTCATACATGTATATTAAGCTACTAGGATCAACATTTGTGAAGGTAGTTTTCATGTATCAATCAATTCGAAGCTCAAAAAAATCAAAAACCCTAATGTGACCGAATTGGAAAAATCGAAACCTAAGCAATTCTAGACCATTTAAGCTCAAACCAAAGCTAGAATCACACTCACCAGAGCTCAAGGAGAAGAAAGAGACCGGCGGTGTCGAAAATGGTGGCCGGAATCGGCGTCGACAGCGAGGAGAGGAAGTTTCGGCCAAAAATGGAAAAATAGCTCGCCGGCGCCGGGGAAGGAAGCTGCTGGCAGCGGGGGACGGCTGGGAACGACGGTGGCAAGCCGAGGGGCACACGGATGGTAGGTGATCAGCGTGACAGACGGTGGTGAGGGGTGGTCGGGTGCTCGGGAGAAGAAGAAGAAGAAGAAAAAGAAAAAGAAAAAGAAAAAGAAAGAAAAGAAAAAGAAAAGAAAAAGAAAAAGAAAAAAATAAAATAAAATAAAATAATAAAATAATTTTAATAATTTAATAATAAATAAAATAATTAAATAATAATAAATTAATAAATAAATAATAAAATATTAGGGTAATATATA
The DNA here is from genome assembly GCA_947683625.1 of Mallotus nudiflorus. Lineage (NCBI taxonomy): Eukaryota > Viridiplantae > Streptophyta > Magnoliopsida > Malpighiales > Euphorbiaceae > Mallotus > Mallotus nudiflorus. Next base: position 3,786,296 of record CANTUR010000275.1, on the reverse strand, counting down.
TTAAACCCTAATTAAATAAATATCGCACACATACACGGTGTTTAGTAATTTTAAAAATACGTATGAGTTTATGCAAGTCCGAAAATATATTTAAAATAATTAATAATAAATTATTTACGTGAAAATTTTCCCGAAAATGAAAATCCCGGGAAAATTTTACGTAAAGCACTGTAAATAAGACACAGAAATTAAAATAGGTTTTAAATACATATCAACTCATAAAAATATCATATATATATTCAAAATTTATTAACACTGCATATCCCGGTACAGTGTAAAAATATTTTAAAAACACGGGATATTACAGTTCACAACCTAAATCTCTTTTTGTAGAGAAAGTGAGATTCAAAATTTTCAAAGAGAGCTTTCATTGCTCTTTATTTTGATTTCTAATGCACTATTTTTAGGAAAAAAAACAAAAACTTCTCTCTATTTTTTATGTTATATATCTCCCTTTTGGAGTTATTGATTGTAGAATGTGACTGCTAATGGTAGTTACCACTTATTCAATTATTTTTTTGTTAAAATAAATTTAATTATATTTAAAATGGATTTGAGTTGACCCATCATGGGTGACCCGATCAATATTCTAATATCTAACACTCGCATATGATGGGATCAACTTATCTTCTTTTCTCTACACAATTTCATACTTGACAGATAAGCCGTGTGACCAGCATACTTCGAGAGGTCACTTGATATATATTTGTTAGGAATATATAATTGTTAGATCATTTATCACAATTTATCTCTCATGATCTAATTTATAAATATATCATTTTGTATTCATAATACTATATAGATTATAGTTTAGACATACCCAATGTCTAACTTGAGTTCACATGCGAACTTATTCTATTTCTCATCAAAACTCCAATCTTGCAACAAGACAGATAATCTAATACTTATTAAATTTCAATTATAGTTAAATCTATTAATATTTTAGTGATATTTATATTTAAACTTGAGCTTTCTATTATCATCTAGATAATTAAGTTTAAATTTGTTGCATCTCTATTTACACAAAGTAATAGAGGCAATTGTCTATGTGAGAAAGCTAATCTTATATCTATCCAACATACTTTTATTATTATGTACTTTGCATAATTTGTGTGTATGCTATACAAAATAAAGTACTAAATTTAGCAGTCATTAATATAAAAATTAACCAGCATAGTTGAATAAACATAAACGGAAAGAACTACAATTATCTTCCAAAAGAGTATAATATATTTACATTGGAATCTACGCATTCCTAAAGATCTAACATGACTTCTAAAAGTATCTCTAGGCATGGGTTTAGTAAAGGGATCTACAACCATCTTGTGTGTAGATATATATTGTATGTTCACTTCCTTTTATGCAACCATGTCTCTCATAAAATTATATTTAATGTCAATATGTTTGATCTTTGAATTGTATTTGGAATCTTTGGTGAATGCGATTACAACTTGACTATCATAATTCATTAATACTAGAATTGACGCATCTTTTTTTATTCCTAAATGACTCAAAAAACTCTTAAGCCAAACAGCTTTTGCAATGTCGCTGAAAATGCCATAATTCATCTTCCATAATAGATAAAGGCTATACATGATTGTTTCTTATTAATCCATGAAATCACTCCATTGTTTAGTAAGGAAATGTATCTGAAGGTTGATTTTTTCTCATCTAAATCTTCTCCCAATCAACATATGTAAAGCTCATAACATGCAGATCATTCCTTAATAGCATTGAAGAGTCTATGGGGCTTTTGAGATATTGAAGTATCCTTTTGATAACTTTCCAATCGATTTGTCTTGGATTAAATTAATAACTACTTACCATTTCAACAGTAAAGAAAATATCGAGTCTTTTGCACGTAATGACATACATTAAACTTCTGATAACACTTAAATAAATAACTTTTGCCATTGTTCCTTTTCTTATGGAGTCTTTGGACACAATTTTAAATTTAAATCTTGATTCTTATGATAATGAGTATAAATGAGCTTGAAATCTTGCATATGGAATCTTTTAAAAACTTTTTTAATGTATGATTCTTGTGAATGAGCGAACATCCTCTTAAGACAATTCTTGGTTATTTTCATGCCTAGTATATAGGCAGCTTCGCCTATATCCTTCATCTCAAAATTAGAGGACAATTATACTTTCACAATTAACAAGTACTCTTTATAGTTTCCATCCAATAATATGTCATCCACATAAAGTGAGAGAATCATAAATTTATTTTTAGATCTTTTGACATGGTTTTCATCTATCATCATAAAATTATTGCTTGATGAAACTTTAAATACCATTGTCTAGAAGATTGCTTAAGTTTATAAATTAATCATAATAATCTACACGCTTTATATGCTCTTGACCATATTTTTAGGGTAGAACACAAGTTAGCATGCTTTGATACCAATGTTGAATAAATTGAAAGCAAAAAAAAAATGAAAAAACTTACGATACTCCTGCTAAATAATCCCAAAATTGAATCTAAACTTGTATTAGTAGTCAAGAAGAGAAACACAAAAATGGAAACTCTTCTTAGTTCACAACCTAAATATCATTTTGTACAGAAAGTAAGATTCAGAATTTTTCAAAAAAATTTTTAGTTTCCTTTTTTTTATTTCCCATACATTGTTTTTAGGAAAAAGCAAAAACTTTTTTTTTTTAACATTACATAACTCCCTTAGGGAGTTACTGATTGGGGAAGCAACTATCATTTTTTGATTAAAACAAAATTAATTATATTTAAAATGGATTCGAGTTGACCCAATGACAACTTGATCCATATTCTAACATATGAGAATAAATAGCGTTTGCAAAAGGGACTTAAGTATATAATTTCAAAACAATAAGTGTGTATATGCACTTTAAAAACATTAGTGATGAGTGTAAATAAGGTTAAATGTGTATTTGTACTTTTTTTGGGTAATAATTAAGTCCTAAATCCTAAATTTAAATAATTTAAGTGAAAAATTGTTTAAGAAAGGGAGAAGAGCCTTTTTTTTTTTTTTTTTTTTTTTTTAAGTAAACTAAACTCTAATAAAACAACAAAAGAAAATTTTCGACTACCTCCTTCTAGCTTCCTCAATAATATTTTATTTATAACTCAAGCAAATTTAAGGATTTTCATAGCTATACGATAGAATATGATAAATCCTCTAAAATTTTAAATAAATTATGAAAACATATAACATTTGAAAAAATTAAAATCAAATACTTTTAATTGATTAAATATTTATAATATAAAGAATATGGGCCTTAAAGTTGGATTATAAAATTATTTTTTAAAATAAATTATTTTTTGAGATTTTTTCATAAATATACACAAAAAAAATCAAGAATACAATTGAATAAAAGTTTACTTCAAAAACACATAAAAACAAAAAAACTTTTTCAAGAACACCGGATTCTTCTTCTTCCCATCTCTTCTTTTTCTTTCTCTATAATTTTTTTCTTTTCCTCTCTTTGATCTATCTGTGGCTTTTATACTCTTTCTTCTTCTATTTTTCTTTCACTGTCACCACTATCACTGTTTATTAACCTCAAATCTCAATTTCCACCATATGATTATACCTTTTTTTTCTTTTTCTTTGCAATTTTTTTCCTCTTTTTTATTTATGCATGGCTTTTTCAACTCTCTCTCATTCTCTTTCTTTTCCACCCCTATCACTTGTTAATCTCAATACCTTAATCTCCACCATCTGATTCAAAGTAAAATTGTCTCTTGTTTATTATTATTATTATTTTGAGAAAAAAGAGTTTTCATAGCTAAAAACTTGAATTTTATAATTGTTTTGTACAATAGAATTTGAGTGTTGTGATGGGTGTAGTTTAATTTGTTTATGTGTTTTGTTGTTCCAGTTGTTGTCATGGTTGTTGTTTTGGATGTTTTTGTGGTTGTTTTCGGTTTGTTTTGGATGTTTTTGTGGTTGTTTTCGGTTTGTTTTCATGGTTGGTTATTTTTATTTTTTTTGTTTAGTTTTTGGGTTCCTAGTTGTTTTTTATTGTTTTTATTTTTTTGGTTGGTTCTTTTTAATTCTATGAGCTTTTTGTGCTGGTTTTTCTAGTTGTTTTTATAGTTATTTTGACAGTTACTTTTTTAATTATTTATGTTTTTTGGTTGTTTTTTTTATAAATTTTATGAGTTTGTTTTGTAATGAATTTTTTTTTTGTTATTTTAACAAATGTTATATAGAAACATCCACAACACGCCATCTTTTTCATTGTCATCATCTTCTTTTTTTTGAAATTTATTATCTATAATTAAAAAGTTTTTTTGCTCTGCTTTTATTTTAGCATCATCTTTTTTTTAGTTTGTTTACTGGAAAAATAAATAGAAAATATAAAAAAAGAAGGAAAAGATAAAGAAAAATTAATTAGGGAAAAATAATGAAAAAAAAAGAAAGAAATAATCAGAAAAAAAAATAGAAAAAAAGGGAAAGAGAAAAAAAAATCAGTTAGGGCAAAACAATCGAAAAAATAAGAAAGAAAATAAATAATCACGTAAAAATAAAAAAGCGCATAAGGTACTATAATTTTGAAAACATTTTCATTAATATCATTTTGGTTGGCTTTGATGGTAATTTTCTCTTTTTTTGGATTTACATACCATTGCTAGTTTTACAATATTATTTCAATGAAATTGATTGTCAATGGACTATTCTACATCTTTTTTAATTAGTTCGAATTTCGAGTTTAACAATCACATATGCAGTTTTTTTAAGGCATAATTACTACTACCTCTCCAAGGTTTTACCATAATTATTATTTCGTCACTTTTTAAAAAAAAAATAATTAAAAATTCTCTCAATTTTAGATTTGCTAAATAATTTTTTCCCTCCATTAAAAAAAAAATTAAATGACATGAAAAAAATATATTTATTCTCAATATCTAATTAAATATAATTTTTTATTTTTTAAAAAAATCATTCATTTTTCTTTTATGCTACTATAACATTAAAAACAATAAAAATAACTACAATTAAATTAAATCAAATTACATTAAAAATTATAACTTCAACAAAATTTCTTTTGTTGAAAAATTTACCTTAAATAAAAAAGATATATTTATTCTCATATTGTTACATCTATACAGATTGTACAATCTTTAATTAACTTCTTATTTTCAATTTTAAGCTACTAATTAATTAAATCAAATCAAATTAAATTAAAACTTAACAAAAGTTTGTATTAAAAGTAAATTTTATAAAAATACATATTTATTCTCAATAATATTATACCATATTTAACTTATTTTTTTTTTAAATCCTACATTTTTTACATTGTTACCATATAAAAATATTTGCATTTTATTTTCAAAAATATTTGTAAATTTTAATTTTAGTTAAATTAAGTTTAATTTGAAAATTTAAGGGTATTTTTGAAAATATTAAGACCTTTGACTACCAGTATATTTCAAAAATATTTTAATTTAAATTGTATAGCGAATCTAAAATTAAAAATTTTTTAGTTATGTTTAGAAAAGAAAGGAGGAAATAATAATTATGGTAATACCTTAGGAGTAATAGTAATTATCTTTTTTTAACAACTACATTGTATATGATTTTGAGGTAAAGAATATATTATATATGTTTGAAAATGAAAAATGGAAGAAAAAAGATAAATGAATTGGTAATGGATATATTTAAAGAGTGTTTTAATTTATTAGAAGAAAAAAGATGATAGTTTTTTTTTTCATCAATCAACTAAATATTTAATAAATTTAAAAATCAGTAGCCGAATAATTGCTTTCATCTTTCGTCCCTGTGAGCTATCAATTCTATTTTGAAAAATTTTCACCAGCTTTTAGCTAATTTAAATTTATCCTTTTTAGTAAATTTATATTATCTTTATAAAAAACAAGTAATTACAAAACTTTTTTTAAAATTAAATAGACACAATTAATTTTTATAATTCATAAAATAGATCATTTCTAAATTATTACTAGTAATTAAATCATTATAATTTTTTTATAAAATGCCTATAAAATTTTTAAATAATTTCTAGTAATATTAATAAAAATACACAAATTTAGATATTTTTATAACAAATTTAAAACTATTGTAATTCATATTTATTTGTTCACTGCTAATAAATTATTATTTTTTTAATATAATTTAGCAATTCCCCGCTCCCTTCAAATAAAAGAATTGGGGACCTCCTCCTAATGTTTGCATATATATTTTTTGACATAAGGAGTTTGGAGTGTAGCATTTTATCTGACGTCATTGTCACATTAGCAAACTGTCCTGCACATCATTCAAAGCAGCATAAAAAATCCATTCAAAATTTACCTACCTGGGGACACCACCGCCACCATCACTGCGAGCAGTAAGGCATGGCCTGAAAAATCAGGGCACCAACTCATGAGCCATAATAATTAAACTTTTTTTCAGTTGGTACTAATGTGGTTCCCACTATTAGCTGTGCATCATTAGTAAGGTTCTTTTCTTATCTTATATTTATTTATTTATGTATTTTTGATGTGGCCTCCGAGACTCTACGACCAATTAGAATAACACCAAATGAAAGGACAACAATTTGCAAGCCCTTCTGTTTTGTTTTTTTTTTTTTTTTAATCATAGTTTTCAAAAAAATAAAATAAAATAAGAGAAATTAGGAGAAAAAAAAAACATTTTATATGATTATTAGTATTTTGTGCATGTCATTCAACACTCTCATTTCTTAGATGAGATAAGAGATAAGAACCCTATTTATGTATAAAGTATTATATAATTAATATTTTATCTTTTTCTAGAACGATCTTACATGAGTAAAAATTAATTAAATTTAAAAATATCTTTTATAATGGAATTTATTCAAGATATTTTGTATTCAAAGAAAAAAAAACATTTTATATGTCATGTGAACAAAAAGTGGTTTTTGTAAGTGGGGCAAACCTTTTTTTTGGGCTTTATTTGACTACTTAGGCTTTATATGATTATGAAGTTCAAGTAGCATAATACAAGATTATACTTCATACATCAAACTATGCTAACTAAACAAAACAAAACAAAATAGTGGTTGACTTCACCGACTTTTTTACATCACTTTTTGATTTATGTACACTAAACATATTATTATTATTATTTAGGAAAAAAGAAAAAGTTCCATGTCCTTACTTCTGGGGTCATTATGCCCACTGAAAAATAATAAACCCCTGCTAAATTCTCCTGTTATTATAATATTATGCCTTGTGTCCAGTCCAGACAATGAATTAATCCAGTGCCGCAGGTACTCAGCCTTGTGAATTGAGATTGATATTTCGGTAAAGTGTAAAGCATGCAGAAAGAAAAATCTAAAATGTTCTGAAAAACAATTGTAAAAAAAATATATAAAAATAATTAATACAAGAAGCCATTCTGCTCTTTATACATCTAAAAACTATAAAACTTTCCCCCAAAAAAATAAATAAACAAATGAGAAAACTGATAATTTTCATCTTATCCTAATCAATCCCAAGGATCTTAACTCCAATCTCACCCACTTGGAAGCATCCAAGCTTAGTGTGATAATTTCCATCACACTCACTAACCCACAACTCCCATACAAATAACAATTTTCTTTGCTTTCCCAGAGAAAATTTCAATATTTCTTTAATCAAGAGCATTAGGACCGGCACATGCCTTCAACTCAGGGCTCCAAACCCACTGCACCAAAAACTTCCTTCTTCTCTTTCCATTCATGTTAAATGTCTTTCCTTCCCTGTCCCTCATCACCTGCCCAATGTACCCACCACCGCCTCCTGTCCCATACAACCCTTCACACAAGTCTCCAATCTCAGTTGGAGCCGTTGGGTCCTCTCCCGCGTACCAAGCATTCACTAATGGGTTTGAAGATAGTTCTGCTAGCTCATGTCCTATCACGCTGATCATTCCGTCCACGCCCACATCACCATTTGGCGACTTCAATGCTCCAGGCCCACCTCCACCCATGTATCCAGGGATTGCAAAAGGATACGCGCAAACCTCAGGACATTGCTTTCCTGAATTCCCCACCCATGCGTATGGTAATGTGTAGCCTACCATCGATGGGAATGTAAAGTAATGGAACCCGCAAACAGCTCGACAAAAATCCTGTACGGTCACATCTTGCGCTGTAAGGATCAAGTAGATGCCATTCTTGTGATCTACCGGAAATGGAGCTGATTTCACCGCAGTGGCTATGACTTGCTGAATGGAAAGACGGGTCAGGTGGTTACCATGAGAGTAGGATTTATCTGTGTATTCACCGGCAATGAGAACAGAACGAGAGACATTAGCGCCGGTTTGATCTGTATAAAGAGAAACTGTGCGCCACCAGTCGGAGACCGAGGGCTTAGCCGCGGCTGCAGCCGGAGAGATGGAGTTGATGAAGTCTTTGATGAGGAGTTTTTGTGAGTTGGCCCAACGCCCGTACCATATGAGGTATATGTTGATGGGGGAAGAGGAGAGGACTGGGCCCATATGGTAGCGGAGCTGGACTAAGTCTGAAGATCCTTCAAATTTCTTGGACGAGGACAGAGATCTCGGGGGAAGCTTTGGGTTGATGTAGTCTGGCTTGGTGTTTAACGTCTGAACTTGTGGATTTGTAGTAGTGGAGGCATAGACACCGGTGTAACTAAACAATATGATAAACCCAACAAATGGTAGTAAAAAATGGGGAGGTTGTGGCATTTTGGGCTTTGGTGGTGGTGACGGCGGAGGTGGAGGTGGAGATGGAGATGGGAGAAGTGAAGATTCAAGTGAGTGAAGGAAGGGTATAAAAAGAGGGCAGAGGTTAGGAGGAGAATAGTGGAAAATGAGAAAATGGGAGGGAAATGGGCTGGAGACAGCTGCAACGTGTGGGCACACTTCGCTTTAAGCGTTTACTTTCTCTTTTATCTGTCTATTAGTATTATGTTCGATTTTTTTGTTGTCTATAATTTCTGGGAGGGAAAACGGGGAATCGCCGTTAGTTAAGGATCCTGTTACAATTACAGGAGTACCCCTTCATTGTCTTTTACTTTTTGCTTTTCCCCAACTTCATAGTTGCTTTATTGGGTAATTTAGGGGTGATGGATTTTTTTTTTTGAAACAACAAAATATTTTTGCATTATTAGAGTATCTTCACCGATACTTTTTAAAATAAAAAATAAATTTTAGATAATAAAAAATATATTAAAAAATTTTTTAATATGAAAAGTAAATATTATTTAACTTCAATGTACTCTTTATATGTTACCATTTATTTTATTTTATCTTAAAAATATTTAATTTTAATTTTTAAATAATATGAGAAGAATGAAAAAAAAATTTAGATAATAAAAGAAATCAATATAAAATAAAAATATTTATAGAAAACAGAGATTTATTTATTAATATTTTAAATAAAAAGTGAATTTTGGCTCTTTATTCATAGAGAATCAAACTCACTCTTTAAGAGTATTTTTAATTGTGCTCTTTAAAATAAAGAACATATTTTAGTTAATAAAAAGTATCTTAATGAATCTTTTAATGTAACGAGTAAATAATTTTATTTAAGTTTAAGAGTATTTACAATACACTCTTTATTATAAATAGCGATTGAAAAAAAATAGGATTCTAATTCATTCTTTATTTCTAAATTCTGAGTGAGTTTGACTCTCTACATGTAGAGAGCCAAAATTCACTTTCTATCGCACTCTTTATACAAAAGTTAATTAATACATCTCTATTTTCTATATATATCATTGTTTTCTATTAATTTGTTTTATTATCTATTTTTTTTCTTTTTCTATCCACAATATTCAAAAATTAAATGCTTATAAGATAAAACAAAATGAAGAACAAAATATAAAGAGTGCATTAAACTTAAATAAAATTATTTAGTCTATATATTGAAAGATTTCTTAAAATACTCTTTATAATCTAAAATATGCTCTATGCACATTGAAGATGCTCTAATGCACTATTTATATTTCACTCTTCATTTTGTCTTATCCTAAAAGCATTTAATATTAATTTTTGAATATTGTGGGAAGAAAGAGAAAAACAATTAGGTAATAAAAGAAGTCAATATAAAATAAGAATATGTATAGAAAATAATATTGTATTAATCAACATTTTGTATAGAGAGTGAATTTTGACTTTCTACATGTAGAGAGTCAAATTCACTCTCTAATCTATAATTTAAATTTAGAGAATAGGTTGTAGTCCTATTTTTTACAATCACTCTTTATAATAAAAAGTTTAGATTAAATAAAAGGGAATTGGAGATGCTCTAATCTATAATTTAGAGTTTGAGAGTGTGTTGGAGTTCTATCTTTTATAGTCACTTTTTATAATAAAAAAAGTTTAGGTTAAATAAAAAGCGGACCGGAGATACTCTTAGTAGAATAATACATTAGAGGCCTATCAACATACAACTTTAAAATAAGCCCAAACAGTTTAAAAAGCTTATAAACCACAAAAGTAATCATTTTCATGAATGGAACCCTTGTTTTGATAGTATCAAAATTCCTGCGACCATAGCTGTAAAAGAGAGAAAAAAATGCTCAAGAATGAGTTTTTCTGAACCCTTTAACCTATTAACAAACCTGAGAAACTCGTGAAAATGCGAGATCTGTCGAGCAACTCTTTCAAACACATAAGAAATAGATTTGTGCCTTTTAGAACACCATCAAAAGATATTGAGTTCCTTGTCTTACAATGGGTAGCAATGGAAGATAGGATGTTGAAACATGATATTGTATGGCCATTGTTCAATCATCCTACCTTTGCTTGTTGATCCTTACTTTTTTTTGGAGATAATCTAGTGAGATCTTTTGTCTTACTCAAGTTTGGATCTTGAAGAATATCAACACCTCCATAACAGAGGACAAGGAAACAAAAAAGATATAACCATAAAATAGAATAAACTTACACATATTGAGTTCTAAGTTCAAAAAAATTATTTATGTATATTATATCACTAAGAAAATAGAGAATTTGAGTGGTTTTTTTTTTTGTCAAATATAACAAAAACCACCCAAATCCAAAAAACACAAAAAAAATGATGAACCGTATCAACACACGGAGCTATTTTGCTTTTTATCTCTTTAGAAAAAAATTATTTAGCGGCCATGGTTTTGATATATATATATATATATATATATATATATATATATATATATATATATATTTTTTTTTTTTCTTTGAATGTTTTAATTTTAATTTTTTAATATTTGAATTTATCTTTTTATAAAATATAATGTGAAAGGAGCATTTTAGTCATTTAATACTTAAAATTGGCTTAATAGTCTAAAAAATTTAAACTTTTTTCAATTTATTACAATTTTAACTCACTTTTAAAATCATGGAAAACATATTCATCGATTCTGATCCAGATTAAATGTGGAATTTTTGATGATGTGGCACTATTGATGAGCTCTATTGTCATGTTAACTATATATTTGTATAAAAAGATAAAAATTTTAAACTTGTAGCAATTTTATTCTAAAGTTTAAATTTTGGTATAAATATATTAATTTTTCTGAATATATTGCATTTCACTATTAATTATGTAAAAATTTTACAGCTAATTATAATATTTAAATTATTAATAATTTAACTATAAAACTTCTAAATATATATTATATATTTAATACTTAAATGCATCAATATAGTTAACTACTTGTTTTAAAAATAAAATATTTCACATAATTAATCACTATAAATATTATTAAAATTAAATATATGTGCATATATGTATCAATTTTTTAGACTATTAGGCTTAAAGTAAAATTATAAGAAGTTGAGAAATATCAATACATGTATTAAATTAAAATTCATATGTTTATCATTTAACGAATAATATAATATTATAGAAATTTTGAACTCATGTATCAATATGTATTTAATTTTAATAATTTTTATTTATTAATTAAGTAATTATTTGATTTAAAATAATTTAAGAATTAAATTAATATCTTCTAATGTGTATATATATATATATATATAAACCATTAGATTCCATATTAATTTTAAATTTTTCATTCATTTTAAATTTTTAAATTTAACTTAAATAAATTAATAAACCATTTAGGTTCTTTATTTAATTATTATTTTTATTTTAGATTCCTGATTTAATTATTATTTTATCATTATTTTATTGATAAAAAGTAACCAAATAAAATTATTATAATAATTTTTAAGTTTATGTTATTATAAACTGTTTGATTACTTATAATTTACAATTTCTTAAAATTATTTAATTAATTATTTTAAAATATGTGTACCACATTAACTAATTATATTGTATTTTTAAAGCTAATTTTTATTCTTATAAAAAAATACCTTTTTTATCAATCGAGATTAATAATTTAACTATTATATTTATAATTGTTACATCCTTAATTATTGCATATATAATTGTTACATCCAATTTCTTTCACCTAAATTAACCTTCCCCGAAATTTGATTTTAATACATAACACTTTTGAATTTTAGTTTTTAACCTACTCCACTCCTATTCTAACATGTATTAATAACTTATTGTGCAATTACTTGGAGATTTAATATTGATGTAGTTATTAAAACAAATTTATAAATTACCATAAATATTATGAAAAGATATTATAGACACCTTCTGTTTGATTGACCCACAACAAAAGTCTGATGATGAGAAAGTATGAGTATGGAGTGCAAGAGAAGCTCGAAACTTCTCTAAAACAGACTCGAAAGCCTAAAACACCAAATCCAAGTCCTAAAAGCCCAAGCTTGTTGCCTTTTAGCCCAAAGGCCCAGACCTGGCCTAGGTGAAGAGGCAATCGCCTTAACGAAAAGGCATCGCCTCTTCACCCTAGGCATCAGTGAGGTGACACCTCATCAAAGAGGCGACGCCTCTTCATAGCCACTATCTGCAGCATTAAATGCCATTAATGGTAGCAATTAGGACTCACCTATTTTGGATTTGAGATATTTTTAAATGCCAAAGAAAAGGAAAAATGGGAAAAAAAGAGAGAAGAGCATGGGTAATGAGGAAAAGCATAGGGGAGAGGGTAAGAATGGTTTGGTTGGGAATGGGAAAAGCAAAAAGGGGAGAGGCCATAAAAAGAGAAGGTGTGGGCATATGAGGGGGGCTTTTCTGGACCAGAACTTTTGGTTTGAAAAAAGAAGAAGAGAAAAACAGAGAGAAGAAAAAAAAGGAAGAGAAGAAGAAGAAGAAGAAGAAGAAGAAGAAGAAGAAGAAGAAGAAGTAGACTTGGGGAGCTAAAAGACTTCATTTTCTTGAGAAAGAATAGAATTTTCTTGCATTCAAAGGACTCAAATCAATCAACCAAGCTCTAAGGGCTTAGTTAAGAGCATTAACTCGTCTAAATAAGTGAGATTCCCTATTTTCAAGTTTTAATTTTTTTATTTCACTAAAAACTTTGATTTATTACTCTTTTACTTGTTCTCTTGAGTTTTATTACTTATTTAAGGTTATATGTGAAACATGATTGTATGAAAGACTAAGTATTGGTAGTTGATCTTTGCATATTTGTATCAATCTTAGTGTATTTGCATAAATATCGAGTTTCTTAGAAGCTAAGAAATATAGTCTGTCTTTGATTCTATTGAGGAAATGATGTCTTTTTATAGAGGCGTCGCCCCTTCACGTTAAGGCTATTGGAAATCATCTCCTGGTCAGGAGGCGACGTCGCTTGGTCAGGATTCTGCATAATCTTGCTTTGTGTTTTGATGTTCATTTTGTAGATTTTGCATATTCCTATATTTGTCTTGTTATATATCTTGATTTTATGCATGATTACTATGTTGTTTAATATTATTATTGTATAAATATTATTGTGATTTTTGTGGACTATTTTGTTATTTTATTTCAATTTCCCATGAATATTATTTGTTAATTATTTTGTGGATAATATTGTTATTTTGTGAGATGGGACTAATTTATGTTTATTGCAGGAATTATTTGGTGATTTTTAATTATCAAGTAGTTATTCTATTAATTAGTTCTCGAGAGGTTTTATTTGTATAAATAATTAGTTTATTTTTGGTTTATGTATGGCTTATTTTACATTTTCTTTTAACAAAGCATTGTAATCCTTAATCCTTTCCCTCATTTTTTTGGAATATATGGTTGTAAATTATTATTATTTATTTTATTTGTGATGTATGTCGGGCTATAAGTATGAAAATAGGACTAATGTGCAAACTTGGATTAAAATATAAAATTGAAAACGATTGCAATCCACGTTAAAATAAGAAAATAATTTAATAATCAAAGGTAATAAAAATATGAAACACACACGGAGGCTAACCGCAAGGTTGGGACATTCCAAAAGCCCATACCCAATTTTCGAACCCAATCTCTGATGACGGCTTCTAGGAACCTCCATGGAATCTAATTGTTATACAATGGTCTTGGCTTTTATCCTAGTGGTGACTCCATCTCCATTTTGTGCCCTAAGCCCATTTTATATTTCCTAGTGGGTCTTGAGCTCAAGCAGTGCCGTGTTGCCAAACACTTGGGTGCGCGCCTGACCCCACTACCTACAGTGGCAACTCCATTGGGGAATAGAGAAACTGATTCCAAGTGTTTTGTAATTTATCATCTTTGATTTTTTCCTTATTTCCTTTGCAAATTCTTACATATACTGTATGTTTCCACACAATGTGCACACTAAGCCCTAAATTAACTAATAATAGTCTTTGTTTTATTACTTGTGTTTCACTCAAACCTAGTGGTGGAGTATTTGATTATTGTCACTCATAGCATGTACTTATCCATGTCGCACGGACCCTTAAGTGGGGAGACATAATGGAGGTATATAGTTGTGTGAGCCAAAGCTTATCACCTGAGACCCAGCTAATATAATGACTTAGCAATTTCCATTTGAATTTTTCCTAAATGCATGTATTTGATGCCATATAATAATTATTTGAATAAGGTCCAATCCCATTTTAAATAAACCTTGACAAGATGGCCTTTTATGCCTATTTTAGCCCATTATAAATGGATCTTGATAAGGTGGGCCTTTGATGTCATTCTTGGCCCATTAAAATGGACTTTTGAATTATTTGAAGAAATTACTACTTACCGTCTTAAGAGTTGTCTTGCATCCGTCAATTTTATTATCCCCTGCTGATAGTTAAAACCTAGAACAACAATCCTAGGACAAGAAACTCACCAATGAATATGTGTGTGAGAGGAATAAAGGTGGAAGTAATTATGCCTAAATTCATTACTCATTTGTTTATTTGTTTTTTTTGTTCACATTATAAAAAAAAAAATCTTGCATTTCATGCATACATGATATTCATTGCAACTTAAAAAAAAAAGTATTTTCCCTAGCCATAAGCCTTTTCTTATTTGGAGGCAGATCAAGGGAATTTGGTTTACTAGTATCAAAGATCCAATCAGACAATTAAGACCACTTAACAAAGGAGCAAAATGGCAGGATCCTCTAATTTTAATGTTAAAGCTTTTAAAAAAGAACTATTGAAAGAGATCAGGGATGAGATAGGATAAATGGTTTGGGGACATGTTTATAAAAATAATAGGAAAGATGACTGTTGATGGAGAAGACTTTGAAAATAGAATTATGGTTGATGAGCCATTCAAAGAAAAATTAAAAGCACTAGTAGACCCAACAAAGTTAGAATGGATGAAAGATATACAAAGGCAAGTCAATTAACTACAAGTTGCACTGAAGAAGCATGGGCTTAATCCTAACCTTGTCGACTTGGATATGGATTTGGAGGAGGAAGAACCATTACCCTTGAAGTATAAATTTCTGAATATGAAAAAATACTCTGGCATTAATGATTCTCATATGCACTTGAAGTAGTATGTCACTTACATGAAGGCCATTGGGTTATTAAAAGCTCAGATTATTAAACACTTTCCATTGTCCTTGAAAGGAGTTGCTGTCAAGTGGTACTACATTATAAATGCACGTGTCCAACAAGACTAGAATGAGTTATGTTCAAGATTCATCAAACAGTATGGGCTAAACTCTCAGTTCAAAGTTTCTCTTCACGAGCTACAAAATACAATGCAAAGACCTAATGAGTCCTTCATGAGTTTCTTAGATAGATGAAGAGGAAAGTTAACTCAG
Organism: Mallotus nudiflorus; assembly: GCA_947683625.1. Taxonomy (NCBI): domain Eukaryota; kingdom Viridiplantae; phylum Streptophyta; class Magnoliopsida; order Malpighiales; family Euphorbiaceae; genus Mallotus; species Mallotus nudiflorus. Next base: position 3,770,260 of record CANTUR010000275.1, on the reverse strand, counting down.
ATGAAGCATAGACCTACAAAATTAGACCAGCTGATAATAACCATAGAAGCATGCATTCCACTTATGGCTAACAAGTTAAAGGACATGGGCATAAGGGAATTCAAAGAGTTGTACCACTTCTGAGTGCAAGTTGAAGCTCACTTGAATTTGGACATTCATGAGTAGTTATTTGTTAGTTGAGGCTATAATAACTTAGAAACATATTTTGTTGCACCATTTTATCTTTAGTGATAATGAATGTTTGATTATCTAATTTACATAAGTATGAATTTATTATAATTATGCCTACAATCTTATGCTTGAATAAGAGAGAGAATAAAAATAAAAAAACCATAAAATGAGAGGACTAAAATGTCAGAATTGACTTCCAAACTTTCCTTTGGGCATATTTAACCTCAGTTTTCCCTAAAATGAATTCCTCATATTCATCAAGAAAAATAAGAAAAAATAAAAAAATAAAAAAAAAGGGAAGGAAAATGAAGGGAAAGAAAAAGGAAAATCTTTGTTTGTGCCACTAACATTTGAAAAATCAATTCTGAGTAATCCTTTGAAAGTCTTCATTCTTAAATAAAACCCCCACAAATTGTGAGCTAAAAAAAAAGTTGGTTAGAAAACCTACAAAGGGCTGATCAATAACAAGCATAATATGACATGCCTGATTATAATAGAGGAGTAATAATGTGAAAATAGTCCTGACTGACATATTATTAGCACCTAAAGTGTCAAACATATACTTATTAGTTTCGTAGTAATCAACAACGTGAGTGACATTAATGTCCAATGATCAATATGAGGAGCAGTTAGTAGCCAAAGTGACAACATAAACATCGAACATAACAAAAGTGATTGACCATCAGCTAGGTTGAAAACTCCTAGAAAGGGAGCGACCTAGGCAAAAGAGGGAAAATAAAAAAGAAAAAAATGAATGAAAGGCCCAACTAGGATTGAAAACTCCCAGAAAGGGGGCGGCCTAGGCAAAAGAGGGAATATAAAATAAAATTGGTTACATTCTTATTTTGAGAAGAGTAGTTCAAGAGATTATGAGATTATGTTTTATGGTGTAAGAGAAAAAGAGTCCATTAATTCTCTACTATGGGTTAATTTTTAGATAAGTTGAGCTTTATCATAAGCAACAGAGATTTTTCAACAAATCTTTAAACTAGGGGGCAAAAAAAGTATCTTTCCTCACTTTGAGAGTTAAGCATAGTCATCCTATGCCAATAAAGCATTCCATAAAGGTGACCAAGCAAGGGGGCATCTATTGTCATTACCTCAATTCGACTATGAGAGGGTCTCAATTTCTGCTCCATTTGGATAAATTGGTCTTAATGATAGTCTTTAATAGACTTAAGTTTTGAATTCATGTTATTTGATATAATAAGGGCCAGTTCCCAAAGATTAACTCTAAACAGAAAAAGCATTTGGCTATTGATTGTTTTCTCGATTAGTTCATGCATACACAATATTGTTTCTACAAAAGACATCTTTGAACTTCATGCTTAAGTGCATTAGAATAATGCATGTCTTCTACAAATGTTGCACACACCACACAAGCTTGTGTTATTAAATTACTTTTAAGAATTTTCAAAAATTAAGGTCATGCATATATCAGCATTGAATCTTTCAGATATTTTTTTAGAATAGGCTAACTTTGATGCATATGATACAGTCTTGCTATGTTGATTTCACCTGACACCTATGAGGCTACATGACTTGTTTTGAATTGATCTTATTTAATTGCCTCTGCCTAATGCCCTAAAGGCTATATGACATCTTTTATTTATCTTTATTGTATGCATGTTTTGTTTGTTATCTGTTTAGCCTGACATCCCTGAGGCTATAGCGGCAAGTTATGATTTCACCTAACCCCACAGAGGCTACATGGCTTATTTTGGTTGATTTCACTTGATGCCCGTATGACTATATAGCCTATTGTGATTTCATCTGCCTGATGCCTCAAAGGTTATATGGCATTTTCTGTTTGATCTTATTGGATGCATTTTTTTATTTATTTGTTGGTCTTACTTGATGCCCCCGAGGATATATGACATTCATTATTGTTGTTATTCTCACCTGATGCCTGTGTGGCTATATGGCTTTTCTTTATGATTCCCCCCTGATGCCTGGGTGGCTATATAGCTTTTATTGTGTGTTCTCGCTTGACACCTGCATGGTTATATAGCTTCTCTTGTATTTTTCTGCCTGACACCTACGTGGCTATATGGCTTCCCTTATTGTTCTCTTTTCCTACCTTATGTTTACTTATCATAGTATTAAGAAGCATTTAGTTGGGCTTGAATCCCCAAAGTATGCGACATAAAAAGCATATGGTCGGGTTTAAATCCCAAAAGTGCTTGACATAAGAAGCATTTAGTCAGGTTTAAATCCCTGAAGTGCATGGCAGAAGAGGTGTCTAGTCGGGTTTAAATTCCCAAAGTGTATATTCCTTTACTAAGTGACTCTTGGGCTAGAAAAATTTGAGTTTTATGACAAACTATAATGAGTAACTGATTGGGCTAGGAAAATTGGAGGAACACTATTACATTTGCATCTTTTATACTGAGTGATTTTTAGGCTAAGAAAACTTGAGTTTTATGATAAACTATAAGGAGTAACTAATCGGGCTGGGAAAACCAGAGGAATATGATTACATTTTCATCTCATTTACTGAGTGATTTTTGGGCCATAAAAATAGGATTTTTATGCCAAAATATAATGAGTGGCTGATCGAGCTAGGAAAATCCGAGGATCACGATTACGTTTTCATCTCCTTTACTCAATGATTACTCGAGCTAGGAAAACTTGGGAATCACACCAAATTATAATGAGTGGCTAATTGGGTCAGGCAAACCTAAGGATCACGGTCACGTTTTGAAAAAAAGTTCAACCTCTCGGGTTTGAATTCCCAAGGGTGAAGGCACGAGTGAAGTTCGAAGGTTAGGTATGTCATTCTTATCCTTTACTATTTTGTGTGCATGTTGCTTTTTTAAAAAATTGATTTCTAGAAATTTAATTTTTTGAAAAATCAAGGGGCAAACTGTGGACACCTTCAGTTTGATCGGCCAGCAACAAAAGTCCGATGATGAGAAAGTATGAGTCTGGAAGGCAAAGGAAGCTCAAAACTTCTCTAAAATAGACTCGAAAGCCTAAAACACCAAATCTAAGCCTCAAAAGCCCAAGCTCATTGCCTTTTGGGCCAAAGGCCTAAACTTAGCCTGGGTGAAGAGGCAATTGCCTCAACAAATAGGCGTTGCCTCTTTATCTTGGGCATCAGTATGAGGTGGGCCTCTTTATAGCCACCCTCTGCAGCATTTAATGTCATTAATGGCAGCAATTAGGACTTACTTGCTTTGGATTTGAGATGTTTTTAAATGCTAAAGAAAAGGAAAAAGTGAGAAAAAGAGAGAGAAGAGCATGGGGAATGAGGAAAAGCATGAGGGAGTAGGTAAGAGTGGTTTGGTTAGGAATTGGAAAAGCAAAAAGGAGAGAGGCCTTAAAAAGAGAAGGTATAGGAGGGGGACTTTTAGACTTTTCTGGACCGAAACTTTTGGTCTAAAAAAAGAGAGAAAAATAGAGTAAAAAGAGAGAAGAAAAAAAAAGGAAGAGAAGAGGAAGAAGAAGTAGACATTGAGAGCTAAAAGAATTCATTTCCTTGAGAAGGAGTAGAATTTTCTTGCATTCAAAGGACTCAAATCAATCAACCAAGCTCTGAGGGCTTAGTTAGGAGCATCAACTCGTCCAAATCAGTGAGATTCCTTATTTTCAAGTTTAATTTCTTTATTTCATTAAAAGCTTTGATTTATTACTCTTTTGCTTGTTCTCTTGAGTTTTATTGCTTATTTAAGGTGATATATAAGGTATGATTGTATGAAATACTAAGTATTGGTAGTTAATCTTTGTATATTTGTATTAGTCTTAAATATCAAGTTTCTTAGAAGCTAAGAAATGTAGTCTGTCTCTAGTTCTATTGAGGAAGCGACGTCCCTTTATTGAGGCATCACCCTTCACGTTGAGGCGATTTGAAATCGCCTCCTAGTCAGGAGGCGACGCCACTTGGTCAAGATTTTGCAAAATCCTACTTTGTGTTTTGATGCTCATTTTGTATATTTTCCATGATTCTTACATTTATCTTATTATATATCTTAATTTTATATATAATTACTATGTTGTTTAATATTATTATTGTAGAACTATTATTGTGATTTTTGTGAACTATTTTGTTATTTTATTTCCATTTTCCATGAATATTATTTGTTAATTATTTTGTAGATAATATTGTTATTTTGTGAGATGGAGCTAATTTGTGTTTATTGCAAGAATTATTTAGTGATTTTTAATTATCAAATAGTTATTCTATTACTTAGTTCTTGAGAGGTTTTATTTTTATAAATAATTAGTTTATTTTTGGTTTATGTATGGTTTATTTTTTGTTTATTTATATTTTCTTTGAACAAAGCATTGTAATGCTTAATCCTTTACCCTATTTATGTAGAATGTATGGTTGTAAATTATTATTATTTATTTTATTTATGATGTATGTCGAGCTATAAGTATGAAAATGGGACTAATGTGCAAACTCGGATTAAAATATAAAATTGGAAACGACTGCAATCCACATTAAAATAAGGAAATATTTTAATAATCAAAGGTAATAAAATACAAAACATACACGAAGGACAACCGCAAGGTTAAGTGGGCATTCCACTAGCTCATACCCAGTTTTTGAACCCGATCTCTGATAATGGATTTTAGGAACGTCTGTGAAATCCAGTTGTTGTACAGTATGTCTCAGCTTTTATCCGAGTGGTGACTCCATCTCCATTTTGAGCTCCAAACCCATTTTGTTTTTCCTAGTGGGTCATGAACTCACACAGTATCGTGGTCGTAAAGCACTTGGGTGCATGCTTGACCCTACCGCATATAGATATAATTTAATAATATACTTATTTAAATTAAAATAAATTTATTTGAATATATATTTAAAAAAAAATTGAAGGAAAAAAAAACTTGACAAGAGCCACCCCTAAAACAAAGAATGAAGAACTTCATCCATCAACAGTAACTTATTATTTGAAGATATAACAATATTTTTAGTCCTAAATATTTTATCTATTTTATTATGAAGTTCTAAAAAATATTTTTGCAATTAAATTATAGATTTTTTTTAAACAAAATTATACATATATATATATATATATATATATATATATATACAATCAATCTTTAAATTATCCTTGGTTTTGACTTTAACAATCAATTTTTGTCTACTAGTATTTGTGTTTAAATGTGCATTTAGTTAGTTTTAAGACTACTTTCATTGGATGAAATTATGGAGCTCAAAATGTGCTTAAAACATGAAGATAAGGTTGCTCACAAGTGACATCACGATTGTGAGCATTCTTATGAGCCAAATGAGATTCGAATTCATGTCATTCAGAGTGGTAATGACGCTCATGGTCATGACCATTATCCTCATGATAAGGAGCATCCTAATAATGATCTTGAGTAATTTTGGACTCATATGAATGAAGAAGGTGATGATGCTGATAGGCAAGATCGGAATTATAAGCATCGCCTTGGTGAGGTAGCAACCTCTATAACGACTAATTCATAGATCCAACGGTTACGAAGGTCACAATCATGACACCTCCCTTTATGATCATGAGCATTAGTTTTCCTGTAAAAAGTGAAAGAAACATTAAATAAAGATGAAGGTTTGTTGGAGACAAAAATCAAAGCTACAACAATTATATTTTAGTCTTTCCACTATAAATACAAGCTGAAGACATTATGTGAAAGTTAGAGACTTTGAGGAATAAAATTATTATATAAAAATTATTGAGCTATATTTATTTCTTTTATAATTTTCTTTAGTAAATTCTTTTTTTGTAAACAAACTCTTGTTGAGTTTGTGTGTACTCTTTTTGTAAGAGTTGAGTGAGTGATAGAGTTAGGATTCTTTCATCTAATCATTCTTTGGGGTTGAAGAAGTGGATAGTGAAGTTCTTTCTCTTTGGGTTGTTATTGATCCCTTTAAAGACAACTAATTATAAAGGTTTTGAGTTAGTCTTGAAAACTCTTGTGGGAAGGTTTAAGTGTGAGCCTTGAAAACACTTGAAAAAAAGTTTTTGAGTTAGCCTATAAAACTCATTATTATAAGGTTTGGTATGAACCATTAAAAACACCATCTTGTAATCAATCTTGGGAATAAGATTGGTATAAGTGATTGAAAATCCTAACTTGGGGATAAGTTAGGTGGAGATGTAGGTTCATTGAGGAACTAGACTCCTTAAATTCTTTATGCCAATTACTTTTTTTGCTCTTGTTCTTCTTAATAATTATTCTTTCTTAAATCACTCTTAATCTTCCTTTTAATTTTTCAATTTCTCACCTAAACCTTAATGAGCCCTATTATATATATATATATATATATATATATATATATATATATATATATATATATATATATACCCGCAATGTAAATGCCTTTTATGTACATAATGACCCTATTTGGTTAAACTATTGTTAGTAGTTAGTAGCTGTTAATCGATAACTCTTATTATTGGTTGTTAGTTGATATTTTATAGTTAACTAATATTAAGTGTTTGATAAAATCATATATAACTATTGTTTGTTATATATGTTTAATGATTATTATAGATATTAAATAGTTCTTTTAGAATTTGAAAATTTTATTATTAATTTATTCAAATATATATATTTATTATGTTTATTGATTTTTATAAACATATATTTTATATCTATAAATTTTGAATATTAATAATATATAATTAACTATAAGAAAATTATATAACAATATATTTCTAGTATTTCTTTTTTACAAAATACACTTAATACATATAAATATTTAAATATAAATATAAATATATCAACATAATAAATTTGGATATCTATAAAAAAAAATTATTCAAAAAAATTAATTAAATATAGAGAAAAAAGTTTTAACATTAACTAAAGTATATAAAACTATAGTTGTTGGTTTAATTTAAATATATAAGGATAATAAAGTATTATATTTAAATAGAAAATTGTAAAAGAGTAATTGTATTCAAATAAATCTAAGTTGTTCAAGAAAAATTTTGTTGACCATTTGCATGATCAATCTCTAATTAACTTTGATTTTGACTTTAACAATCAATTTTGAACTACTAATATGTGTGTTCAAGTGTGTCTTTAAGTTAAGATCAAAGCCGTGCTAAATTGGTAATGTTATGAAGGTAAAAATAAATAGCCAAAACATTCATTCAGGGATGCCCATGAATGCCCTCATGATTGTAAGCATCCTAATAACTCTCAAAAGGCCAAATGGAGTCAACAATGCTCTTCACAATCTCTATCACAATTGTGAGGAAACATCATGAGCTTGGAGGAACCAAGTCAAGGCAAGGATTAAGAAGACAGTGCTCCTCATGAGCATGAAGAAGTGTATCATGATCGTAATCGTACTTTCATGATCCTAAAGTCTAAAGAAATCAAGAAGTCAATTAAGGACACTGCTCTTTGCGATCCCATCATAATCATGAGGAAGCTCATGATCAACTCAACAGTTCTACTATTAATTATGTGTTGTAAGCCTATTATGTGATGGCTATATTTTTTGCTTTGTAGTATTTGCATTTTATTAATAAAGGGGTATTTTTATTGTCATTTTTAATACAAAATTAATTAATAATTCCAGGAATAATTAATTTTGTGTAAAATCACCAAGTATGTGACTTGATAGTAAAACTCTTAGGTAAAAATTGAATTCTATTCTAAATTATTTCTAGTCATTTATTATCATTAGAATAATAATGAATAAAGACTAATATGTAGTTTGACTGATGATTATACTTTACTAACCATGTATATGAGTTATTAAGTCAACTCATAATTACATATTTAAGAAATGAAGTACTGGATTGACTAACTTTAGAAATACTATATGGGTAAATGTCAATAGTAATTCTCATTACAATAATTTTGACTTGAAATCATTACTGTTTTCTATATAATAAACATTATATTTTGACATAATTTAACATTATCTTTAACAAGATGGTAAAATTTATTGTTTTTGGATACTGAGCAAATCATATGAGAAATGTGAGTGACTTAAAAGAAATTTATTTCTCATTTATTATTATGAGAAAAATATCATTGGGCCCCTCGATGAGTAAGACTGGAGTAAATGCATAGCGTACTAGAATTAATTGATAACAGTTATCAATATCTGTCTACTTAGGATTGGAAAATAATTTAATTGAAATGTATAAGGAAAATAAAATTTATACCTTATATTCAATCAAGATATCTCATAACAAAAAGAATTTAATATTTATTGTGAATTTGATTATGTTGGATTACCAGCTTTCACATAACTTAGGTAATTATAATGTCTTGTTGGAAGCCATTTATGATTTGTGATTCAGGTCCACTGTCAACGTTATGTGAATCTACAAATTCGTGCACTTAAAAAAAATCTAAAACAAATTTTAGGTTAACTATGATCAGATTCATTGAATATAAGATTTCTATATTCATTAAATTTGATAATAAATAGATTCATTGAATAGAATTGTATAGAGATACAATGCATTTAAAATAGTTTATGCCTACACACACACACACACACACACACACACACACACATGTTAATCAAATTCTATCAATTGTATCTAAATAAGATATATTATAGATTTAGTCTTGTGTGTTTTAGGATTTTATAACTCATTTATGTTCTATTCCTAAAAAAATAAAAAATACAGAGAATTTGTATAAGTAAAAAAAGTCAAAGAGTTTAAATAAAATAATCATGCTAGCACGCACTATCAAGTTTTGGAGTAATCCTTTTTACATGGATACTAATGGAGAGTGTTTTTGTGACAATAATGCACTCCGATAACTATATCATAATGCTTGAGGTAGGGTGTCACTGGAATGTACCCTTCTCTTCCTTTCAACATTCTAGTTAAAGTTTCTTAATCTTAATAAGAGTTATAATTCTTTCTTTTTAATTTAATCAATTTGCTTGGATCATACAAGGTTTTATGGGAATTAATTTTTTTTTTTTTTGCTATGCTTTGACACTATATTACTCAACACCTACAATGGTTAGAATTATATAATAACGACTACTTTTTCAAATCTCATAATCATGAGCATTACCCTAACTATTGTGAGCAGCCTAGTTTTTGCAAAACATGGATTAAGCATTTAATGAAGATGGAGAAGGTTGAAGCATAAATTTTAGGTCTCTAATAGCTAGTTTTTCACTCATTATAAATACAACCAGAAGAACTGATTTATGAAGTTAGATAGTTGGTTCAACAAATTAATTGAGTGAATTTATTAAAGTATTAAAGACTTTGCATTCTTACATTTTTGAAAGTTTTATTATAATCAAGTCTTGTGAGAGTTAAGTGTGTTAGTTGATAAGATCTATCTTCTACACTCTCTTGAGGAAAAGAAAAAGGCTAGTGAGGGTCAATTCAATAAGATTTAAGTGTTAACCTTTACAAAACACTTGCATTGTGAGTGAACCTTGAAAACTCATTGTATAAGGTTTAGAGTTGAACCATAAAAAATACTTTTGTTATCCTGTGGAATAAGATTGGAGGAAATTCAAAATCCTAACTTAGGAATAAGTTAGGTAGTGCACTAAAATAGGTTATAATTCAAATCATTATAAATCCTTTGTACATTGTCTTCCTTCCTTACATTAATCCTTCATATAATCTTCTTTAAATATTCTTTAAATTTTAAATAGTCCTTTAATCTTCTTAAAATCCCTATTCATCCTCACTTATATGAAAAAAGTTGAAATAACCCAAATTCCATAATTATAACAATAACAATAATAACAATATTATTATTATACCTTATTTTATTATTAGTATTATAATTATGGTTGATAAGTATTTTAGTGGTTCTTCAAAAGTGAAAAGGAGTAATATTGAAGATTATTTTCTTTATACAGAGTTTAATTGTGATGAGAATGTTGTGAAGTTGTCTATTCTTTATTTTGTTAGTCTGTTTTTATTTTTTGCTCCTAAGGAGAAGGTTGTTAATAAAGATTTTTTGGATGTTGTTGATGCTGATTTGTATTATCAACATCCTTGGGGGGAATATGCTTTTACTTTTACTTTGGATTCTTTAAAGGAAAGGCTTTGGGGGTTAAAAAGAAAGATCAACGTTATTTTTTTACTATCTTTTTGGCTTTCCATTAGCTTTACAAATTTGGTTTTACGAATGTTACACTTATTGTGATCCTGTGTTTGCTGTTCATAATGGTTCTTTGATTCCTCATTTGTTGAATTGTCATGATTCTGTTACGCTGAATTTCAAGAAGTTGAATTCACAGATTTTAAATTTATCTTCTTCTCTCATTTTTTAGATTTTATTGTTTCTTATTGCTATTTGTTGCTTATTTTTTTATTTATTATTTTTATAGTTAAAATTGAAAAATATTATTCCTAGGAATACTGAAGAGGAATCATTGGATTTGAATGGTTTTTTTTGAGAAATTAAAAATTGAGAAAGTCAATGTATCTCATGTTCATGATGAAAATTTGGATAGTGGAGATGATTTCCAATCACCTATTCCATGACATTTTAAAAAAGTGAAATCTAGTGGTCATAAAGAGCAATCAAGCGTTGGTGATAGGGTGTCTATATTGATAAAGGATATTGATGGTTTAGATAAGAGGCTTAATGAAGAAATTTCTTCTTTGAGAAGTTTTGTTGAGGAGAGATTTTCTATTTTAAGAGTGAAGTTAGATAGAATTCTTCAATAAAAATTTTCTTCTATTTCTTCCAATTTTGATAAGAAGGATGCAATTGGTTCTGATAGTAAAAATGATGAGGATGGTGTGGGTAAGAGAAATGATATTTTTGATCTTTTTATTAATGTTGTTGCTTATGGTAAAAAGAAAAATGAATTTAATGTAGAGGAAAATAGTACTGATGAACATACTAGGAGAAATAAAGAAAAAAAGAAGAGAAATGAATAAGAGGAGAAGAAAAATGGAGATGAGAAAGAAAATGAAGAAGAGCAGAAGAAAAATGTTGAAGAGCAGGAGCTAAAGAAAAATGTTAAAGAGTAACAGAAAAAAGATGTTTTAGGTGTTTTTGGTACTGCTGAGGAATCTGATTCTTCTTCTTCTTCTGATATTGATCAAGATTTTTTAGATAAGATAAATACTATTGTGAAAAGTTTCAAATAGAGAAGAGTAAATTTTTTGTTGTTGCTTTTTGTTTCTTGTTGTTTCTTTTTTATTACTTGTTGTTGCTCTTTGTTGCTTGTTATTTTTTTTTGTTGCTTTTCTAATTTCTTATGTTGTTTTAATTATGTTTTTTTAGGAAGCTACACCCGAATCTATTAATCACTTTGGAAATCCAGTGAGAGCTATAGTTTCATATGTTGAACCTACATATGTTCGACCTCTATTTGTGTTCTATACACTTAAAAGTTTGGTACATGTAAGGAGGGTTATTAAGCTGAGTGTGCAAGTTAAATCTCCATTTATTAGAGAGTTCAATTCATGAGCAAGCTTAAAGGGTTTTGATAATTCTTGTTATACTTCTTAGCCTTTTGATGACGATGTTGATGGTTCTCCTAATTTTGAAGAGCTTGGTGCTTTTAACAAATGAAATGATGAAGGACTTTATAAGCGCAAAAAGTAATTATTTTATTTGTGTTTTTTATATATTTGATTTTTCATACATTATATATTTTTTAATATTGATTTTTATTCTTATTAGGTCAAAGTTCAAGTATCCTGAGAAATATGAGGTTATGAGTCCTGGATTCAACTATAATGTTTCTGTAGTTTCCTCCAAAACATGGTTTCATACCTTGTTTTATCTTGGGGAGCTCATCATGTGTTCTATATGTTTGTTATTTTATTATTTATTATCTTTTTTTTGTCTTATTGTTGTTTTTTTTTGCAACACCTTGATGTGATTTTTTATTGTTTTAAAAAATGGGAAATGTTCTAGAAATTGTAGTGTGAATTTCACAACAACAGATGCATTAATTGATGGAAGTTTGCAGAAAACTTATTCTCTTTTATTAGAAAATAAGTTTAATTTTTCTTTTACTTATACTGTGTCTGAGTATATAATACGAGAAGTGATACTTATGCCAAAGCCATGAGTTGGTGTTGAGCATATTTTGTTTCCTATCCATGTAAGTTCTCAAATGCATTGGGTTCTTACAAGTTTGAGCATCAAGGATTAGTGTATTTACCTATATAATTCTTTGAAGGCTGCTCATGATAATGAATATACTGTTGGAGTGATTAAGTCTTATAGTGTGATGTTGCTAATTTTTTTTAAAGAGATTGGGATTTTTTCTGATCGTATTGTTGGTGATAAAAGGCATTCGCGCATTGAAGTTGTTTTTGATTTGCCTGTTCAGGAAACTACATAAGGATTATCATTTTTTTAGCTTTTTCCTTTTTTATTAATTTCTCATTTTTTATTTTTTTAATGATTATGGTGCTTTTGTTGTTGCATTTGTTGAATTCTTTATTTATAGCAAGGAGATTCCTAAAAAATTTGATGTTGAAGTTTATAAGTAGAGATTTGCATTATCTCCACATCAATATAATATGAGAAAGGTGCATGGTGAAGTGATCAGTGATTTAGAGTAGACTTTGAAGATTAAAAGGAAAAGGAAGCTGAAGAAGTGATTTATAGGAGTTATTTGTTTGTGTTGTGTTGTTTATTTTTTTTAGACTTCTTTTCTTTTGTACGACAATTTGTTAGTTAATACATTAAGTTTGAATTTGTTTATTGCACATTCACTTTTATTAATATAAGTTTTAAAGTTTTTTTTTGTGAATTTTTTTAAGTGTTAATGTTGATTTTTTTTCAATTTTTGATTGTTTCTTATTGTTATCCTTTTGTTGCTTATTGTTGTCTTTGGAAGATATTAATTGTTGCTTTTTGTTTCTAGTTGTTATTTTTTGTTGTTTTTACACTGTTTATTGTGTTTTGTTGTTGCTTTTTATTGTTGTTTTTTACAATATACAAACAAATAACTCTATTGTTGTTTTTTATTGCATTTTGTTGCTTGTTGTTGTTATTTTTAAATTCTCACTATTACTGATATTAAATGAACAAATAAGTAAAAAAAACAATAAAAATAATCTGAAATGATAAAAATTAGGTAGTAATAATCACATATGTGAATTCTTACAATAAGAACAAAAAATTTTGTACTTATAAAAAAGGAAATGTTTTTTTTTATTTTTTTATGGGTGCATTTCTGCATGTCTTTTTGTTATGCCCAAGTTGTCCACACTTTCCACATTTATTTTTATTTTCATTCTCCTATGGTGCTTCGATTCTTTTTTTCTTTGGTCTTAGAACTTTTATTCTGCTTTGCAGTGGGTCTACTTTATTTGTTGCTCTTCATCTATAATTTTTCATGTTGCTTGATTTAGAATTGGATGTACTATTTCTTTGTATATTTCCAAGAGTGCCTACTTTGTGCAGAAATGTGAGTAATATCTGTATGGATCTTGATTCATTTGCTTCAATATTATAAGTGCGTGTAAACATAGCAGCTTATCAAATTGGAACCTATTGTATATGCATTTTCTTTCTTCCATTTTGATAATGAATTTTGTATTCAAGTCATACACAATGAATGTTTCTTCATTTAAAGGTTTAACATGCATTGAAATAATAAAAAATTAGGAAAACATAAATAATAACATAATAGTGTTACTTGTTGCTATGTTGTTTCTCTATTATTAATTTGTTGTTGCTATAATATGAAGTGCAACATTAAATACCATATCAATAATTTCAATAAAAAAATCAAAAGAAAAATAATTGTAGGATGAGAAACAACAGTAATAGTAACAAACTATCTAATATTAAGCAAAGAAGTAATAATATAGCCTATAGCTTTAGGCTTTTCATGTGGTTGTCATTGATCATATCTTGTGGTCTTTTTACAAGGCTGATGAATGTAGATCTTACAAGATTCCTATTTGTATAGGTCCATTTTTGTACTAAAGCATAGAGGTAATATAGTAATGCTGTTATCGGTAGGTCTTTAGCTTTCTTGATCACTGGATTTAATGATTCAACTATATTTGAAGTCATTGTTTAGTATCTATTATTAATTGAAAAAGGTCTAGCCCATTTATGATATCTAATGTTTTTCAAGTATGGGGTTATCCTTTGATCAATCTTGTCTAAGTTGTTCATATGGTATTTAAACTCTTCAACGGTGTATGCTTTTACTACTTGAAAAAAAGAATTTAAGTGCTTTTTGAAGTTATTTTTTAGGTTGTTTAAAAGATGGTATATACAAATACCATGGGTTGCTTCAGGGTATATTTCTTATACTTCTTTTTTATACTTTTATGTCTATCAGAAACTATAAACATTCCTTCTCTAAAGCCAAAAGCTTATTTAATTTTTCTGAAGAACCATTCGTAAGATTTGTCATTTTTAGAGTCAACAATAGAGAAAGCAAGAGGAAAGATTTTACCACTAGCATCTTATGTTGTTACTAAAAGCAGCGTGTCACCATATGTTCCTATTAAGAATGCTTTATCGACTACTACAATTGGTCTGCAATATTTCCATCCTTTTATTAATACATCAAGTGTCGTGAACACATAGAGGAATGAGTGGTCTTCTTTCGTATCAAGGTCAACAATTGATCCTGGATTTATTATCTTTAACATATATAGGAAACTTGGTAAAAGTCCATGGGATTCATTTAGTTTACCTCGTAGCATTTGAAGTGCCTTTTCTCTTGATCTCCATGCTTTTATGTAGTTTATATTGATGCTATACTCTTCTTTCATCTCTCTTATTATATTTGTTAGTGAATATATAGTTTTGACACTCTGATATTTTAATTTTATGTAGTCAGCCACTAGAGTTGTTATTGCTTGTCTTTGGTTTGTTAATTTGATATCTATGCTACATGTGTGAAATTTTTAACAATAAATTTGTCTATTTTTTCATTTTTTGAATCTCTTATCACTCGACTGTATTTTTTATCCAAGCATTTTACAACAAAGTTGAGAGTGTTTGTCTTAACAGTTCTGTATTGGAAGTGGTTATTGATGGCACTAAATCTTAATGCTTTTTTGAATTCTTCTTTGCTATTGTATATTACACGTTCTTCAAGTTTTGTTACTATTTTGTTGTAGATTGTTGATGATTCTTCAGCCCCATCTTCTAGTAGAAGCATGTATTTCATTATTTTTTCATAATCTAGAAAATTTAAATTTTGGTTATTTGTTTTTTTGTTTGTTGAGCTGTGTTTAGAAAGTGATACCAGATCTATTTGAGTTGTTGATTATTGTTGTAGCATGTTGTTGTTGGAGCTTGTTTCTCGAAATTTCTTCTTATCAACAATGATGAATAGAGGGAATTTGGTGAAATCAGGCTCTTTCTTCTTTAGTTGCAAATAAAAGAAAAGAGTTGCATTGTCTTCTATTGTTAAAGGTGGATAATTTTCTCTGACTTTGTACTATATGACCATTTGTTGAGAATCTGTTTCAATTCAAAGCTGCTCTGATAGTATTTTTAGCATTTCATTAAGGCTACAATTTGGTTGTATGGTAATTCCTGTCATATCAAAATCAATGTAATCCATTATTTTATTCCAGTTCTCATTATGGTGAAAGAAAACATATATGACTTCCATTGTATCTACAATTAAAAAATCGAAGAAATCAGTTAGTCATTTTTCACTTTAAAACATTATTTCTTTTTTTTGCTTCTTATTTCTTTTTGTTGCTTTTTTCTTTCATGTTTAAGCTTTTGTTGTTTCTTGTTGCGTTATGTTGCTTTTTGTTGTTTTTTTCCCTTATTTTTTCATCTTTTGTTGTTTCTTATTTTTTGTTGTTGCTTTTTGTTTCTAAGAAACTGATGTCAAATATTATTCTTATTGTTTATAACCATGGAAACAACATTTATATTGTTTAAATAAACTTTAAATTTTTCTTATAATCATGATTTAGTGTTTCTTATTGAAAAAATAAGAAACACTAAAACAGTAGAAAACCATATATGATATGTTTATGAGTTATGTACCTAGTTTTTGAATGATTGTTGCTTTTGATCTTAAATGTTGATTTTGATTGTTGTTTGAATCTTGATCTCTCAGATTTGTTTAATAAATTTGTTACAAATATGTTGTAGATCGAGAAACTAGAGTTGGAGATAATCGCAAAAATGAGAAGAAAAAAACAATTAAAAACAAAATGAAGAAACAAAATGCAAGTTTGAGCTGATCGTGATTTTGATGAATTAAAGAAAAAAGTGAAATTGATTAGAGAAGAAGCTTAAGCTAGTCGATTGGTAAGGAATATTCATTGAGCTAATTGCAATTTCTTTTTTGGAGTCAGTGTTTGTTTAGGAAACGGTTTTTTCTTGTTTTGGAACATTTATCTTTTAGTTGAAAAATGTAAGCTTATGTATGGTCTAGTTTTGAAAAAAAAAAACTTCCTTAAAGCTATTTTTGAAAATTTTTTTTGTTAATGTGGGTTTTGATATTATTTTTGGTTTTTGATCTATTTTTGAAAAAATCCCATTTTTTAATATTTATTTTGTAATCTATATCTATTGAATGTTGAGTCCTTAAAATTTCTCATAATCCAATATTCTCTAAAAATATTGATGTGTAACTTTTTTAAAATTCATAATATAATTTAAATGAAATATAAAAAAAATTCAATCACTTTTGAAATTCTATTCTATTCCTACTAAAAACATTTTTATATATATTCTCAATACTAACCTAATAATATTCAAATTCTTTCTACCTCAAAATTACTCAAATACTAATCTAACAACTTATTATATATATTCTAATACAAATCTAATAATTTATAATAAACTATTTTCTTTTTCTTAGCTTCTTTGCAATTTTCTTTTTTTTTTAAAAAAAAAATTTGAACACTTTAATTACACCTATAAAAAATTAGAGACCTTCTTTTAAATGGATTTGCATTCGGTTCTACACAAATTGCATCACCATTCTACACGAGTTACATTATCTTGAGTTCAAAATTTAAGATTTAAAGCACAAGCAATCAATATTCTTATGATGACATGTTCATTATTCTCACTCAATTTTGAAATTAAATCAATATAATATAATATAGTTTTTCATTGTATCATTTTTTTCAATCATTATTATTCATTATTATTTTAAATGTCACATAATCTTATTAACAAGATTTATTATAAGTGTTTTAAAACTCACCCTTAACCTTTATAGCTTGTGCTTTTCTTGATTCAACACTAACCACAGTCACTAAGTATTTTTTAATCAAAGGCTCAACACAAACTCAACTTTTGATAGATCTCCATCACCCTTTTCTTAACCTTAAGAAAATGTAGAAGAGAGATTTTATTACTAACACACCCCAACTCTCACAAAAATTGGATGAAACAATAAATATAAAGAAAGACAATTAATAAAGCTTTGAATGGTTGAAGAATTTTTACAATTAATTTGATTAAATAACCATTTAACTTCATAAATAAGTTATATGGCTCGTATTTATAATGGAAGGTGAGAATATAGTTGTTAATGTCTTGAATTTTTGTCCCCAACACTCCTCTATCTTCATTAAATGCATTCTTTAGTTTTAGTAGGAAATAGACTACTCACGATCATGAAGATCATGGTCATGATAGTGAGGATAAAAAAAATAGTCATTGTGCTTTAATTTTAATCGTTACAGGATTACCTGGTAGGTCATGACACTTCTCACCATTATAAGGGGAAAGTATAAGGGGTATTGCTTTAAAGCTCCCTTTAAAGACTTGTTTAATCACAATAGGGATTAATATGCTCATGATCATGAAGACATGAGATCACGAGGGTCACTCATAAGGATTCTACATTCTTAACTCCTTGAACCATGTCCTCTGAAGCCTATTGATCACGATAAGGATGTTGCTATTCAAATTATGATGGAGATTGTAAGGGTTATTGGACCATAAGAAAGCTTGAGTTTCTTGACCCTTGAAGCTCATAAGGATGCCCACAATTATGATGCCACTCATGAGCATCCTTAGAAGGACATTTTGGCTTCATTTTAACCTCCATTACTTGACTCATTGATTATGTCTTTAAACCTAACTAAAATATACACTTGAACACACAAATTAGTATAACAAAATTAATTGTTAAAGTCAAAATCAATATTAATTAGATATTGATCATGCAAATGAAAAACAAATAGTGCCACCTCCAAACCCAATTTTAATTGAAATCAATTGTGGGCTATAATTACTAAAAATTTACCAAACTAGAAGAAATTCATCAAATTGGAACATTTTTGTTAATAGTTTAAAAGTAGGTTAAAATTACAACAAGTAAAAAAAATTTGAATTTTTTAGACCACTAGGCTTTTAAAATTTGCCACATAACCTTGAACTAGTAAAATCTGCTAAAGACATTATTCTTGTAAATTTTTTACCGATCTAGACACTTAATTATAAGAAAATAATTCAAACACTATAATAGTAAAATAAGAAAATCAGACATTATATAATTTTCTTAATTTATTTACTATTCGAACCTAATACAAATTAATTTAAGAAAGTTTAAACTAATTTATAAAATATAAGTTAGAAATGATGAAACAATTTAGAAAAAAAAAATTCTTAATATGTTGATACTTAGGATGTTTTGCATGACTGTTTGGGTGCAACAATTGATTGTTCAATTTCCAATGATTATAGTAATGTTTTGTTATATTTTTTAAATAGTAGCGATTAGCTATTAGAATATTCATCAGCGAACCTAAAGGGCACGTGACCGGAACTAGAGAATGAGAAAGCATGAAACTTTCAAAACCCATAGTAAGTCTTAAGAACATTCTCCTAATATAATTTCTAATGAAAATCTTATAGAGTTTCCTTTGTGTTAGAACAAAACCAAAAACATGAAAAGTACAAATAACATTTCCAATATACTCCAATCAACACTACTACACAATAAGACCATAATCCATATCAAATCCACCACAAATACATATATCTCCAACATAATAAAATCTACAATACAAATATATGTCCATCACATTATATCATTATAATAATACATAACCTCAAATTAAACTAATTAAATCACAAATACATATTATTCAATATTCAAAACTACTATTGTAGTGTCTATAGTACATCTATAAGATAATCAACATCATCAAGACTTACATTAAATAGCCAGAGAATAAGAAACCCAACATAAACGATGAAAAGAATCAGTTTGACTATGAGATCCTGAAAAAATAAAATGAGGGGAATCAAACCTCATTGAGTAAATTAAAATTATAAAATGCATATTGGTTTTAAAATACTTATTTAAAACCATTAATTAAAATAAATAGATAATTGAAATCCTTTACTTTAATAAAAAATTATTTATATAAATACCTTTCCAAAATTTATAAATCTCTTAAGTATAAAAATAGTCCATCCAAAAAATAATGTTGTATAGTAAATAAAACCATAGTGGAAATTATGGTAGAACCCTAAACCTCAATTCTACTAGCCTTTTGGCTCTCTTAAATTCAAATGACTACCGATCCCAAAGAGCAACTCAACTAAGGTCCAGCCACAATCAATCTCTTACACCAATTATTTACTAGTGCCTAAAGAGCAAGCTCGACCAAGGTCCAACCAGTAGACATATACCTGCTTAGAGAGTCTTACTAAACCAAGGCTCATAATCAATAATCTTACCCAGAGAGTCTCACTCAACCAAAGTTCACAATCAATCAATGGCCAATACAAAAATTAACACTGGTGTGCACACAGTCTTGGTAACACCTATCAAGTGGCATGTTCTACCATTTTCCCCAAAACATACTTATCATATATAATAACATTAAATAAATAAATGAAATAGCATAAATTAAAATGAGAATGAATCAAACTAAAGCATCTTCTCAAAATTCGTGGTATTAATATGGTAAATAAATCACTCTCAGAATAATATTCATATTCATAATTAAATTTTCTCATTAAAATTCTTATTTATATAATCTCAACAAACATTTTATAAAATTAACTTACATGTGGAGCCTGTCGGCTGATGTGTCATCAGCAACCCAAACTCTATGGCTCCTGCTTTGGAACTCTCTATAATAAATAGTATTTATTTAAAATATGCTTATATATAACAAATAAAATTCATAAAAAATTTCCAAAATAATTGAAAATTTATTGAAATCAAGGAATTTATGAAATGGACTTAGAAATATCCTAAATATAACTCTTAAGGCTAAAGGAATTTATCTCCAATAATTAAACTAATTTAAACGGAAATTAAAGAATTTCCACCCCAACCTTTTTGAGATTTATTTATAAAAATTCATAAAAAATTAAACTAAACTCCATTTACAAAAATTTATCACCACAATTAATACTATTTATTAAAAATAGTTCACAACTATTTCCATGTCAGTATTATTTACTTACCGAAATTCAGGTGGGACCTATAAGATTCTCATCGAAAAACACAACACCCAATCAAAAAAATCATACCAAAATGTTCACAATAATTAGGATAACACATGTACAGTCTCAAACCCACTAAAATAGGCATTGAACAAGAAGATCAGAAAATAAACTGAAAATTACCTAAAAATTCATCGAATAATCTAGAGATTGAGATTAGACACGTGGTTGGTGGACACAGACTCCTAGTGATGAGAAGAATACAATAAAAGCAACCTGATGCCTGAAACCTACCGAAACAACGTAGAAATGAGGTGAAAGGCCGACTGATCTAAGTTGAATTTGCACTATTTCAGGTCATATCTTGCAAAATGAAAACCATTGGAGTAAGGAGGAGAGTGAGATGAATCTACTGTTCAAATTTGGAGGTTGTTTGGGCATTTAACAAAGAGGAAAAAAATTTTGGTATTAAAAGGTAATTTGCCACCTAAAACTGAGCTTCTCCTACTGCTACCTTTTTCTTCCTTACGCAAACATCTTTTCTTCCTTTTAATAATAATGGACACCCACGTGTCCATTACCCAATGGTTTCCCTTTTTTTTAACATAACATATATATATACACACACACACACACAAAACAAACAAACATATATACATATATATTTGAAAGAGTCCTAGAGGGGGGGAGTGAATAGGACTATCAAATAATAATAATAAATTAAAAATATTTGAACAAGAATTTAAGGAGTTAAAATTCTCAACAATCCCACATCTCTACCTAACTTATCCCCAAGTTAGGATTTTGAATCACCATAATCTATTTCCCTAGATTGATTTTTACAACTTGAGTTTTAGGCTCAATTCAAACCTTACAACTTGAGTTTTTAAGGCTTACTCAAAAACCAATTCATAAGTGTTTTTAAGGCTCATACTAAAACCAAATTCCCAAGTGTTTTAATGGCTAAACACTTAAACCAATTCCTTTCGAATAGAATCTCATTTCCCATTTTCTTAACCCTAAAAAATAGAAGAATAAGAATTTCTATTCTAACACTCACAAGAGTATACAACATTAAAATGAATTTCAAAAAAGTTTAGAGAGCTTAATTGAATGCTTGAAAGTATATAATGAATAAAAAAGTTTTTTAACCTCAAAATACTCTTTAGAGGTTATATTTATACTTGAGTAATTCAATTATAGCTATTGGAAGTAATAATTTATTTCCCAATAAAATTAAAGTCCATTTGAATGTAATTTAGAATTTTGAGCTATAATTTGTTAGGTCTCGATCGGGTTATCATCAGTCTTGGTAGAGACGAGCATTGAATAGCCATTACGAGCTGTTGTATTTGAATTTTTGCATTAGTCCCGGTCGGGATATCCTTGTCTCGGGCAATGTTTTGATCTGGACATTAGATTGAGATCAATTCTGCCAAAAATTGAGTGTTTGCAGAAATTGATCTGCCTTGGTCCTAGTCGAGACTACCCTGGTCTTAGTTGGGACCATGAAAGGTTTGCACTTTTGTGCAATTTAGTCCTTATGTTGAGTCCGATCGAGATAGGGCTTGTGATCGAGACTGAAGATGATCGAATCAACCTAAACTTTCTTCATAAAAGTTGTACATAATTGTCTTATATTTCTATATTACTTTGAATCATCTAAGTTAAACCTTTATAGCTCAAGATATTACTGAAATACTAAGAGCTATGCAACTTAAAATGAAAGCTACATATGCTGACTTCAACTTAAGATTTACATACATAAATGAGCTCAGATTTTGACAAGTAAGCTTAATTCAGAAAGCTCAATTTAGAAAGCTTAAGATGTCTACCTCAAAAGTGAAGAAAATCATTTTCTCATTATAGAGCTCTAAATATGTTAAAAAGCCTCCTTAAGTTTCAGAGATCGAATTAGCCTAAAAGCATACTTATTAATCCAAGTCGTGAGGCAACTCGTGACCAGACCACTGTATATCCAAAAATGTATATTTTTAGTATATAATTGTTTCTCAAAGATTGTGGACTTGCATAGACTGAGATACTTTATCGAAATGCATATTTATACTCTTTTAAGGAGTATTTCATTGTCTCCAATCATTTAATAGTTAAACTTCATATAGATTAATTTTCTACAAACTTAGTTGAAATCATTAGAATCAAAATTATTTGTCAAAGTCCAAAATTAGGAGTTTGATCATGAAAATAGTCAAAATCTCCCCCTTTTTGGTTTTGACAACTAATTTGAAAAGATAATAAATAATGTGTGTGTATGTGTATTAAAAATAAATAACATTTATAAGCATATTAAATTAAAATAGCTCCCCCTTTCAAAATAAATAGATGCAATAAATTGCTCCCTCTTTATATGTTCATAATATCATTATCATGTACCAAAGCGTGGAAGAATTAACAGAGCATATATAAGGATTTAAAGAATTAAACCTTCTCCTTTTTTAAAAAAAATATTAAATAATTATAAAGGAGATGATTTTAAGAAACAATGCCAATTTGAAAGATAGTCATAAAAATTTTCTCCTTTATATAAAAATATGTTTCTTTATTTCTCCATTTTGTGGACATGATAAAAAATATAAATTTAATTATTTATTCCCCCTTTTTTGTCAAAAATAAAAATACATAAAATTTAACTTGAAGAATAAAAAGAAACATGGCCTAACATAACAAATGTGTTAAAAAATATGATAACTTGATCATTTTGTTAGGCAATATAAAGGAAATAATTTCAAACATGTATATATGTAGTGCTACTAAAATGTATCACAAAAATAGTACATATAACACTCACTATCACATGATCATATAGAACTTAGCCAGCTAACGTACATGAAAATGTAACATTTAGCATATCACAAACACTATGCACAATTTATCACATAGCTTCTTCTCCCCCTTTATCAAAGACAAAAAGAAAAGAGAGATATATAAACGAAAATGAACCTAAAGGGACAAAAAAAAAATCTAAAGGGAATAAAAGATCAAGTACCAAAATAATGAAAACATAGATACACAACATAGTTATAAATTCGATGTCATACTTAAACAAAGTAAGCAAAATAAGGCCTTTTATCACATATGATATATGAC
Source organism: Mallotus nudiflorus (assembly GCA_947683625.1). Taxonomy (NCBI): domain Eukaryota; kingdom Viridiplantae; phylum Streptophyta; class Magnoliopsida; order Malpighiales; family Euphorbiaceae; genus Mallotus; species Mallotus nudiflorus. Next base: position 3,746,695 of record CANTUR010000275.1, on the reverse strand, counting down.
AAAACTAGCCACACTTATAATATTACTATGCATGCATAAACAAAATTATGTAAAATAAATTCAAACAATTTTCTCCCCCTATTTCAAATTAAAAAAAATAGAATAAGATTTGGATTAAAATAAATTGATATTAAGGATACACTATCAAATAGTTATGTCACTAACATAAACACATCTTTTTAAAAAAGAATTTCTCTCCCTTAAAAGAAATTAGCTAAATACTCATGCAAACTCAATTATTTCTTCTCCTTTGTCAAAAGCAAAGATAGACCAAATCTTAAAAAAAATATCCATGCCTTATCAAAGTTCAGTTAAAAAATTCATTCACAAACTCAATAAATAAAAAAAAATAAACAAACTCAAATATTTCTCTCTCTTTGTCAAAATGAAAAAAATCATTAAAAAAATTGCATTAAAAAAGGATAGAGTTATAATGATATTAAAGTATTAATTGTAGACAAGATAAAAAAAACTAACAGCTTATGGCTTATATCTAAAAAATATCTAGAAAATAAGCCAAACCTAAACTAACACAAAATAATCATAAAAGCAAACTATAAGTTCAAAGCTTAGATATGGAAAATATACTAAAAATAAACTAAACAGAAATTGATGAAAAACACACAAAAATATAAAGAAAATAATTAGTCTTATTGAGGAGAAGTAAAGAGGGAATAATTTTGCTAAATTAAATTAATTAATTAATTGAATTTAACTCAATAATTAATTATTAAATAGTAAAAAAATTAAAAGATTTTTAAGATCAAAATAAAAATTAATAACCAAAACAATTAATAAGTACGATATGATTTCACATGAAAACAGTTCAACCATTAATCAATATAGCATAAAATCAAGACACGTTAGAACTATCAATCATACCAAACTCATGCTAAATAAAATTCATTCTTTCTTCACAATGAGGCTTGGTAAAAATGCCAGGTAATTGATGATTAGTATCAATAAATTTAATAAAAATATTACCATTTTGTACATGATCACGCAAGAAATGATGTCTAACATCTATATGTTTAGTTCTAGAGTGCTGAATAAGATTCTTACTATGGTTTATAGCACTTGTATTATCACATTTAATAGGAATGTGATCAAGTTTTATACCATAGTCCAACAGTTATTGTTTTTACCATAAGACTTATGAACAACAAAGAATTACTGCAATATATTCAGCTTTAGCAGTGAATAAGGCAACCGAAACTTATTTCTTGTTAAACCAAGAAACTAAACACTGTCCTAAAAATTGATAAGTTCCAGAAGTACTCTTTATATCTAGTAAGCTACTAATAAAGTCTACATCCAAATAACTAATTAAGTTAAAGGAGGAACTCCTAGGATACTAAAGTCCTAAATGCATTGTTCCATAAAGATATTTAAAAATCCTTTTGATAGCATTCAAATGAGACTCTCTAGGACTTGATTGAAATCTAGCACATAAGAAAGTAGCAAACATAATATCGGGTTTACTAGTAGTTAAATAAAGAAGGGATTCGATCATACCTCTAAATCGCTTTTCATCAACAAGTTTGCCATTCTCATCCTTGTTGAGTTTGGTTATGGTGCTCATTGGAGTCTTACTTGTTTGAGCTCCATCTATGCCAAACTTCTTGAGAACGTCTCTTGCATATTTGATTTGATTAATAAAAATTCCATCTTTACATTGCTTAATCCCATTTTTACTTGAGTTCTCCCATTATACTAATCTCAAATTCTTTTTGCATCAATTTGGAGAATTCCTCACACATGCAATGGTTAGTAGCACCAAAAATAGTATCATCAACATATATTTGAAAAATTAATAAATCATGCTTGGATTTCTTTATGAAAAGAGTTGTGTCAACTTTTCCTTTAAAGAAACCTTTTTCTAATAGGAAGTTGCTCATTCTTTCATACCAAGCTCTTGGAGCTTAGTTCAATCCACATAATTCTTTTGATAATTTAAAAATATGATTTAGAGAATTAAAATTTTCAAAATCCCGAGGTTGCTCAACATACACCTCTTTATTGAAACCATTTAGAAATGTACTTTTAACATCTATTTAATAAAGTTTAAAATCCATGAATGATGCAAATGCAAGTAACATTCTAATAGCTTCTAACCTTGCAACAGGGGCAAAGGTTTCATCACAATCAATGTCTTCTTCTTAATTATAACCTTTAACTACTAGTCTAGCTTTGTTCCTAGTTATGACACCTTGTTCATTCATCTTATTTCTAAACACCTATTTGGTGCCTATAATAGGATGATGTTTTAGTCTAGGAACTAAGGTCCAAACCTTATTTCTCTTAAATTGATTTAACTCTTCTTGCATAGTAAGAACCCAAAATTCATCACTCAATGCATCATCAATATTTTTGGGCTTAATATGAGAAATGAAGGCTAAATTAACAATAGAATTTAATTGAGATCTAGTAGTTACCCCTTTTATAGTGTCACTTATGATAAGATCTTGAGGATGAGCTTTCTTAAATTGCTAATCCCTTTGAAGTTCATCCTTCAAAGTAGATTAAGTGTCTTCTCATTATGCTCCTTACTTGGACCTTCAAGTTCTAAAGGTTTACTAGCATTTTCTTCTAGAGTTTCCACAATCTCATTGTCACCTACAAGATTATCAACACTACAAACATCCTTTCTAGGAAAAAGTGAGTTTGATTCATCAAATACAATATGTATTGATTCTTTAACTATTAGAGTTTTCCTATTAAAAACTCTATATGCTTTACTAAAAATATAATAGCCTAGGAAAATTCCTTCATCGGCTTTGGAATAAAATTTTTTAAGATTATCCTTGGTGTTTAATATAAAGCACTTGCATCTAAATACTCTTAGATATGAGATTTTAGGTTTTCTATTATTCCATAGCTCATAAGAAGTTTTATTTAAAATTGGTCTTTTAAAAACTCTATTTGAAATATTACAAGATGTGTTAACGGCTTCTACCCAAAAGTATAGAGGTAAATTATAATTATGAAGCATTGTTCTAGCCATTTTAATAAAGGTTCTATTTTTCCTTTCGACTATCCCATTTCATTGAGGAGTTTTAGGAGATAAAAATGTATGTGAAGTACTATTTTCATTACAAATGGTTTTGAAAATTTCATTTTCAAATTCAGTTCTATGATCACTTCTAATTGATGAAATACAAAATCCTTTTTCTTTTTGAACTCTTTTAGCAAAATTTTCAAAAGCTTTAAAAGCATCATTCTTATAAGCAAGAAAACACAGCCAAGTAAATCAAGAGTAGTCATCAATTAATATGTATGCCTAGTGCATTCCATCAAGACTAGCAACTTTAGTTGGTCCAAATAAATCCATATGTATAAGTTCAAGTGGTCTAAAAGTGAACTCTGCTTTTTTTAGCTTAAATGAGGACTTGGATTGTTTTCCCTTTTGACAAACATCACAAGGTTTATCCTTAGTGAATTCAAGCTTAGGTAAACCAATCATAAGTTTATGTTTACAAAGATCATTCAAAAGCTCACAATTTGCATATCCTAACCTTCAATGTCATGTCCATGTGTCATGGGAAATAAACATTAAACATTTGATATTTTTGTTATCAATCTTATTCAAATCAATAACATAAACATTATCTACTCTTTCACCATTAAAAATTACTTTATCTTCATCAAGACTACTAACAAAGCAATTTCTAGGATAGAAAGTTACCTTATTTCCCATGTCACATAATTGACTTATACTTAGCAAATTATATTTAAGACCATCAACAAACAACACATGATGTATAGATAAGGATTAAGGATTACCAATTTCTCCAATGCCAATAATCTTTCCTTTTGTATTGTCTATGAATGTGACATGTCCTCCATCCTTAGCATCAAGCTTGTTGAATTGCTCCTTATCTCTCGTCATATGCCTTGAACATCCACTATCGAGATACCACTTGCTTTTTATTCTTATGGATTTCAAGCACACCTACACAAAATAATTTAAGTGTTCTTTTAAACCTAAACCTTTCTTGGTCTAGGTTAGTTAGTTTCAAGATAATCCAAAGGAAGCAAAATCATGTGTAGTCTTCTATAAAAGTAAATATTATTGGTATGTCCTTTGATCATACAATATGAACGTACAAAATTTTTAAATTTTTTTTTCTTAGGATGATATGGTTTCTTAATGTATGAATTATGCCTTTTATGTTGAGGTGGTGTGTGCCTCCTAAAATTATTTTGAGTCATAGTGTGAGACACATTGACAATGGCAATGTGTATTTTGATAGATTTATGCAACATGTTTAGGAGTGTTGTGTCTAGTGTACATATAAGCACGTTTCGATTGTGTTTTTTAGCATGAGACATACCTCTTGGTGTCATATAAGATTAAGTCCTATAAGACTTTCCTTTAATATTTGACACATAAGACTTATTAACTTTGAAAGCTTGAGTCTCAATCGGTTTAGAGGTAGAATAAATGGAATTGCATGATGCTTTAACAAATTTAATATATAATGATGATGAAGATGAGGGCATTCCATTGGCATATCCAATTCCATTAGTATTATTATGAAATTTTTGAGAGTTAAGTAAATTATCTAAACTCTCTTTTCATCTTTGGAATTTCAATATATAATTTTTTAGCTTAACTACCTCATTAGAAAGTTTATGATTTTCATCACTTTCTTTTTTAAGTTGCTCTTCCAAGGAATTTGAAGATTTTAAATCACAAGTTTCTCATTTGGCTTAACAAGCTTATAAAATTCATTTCTTAAATTTTAAATTCTTTGGTTAAGCTAGTTAACTCATGCTTATAATATTTCTTCCTAAAAAGTAAGCTTTTGCATTTAAGCAAGAGTTTGCTCACAATAGAGCTCTTAACATCATCATCATCATCATATTCATAATAATCATCACAAGAAGAGTTAGAAGTAGATGGTACCTCTTTTTCATCTTCAAGAGCCGTGAAGCAAAGATTAGTTACTTCTTATTGTTCTTCTTCCTTTTCGAATTCAGAGGAGTCGTCATCCCAAGTAGCTTTGAAGGTCTTCTTTTTATATTTTTCTCTTTTATTATTAAATTTAAGTTTGGGACACTTACTTCTAATATGTCTTGGTTTCTTGCATTTATAGCAAGTAACCTCTTTGGTTTTATTTTTGTTTTCTCCCTCATACTTCTTATTCAAATCTCTTATTCTTGAAGAATTTTTCTTTCTCAAGAACTTCTTAAAACTTTTAGTTAGTATGGTAATTTCATCATCTTTATCACTAGAGCCTTCACTATTTTCCTCTTCATTATCATCTTGTATCTTTTTCTCCTTTTCTTCTTATTCTTCTCCTCTCTGTTTAATTGTAAGCTCATGTGTTCAGAGCTTTCTAATAAGTACATCGGTTGAGAGTGTTGAAAGATCTTGAGCTTCCTCAATTGAAGTAACCCGAGATTCCCAATCCTTCTTAGGTAGGATTCTTAGAATCTTATTATTTACCCCTTCCTTGGTGAAATATTTACCAAGTTTCTTAAGGGTTATTTAAAGAGCATTGGGTCAATTTGTCATCTCCGTGATTGACTCTTGAGGCTTCATCTTGAAGAGTTCATATTCATACATGTAAAGTTAAACCTTCTTGCTACGAATTTGCATGTTGCCTTTGTAATGATTTTCTAAGGTCTCCCACATTTCCTTGGCTGACATATAATGTTGAAGCTTATGTCATTCTTCTTTTATCATAAAAGAGACTAGAGTGATCATAACCTTTTTATTTTTATGATTTTCCTCCTTTTGTCTATTATTCCATTGGCTTATTGCAATAGTAGTTACTATACCATCAATAGTAATTATAAGTGGTTCCTAACCTTTTAGGACAATATCCTAAAGTGTGATATTGTCCTAAATCAAGTATAGCTCCATTTTGAACTTCCAATAAGGATAGTCACTACCATCGAAGAATGGTCTAAGTCAAGAAATATTTTATGATTCACTCTCTATGATCTTGTATTCTAATAATAAAGTTCTTAGAATTCAAGCTTTAATACCAATTGAAAGAGCCTTATAGGAGGGTGAATAAGGCTAATGAGGTTTTTAGTAAAATAAAAATGATTTTAAGGTATTAAATAAGAATTGAATGAATGTTGAGAAGGAAGAATAAAGAACACAATGATTTAAGGAGTTTGGATTCAATAATAATCCTACATCTCTACCTAACTTATCCTCAAGTTAGGATTTTCAATAACTCACAATCTTATTCATAAGATTGAGATTACACAAGAGTTTTATAGCTCACTCTTATAACCTTACAACTTAAGTTTTCAAGGCTCACTCAAAAACCAAATCCCAAGTGTTTCAATGGACAATACTTAAACCAATTCCTTTTATAATAGAATCTCACTTCTCATTTTCTTAAACCCAAAAAATAAAAGAACAAAAATGTCTATTATAACACTCATCAACTCTCACAAGAGTTAAACAAATACAAAAATTATTTAAGAGAGAATTTAAAAGCTTAATTGAATACTTAAGAGAAAATGAATGATAAAAAAGTTTCTTAAACTTTCAATTGAACTCTAGGAGTTATTTATATAGATAAAAAACTTAGATTATGGCTTTTGGATGCATTAATTATGTCTCTAATGTGTCTTATTGATTTTTAAATCATTTTAGACTTATTTTTGTCAGAACGCCACTCACGATCGTAAGAAGCAAACCTTGGCTCATGAGCATCAGTTTGAGGACTGTTGTATAAAAAAAGTCCATTGAATGTTATCAGGATTGCCCCCACGAGCTGATCTCTGCTCCTTATGATCATGAGGGCAGCTCGTGAGGAGCTCTAGACATTTTGCCTCAAATTGAGCACTAACAGGGGATAACTCATGATCAGCTCTTGAGATGCTCATGAGCAGGACTAAAGATGATCAAATTAACCTAAACTTTCTTCATAACTGCTGTAGATAATTGTCTTATCTTTCTATATCACTTTGAATCACCTCAATTGAACCTTTGTAGCTCAAGATATTGCTAAAATACTAAGAGTTGCGTAACCTAAAATGAAAGCTGCATATGCTGACTTCAACTTAAGATTTGCATACCTAAATGAGCTCAGATTTTAACAAGTAAGCTTAATTCAAAAAGCTTAAGATGTCTACTTCAAAAGTGAAAAAGATCATTTTCTCATTATAGAGCTCTAAAGATGTCAAAAAGCCTTCTTGAATCTTAGAGATTGAATTAGCCCAAAAGCATACTTATCAATGTAGGTTGTAAGGCAGCTTGTGAGTAGACCACTGTATATCCAAAAATGTATATTTTTGGTATATAATTATTTATCAAAGATTGTAGACTTGCATATATTGAGATACTTCATTGAAATATATATTTATACTCTTTCAAGGAGTATTTCATTGTCTCCAATCATTTAATAATTGAACTTCATGATAGATCAACTTCCTACACACTTAGTTGAAATCATTAGAATTAAATTTTTTTTTCAAAGTCTAAAATTAGGAGTTTGATCATGCAAATGGTCAACAACAAGTAATTTTAAAGTAGTAATACTTTTGTTTAAGTGCAATGTTCATAAGTTGTCAACAAAATTATATTCAACAAAGAAGAGGTTCAAGGACCATAATAAAGATCAAATTTAAGCCTTTAATATCCTTTACAATTGTCTCTTAAAGCATGAAAAATAATTCAAGTGAAAGGAAAGTCAGTTAAAGCCAAAAAATATAGTGTTCTTCCAAGTTCAGTTATTGATCACAATCCTAAAGAGAGCATCTCTAATGCTAGCTCTCTTGAGTATGACATTTGAGCTGCTCATGATCCCATGCTCATGATGATGAGGAGGTGGCTCACAATCATGAGCAGACTCTCACAATCCGGAGTTGTCCCTGACAAGGCTCCAATGACTACATTCACTTCCAATGATCATAATTTTTTATGCTCACAATCTTGAGGGTGCCGCTTACAATCCTGAGCACAATATTCTTTGCAAAAATCTAAAATTGCATTTACTGTAGAAAAAAAAGATGAAGGTGTTAGACAAATTTAATGGTTTCTAATAATTATTTTCTTCTCTTTAACAATAAAATCAAGTATTGGAAGCTCATTTATGGGTTAAAAATTTTGGTTAAGCTTATGAAAGCCTTTGAAATTTATTGTGCAACTGTTATTCCTTCTAAAATCTTCATTACTAACAAATACACTTTTAGTGTGGGTTGAGTTCTAGATAAGCTTTCTTTTTCATCTCTTTTTTTAGGTTGAAAAATGAAAGTAAAGAGTTAATGCTAGAGGAATTGGTTTAAGTGTAAACCATAAAACACTTAAAATTGTGGTTTTGGTTTATAGTTAAGCCTAGAAAAGCTCAATTATTGTAAAAGTTAGAGTTGAGCTTCAAAACTCTTGTAAACTCAATTTTGATTAATAAGATTGGTGTGGGGGATGAAAATCCTAACTTGAAACAAGTTAGGTGGAGACATAAATTTATTTGTGAATCAAACTCCTTAATTTCTAGTGTTCTTGAATATTCTCTTACGTAACCTATAAAATTGATATTTCTTAACTCTTATTTAATTCTTAATATTTTTCTAAAGTTTTGATTAGCCTTATTCACCCCTTCTAGGGCTCTTTTCAAATAATAACCATGATAACAAAAAAATATATATTATTATTCTAGGATTGATCTTAATTCAATCTCCAAAGTAAAACTCAACTTGAACTTGATCGAATTTCATTTTTAAAACTCGAGTTTGACTCGATTAAATGACTTTTATACTTGAACTCGATTTGGCTCAACTTATATATATATATATATATATATATATATATATATATATATATATATATATATATATATAAATGTACGAAAGGGGGGGACAAACAAAATTACAAATAAGTATTCACTTATTATTATAAAAAAAATTGGATAATTTTGTCATTTAATAATAAAAATAAATTAAAATTCTCTATAGAAAAGTTCATTTTTAATTGAAAGTATGTTTCCTATTAATTGGATAATTTCGTCAAAATATAATTAAAATTCTCTATATAAAATTTTATTTTTAATTGAAAGTATGTTTCCTATTTTAATTAGGTTAACTTTAACTTTTATCTAATTTAATTTTAAATGTAATTAAAATTGATAAGACTTCCTAAAATCTATTTGAATTATGATTTTTTTGAAATTCTAATTATAATTATAATAAGAGACATCATAAAATCTATTGGAATTAGGATTGTATTAAAATTCTAATTCTACTTATAATAAGAGACGTCATAAAATCTATTGGAATTAGGATTTTTTAAAAAATTGTAATTCCAATTACAATATGAAAAAAATTCTCTATATAAAGGTTTTGTTTCAATGTAAATTTTTGCACGCCATTTTTGCTTCTATTTGTTTTCCATTGGATTGAAATGCTATTTGATCAAGAATTTGATCAACATATCTGTCAATAGCAATAGTGAAATCTCTACAATTGATTCTCTTGAAGATGGGGTAAAGCAATTTTCCATCAAAGTTATGCTCATTCGTATATTTTTAGTTAATGTCTCTCAAAATCATCAATTAAAAAAATTAATTTTAATTGATGCAAAGGTAATACTTTTCAAAATATTTTTTTTTGGTTGAAATTTGAGAATTTAACTAATATAATTACGTATTTATTTTTCAGGGAATCAAAATTACTACTTTAATATGGAGCAATGCATTTGAGAAATTTGAATATTGTTTTCAATTAGGAAAAACTTATACTATTCGTAATGGTTTAGTTAAAAAAATTAATCCCTCTTTTCTCAATATCCATGATAAATTTTAATTTAAATACAATAGTTATGGAGTATGACATAAAGATATCTTCACATATTTTATCTTATAATTTTAGCTCTTTTAATGATATTGAAAAAAATGCAATTGAAGGAAGCAGAAAAAAAGAAGAAAAGAAAAAACAATTATATGGTATGGTCATATTACTTAATATTGTAATTGTAATATTTTATATTATAATATACATGTAAGGAATTATTTTTTTTATATTTTTATATTCTTTTACAGATTTTTTAGGCATTGTGTTAACCCAATTTTGAAAACAAAGAATGATGGTTGGAGGAGAAGTGCTACAATCATTAATGATAGGTGATTATTTTTTAATTTTTTAATTATATTGCCCTTTAATTTAATTATATTTTTTAATATATATATATATAGGTTAGAAAAGTTGGAATTAGTTTTATTGGATGATCTAACTCAAAATGAAAGAGAAATTAATGATGAATTAGTTAGAAATACTGAGAAAAAGCCAATTGTTGCATTATCAAATGTTCAATGTTCTATTTACAAAGGTAATTTTATTTTTTTATTTGAATTAACAATAACTGCTTTTAAATTTTAGTTCAAGGTATATGATTCTAGGTGAATACAAATCATATAACTATACTTCAAATTAATCCAAATATATTAAAAGTGGATGAGCTATGAGATTCGTAAGTAAATATTTTAAAGTATTTAATTGATATTTTCTTATATATTTAACGTGTTTAATTTTTTATTTGTATTACTTATTTTAGTTTATTTACTATATATAACGAGTGAAATAAATTTTTTATTTACTTGTGAAACACACACACAAATATATATATATATGCACGAAGGGAAGGGGGAGACAGACAAAATTACTAAAGAGTGTTCATTGATTATTATAAAAAATTTGGATAATTTAGTCATGTACTAATAAAAGTAAAATTAAATTAATTAAAATATAATTTTAATTTGATTGAAAGTCTGTTTCTTATTTTAATTAGGTTAATTTCTATTTTATATCTAACAAAAATTAAATTGACTAAAATGTAATTATAATTTAATTGAAAGTATGTTTCTTATTTTAATTAGGTTAACTTCTATCTTATCTCTAACAAAAATTCTAAATTAATTAAAAGTATATTTTGTATCCTAATTAGGTTAACGTCTATTTTATCTCTAATAAAAATTAATTTAATTAAAATATAATTCTAATATAATTGAAAGTATGTTTCCTATTTTAATTAGGTGAACTTCTATTTTATCTCTAACAAATAATAATAATAATAATAATAATAATAATAATAATAATAATTATTATTATTATTATTATTATTATTATTTATTTACCATATATTACGAGTTAAATAAATTTTTTATTCACGTGTGAAATACGTGATTGTTTACTAGTATATATATAATTTAAGTTTAAGAAGAAATTAAAGAGGCGATTAAGAACTTGGTAAGAAATTACGAAGATAGAGACAAGAATTTAAGGAGTTCAGTTCTTCAATTGAACCCTACTTCTCCACCCAACACTACAAGAATTTGTATATTTGGTGACACATTTTATTCATCATCTAATCTTGATTAGTGATGTCAATTTTTAATATTTGTCACTGTAATAATTGTTTAGATGATGTATATATAATTTGTCACCATAAGTACAAATTTATCACTAATGTACTTACTTTATGACAATTAAAAATGTTTTGTCATGGTTAAATTTAGACATAAAATTTGTGCTAAAATTTTGGAGGGAAATTTTTAATAACGAACTCATTATACACAATTGTACTTATTTTTGTCACTAAAAATTGATTTTTTTTAATGACAAAAGTGTTACTTGTCATAAGTTCATTAAAGATAAAATTAACACAAAATTATATTTAAGTGATGAAAGTTTATAGTCATGAATAGCGTCACTAACTAGCACCTTTAGTGACAATATAACTATACGTCATAATTTAATTACCAAGACATATAGGTTTACAGTAGTCACTTTTAATGACGACATATTTGTGTCAGAAATCATAGTTTTATTGACAATACATTAAATATTATCATAATGCAATATTTATTGACGATAAATTAAGTATTGTCACTAAAATAATACTGTCATGATGATTTATTATGACAACATGATTTATTTTGTCATGAAAATACTTAAAAGTTCAATACGACAAATATTAGTGTCACTAACTATCAATTTTTAGTAACAATAGAATTAGTCGTCATAATTTATTTACAAAGATATATAAGTTTAAACTAATCACTTTTAATGACGACATATTTTCGTCATAAGTCATAGTTTTGTTGAAAAGACATTAATATTACCATAATTTAATATTTATTGACAATAAATTAAGTATTTGTTGTGATATTGAATGCTTTGAATGAGTTTCAAAAGTCCTTTACCGAATCATGGTCTTTGAGATCAAACTTGAGGACTCTAAATCGATCTTGAAGGCGTAGCATTTTCAATTACATCTAATGAACACACTTACAATTATTTTCAAATTTTTTTGAATCCATCCCCAGTTCGATTCCAATAAAATAATAATAACATTAAAATATTTTATTAAAATATCATATATTTAATTAATAATAATATTATAGTATAACAATATTATTTTGAATATTTAAACTATTTACTTATTCAATATTTTTAATATTTGAAAAACATCATGGTGGCATTCTGGCTCTTTGATTGGCGGAATGCCATCATGCATTGGTGCTAATGAAGTCTGCCATTTTAAAAGAAATTTAAAAAACTTATAATCAATTCCGCAGTTAAATTGGTGGAATTGTACAGTCTAATTACAAAATTTACATTATATAAAAGAATGATAGGAAAAAAGAAGGAGATGAATTAAAAATTTAAAAAAGAGGTATAAAGAGATACAAAGGAGAGAAGACAAAAAAGAGAAAATAAAAAAAAAAAAAAGAAAAGAGGGAAAGGAAAAAAAGAAAGACAAAAAGTAAAAAATGAGGAGAAAAAGGAAAATGAGAAAAGAAAATGAGTGAAGATAAAAAATAAAAAAAGAAGAAAATAAAAATAAAAAAAGGGGAAAAAGAACAAAGAAGGAGAAAATGAATGAAATAAGGATAAAATAAAAAACAGGAGAAAAAATAAAGAGAAAAAAAAAGAAGGTTAAAATTGAAATAAGAAATAAAAATGATAAGCATTTTAGGCAAATTTATCTTATTTTTAAGCATTCATTGCTATTTTGCAGCACAGGCACTTGTTGTACGGGGGTGAGTTTTTTCTTCCCCACAGTTACTGCAAAAAAACCCCAAAAAAAAAAAAAAAAAAAAAAAAAAACTCTAACCTTACAAGTTATAAAGCTGATGTAAAATTATAGTCTCAAGAGGGAACAATATGAACATGTGATGCTTGACAATACAATGAGATTGCATAGTACATGATGGTTAAACTAGAACACCGCGTTAACACATTTTTTGCATCCTAATATGAAACTACATTTACTGATCACTCATCAAATGATGAAAAGAATAGGCATTGGATTGACTTAGTAGATCACAGTGAATTGTGATATCAACCTTGGGAAACTTATTCCATATCAACATGCATATTAACAAGATCGCCCTTTTACGAAAAAGAACCTGAGTGATGCCAAGAAATGTGAAAATTATATCCAATCCAGTGGAGCGAATGCTAAATGCACTAATACTGTCAACAAAAAGTAAAGCATCTAGATCATGTTATATGCAACCGTAATGCACATTGTAAAACCAGCATGAAGTAAAATTACACAAAATGTTTAAAACATATCTAGATTAATACAACAAGAATCAGTCATATTACATGGAACATTAAAACAACTTATTTGAGTTTACAACAAGTTAAATAACAAGGGGACTGAACCAGACAACATCATCGTAGAACAAAAAATTCTTCTTGCAATTTGTTCTTTATCACACAGAATGTTTTCTTCTCTTTGAATGAAAATTATTTCAGCTCATACCACAATCTATTCACACTTTCACAGTATAGGCCAACAAATACATATATCCTGACTGCTATGAATTCAAATACAGATATAATGTATATAAATAGTCAAACCTACAACGTGCTACTATACCTTCACAGCAAAAATCTCCATAAGAGCATACCAAGTTCCTGAAACAGCAAGAACAATGCCTACAGTCACAATTGCCACATCGATGAACCATCCTTTCCATTCCATCTCTTCTTTAAACACAAGCAAGTGAAACAAAGCCGGTAAGACAAATCCCAGTCCACAGCATATACTACTTCCTACTAAGGACATAAAATCAGCAAAATTTGGCACCAATAGAGCCACCAAACTCACAGCCAAAACCAAGAGCCATCTAAGCCATAAACAATACCTCCCATCCCAAAACCTTCTCTCCACCACCTCATAAACTGGGTTCATCATCAAAGGAAATGTGAAAAAAAGATTAATACAGAGACCCAATTGAACCAAAGTGCTAATAAGTCCTGCATCGAAGTTGGCAGTGATAATATCTTTAGTTTCACTTCCAAAAGCAAAATACCCCAATACACCAAATGCTCCATAAAGCAATGAAATCAATGCCATGCCCAACCCCAAGATTTTACCAAATTTATTCTTATCTTTCATCTCTGATTCTAGAGGCAAAACCATACCAATCCCTTCAAAAGCATAAACAGCCACACCCATGCCATAAAAAAACACAGATAAACCTCCAAAAGCTCTCACTTCTGGCCTGCTTTTAATCATAACAAAAACATCCTTTACTAAAACTACACCCATAGCACCAAGATCAACAATATCAGCAAAAATACTCAAAGGTGCCAGATGGGTTAAAGTAGCAATGGAATTTAGCCCCAACTGAAAAGGAAAGCAACCCCATATGAAAAGACTCTTAGCAGATAAACCCATAATTTGAGAATGTAAACTCGCGGGCGGCGAGGACGAAGTAAACAAATTGGCCAAAGAATTAGAGATAAATATTAAATAGCCAACACAAAAACCAGTCTGAGATAAAACAATCATTATATCAACAACAAACCTACCCAAAGAACCACAGACGGCAAAACCCAGATCGCCAAAAGAATTAATCTTAGAAAAATCACGAGACAAAGATTGAAGTTTACGCCGAGTGTGCACTAGCAGCATCATGCAGTAATAAGTTAAAGCAGCGACAGAGAAGAGCATGAGAAGGCTCATGATCCAACCGGTGCGTTTAAAAGCGTAAGGGAGACCAAGAACGCCGGCACCTACTATGGCTATGAAAACATTGGCAAAGGTTTTGGGTTGGGAGGAAAGAGGAGGATGATGATTATTGTTAACAATATTATTATTATCATTAAGTTTGGAGAAGGATAAGAGAGGCGTGTTTTCTCTCGGTGGTGGCGGTTTCATGGTGTTTTTGGATCCTGATGGTTCTTTATTTCCAAATCCCATGATTTTTTATTGATAATTTGTGCTGTGTCTCTTAGAGATGATTGGTTGGATTTGCTCCAGCAGTAGAAGAAGAAGAGGAGAAAGCAGAGAATGAATGAGAAGAAGAAGGAAGAAATTGGTTACTGAAAATACGAAATGTTGGATTTGAAGGCTTTTTTTCTTCACTATATTCAGAGAAAAGTTACGGAAACCAGGGGGACGGAAGAGGAGAGCATTATTAATAAATGGACTGTTCTTGGCTGACAATTGTTGACCATGCCTAAACGACGACGTTCAAAAGCTTATTCTTTTTTTTTTGTTTTTGAAAAAAATTCCAGTTGTTCGTTGACGCGGCACGTGATAAATGGGGCGACAGAGTTAAGTTTTTTATGGTTATATACTTCATTTTTTGAATTTATTTTGTCAAAACTTGTTTTAAATTAATCAAAAAAATAATTTACAGAATGAAAATTTAATATTTTTTTAAGGCAAAATAACCGTATAAAAAAATTTGAAGAAAACAGCGGTAAATAAAAAAATTATTTTTGTTTCCAAACAAAAAAATAAATATATAAAAAAATTATATGAAAGTAGAGACGGCGCACGTTAGCAAGGGTGCGTGTGCTTGACTCTTAATACGAACTGTATTGATGATTTTTATGTGACGCGACGATTGAATTGTGTTATTTTACAGTCAGGTATGAAGAATCTTTGAGACGAGACCCTCTGTTGATCAGAATAATGGCAAAATTTTCGTGCGATTTTCGATGCCTTCTGATTCCTGCTGCCGTTGCATTTTTCTACATCCAGGTACCTATCTTCTCTCCCCGTTTGTGAATTTGGTTATGGAATGCTTCAATTTTAATCGAATTTCTCTTTTCTGTTTCCGTAGATGCGGCTTTTCGCTACACAATCAGAGTATGCCGATCGCCTTGCCTCTGCTGTACGTTTTCTCTTTAACCAACTGCATTTTATAAACTTACTCTTAGGCTTAGCTATTTAATTCAAGAGTTTTCTGTATATGGCATGAACAGATTGAATCGGAGAACCATTGTACCAGTCAAATGCGGTTGCTGATTGATCAAATTAGCACTCAGCAGGGACAAATTGTTGCTCTAGAAGGTTTTTCTTTTTCAGTCTTGGGCCTTTCTCTTTTTCTTGTCATTTCAAATGTTGCTTAAGGAAATAGACCTGTCTTTTTTTTTTTTTTTTTTTTTTGACCATATCTTGGCAATTAGGATTAGTCTACAAAATCTTGAAACACTTTTTTCTAATGGTTCTGTACTTTAAAATGATATAAAACATCAGGAATCTTTTGAGATTTACTATGAGTAAATAGATTCATTGGATGCTCTTACTCTTCATCCATGCAGTTTGTATTGTTAATACAAAGTTGAATGCTTCTTCAACCGTAGAATCTAGCATTCGAGCTTGTGGTCTATTTTTATTTACCTTTGACATTTGTTGTTTAACAATGAGGTCTGAAAGATGCCTCTTGAAATTTCTGTTCCTCTGCTAAGGCCTGTCTATAAATTATTTCAGAAGAAGGGAAACGTCGAAGGGAAGAGTGTAGACAGCTAAAGGCTCTTGTTGAAGATCTTGAAAGTAAGTTCTGTTGTTCCTTGCTTTATGTTTCATTTCTTGGATTACAAATTTATCTCATGGTTGATTGTTTTCAGACAATGAGATATAGTTATTCAAAGGCTGTTTCTATGTGGAATTCAAAAAGATCAAGTACACAATGATACTTCGAATTATAAAAAAATGCAGTTTTCAAACTTTAACTAATCACCATTTTAACTTGCAAAGAAATCCACCATTTTTTATGGATCTTGATGCTTGTGATGATTTTGGTTAGACATCATTCACTGGTCAACAGTGTCCTGTTCCTTTTTAAACATTTATGGCCCCTTTCAAATGGGATAGAAGCTTTGTCCAGCTTTCATTCCACCTTGATTTTTGGTGTTCTTTTCAAAATTTGTGTAATTTCCTAATTGAGGACCAGCTTAAAGATTTTATTTTTGTGGAGACCAAAAAAAAAAGGAGGTAAGAGTCTGAAATTCTAGGGAATTATTTGAGGTTTTCTAGCGGCCATCCACTTTTTCTAGAAATTTGTTAATTGTACCTAAGAATTAGTCTTTAATACACTGCATGCTTGCCTTGAGAAAAAAATAGTTTGCAGCTTGCTAAGAATCACATAAAGTCATCTGAACAAAGCCATGAAAGTGTTCCTGGTGTAAAAGCCAAAGAAACTACTAATTCTATGGGCAGATCTGCAGCAACTTCTGCTGAATATTCAATTAAACTTTAGTACTTTTGCAATAGTTGTGCTTGATAGTATCTGTGATTTGTCAGTGCTATTATTTTTCTTTTCTTTGCTATTGTGTTCATGCCATGAGATTTGGCTTTTGTGAACGTTTCAAAATGGGCTTCACATTTTCTATATATTGATGTTCAGGAAAAGGCCTTCGAAAAGTAGTTGACAAGGTAACGAGTACACAAAATTTGTTGATCGTTTGCTTCTTCTCTTTACATTACTTCTAGTTATTCAAATCAATTTTCACCTTCATTTTAAAGGTACCAGTGGCAGCAATTGTGATTATGGCATGCAACCGTGCTGATTATTTGGAAAGGACTGTTGAGTCTATATTGAAGTATGTATTATATCGAGTCTTTCATGTTTGTGTTTTTTAAATGTTTTGAATTTAATTTGATTATACAGATTCAGCTGCTGACAGTGATTCAACAGGTATCATAGCTCTGTTGCTTCAAAGTACCCCCTTTTCGTATCCCAGGTACCTTTTATTTAAAACATGTACATATAGTTGCAACTAATTGTTTATTTTGTTGCTTAGCATGATTTGCACATCTATTTTCTTTAGATGTAGGGTGGAAGAAATCATATCTTGAGGCAGCCTGAAAAACTAAAAGAAATTAAAATTGATGAGTTTTAGGAGGGGGAAATTCATGTAGAAGTTATGCTCTTGGACAAATCTTGAAAGACCTAATGAAAATTCTGAAGTTATTATGAAAAGATAGATATGAAATTGGACTTTGAAAGCCTTTATTAGAAGGAACTTCAGGGCGTAGGCTCTTATTGAAAGTAATTAAACAAAAGCCACATTTTGTAACTCAATTGGTAAAATTAAAGAACAAAAAAAAAATCCTGAAGCCCATAAATATAACTTTGATCAAGGAAGCTTCTAAGTTTTATTTTCAATGAAATTAAATAGTTGTCAAAATTTCACAATTCTTGAATGTGGCCTAGCCTGATATGTAATGAATACTCTCATTTTCCCCTTTTTGGGAAAAGCTTGCCTCAGTTTTGAAGTGTTTGATTAGCAAATCTGGTCATTCATGAATGTCAGGATATTTTAGGGGTAAAGCACTGCTTTACCGATCTCAAAGAAGGGCCATTGATGCTGGGAGGTCACTTATTTTTATGCTGTGAAATTTTAAAGGCATGAAAAAGATCTTTAAGTGATATTGCTTTGAATTGGAACTTCACAGTTTTTTCTGTTTCCCTTTCTCTCTGTTCCTTTTGCCTCATGCTTGACATGAACAACTCATAGATGTAACCGTGATCAACATTTACCACGTTATACTGAATATTTCATGGGTTAAGCGAACTCCTGTTGTTCTTTAGCTACAAAACAGTGAAAGAATTTGCATTTTTGGTAACTTCTTTAATTTGTTCCATCTCTTACCTTCTAGCAGTACTCTGATGTCTGTGCAAGACATCAGAAGGACCAAAAATGGTCAAAGGTTTTGTCCCTTTACACTTTTCAAACAATAAATGACCTCTTTTTACTTATATTACGAAGAGCCTGTTAAGGTCTTACAGGAGTTGAGGGTGATCTTGAGCTGGTGTTAAATGAAGGGGATTTTTCAATAGGTAAACACTTTGATTTTTGAATTTATTTAACTCTGACACTGCTCAAAGCAAACAATGTTAGCCTCAATTGTATGCCTCTTCTTTGGGAAATGAGTGTTTATTTTTTGCCAGACATTGAAACCATAAATCAGTCTTGCTTCACCTCTTGGTAGTGAGAAAGTGAGCAGCAAGCTGGAAAGCCATTATTTTCTTTTCTTAATAATAAGGTTTCAGACTCAAATTGGTAAAGCATACATTGTTGCCCCAAAATATAGGGAATGTTTAGGCTAGTGGGTACTACTAGTCAACTACACAACTCATCCAAGGAGTGAAGGGGTTCATGAATTGGTGTCTAATCAGCTCTTTGATGAAGATGAGCAAACCTGAAAAGCTTGGCTACTGCTTTGAGAATGATCAACAAAATTGAATTTAAAAACTTTTTGTTCAAATGGAGCTCTCTATCAAAAGAATCCTGAGCCTGGTTTGGTGAGACGGAGATGGAGATTAAATAAGGGAAGCCTGCATGATCTCCCTGTGACTGGACAAATCACTTTTCGATTTTGTTCAAACTGTTCAGCTCATTCTTCCTCGAGTCTCTGCGACCTGCAAGTTGCTGTTAGCATGAAGGAGTTGTGTTACCGAAACTGATGCAGCAGCCAGCATGGATAGTTAGAGTTTAAAACAGAAAAAAATTATAGGAGTTGGGTGGGATTAGTCTCGGAAGAGTGCATCTCCTTAAGTAGATCTTGAAAAGACATAATTCTAATACAATTGTGGACCAAATGAAGAGGCATAGACATATATAATTTGCTAAGTCAAGGTTCTTAGGTGTTGTCCTAGAAATAAATAAATAATTATGAAATTCTAGTTCCCTGTATTTTGGTCTTTAATGACCTAATTATTTGAATCATAGCTAATTTTATCTGTTTTGTTTTTTGTTTGGTTGATAATTGTTTTCCAATCTTTAGGATGGTACTGACCCAGACGTTAGAAGCAAAGCTATGAGTTATGATCAGCTAATGTACATGCAGGTAAACTCTATTCCATACTATGTATATCAATCTTTAATTTATGGATATGGTTCTTTTAATTTCGGCTTCTCTTTGACTAACATATCACAAAATTAAGTTACGGATTGTACATTGGTTCCTAGTCTAGTGATAAGGTAAGCCAGCAATCATAACCACCAAAAGCCCCCTTTTCGTTTCTCTTTTTACTTTCTAAACTACTTTCAAACAAGAGGATATGAGAAAAAGAAAAGAAAATAAGAGGAAAGAAATTTCCTAACACAAAGCAGTTGTAGTGCTTTGTGCTTGCTTAGCTACTCAAGTTCCTCTTTCCTCCACTCAAAAATGTTGGTTGGAAAAGAACTGACACCTTACAAAACTGAGTTATGGCAAATATGATGTTGCTTATGCTGATGTATGGAATAGCAAGGATTGGGAAAGAAATAAGCATACACATAGGAAGATGGAATGACACTCATTGAAGATAAGTTGAGAGAGTGATGATGAAATGGTTTTTTCTTGTATAGTGGGGAAAAGGAGCATCAAGCATGTTAATTTATAAGAGTGAAGAAGACAGGGCATAAATTTGGAATGACATGTGTTGAGTGTTTAAATAGACATAAGTATAACTTAAATTTTAAAGAATGGAGCGTTTAAACATCTGATCTATTTACATTGGAATGAAAATTTCTACATCATAGCTGATTAAATTGTGGTCCTGTAAAACTTCTGCAGCATAGTTGGTATTTTTGCAATCAGGTTGTCCCTGATAAGCCATCCTGCTTTAATCCTAGGTTTGACATCCACCTCCCTTTCCTTGTCACTTTGTATGGTAGAGCTTAAACATTGAACTTGTCTTATTTCAAGGTAGATGAAAAAATGGTTAAGAATTTTTGGCACTTTATCTAATTGTATTGTCCAAATAACAAACAAGGGTGTAAATATTGAAATGAATAAGTACAAAGTTTTTTTTTTCTTTGTCAAGTACGTGAATGAAAGGCCTTGCTAATGCTAATAAGTGTTTAGGAAGCTATTTTTTAAAAAGATAGGATAAAGGTCCTCATTTGTTTGAGCTCAAAGTTACATTCAAAATCATTAGTTGCCTTCTGTGGTAGAATACAAAGTTATGCATCTTCTCATGTCATTGTTTGGGTTATTCATAGTGATAGTGATATTCATGTTTTAGTTTAGTTATTAAGACAACTCTAGAAGTTGATGAAGCAATCAGCTGGAGTTCTTAACTTCTTGAAGTATATCCTTAGGAATTGAGTTAACGGTAGAGTCAATCTTTTGATTGCAGCACTTAGATTCTGAGCCTGTGCACCCAGACAGGCCTGGAGAGTTGATTGCATACTACAAGATTGCACGTAAGGAATGCTTTCTTTGTATTTCTTAGTTCTTTTAAACTTCATGCACTTAAATGGTCGCGTTGCATAGGGCATTACAAATGGGCATTGGATCAACTGTTCTACAAGCATAACTTTAGCAGAGTCATCATACTTGAAGGTAAAAATCCATGCATCCTTTTTTTTTCTTTATTTCCTTTGTTATTCACTAGTGATAGCAACAGACTGATGCTCCAGTTTTGCTTTCAACACAGATGATATGGAGATTGCTCCTGATTTTTTTGATTACTTTGAGGCTGCTGCAGCTCTCCTTGATAAGGATAAGTAAGTTTTCTGTAGTTCCTCGTATGGATTGAAGTTCATTAAATAAAGTTGGAGACATTTCTTAATATGTATTTGATATTGTAGGTCCATTATGGCTGTCTCCTCATGGAATGACAATGGGCAAAAGCAGTTTGTGTATGATCCTTGTAAGTTCTTTCTTTTCTTTTGTTTCTGCATCCATCATTCATTAAAATTAATTGAAACAATTTCTTTCCGGTTGCTTCTATTGTGCATGTATGTGCATAAGCTCTCTTTTGTGTAGAAAGTATTTGTATTTTTGGATAATATTGATGGTCATAATTGTACAGAAATCTCATTTGTTTCTGTTTCCTGTTAGTTATTCAATTATTAGTGCACAGGTTAATATATATTTGGCACTTTAATCACTTTTCCCTTGTTAGCATGACAATAGTAGTTCTTTTACAAAATCAAGTCTTCTACACTGTTGAAATTTCTGACACTCCACCCACTATTTCTGTTGGTCATGTGGGTGCTAGCAACAGTTTCACATTGTCACACATGCTCAGAAACAGAAGGAGCAGAAGGGAGAGACTGAGATAGATGTTGATCTGAGAGGGAGGTAGTTATATGTGGTCTAAAGTGTTGATATTAATATCTTGATTTTATGTTACTGTTGTTCTTTAGGCATGCATCACTTTGCATATCTTTAAATTATGTTTTCCTATATATATAATCATAAATTCAATTGATGATGGGCTGGAGTGTTAATTGTTTGAGAAGATTTTCATTGTAATTCAACTCAAAAATCTTGGGTAGTTTTTGTTCTCTGATCTTTCATATGATGCATTCTGCAGATGCACTTTATCGCTCAGATTTCTTTCCTGGATTGGGATGGATGCTTACTAAATCAACATGGGATGAACTATCCCCTAAATGGCCAAAAGCATATCCTTTTAGTTTTTCTGTTACATGTTTTGTAGGTTGGACTCATTCATGTGATTTCATGGCATCTTCTAGTATTTTCCTTGACAAAAACTTCACTTACTGGGATGACTGGTTGAGGTTAAAACAGAATCACAAAGGTCGGCAATTCATTCGTCCAGAAGTATGCAGGACATATAACTTTGGTGAACATGTATGTCATCTTAGTCAGATGGTCCAGACTTGGGGTCTTGTGATATATAAGTCTGTTTTTTTTTAAAGAGATACTCAAGTTTTAAGCATGGTTAATGCATTGGATTGATTCAGATAGAAATGTATGTCTAACTGTGCGCTATTTATTTTGAATGTTGATTAAATGAATGTTTAAGACTACCTGAGGGTCATAATTCCTGCTACAACAGCCAGAATGTCATTGGCTTCAAAAGTAGTTCATTTCCTTGAACCAACAAGGATTCACAAAGTTACAGCACAATTTTAAATAATATATCAAAACTAAAAATTGTGCAACAAGGGCTTCTAGTATACAGTGTCTCACTATATGTTCTCTTGACTGTTAATTGCAGGGTTCTAGTTTGGGGCAGTTTTTCAAACAGTACCTTGAGCCAATCAAGTTGAACGATGTCCAGGTAATTACTATTTATTTTTTATTTTCTAATTTCTATTTTGGAAACGTTTCATGTATTTTAAATGATAAGAAATTTTCTGGTTTTGCATTTTCTTCCAAAAGGTTGACTGGAAGAAAACGGATTTGAGCTACCTGATGGAGGTAAATAAACTTTTGATCTCATTTAAAAGTTATGGACACTGTATTTTAGTTTTGTCCAATTAAGAATTTGTTGCCCTTCTTAGGACAAGTATCCAACATTTTATGCTGACATTGTAAAAAAAGCTACACCTATCCATGGAAATGATGCTGTTCTGAAGGCATATAACATCGAAGGTGATGTGCGTGTTCAGTACAAAGACCAAGCGGAGTTTGAGCTTTATGCGCACCAGTTTGGTATTTTTGAAGAATGGAAGGTAGTTTCCACCTTATAGAATGTTTCCTCGTGATAAAAAGAGCACATAAAATAATGGCATAATGACTTCAATTAGCAATGATTTCACTAACTTTGATCATAAAAAATTTGACATTGTGACAATTTTAGCAATTCAATTTATGTTGATAATAGAATTTTAATTTATTATTAAACTGGTTACTTCAAAGTAAAAAGCTCTAATTAGCCTCTCTCTCTCTCCCTCCTGCCGATGTTTGTGTATGATACAAATTCTTAGCGAACTTTCTTTCTTAGCAAATTGAACTTCACAATACACTGAGCTCTCTTCCTGTTTACACCTTTAGGAATTGTTTGTTTATGTTTGATGAACTTTAATTGGTGAATTTTCTATTTGAGGGTTCATGTTTTATGGGTGTTGGAGATGTTCTTGAGATTGTGGGTGAAATGGTTCTTGCAGTATATGGGACTGATTTTATTTGAAAAAAGATTTCATGGATTTTAATGTGTTAATTTTAGTTTGGCATATGGTATGGTTGATTTTATGATGTTAATGCTATTATTTTGTTGTATGAATTTGTTTCTAGATGAGGAAATTTATGAATTACATACATTTGCTAGCCTTAACAAGAAAAAGGAAAAGGAAAAAAAAATGATGGCTGCCACAGGTATCTAATATCCGACATTGACCATTTGTGACTTGCAATTGCAATGCCACAGGGACTGCTCATGAAAACCACTCAAAGAATGTGCCCTTAGAACTCTCTGTCCTTATTTCTTTCCTTTATTTCAATTTCTCCATGTCTCCATACCTTATGATTTCTCATCATCTTTCTAGGATGGAATACCAAGGACAGCATACAAAGGAATAGTTGCTTTCCGATATCAAACTCAAAGACGTGTTTTCTTAGTTGGTCCAGATTCGTTGAGACAGCTGGGTATTGAAGATGCTTGATTCTAGATGAAGGTAGATAACGAGTTACTTTATCAATATATTGCTATCATACTTCTTATGATTTACCTTCTGTTTAGTTTAATTTCATGACACAATTAATGATACATGGCATAGTTGTTTCAGGTTCATTTTGATGTCAAAATTGAATAGTTTTTTCATCTTATTAATGGCAGGTTTTATGGCCTTTTATTTGACAAAAAAAGGTTGGAATGATTGGTTTATAGAATTGGTTAATAAGATTTAAGCATCATTTCATCCCGGTTACCATGAAAGAGGTAGCTGCAATCATTATGCGGTTTTCTGCACCCTCACCAAAACATGTATCCCATTGCTGGGAACTAACACATTTGTACCCTACTTATGCATATGCTCTGAAAGTGGTGGCTGCTGGTGCATTCAGTATGTATGTTTTTATTACATATGGGCAAGAATTGGCCACGAATTTTGTAGTCTTTGTTAAGGATTCTTTCCCTCTATGCAGTCCTAATTGATTATGTAATTTACTTTTTTGGATATAGGGTACCTCAAAGGATTATACAATCTAATTATTCTTCTGTCTTGCAAGTGCTCATGACATGTTTTTACAGTTATTCAATTAAATCATCTTATTCAACCATTGGGAGAGGGTGATATTTTTTGCTGTTCTCATGAGCTTATCACACACACAGACATATATATATAGTCTTCTTCACTCTTCTCTCATTGCAAAAAGGCAGGAAGCAAGATTGGATGTATGGCTAATAAAATATGTACTCGAGCGCTATATGGTTCATGATGATTTTTCAAACATCTGAAATTAGATGTATATATATATATACATATATATATTTGGCGAAATAAAAATTCATTAAACAACTGTCATAATAACAAAGACAATTCATAAGGTATATTTACAACCCAATTACTTGATAAAGTATTAGATAGAATAGACATTGCATCCTAGTCAGCTGCTTGATTGCAAGATCTATTAACCCAATTAAAAAATACAAAAGCAAAAGCACCAAGATTAAACAAAATAGATTCTTAGATTCTATGGTAGCCTTTTATCTCCCAAGGAATTTGATATTTTTGCTTCACAGCCTTGAAAAACTCTGGGGAATTTACTTTAAAAATGCAGAAACTCCATTTTCAATGGCCAAATTAACACTTACAAGAAGAGCTTGGGCTTTTGTTTCTTATGCAGGTATAGAAGAACAAGCCTTCCAATTCATAGATAAATTTGATAAGTTACGGTAGTAGTATTTTTATAAATTTCTGTAAGTTCTAAGTATTTGATTTGGGTGATTTAAAAGCCCATTTCATATGGAAACGGGTCAACAATCGCTAGTCGCTAGTTTTGCTCGTGAGATCCGTCACTTTTCGAGCAAATTCTTTCGTTTGGGCCCTCAAATAGGCAATTTTTGTGTTTTTATTATTTTAGGGTTTGATTTTCCTATTTCATTGAGGATTGTTTTAGGGTTTACTATTTAAGCTCTTTGTTTTCATTATTGGATGACAGTTTTTTTTTATAATAATTGAATCCTTTCCTGATTGCCAAAATTTTATGAAAATTTTGATGCTTATAGTCTATTTTAGCCATAGAAGATTGATAATTGGTAATCGTGCACGATTCAGCAACTGTCAATTGTTACTAATCCACCCTTCCACTACGTCAATTTGGTATAAGAGTTGTGCTCCTCAAACAGGATGTCTCGCAGAAGACAACAGCAACAACCACAACAACAACAACAACATGTAGAAGAGGTGTATGAGCATAATGATTTATGTCACTTAGAGTAACGGTTCGACCAGTGAATGGAACAGATGGATCAATGGATTTACAACTTCATAAAACAACTCAGAGCAAGGATGGGGGAGTTGTTAGCCAATCAAAATAGGGAGCATCAGAATCAAGATCAGAGACAGATCCCTAATGTTGATGTCCAAAGGAATCCTTTTGCTGAAGGAAATGATGACAAAGATGACGATGGTTATTATAATGTACCTTGTAAACATCATAGACAACATGTAGACGTTGATGACAGATAGCGATGGGAAGCAGGTATGTGGACTAAAATCCTTGAATTTCGTGGTACCCTACAGCTCAAAGAATTCCTTGATTGGTTGGCCACAACAGAAGAGGTATTGGATTTTAAGGGGGTGTCAAAAAATCATCAAGTACCATTAGTGGCCACGAGGTTCCGAGACAGAGCGATGGCTTAGTGGCATCAAACTAAGCAGACCCGAGTCAGGTTGGGGAAGTTAAAAATTATGACTTAGGAGAAGATAAAGAAATAATTGCATGCCACATTCCTGCTTATAATTATAAGCTTTTAATGTACTAGAGGCTACAAAATCTAAGGCAAGGAATCCATTCAGTTAATGATTATACAACTAAATTTTATCAATTGATTGCTCAGAATAAAGTGCATGAGACAGAGGACCTATTGGTGGCTTGGTATACTGGGGGCCTAAGGGAAGAAATTAAGGAGACAGTTAATACGTTTGATCCCATGTCTATTTCTGTAACACACCAACGAGCTTTGCAGATTGAGAGCAGGCATCCTGATGGCTTTGTGCAAAATACTGGACAGGGCAACACTGGAAGTGGTGCTAGTGTGAGCCGTCCAAGTGGTATCATGGCCAAGGCTTGGCGGTATTAAATGTTTTACGTGTGGTGAGACAGGGCACATGCAAGCTGCGTGTAAAAACAGGGGAAAAAAGGTCATGTTTATTGATTCATATGAGCAATATGATGAAGAAGAGGACGCAGACCTAGAAGGAGACCCGATATTTGATATAAAGGTTATGGATAAGGAGGTCATGATTGGTGATGTAGGGACTGCATTGGTCATGCAAAGATCCTGCCTAACACCTAGAGTTGTTGATGATGATTAGCTACGAAATAATATCTTCCAATCTACTTGCACTATCAAAGAAAAGGTATGCAAATTTGTGATCAATGGGGGTAGTTTTAAGAATATAATCTCAATAGAGGCAATTCAAAAATTAGGAATTGCAACTGTCAAGCATCCTAAGCCATAAAAATTAGCGTGGTTAAAAAAAAGGGGTGAGGTAACAGTGTCGAAACGTGCCTTAGTTTCCTTCTCTATCAGAGAAAAATTTAAGGATAACGTTCGGTATGATATAATAGCCATGGATGCATGTCATTTATTGTTGGGGCGACTGTGGCAGTTTGATAGAGATATGATCCATAGCAAGAAGACTAACACCTATAACTTTATGTTTGAGGGAACAAAAATAGTGTTGGTCCCTAATAAGGATCGTGGGCAGTCTGAGACAATGTAGGGAGAAAGCAAGGCCAGTGTTAGCTTATTAACTCTATCCCAATTTGACAGAGTAGTGCAAAAAGTTGAAGTTGTTTATGTCCTATTCGGGAAGATGGTAGACAAAGAGGTGGTGATCCCTGATGTACTTTTGCCACTTCTGGAAGAGTTCAATGAGTGGTTGTATGAATGGTTAGTGATGTCGTTTGGGTTATCAAATGTACCAAGCACTTTTATACGTGTTATGAACTAGCTTTTGAGGCCTTTCATAGGCAAGTGTGTTGTTATGTACTTTGATGATATTTTTATTTATAGTGCTAACCCAAATGAGCATTTGCAGCAGTTACGAGAGGTCCTCAATCTGTTGTATAGAGAGAAGTTCTATGTTGCCATTAAGAAGTGTGCATGTTTTACTGATAAGGTGTTGTTTCTTGTCTATGTTGTGTCGGGTCAGGAGCTGCAGGTAGACGAAACAAAGGTTAAGGCAGTGAAACATTGGCCAACACCTACATCCATTATTGAGGTGAGGTGTTTCCATGGATTGGCTTCATTTTATAGGCATTTTTTTCCGTATTTTAGCAGCATTATGGCGCCTATTATTGATTACATGAGGCAGGTTAAGAAGTTTGTATGGACTGATTAGGCAGAAAAGGTGTTTGATTTGATTAAAATACGCCTTACAACAACTCCTATTTTAGTGTTACCCAATTTTCATCAACCTTTTGAGTTTCATTCAGATGCTTCGAAGGTGGGAATTAGGGCAATTCTAAATTAAAGTAGTAGGCTAGTGATGTATTTCAGTGAAAAGTTATCAAAAGCCAGAATGCATTATAGTACTTATGATGTCGATTCTATGTTGTTGTGTAAGCTATTAAACATTGGCATCATTATTTATTTCAAAGGGAGTTTATTTTATATACAAATCATAAGGTGTTGAAGCACTTACATCGGTAAGACAAAGTTTCAGCTAGGCATGCGCATTGGGTTGCTTTTCTTTAGAAATTTACTTTTATTATGAAACATAAGTTAGGGGTTACTAATAGGGTGGTTGATGCATTAAGCAGATGAAAGACCTTGTTAACCCAAATGTCCATTAAGGTACCTGGTTTTGAATCTTTTACAGAATTATTTGAGACTGATCTATACTTTTCTGCTATTTTAGCCAAGATCAAAGCAGGTGAAAGGACATATTTCCTAGTGCATAATAGATTCCTGTTTAAAGGAAACCAGCTCTGTGTCCCAAATTGTAGCTTGCATTTGAAGATTATTCAAGGATTGCATGGTGAAGGGCATGTAGGTCGAGACAGAATTTTGCAATTGGTGCAGACTCATTATTTTTTATTTACCATTCATAAAGAGGTTGAGAGGCTGGTGTAAAGATGTCAGATTTGTCAAGTTTCTAAAGGCAGAACATCTAATACGGGTCTATACATGTTGCTGCCAATTCCGTCATAACCTTGGGTAGAGCTTAGCATGGATTTTTGTGGTAGTTGATCGATTCTCCAAGATGGTGCATTTTATACCCTGTAAGAAAATGATAGATGACGCTCATATTGCTCAATTGTTCTTTAAGGAAATATATAGGCTACATGGCTTGCCTATATCTATAGTGTTAGATCGCGATATCAGGTTCCTTAGTCATTTTTAGAGAAGTTTGTGGAAAATGGTGAACACGCAGCCGAATTTTAGCAGTGCCTATCATCCACAAATAGATGGGCAAACTGAGGTGGTGAATCGATCTTTGGATAACTTACTAAGATGCCTCATGGGTGAAAATGTGGAGAGTTAAGATCAAAAACTATACCAAGCAGAGTTCACTCATAATCATGTAGTCAACCAGAGTACTGGATTCAGTTCTTTTGCAATAGTGTATTCGGTTCTGCCAAAAGGACCTTTCGATTTGATTCCTCTTCTAGCTAAGACAAGAGTTCATGGCAAGGCAAAGAATTTTGTTATTGGATTGCAAGAAGTTCTTAAGCCTGTATGTGATAACCTAGTGCATGTTGCTTCCAAGTATAAGCAGGTTGTTAACAAGAAGAGGCAACATGTTAAGTTCGATGTGTAGGATTATGTGTGGGCTATTCTTATAAAGGAGAGGTTTTCTATAGGTGAATACAATAAGTTGTCTACCAAGAAGATTAGGCTAGTCAAGATCATTAAGGAGATCAATCCTAATGCCTATCGCTTGAAGTTACCTAGCCACATTCGGATTGCAGATGTCTTTAATATCAAGCACTTGATTCCTTTTGTAGATGATTTATCATATGAGTTAGATTTGAGGATGAATTATGTCCATCTTGGGGAGAATGATGCAGGCATAGAAGAGCAAGCCCTTTAATTTATTGATAAATTTGATAAGTTACGGTAGTGGCATTTCTATAAATTTCTACAAGTTCTAAGTATCGGATTTGGGTGATTCAAAAGCCCATTTCATATGGAACTGGGCTAACAATTGCAAGTCATTAGCTTTGCTTATGGGATCCATCACTTTTTGAGCAAATTCTTTCATTTAGGCCCTCAAACAGGTAATTTTTATGTTTTCGTTATTTTAAGGTTTGATTTTCCTATTTCGTTGAGGATTTTTTTAGGTTTTACTATTTAAGCTCTTTATTTTCATTGTTGGATGACAATTTTTTTTATAATAATTGAATCCTTTCCTGATTTCCAAAAATTTATAAAAATTTTGATGCCTATAGCCTAGTTTGGCCATAAAAGATTGATAATTGGTAGTCGTGCGCGATTCAACAATTGTCGATTGTTACTAATCCACCCTTCCGCTACATCAGCTTCCAAAACTGATGACACCTTGAATTTAAAAGCCTTTCTAAACAAAATCGTCCCATTATAATTTTTGCCTACTATTGCCAAACCTGTATTGGATTCTCGAGCATTAAAAAAAGCATTATAATTGAATTTAACAACACCTACAGGAGGCGGATCCCATACCATTACATCTGAATCATTCAACACTTGAATATCATTCCCACTGCAATAAGATTCAGCTTGTAAATATTCAATTGTCAAAGTTATAGCAACATTAACTACAGCTCCAGGTTAAGGATTAACTCTTTAAAAAATAAAATTGTTTATATGCTTCTATATCAACCAATCAAAATTCAGAAAGAGACCAAAATCTCTTCTCTTTGATGGAAAAGACTATACACATCCATCCACCAACTCTTTAATGATTGGTCATAACTGATAAATGGATAATATGTTAGTGGAGAGGCTAACCAAGTTGCTTTCGAATGACTATTGTTAAAAAAAATATGAACGTTATCCTCAGATTGTTGATTACAAATCAAACATATGTCTGACTCCACAATCTTCCTGATGAGGAGGTTCCATTGTGTGGGAAGAGAAATGTTTCCACTAGAAAACCTTAATTTTTTGGGACACTTTACACTTCCATAAATGCTTCCATACCGTTGAATCCTGGTTTTGAATAGCAGGTCTGCCATTATCATTCACACTATATGAGTATTTATAAGTTGATCTTGCATTAATTATTTCCTTTCTATTAAAGTGCTAGACTAGTTCATCCTCCACTTCCCTATAATGTTATTTACTTCAAAATGGCTAAAAAGTTTATTAAGCACATCTAATTCCATTCTCTAGTATCTTAATTTATAAGATTAGATACCAAAATGACAAATACATTAAGATGCTGAGGAGTTGTTATTCTAAAATTATCTTAATCCAGTAGCCAAGGCTCATCCCAAATACAAATTGACCTACCATTACCCACATTAAATATAAATCCATTTTTCATTGCATCCCTAGCATACAAGAGGCTCGACCATCCCCAAAAAGGTTTATTGCCTAAATTAGCATTAAGAAAGGAAGTATGGGGTAAGCATATACTCTTAAGCACTTTAGCCTATAAGTTATCTCCATTTTTAATTAATCTCTAAACCTGTTTAGCAAGTAAAGCAGTATTAAATTTTTCTAGCTCTTTGAATCCTAGCCCTCTTTTAAATTTAGATCTCGCAAGGATTTTCCATTTGGAAAAATTAAGGTTCTTTTAATCATATTACTGCCCCACCAAAACATGGCTAAAACAGAATTCACTTGTTTGCAAAAACTCTTAGGAAGTTTGAAATAGGTCACAGTATATATAGGTAAAGCAGTGAGAACCGCCTCAATCATCACCTCTCTACCAGTATGAGAGAGTAAAAATATGACTCAAATATTGAGCTCTTTTAAAAATTTTATCGTTCAAGAATCCTAAAGCTCTTGTTCTAAACCTTCCTCACACAGTTGGTAAACTAAGATAGTTTTTGTATTCATATTAACAATAATACCTAACAAGTTAGCCACCTAATCTCTCAAATCCTAAGGAGTTAACTTACTAAAGTAAATACTAGATTTAGACATATTGACTTTATGCCTTGTGGCTTGACAATAATTAGACACAATATCTCATAAATTTCTAATCTCATTATTATTAACTTTCCCAAAAGATAAAGTATCATCAACAAAGAGTGTCTGTAATAGGTGGACACCTTCTATTAATCTTGAGGCCTGAAATGTCTTTTTTATGAACAACATTTTCTAAGACAAAAGATAAAGCATTTGTTACTAAGATAAATAAATATGGTGACAATGGATCACCTTGGTTTAAGCCTCAAGAAGGTTTAAAGAGTTTACAAGGTTGCCCATTCACCAAAATAGAATATGAAATAGTAGACACACACTACATTATAATATGCACAAAATGAATTTCAAAACCCATTTTCATCAATAACTTTTCTGAAAATCTCTAATTAACCTTATTATAAGCTTTTAACATATCCAATTTTAATGGAAACTAATGATTAACCTTGCTTAATGATGTATGCAATGCATGAAATATTTCATGGGCCACTAATAGATTATCATGTATCACCTTCCCAATAATGAATGTAGTTTGATTAGGATGGATAAACAAAATTGCACAAACTAATGGGCCTAAACTGAGAGATATTAATAGGATTACTTACTTTAAGAATAAGGGCCACCAAAGTTTTGTTCCATTCTTTAAGAAAATAGCCAGAATTAAAGAAACTTTTAATTGCCAAACAAACATCTTTCCCAATTACACCCCAATATTTTTTTATAAAATAAACTAGGAAAACTATAAGGACTTAGGGCTTTCAAATGCCTAAGTTGAAATGTAGCTTTCTTAATTTCCTCCTTTGAAATAGGTTTTAATAAACTTAAATTCATTTCTTTTGTAACCATATTACTAACATGTGACAACACTTCATTAACCTTAGAAATATTTGATGCCCTAAAAAGAGCTTGAAAAAAATTACAACTATGATTTTTGATATTATCCTCTTATGAAATCCAATTACCATCATCATCTTTGATTCTGAAAATTCTATTTTTAATTCTTCTTTTAATGGTTGAAGCATGAAAAAATCTAGTATTTTTTATCCCCTTCTTTTAACCAATTAACTCCAGAACGCTGCTTCCAAAACCCTTATTCCTAATTTTTTTAAACTAATTAACTTCCTTTGTATTTCTTACAAAACTTGTTTATTATCATCAGTTAAAGGTTCAAAATTAATACAATCAATCTTCCTCTCAAGTTCTTGAATTTGAAGCCAACTATTACCAATAAATTTTTTATGCCAAGCTGAAAGACCCTTCCTATAACTATTCAATTTTGACACCACTTTGAACATATCAAACTCTCTATAAGAAATATTCTAATTATTACTAATAATCTCCCTACTATCAAGATGTAAGGCCCATTTAGCTTCAAATCTAAACATCTTATGCTTATTATTAATAGAGTTATTAATATACAAAACTATTGGCCTATAGTTATAAGATATTAGTTTTTCATGAAAAACGAAAGCCATATGAAACACAGACCTCCACTAAAAATTAGAATAAACCCTATCTAATCTCTGTATAATATTATCCTCTCTAGTCTGCCTATTAGTCTAGGTAAACCTTGGACCTTTAAATTTAATTTCCATGAGTCTACACTCATGAATGAACTCATTAAAAGATAAATTACAAGACCCAAATATATTATTGCCCCTGTGTTTATCAATAGAAAAAACCACATAATTATAATCCTTAATATAGACCCAAGGCATTGGAATACTAGGCATTAAAGATTTGAATTCATTCTAAAATGTATTTTTAACAGCTCTATTAGGATGCCCATAAACAAATGTAATATAACCATTATTTATCAACTCATCAGCATAAGAGCAATATATAAAATTAGAGGTAGATTACAGAATATGTACCTTTGTAGAGTCTATCCACCATAAAGCAAGGCCACCCAATAAGCCTAAAAGTGTCATATAATGAGAACTATTAAAACCCAGCTTTCTTTCAAGCAAGGCCACATCAACATGACTCATAAGTAAAAAGTAAGGTAATTTTTATTAGTCACTCTCTGTCAAATTTTCCCTAATATCAGTTTTACTCTACCTTTAGTATTATTGTAAAATCCCTAATTCTTTCTCTAACTAGTACAATTTTATTTTCCTAAATTCATTTCTTTCTTTTCTTCTTCTCATTCATCTCATAACTTTCTTCACCTTCAAACTTTTATCTCATTCATCTTATTATCTCTTCATTTGCATGTGTGTTGAAATAAATAAAAATATAAACACTTATAGTAATTAGGAGCCCTTTGCCTATTATCTTTTCTTTATCAATCAACTATCGTCTTCTCTTTGAAATTAATTATGTTTCTATTTTATTAATTTTTTTTTATTTTAGATTGTAAAGAACTAAAATGAAAATAAAGAGCAATTTGAGCAACACATTGAATAAGAAGAAGAAGAGAATAATATGAGGAATTAAGGTTTAGATTTGGAAGAAAATAAAGTTGTAATTGAAAGAAGAAGAATTAAAGAATTAGGGATATTAGAGAATTAAGGATTTTACAATGACAATATTAGGTTGAGTAAATTGATATTAGGAAAAAAAAATGAAAAAGGGTGAGTAATAAAAATTCCTTTCTTTTTACTAATGGGTTATGCTGATATGTCATATGACGTGGCAATTCTGGTAAGCCACGTCATAAAAAAACTATCAAAATTTAGTAAGTGACTTCCCTATGAAAGATAAATTGATGTTATATAACTAAAAAGATACAAATTTAAGTTATGGTACTATTTTATAGTTAAGTGCAAAGTTTGGTAATTGTCCATATAATTTACTCAAATTTTTTTGTCATCCAAACAGCCTTGATTCATTTTTTGCTTTGTAGAACGGCATACAAGAATAACCAATGCATAAAAAGGGTTAATCTCCATCTTCTCACTTTTTGCTTTCTTTACCTGAGATATCTCTCTTTAGTTATCCATTTCTAATAGAATCTTCCTTTTTGCCAATCTAGCAAAAAGTGATCAAATCTCTCCAAATTCAAGCTTATAAGTAAGTCCATTTTGAAACTCTGCTCCCCAAGTAACTCTATTTTTTAGGCTAAAATTAGACCTTGCTTTCCCAGCCCACCTTTTCTGTTTGAGATATAAACCCACTAGTAGAAATTGAGGCCTTTTGAAGAAGGTCTTACACACACCTTCACAACCCCATTGATGATTCAATACCCTCTCTAGAAAGGTTTTGAACAATGCCTCCTTGCTCGCAAATTATATCATGGACCCTTGTTCATATTGCAATATGAACTAGGAATTCATCATATGTGTGAACAACATGTCTTTTTTTTTAACGCTTCTTACTTTTTTTTAAACATGTCTTCTTCTTTGGCCTTCTTCTATAGCATCACAGACCAAAGTTATTGATTTTAAACTCATAAAAAGACTTTTCTTTGAAAATTCTAGCTATTTGATAAAGAAGAGGTGTTTTCAGTTGGATTGTTAGTATCTTTAATAGGGCTACTCTGTCCTTTTAAAGTGAAAGAAAGAGAATTCTTGCAATTTGAATCTCTAGCGAAGATTTAGTGAGTAGGTTTTATATTATAGTTTGAACCACAGTTGATGAAATACAGTAAAGGAAGAGTGTAAGCAAAGGAGGAAAGGTGAAGCGATAAGAAATGAAAAATAAGTAGAATAATAGAGCAAGAAGATGGGATTTTTCTCATATAAAAGGTAAGAATTGCTTACTTTTTAGAATCAATTTTAAGACTAAAAAATATGGAAATGGAGAAATATGGAGTTATACTCAATTTTTTCTTGCTTTTTCTATATTAAAGTAATGAGCTTTTAGTATCATATTAGACATGAAGTTCATAAAAGCTTAAATTTGAGTCTTTTTTTCTTGTTTATTATAGCTAAAATCAAGCTAAAAAAGGGATAGTTGATAGAATTCAAGAAATTGGGGCCGTCAATTGGAAAAAGTAGTGAATGTGTGAAAAAAAAACAACTGTGAAGTGAATTTGGAAGTGAAAATTAATGAATTTGCAAGTGTAAGTCAATGAACATCCAAGTGAAGGTCAATGAATCTGTTGCAGCTTCATTAATCTTCACTTGTATGTTCATTGAACCTATAAGTAAAAGCCAATGAATCTACACAATATGCACGATTTTTTTATCTCACAAGGATCCATGATATAACAATTGATTCACAAGACAACCAATATGGAAGTTAAGAATTTTTTTTGGATGCATTACTGTAGTTTTGTCAAGGGTAAGTTTTAAGGCCAAAATGTTAATGAAGGCAGAAACCATTTTTGAAACCTTTTTCTACACTGGCTAAAATTTTGTCTACTTTAAGAGATATATTAATATTGTACATATGAGTCTGATATTCATTTACTTCATTTACCAGATTGTCATAAAACTTATGATAGGCACTATCAATTTGATTGGCCTACAACAAAAGCCTGATGATGAGAAAGTTCAAGTTTTGAATACAAAGGAAGCCTAAGACTTCTCTAAAATTGACTCTGAAAGCCCATAAATACTATGTCCTAGCCCAAACACTAAGCCAAGCCCACAAATACCATATCCAAGCCCAAAAATAAGAGCCAAAGCCCAAGCCCATCACCTTTTAACCTAAAGGCCTTGACTTGGCCCAGGTGAAAAGGCGATCACCTCAACGAAAAGGCATCGCCTCTTCACCCCAGACATCGATGAGGCAATGCCTCTTCACACCCACTCTCTGCAATATTAAATGTCATTAATGACAGTGGTTAAAAGCCCGCCTGCTGAGGATTTGATCATTTTTAGACATAAAAGAAAGAATAAAAAAGCAAGAAAGAGCCTAGGGAACGAAAAATGGTAATAGGAGAGGGTGAGAATGGGTTTTTGGGAATTTGAAAAAGGAAAAAATAGGAGAGGCTTTAAAAGGGAATGTAGGGGAAAAAGTTAAAGGGGGTTGGCTGCCTAGAAAGAAAATAAAGAAAAATAGAAAAAAATAAGAAAAGAAAGAAAGGAAGAAGAAGGGAGGAGACTTTGAAGATTAAGGGACTTGATTCTTGAGAAGAAGAGGGGACCTTCTTGCATTCAAGGCCACTCCCCCATCAACCAAGCTCTAAGGGCTTAGTTAGGAGCATCAAGTATGTCCAAGTTAGTGAGTCTCTCTATTTTTAAGCTTTAAGTTTTTATCTTTATTAAAAAGCTTTGATTGTTGTTATTTTATGTGTTTTCTTGAGCTATATTACTTATTTGAAGTTAGAGAGAAGCATGGTTGCATGAAATATTGAATATTGATTGTTGATACTTGTATATATATGTCTATTTCTCATTCACATGATTGATTATCACGTTTCTTAGGATTTAAGAAATGTAAAGTGTTCCTGCCTCTGTTGAAGAGGTGACATCTCTTTATAGAGGCATCGCCCCTTCACAAAGAGGTGACGGAGGCATTGCCTCTTAGTTAGGAGGCGAAACCTCTTTGAAGAGGTGTCGCCCTTTTGACAGAACTTTGCCTTTTTTATGCCTTAATTTTCAACTAGTATTTTGTATGTTTGATATGATTTCCATGTTTAATTTATGACATTTCTTAAGATTATGCATGATTCCTATGTTGATTGATATTGTTCCCATGTTATTTCCCCTCTTTATGATATTTAATGGACCATTTTATGAGTTTATTTTCATGTATTTTTGTGACTACTATTTGTTAATGATTTGTAAATATTATTATTGTTGTGGTATGAAATAAACTTGTATGTGTTTCAGGACTTATTTGGTGAATTTTCAATCACTAGACATTTGCTTTATTTATTTTTTTTTAGAGTATTAATTTGTATAATTAATTAGTTTATTTTTAGTTTATTTTGATGTATGGTTTATTTTTAGTATTTTTATATTTATTTATACCAAAAGTTGTAATCCTTAATCCTTCTCCCATTTTATTTGGAATGAATGGTTGTAAATTATTTTTATTTATTTTTTTCTATTTGTGATTGAATGTCTGGGATTTAAGCATAAAATGGGACTAATATGCAAACTTGGAATAAAATATAAAATTGGAAACCAATCGCCATTTGCATGTTAATAAGGGAATAAATTAATAATCAAAGGTAATAAAATACAAAATACACACAGAGGCCAACCGCAAGGTTGGGTGGGCATTCCAAAAGCCCATACCCAGTTTCCGAACCCTATCTCTGATGACAACTTCTGGGAACCTCCGTGGAATCCTGTTGTTGTATAGTGTATCCCGGCTTTCATCTGGGTAACGACTCCATCTTCGTTTTGGGCCCTAAGACCACTATGTATTTTCTATTGAACCCCAAGCTTACACAATGTTGTGGTTGCCAACACTTGGGCACGCTACCAAAACCACCGTCTATAGTGGCGACTTCATTGGGGATAGAGAAATTGATTCCAAGTGTTTTATAATTTGTCACATTTGATTATTTCTTTATTTCCTTTGCAAATTTTGCATTCACTACACGTTTTCACACAATGCACTCCAAGTCCCAAATAAACCAACAATAATTTTTGCTTTGCTGCTTATGTTTCATTTAAACTTGGTGGTGGGGTATTTGATTATTGTCACTTATGGCACGTACCTATCTATGTCGCACAAACCCTTGAGTAGGGAGACGTAATGGATGTATATAGCTGTAGGAGCCAAAGCTTATTATCCAAGACTCAGCTTATGTAAATGACCTAGCAATTTCCACTCGCATTTTTTTCCAAATGCATGTGTTTTTATGTCATATGGTAATCCTCTAAATAAGGCCCAAGCCCATCACAAAATAAGCCTTGACAATATAGGCCTTTCATGCCTATTATTAGCCCATTTTAAAGGGATCTTGACAAGGTAGGCCTTTGATATCATTCTTGGCCCATTTAAAATGGACTTTGGAATTATTTGGAGGAAGTGCCACTTGTTTGCATCATCTTGAGAGTTATCTTGCATCCATCAGTTTTATTATCCCCTGTTGATAATCAAAACCCATAACAAAAATCCTAGGACAAGAAACTCGCCATTGAATACGTGTGTGGGAGAAATAAGGGTGGAGATATTGTTAGAGAGCTTTTAGTTTTGTCCTCTAATACATGCATATATGTTTTATTTTCTTTCCAATAAGCTTGCATTTTAATGCATACATGCCATGCATGTTTCTGACCCTCAATGATTGCAAATATAAATCCATAGTAATCTGCCAGTTAGAAGTGATCTGACATAAGCCGTCTGGTTAGAATATGTAGAGAGACCAAGATGGCAGAATTTGATGTTGAAGCCTTCAAGGAACAGTTAAAAGATGAAATGGCTGAACAAACTATCATGAGAGAAATTATGGGGGAAATGATGGGTACGCTAGAGGGGAACTGCTAGCACCACAGGTGCCAGTGCCCTAACCACCAGTACCTTAACCTCAACCTTTTAATCTAGATGCCAAGGTTCCTGAAAGGCAAGAGGTAGAAGATGATCAACATAAAGTATTAGTAGAACCTGTTATTTATCAAAAAGAAGATGCTCGGGGAAATATGGAGAAGCCAGATTGGGCTAAAGACCTTGTTAAGTCTATGGCTCAAACACAGCTGATGATGAAGGAAAAAGGGATTGATGCCCCAATAAGCTATTCCAAGATGAGCCTGGATAAGGATGGTGATCCCTTACCACAGAAGTTCAAGTTTCCTAATATAAAGAAGTTCACCGACACAGAGGATCCCCACCTCTATTTAAAGCAGTATGTGACCCACATAAAGACAATTGAACTAACTAAAGCACAGATTGTGAAGCAATTCCCGCTGTCTTTAGAAGGAGCACCCATCAAATGGTATTATGTGCTAGAATCCCATGTTCAAGTTGATTGGGAGGAACTATACACTGCATTCATTAAGCAGTATAGTCTCAAAATTCAAATGGAGGCTTCCTTGAGAGACTTGTAGAACCTAAAACAAAAGTTCAATGAATCCTTTGCGAATTATTTGATTAAGTGGAGAGCAAAATTAGTACAGATGAAGCAACGACCCGCAGAATCTGATCAGCTAGTAATAGCCATGGAGGAATGTGTACTCCCTCTCTCTAAGAAACTAAGGGATTTAGGGATTCAAAACTTTAAGGAGTTCTACAGGTCTAGAGTGCAGAAAGAAATAGACCTTGCATAAGAAAAGAAGTTCTTCAGTGGAAGGTCTGCGAATAGAGAAGGGTTTGGGTCTGGTAGTAGAGTTGGGTCAAGCAGTAATGTATAGATCAATGCAGTCAGGTAGTCCCGATGGTTTTTTAATTTGGGAAGACCCCTCTCTAAGTCCTGAAAAAGCTTATTGAGAATAACTTTCTATAACCCTTACCTAAACGACCTCCTTTCCCAAATACCAACCCAAAGCTATACTGTAAGTACCACCAAAACATCGTGCATGATACAGAAAACTGCACTCGTATGAAACATGAGATTCAAGATTTGATCAATTTAGGCAAAATAACTAACCCAGAAACCAATAAACCAAATACCCAAAATAACCCTTTACCCAACTACTGAAATGTACTACCACCAAATCCCCATATCTTGATGATTAACACAAGACTAATAGAGGAATAAGTTATTAATTCCTTTGTTGATGTCTCACCTACCCCATCAAAACCACAACCAAAAGACCTGAATCTAAGGTAGTAGGCCATTAAGTCTCATGTAAATATGCTTGATATCTAGAGTTCTAATGATGAAGAGGGAGAAGCAATTGATTTGTGGAAGAACAATGAGAGGAGAATAGCACAATCCATAAAAAAGTCAAAGGAGGGGGAGGAAGGAGTGAAGAAGGCTGAGGCAAAGAAAGAGGGGAGTAGTTCAAAAGAGGGATTAGAGAAAACTGAGGAGATTATTAATGCTAAAAGAGATGAGAAAATTCTTGCCAGTATTTAAGAGTTGCTTATGAACTCCCGGGCCCATCGGGAAGCACTAGTTTTAGCTCTCGATCACAAGAAGATACCTTCAATGCACATTCCAGAGCAAATGGTGAGCTTGCTGACTAAAATCCCTCAAGGGGTAATTGTGTTCACCAATGATGACCTGCCCTTAAAAAGAAGGGATCACAGTAATGCCTTGTTCATTAAGGCCAAAGTGAAAGGCAAATTGACATGTTGTGTTATAGTCAATAATGGGTTAGCCATCAATGTGTGCCCTCTAAAGATCCTACCAAAGTTAGGATTGAAAATAGCTGATTTAAAGCCCTTCGAAGTAGTCATAAAGGCTTATGATGATATAAAAAGGCCAGTTGAGGGAACTTTCTGAGCTTTAATCAAGATTGGACCTATTGAAGTTTACGTTAGCCTTTATGTAATAGATATTCCAATCACATTTTCTATTCTTCTGGGAAGACCATGGTTCCATCCTTTGAGGGGAGTCTTATCCACTATTCATCAAAAGATCAAATTTCCACATGAGGAGAGGGTGGTTACTATAGTGGCTAAAATAGAGGCTGCAATTACTGCATTGAAACTAGCTCCTACTGAGATCCCAAATAGCCCGAGTTTTAAAGTCTGCATGATTTATGAAGATGAGCTAAATTCAAAGATTTTCAGTATGATGAAAAGTATGTAGTTTATGCCTGGAATGGGATTAAGGAGGAATCATTAGGGCCCACCAAAATTCATTGAACCCAAGGTACCGATTCTGAAGTATGGGTTAGGATATTTAGGGGAGGATGATTTTGATGAAAGAGAAGAAACTAAAGGCAAGTCTGGGAAAAATAAAATTATGGCTGAGTTAAAGAAGAAGAAGACGCTTTAGGAAACATTTGTGAAGGAAGGTGCCAATTACCCCTATCAAGGAACTCCTGAGCCTCTAATGATCACTGAGAAGCTAGTCCCTAGGTTTGAAATCTTCTCTGAATATGTGGATGGGATCCAAGAAACTATTGTTGAAGGGCCCAAAGTAGAAGAGCTGGTATTGACTTTAGAATCAGAAGGGGACATTCCTACAGTGGAGCTGAAGGACGTCGTTGACCAAGAAGAGGAATTCAACTTCAAAACCTTTGTCCTTAATTATATTATAAATATTTTCTATGATGATATTGACCTTTTTGTTTCTAATTTGTTTAAGATTGATGACATTTTTCTTTCTAAAGTTAATGTGATGAAGTCTGATTATGCTTACTTGTGCAATATGTTTCCTAATGGTTATGTTGTATGTGATGATCATTTCATGCATATGTTTGACATTAATTTAGTGCAAAATGAATAATTTAATCTAGGCATAAATGATAACCCTGAAAATATACTTATTGCTTCTGACTTAACTCTTGATGAGAGAAAAAAAATAAAAGAAACTCTTAAAAGAAGATAGAAAATATTTGTTTATGGCTATGAAGAGATACCTAGAATCAATAAAGAGATTACAGAACACAGGATTCCCACATATTCTCACATCCCATCGATAAAGCAAAAAAAGAGAAGATTAAGGCCAGAATGGGCCCTCATAGTCAAAAAAGAAGTAGAAAAGCAGCTGAAAGTGAAGTTCCTAGAAGTGGTAGATGACACCCAATGGCTGACTAACATAGTCCTAGTTCCCAAGAAAGATGGTAAAGTCGATGTGTGTGGACTATAGGGACTTGAACAAGGTTTGTCCTAAGGATGATTTTCCCTTACTGCACATTAACACCTTGGTTGACAGTGCAGCTTCCAGTGCCATGTACTCCTTTATGGATGGCTTCTCGAGATATAATCAGATTATGATGGCAGTGATTGACAAGTTGAAGACTTCTTTCATTACTAGTGGGTTGTTTACTGTTACACAGTTATGCCATTCAGATTGAAAAATGCAAGGGCTACTTATCAAAGAATGGCTACTATATTGTTATATGACCTAATCCACAAAGAGATAAAAGTGTATATAAATGACATGATGGTGAAGTCTTTAACCAGAGAAGGGCATTTCAAAGCCTTAGACAAGTTCTTGGCAAGAGCTGAAAAGTACAACCTCAAACTAAATCCAAAGAAATGTGTTTTTGGGGTGATGTCTCGAAAACTATTAGGACACATTGTTAGTCAAAAAGGCATAGAGGTGGATTTAGATAAGGCTAGAGTGATCAGATAAATGCTTGCTCCAAAGAATAAGAAAGAAGTTAGAGGGTTTATAGGAAGGCTATAATACATCAACAGGTTCAAAGCCAAATTGACTACCATTTATGAATCGATCTTCAAGCTCTTAAAGAAGAATCAGCCGATTATCTGGGATGACAAGTGTCAATAAGGCTTTGAAACTATTAAGCAATATTTGATGAATCCTCTAGTTTTATAGCTGCCAAGACCGAGGAAACCCTTTATTCTCTACTTGGCTATAGAAAAAGATGCGAGTGGTGCAATGTTGTCTCAAAAAGGAGAAGGGAGAGTTGAGCATGCCGTATATTATCTGAGTAAGAAGCTTCTGCCCTATGAAACCAATTATAGTATAGTAGAAAGAACCTATTTGGCTATAATTTAGGAAACAAAGAAGCTACAACATTACTTCCAGTCCTACAGGATTCAAGCGGTTTATAAGCATGATCCCCTTAGATATCTCCAACAGACTCCGTCATTGACAGGGAAATTAGCCAGATGGTTAGTCCTACTAACTGAATTCGACATAGACTATATTACTAAAAAGGTGATAAAAAGAAGAGCTATGGCAGACTTCTTGACCTAAAATCTAGTAGATGATGGACAAGAATGGGAGTTAGAGTTTTTGAATGAACACCTAAGGGCAATAGAAATCCAAACCTGGAAAATGTACTTTAATGGAGCAGTGAATAGTAGAGGGCAAGCACTGGCATGATTTTGGTCTCGCCAAAAGGAGAAGTAATCTTAATGGCAAAGAGGCTAGAATTTGAGGTCACTAACAACCAAGCTGAATACGAAGCCTACATTTTTTGTTTGGAGGCACTTAGGAATGTGGTGGCAGAAGAGGTGGCAGTGTATGGGGATTCGATGTTAGTAGTGAAGCAGATCACCAAGGAATGGGAAGTGAGGGAAGATAAGCTAAAGTTGTATTGGGATTATTTAGCCACAATCCTATTATCCTTCACGCAATACAAATTCATACACTTGCCCTGAGAGGAGAATCAGATAATAAATGCATTGGCTACCCTGGCTTGGACATAGAAAGGAGGCAAACGAGTGAAAATAAAGCCTCTTATCTTAGTACGGGCCGAATTCCTTGCTATGAGGAAATTAGAATAATTTTAATTAACCTAGTGGAGAAGCCTTGGTTTTATGATCTACAACGATATCTTGAGATAAGGCAATTCCCTAAGGAAGTCGATAGAAAAGAAAGGATGTCACTAAGGATGTTATCATGGCAGTTTATTAGCCACAACGGGATATTGTATAAAAGGATGCTAGCTAAAGTACACCTAAGGTGCATCGACAAGGGTGAGGCACAGAAGATTATGGAAGCAGTTCATAAGGGTGTATATGGGCCGCATATGAATAGAACAATCCTCGCTAAAAAGATAACTTGTCAAGAGTACTTTTGGCTAACTATAGAGGCAGATTGCATGAAGTATGTAAAAAGATGCCACAACTGTGAAGTCTAGGTGATGTGAGTCACTTGCCTTTTATGGAACTTCAAGGATTGA
The DNA here is from genome assembly GCA_947683625.1 of Mallotus nudiflorus. NCBI lineage: Eukaryota > Viridiplantae > Streptophyta > Magnoliopsida > Malpighiales > Euphorbiaceae > Mallotus > Mallotus nudiflorus. Next base: position 3,701,934 of record CANTUR010000275.1, on the reverse strand, counting down.
CCTCTCTTTGGCCATTTACGGTTTGAGGAATTGACATTATTGGAGAGATAAAGCCGAAAGCATCCAACAGACATGGTTATATCATAATGGCGATTGACTATTTTTCTAAATGGGTAGAAGCAAAATCATTCACCACTATAGGGGCAAAACAAATGGCTAAGTTCATAGATAAGAATATAATTTGCTGGTATGGGTTGCCTTATCAAGTCATCACTGATAATGGTGTTCAGTTTAGGGCAAAAATGACCACTATGTTGGAAGAATACAAGATTGAGCATCATAGATCATCTCCTTATAGACCACAGGCTAATGGGGCCATAGAGGCAGCAAACAAGAATGTGAAAATAATTTTGTCCAAGATACTGGAACATTACAGAGCCTAGGAAAGTTATCTACAATTTGCATTATGGGGATACAGAACCATTGCCAGAACATCAATAAGAGCCTCTCCATATTCTCTAGTATATGGATGTGAAGTTGTATTGCCAGTTGAGGTCAAAATTCAGTAACTAAGGGTTCTCCTAGAGTCTAAAATCCCTGAGTACTAGTGGGTAGAAAGTCGTTTGACACAACTAACTTTGTTGGATGAAAAGAGATTAAAGGCTATGTATCACTCTCAGTTGTACTAGAAAAGGATAGCCCGGGCTTATAACAAGAAGATTAAGCCAAGAAAGATCAAAGAGGGTGACTTGGTCTTAAAGCTCACTAGGCCAATCATGACTGATTCACGGGGGAAGTTCAAATTGAACTGGGAAGGTCCCTATCAAGTGAAGAAGTTATTTTCAAAAGGGATTATTATTTTTTCTAACTTAGAGGGAAATGAATTCAAAGAGCCCATCAACATGGACAAGCTTAAGAAATACTTTCTATAAAATGTTGCTAGGGAGAAAACCTCAAATGAGGCTACCTAGGCAAAAGTTAGAGAAAAAAAAGGGAAAAAAGTAAAAAGACCTGCTAGATTAAAAACCTAAAAAGGCGATCCAGATAAAAGTAAATGACATATAAAAGGAGAGAAAGAGAAAAGAGAAAATAGTTAGTTAAAAAACTTGTAAGGGCAAGCCAATTAATGACAGGAGATATGTAAGAAGCAAAATTGTATAGTCACATTTTGCTTAAATTAAATGGAGTGGAATGCCTTTATTATTGTAAACATTACATTAAATGCTTATTACACATATGTCTAACTCAAAAGGAAATCTCATTCGACAAAGAAAGTACATAAAAAGACTAAATTTCATAAACTAATCTAATATCATCTGCTTCTCTTGTGACTCCCTTGGGCACTCGATGCTTCTAATGTCATTGTCCTTTTATTTCTTATAAATTCATCCTTTTCTACTTGTTGTAGTTGAACCCATGCCTTGTACCGGTCATCGGTAGACTGATCTCCATTGTAGTTAATTAACCTCTGAATAATCCTCCAAGGCCAAGTAGCAACCAGGTTGTCCAGAAAATTCTAAGAAAGACGCCCTAGTTTAAACTCATGTGCGAGCTCCATAATCTGCTGCTTCTGTCCATATTGTCTACAAAGCTAATCTGGATTGTAGAAGGTGGCGAAATGGAGGCTGGCTAAGGGAACATAGTAGGTATAGGATCGGAGGGTCACGTGCTACAGTCTCCAACATGGGCACATCCACTGAATCAAAGTATCAGGGAATATAGATAACCAGCTATGGATATCCTTTGGGACAGGATGAAGTCTCCTAGTGCGACAATGTTTGGCCTTATAGTGAGTAATGTCTTTAGGTGGTTCGAATAATCCTAGTTTCTCTTGCAACTAAGCCTGTAGAATTAACAAATGGGTACGAATGATGGAAAGTAGAAAATGGTAAAAGAAAGATGAGACTCACCTGTAGTAGAAATGGACTCCTAGAGAATCTCTTGGTCTAAAAAAAGTTATTAAGTCCGATAATGGTCTCAGCCAGAATGAGGGGGAAAGGGTTCAGTCCACTCTCCACTTAGTCCATAACATGCAGGATCTTTGGGTCACAGTTACCAAAAAGGGAGACCAACAAGAACTAAGCATATAGGCAGAGTGCCATCATTCGAGGCCAAGGAACCTCATTGTTGTCTACAGCCACTACCGTCTGTACAAAAGGGCTAAGTAGGATTTCATTGCCAAAAATATGATGAAGAGAGGATTGAGGGGATATATTGAGCAATCTTGCTATTTGGTATTAGATGGTGTGCAAATCTGGGGTTATGACTAGAGGAATAATAATCTGTCAAGTGGAATCTATGTAAGAGCCTAGGATAGCTTCAAATTCCTCTGACAAGGAGAAGATCTCCACTGTGTTGAACCAAAAAACATGCTTTTAGGAATCCTAAAACTGAGTAAGAATATCGAGAAGTGAGAAGTTGATCTTCTTAACATGCAAAGATCGGAAGGTGGATAGGTGAAATGAATCTATTCTAGCCCATGACCTACCATCCAGACTTTTCAAAATTATTTGTAGCTATTTTAAGCTTCTCTCAATCATGAGTGGGGGTTAGAATGCTATTGAGGACAAAGAATAGAGGGAAGTGGCAAAATGGGGAGATTAGGGATTTTAAAGAAAAGTTGGGATAGGCGTGTGGAGGTGATCACATCTATAATCAGGTGACACCTCTATGAGAAGAGGCAAATAACATGTTGCCCCTTCACATAGAGGCGATGCCCCTTCAAAGAGACGATGCCACTATGACAGGCAAAGCAGATCTTCTCATTCTTAGGAATTTTCTAAGTTGTATATTAAGAGTCAGAGCAAGGTGTTTTAGAGATAAAAAGGCCTTCATTCATTCAAAATTTTGCCAAAAATTCTCAATACAAAATATAAAGGTGTAAAAATAAAAAAAATCAATTCAGACATTAAGAGGTCAATAATGTAAGACCTCTAATGTTTCTAGATGAGGACACCCCTATGCTAATAGAAAATCTACATAGGGTCCTCTCTACTCATCATTGTCGAACTCGTTGACCTCCTCATCAATTGGCTTATCCATAGGCTCATCAGCTGGCTCATCCATAGAAGCATCAGTGGGATTGGTCCTATCATCCTCACTGCTATCCTTTGACTCCTCTTTGGCTGCCCCCTCCTCCTCATCGCCCTCAACCTAAAGAGCGGTGAGCTAGTGCTTTAAGGCAATGATCCTAGCCTAGCTGGCCTCATCTCTATCCTATTGAAGCACAATAAGAGGTAAGAAATCATGAAAGCATGCATACATGTAGAAATAAAGCATTTTTGTGTTTACCTTCCATTGCTGAGTCATTTGTATCAAGAAGTCCTTGTAGGCCTCGATCACTCGGTACGTATACTCTGCCTGATCTCGAGGTATCTATTCTATTAATAATGTTAGAATTAACCATGTATTATAAGACTTGAGAACACAATTACAAGAGAAAGTAACTTACATGGGTAGTAGCCTCTGGGAAGAATGTTGGCTCCAGGGTCATATCCAGTGTCAAAAACTGACGAGAGAGCTCACTAGAAGGCATCTAGCAATAACTTAACAGGTCGAGAGTGGCAGTGAATCTGCTGGCCACTACCTGGGATCGAGAACTGGAAAGGTCTATCGAGGATGGCACCCTAGAAGAAGAGCCCTTACTATTAGGAATGATGCGCTAGCGCTAATGAGGCCTCTCTTGTGCAGAGGGCCTAAGGCAAGGAGCAGGTGCCTTAGTAATGACCTAAAAGATGAAAAATAAGTTAGAGAACACCATATCTAAGTAAATATAAAATAATAAATAAAATAAAACATTGCATGCTTACTTGGAGTGCAAGCTCAGGAAGGGGTACTCACTACAAAAGATGAGCTCGTGTGAAGTCCATTTAGTGAGACTTCCTCTGCTCGTAATAGTCTACAACATCCTCTCCTTGTAGGGCATGATTGAGCTCATCTCCTTCTAACTCATGCGCCCATAAGATATATCGGGGAGGAGCAAGAGGTGGACACATCACTCGCGCACTTGACCGCTATTGATGTATCCTCTCCTCGAGGAACTAAGGCCTCTAAGAAGAACCCTCTTCCTGGATAGAGGGATGGAGCAAACCATGGCCTACTTCTAGCCAACTTGAGGGCCTTACAATTTTGGGCATAGCTACAAGAATAAACAAGTGAATTCAATTAATGAGTTTATTGCTAATCTCAGTTACATTTGTAGGTGCATACCTCATCAAAAGTGAGCATGTTCAGCTGCTTATGGTGGATATGAATGTGAGCCATAGGCCTCCTCCAAGCCCAGTTGGGACCCCACCTCGCCATCGCAGGGAAGGGAGTGTCAATGACCCCGATGATCCCCACTATCAGCTCCAACTCTAAAGCCTAGTCCTGCGAAAGAAACAAGGGGTTGTTAGTAAAATTGAGTAGCGATAGTTGTAATGGAATATGAAAGGAGAAAAGAGAAAATAAAATACTAGTATGGTGTGCCAAAAATGGCAGAGTCGTCTAGCTCTGCGCACTAGCTCATCCATGCTCCTATAAAGATAAGTTAAGGCGCAACTACCCCAATCGTAGGTCATCACTAAGTCTAGGTCCCTCAGAGGCATCAGGAAACTCAAGTCCACAGAGCTGGTTGTATCTGTGAAGAGAGTAGTACCTAGCAAATAAATAAGGAAAGCGCGCACCACCTGATCAATCTGTAGGGGTGTAATGGCTGCCTCAACTCTAGTACGTATGTAGAAGCTCCTGATCGACTCAAGTTTCACTGTGTGGGTTCTCTTCATGTATAGGACCATCCTAAGTAGACGCTCAATGAAAGCGAGATGGTCAGGAGATAACTAATGAAGGTTGGCATCAAAGGGAATAGAATCTCCAGCACAAGCAATGCCGGTAATTGCAGTGAAGGCCACCGAATCCAGGGTGAACTCCCTGAAAGGAAGATGAAAGGTGTGGGTAATGTTAGATCACCTCTCCATCAGGGCATGCAAGGGCTGGTAATTTGTACACCCTTGCTGTGCTGGGAGTGCCAAGATAAAATCAGAGAACCCCGTGTCATGAATCCAAGTCTATATGGCCTTAGGAAGCTCATCATACCATATTCGTGCGCCGCTAAAGTTCCCAGCACCCTTGAGGGTGTGGGCATCAAGTTAAGGGAGTAAAACAGGGAATAGAATTGTCATTTTATGTAATGAAAATTTTAAAATTTTGCTAAATCCTTTTGCTAAGGCGAACGCCTCGATCAAAAAGGCAATTGCCTTAGTGATGAAGCATCGCCTCTAGATATAGAGATGATCACCTTATTGCACTTGAAGAAGTGAATGCCTCTTTATGAAGAAGCGACCGCCTCTTTGAAGAGGCAATCACCTCATTGAAGAGGCGACGCCTCTTCATGATGGCGATTGGACAGAATGATTCAAAATCTCAATTTTTAATCAATTAAATTTAATTTTTTTAATTAAATTCATAAATATGTATATGAACAATAACCCGATACTATATGATGATGTTCTTAGGAAAAAATTAAAGAAATTAGGTACTAACCTCTCTAATGGCCAAGTCGCAAATATGGGATCGCAAGTCTGTAAACAGGGGGACCTCGTCTCCAATACCAAGCCTGAAACTCTAAGAGGGATGCATTGTAGGTGTCACTTGGTCCCACATGGGCAAATCTGGGGTCCATGCAGTGTCCATGTTAAAGAATACAGAGAATAAGAGAGAAAGAGAAAAGGGAGGAAAAGAGACAAGAAAGAGAGTTGAAAAGGTGAAAGTGACCTCCAAAGAAGAAAAGTGAGAATTTATATGATTAGGGCAGGAGAAAAAAATTGAGAGAAAAGGAAGGTAAGAAGAAGGAGGTGAGGCCCACTTAGTAAAATTAAGCACATAATGGCCCATGGCACACAAAAAAAAGGATGAGAATTTTTGCATCATCGCTCAGGTGTACCCCAAGAATCAATCTTTGGATTTGAATGCATTTTAATCAAAGCATCAAGAAGAACAAGTGTCTGATCGAGTTTTAATTCTTGAAGTGCACAGAAGAACAAGCGTCTAGTCGGGTTTGGAGTGCATGAAAGAACAAGCATCTAGTCAGGTTTGAATTCCCGAAGTGCTTAAAAAAATAAGTGTATGGTCATGTTTGAATTCTCAAAGTGCGTAAAAGAACAAGCATCTGGTTAAGTTTAAATTCCCAAAGTGCGCAAAAGAATAAGCGTCTGATCAGGTTTGAATTCTCAAAGTCTATGGAAGAACAAATGTCTAGTCAGGTTTGAATTCCTAAAGTGCGTGGAAGAACAAGCGTCTGGTCAGGTTTGAATCCCTTAAGTGCGCATCTCATAAGGTGTCTAGTCAAGTTTGAATCCCCAAAGTGCATTCTTCTGTTACTGAGTAACTTATCAGGCCAGGAAAACCTGAGAAACACGATTACGTTTCATTTTTTTTACTGAGTGGAGGTTGGGCCATGCTCAAAATTCATGCCAAACTATAATGAGTAATTGATCAGGCTAGGAAAACTCGAGGAACACAATTACATTTCGTCTCTTTTTACTAAGTGGAGACTGGGCCATGCTCAAGATTCATACCAAACTATAATGAGTAACTAATCAAGCCAGGAAAATTTGAGGGACACGGTTACGTTTCATCTCTTCTACTGAGTGACTTCTCAAGCTAAGAAAACTTGGGAATCACTCCAGATTTATAATGAGTAGCTGATCGAGTTAGCTTAATTCAAGGATCACGGCTACGTTTCTCTTCTATCTCTACTGAGTGAAGATTGGGCCATGCTTGAGATTCATGCAAAAATTATTAATGAGTGACTGATCGGGTCAAGAAAACTCAAGGATCACAATCACATTTTAAAGATGAAGTTCAACCTCTTGGGTTTGAATTCCTGAGGCTAACGGTCTGAGCAAAACTCGCAGGTCAGGTATGTCATTCTTACTTTTTATTATTTGATGTGCATATTGGTTTTTTAAAAAATTACTGTCAGAAAATTTAATTTTTTAAAAAACCAAGAGGGCAAACTGTGGACGCTATCAGTTTGATCGGCCCATAACAAAAGCCCGATGTTGAGAAAGTTTGAGTTTTAAATGCAAGGGGAACCCAAGACTTCTCTAAACTTGACTCTGAAAGCCCATAAATACTATGTCCTAGCCTAAACACTAAGCCAAGCCCACAAATACCATATCCAAGCCCAAAAATAAAAGCCAAAGCCCAAGCCCATCACCTTTTGACCCAAGGGCCCTAACCTAGCCTAGGTGAAGAGGCAATCGCCTCAACGAAGAGGTGTCATCTCTTCACACCCACTCTCTGCAGCATTAAATGTCATTAAAGGCAGTGGTTGAAAGCCCACCTACTAAGGATTTGGTCATTTTTGGATGTCAAAGAAAGAAGAAAAAGGCAAAAAAGAACCTAAGGAATGAAAAAAGGCAATGGGAGAGGGTGAGAATGAGTTTTTGAAAATTTAAAAAAGGAGAAAATAAGAGGGGCTTTAAAAGGGAATGTGAGGGCAAAAGTTAAGGGGGTTGGCTAGTTGTTAAGAAAAAATGCCTGGAAAGAAAACTGAGAAAAAGAGAAAAAAAAAAGAAAAGAAAGAAAGGAAGAAGAAGGGACCTAATTCTTGAGAAGAAGAGGGGACCTTCTTGCATTCAAGGCCACTCCTCCATCAACCAAGCTCTAAGGGCTTAGTTAGGAGTATCAAGCACGTCCAAGTTAATGAGTCTCTTTATTTTTAAGCTTTAAGTTTTTATCTTCATTAAAAAGCTTTGATTATTGTTATTTTATGTGTTTTCTTGAGCTATATTACTTATTTAAAGTTATAGAGAAGCATGGTTACATGAAATATTAAATATTGATTTTTGATACTTGTATATTTATATCTATTTCTCATTCACGTGCTTGATTATCGTGTTTCTTGGGATTTAAGAAATGTAAAGTGTTCCTACCTCTGTTAAAGAGGTGATGTCTCTTTATAGAGGCATCACCTCTTCACGAAAAGGCGACGGAGACATCGCCTCTTGGTCAAGAGGCGACGCCTCTTTGAAGAGGCATTGCCCCTTTTATAGAACTCTGCCTTTTTTATGCCTTGATTTTCAACTAGTATTTTGCATGTTTGATATGATTTTCATGTTTAATTTGTGACATTTCTTAAGAGTATACATGATTCCTATGTTGATTAATATTGTTCCTATGTTATTTCCCCTTTTTATGATATTTAATGGACCATTTTATGAGTTTATTTTCATGTATTTTTGTGAATACTATTTGTTAATGATTTATAAATATTATTGTTGTTGTGGTATGGAATTAACTTGTATGTGTTGCAGGAATTATTTGGTGAATTTTTAATCACTAGACATTTGCTTTATTTATTTATTTTTGAGAGTATTAATTTGTATAATTAATTAGTTTGTCTTTGGTTTATTTTTGGTTTATGTATGGTTTATTTTTAGTATTTTTATATTTATTTATACCAAAAGTTGTAATCTTTAATCCCTCTCCCCTTTTATTTGGAATAAATGGTTGTAAACTATTTTTATTTATTTTTTTCTATTTATTTGTGATTGAATGTTGGGGATTTAAGCATAAAATGAGACTAATATGCAAACTTGGAATAAAATATAAAATTGAAAACCAATCGCTATTTGCATGTTAATAAGGAAATAAATTAATAATCAAAGGTAATAAAATACAAAACACACACAGAGGCTAGCCACAAGGTTAGGTGGGCATTCCAAAAGTCCATACCCAGTTTTCGAAGCCGATCTCTGATGACGACTTCTAGGAACCTCTATGGAATTCAATTATTGTATAGTGTATCCCAGCTTTCATCCAGGTGACAACTCTATCTCTATTTTGAGCCCCAAGCACACTATATATTTTTTAGTGAGCCCCGAGCTCACACAGTATTATGATCTTAGGCACGTGACCAAAACTGCCTCCTACACTCATGTTATCAGCTAGTAAAAATTTCATGCTACACAGCTAGGCTTCAGGTCTCTACTCAACCATTCACTAGAGATATGTTAATACTAAGAATCTATAAAGCTTTTATGGCACTCCCGGGGATAAGGCCAAAAAGTTACTACATGCACTTTAGTCCAAAAACATATAAATGCTACTACAACAAAACTTGTACAGGGACATATTGACCATAAACAGTTTTAATTTGATGCAAACATAATCTTGGTTTTGCCAGTTTCATATGATGTTTAAAATCAGTTATGGGTAACTACAATTTGTTCCAATGCCCATTAGAAAATTCCTTAAAGTTCATACTACCCAATCAAGAACCATGTTGATGATTGATCAATACAAACAACTAATGAACAAAGAAAGGTCCATTTTGAAACAGACAGTATATGTCCCTGTGCAACCAATTATGGCATATGCTGATGCGTTTAAGTGTTGATATTTGTCTGTTATTAAAGATAAACATGAGTATATAAACATGATGTTATAACCGATTTTTTAAATTATTTTAATATAAAATAGATATGCAGTTTTAATAATTTAAAATAATATTTGATTATTTATTGATTATGAGTTATATTATTATTATTTTATGTTAATTAGGGTTTTGATATACATTTATTTTAAGATTAGTTTGGGATAATTTATTTGTGTGATATATATATATATAGTATATATATATATATATATATATATATATATATATATATATATATATATATATATATATATATATCCAAAAATTACAAAACTTACCCTTCTCCTTCCTCTCCCCCTCCCGACCCTCACCATCACCATCACCGTCGCTACAACGCCAATCATCCACTATCGGTGTGCCTCCCCGCCTTCCACCGCCTGCAAGCCAGCTCCACCATCTCCAGCCACCTTCTCCAGCGTCGTTAGAGCTTGAAAAACCATTTTGGCTGAGAATTGAGCTCACCTCCGTTCAAGTTGTTTCTGGCCACCTCCTTCGACATCGTCGGTCTCTTTCCCTTTCCTGAGCACCAGTGAGTGTGTTCCTAAGCTCCATTTCACTTGGTTTGACTTAGATTTCAGTGGTGATTGATTTTAAGTTTTGGCCATTTTTGGTTTCTCGAATTTTTTGAGCTTGATTCCTTGTGATTCATGAGAAGTTCCTTCACAAAAGTTGATCCCTCTAGCTTAATCTACATCCTATAATTTTTGTGTAATTTTTGGAATTTATTTTGATTTTTGTGAATTTTTTATTATTTTATTATTTTCGTAAATTAAATAAATAAATTATGAAATTGTGATTTTTGGTGTTATTGGTGGTTGATATTAATTTTAGAATTTAATTTAGAATTTTTGTGATTTTTGTGTAATTTTTATAATTATATTTAGTTTATGTCAATTTTGAAAATATAGGTTAAATATATATTAAATTATAAATAATTGGTTAATTAAGTTTATTTGTGGATTTTAGTGAATAATATGTTGAGAAAATAATTTTTGAGTATTTATATAATTTTTATTGCATTTTTGAATGTTTTTAGTATTTTATGTGAATTTTTATATACTAGGGGTATTTTGATAATTTGGTGATGATTTTAGTTGAATATTAAATTTAATTGGTTTTAATAGTTATTTGAGGTATAAAAATGATTTTTATGAATTATTTACTAATTTTAACTAATTAATACTATTTTTCAAAAATTATTTTTAAATTATATATAAAATACTATTTTTGTAAATAAATGGATTTATAGTAATTTTTAATATGTTTTTGGATTAATTAAGTAATTTAGATTATAAAACTAATTTTTATTATTATTTGTGAATTTATCGAGAAATATTGATTTTAATAATATTATATTAATATTAGGGTTTTTAAGTAATTATGGGTAAAATAATTACTTTTAGTGTTTTTAATGTTTAAATTGTTATATTTTGGTATTTAAAGGGTATTTTTGGAACTTATTGGATTTTAATATATTTATTGTATTCTGTTGTAAATTGTGGACCTCGGTCGGGGGAATTTGTAGTTTAGGGTCCCGATAGAAGAGTTTTGTGAATTCTGTTTCGAAGTGTATTTTTCTTGTAGGACCGACTCTACTTTTTAAGTAGAGAGATTTCCGTTTTACAGAGGAAGTTTTATCGAATTTTTGATAAAATTCTCGTAAAACGTATCATTCGGTCAAATTCCTATGCTCTGTTTGTGTTAGTAATCCTAGATCAAGTCTCTAGGAGTTAAGTTAGAATTATTCTGATTTTCGTGTTGTTAGTTTATTGTTAGTTGAGCCGAGACCAAGATCTAATGGACCAGATTCGTCTCGAGGAGCGCACAACTATGAATTATTATGATATATATGCATTGCTTTAGGTTGCATGTTTTAGAAATTATATGTTTTAAATGTAAATTTTACATAATTGCTTTATTAAATGCTTAGGTATATTTTTGGTATATTATTGGTATATTTAAAAATAAATACATGTTTTCTTTATGGTTTATTTTCAAATTATGTTAAGTATATTATTGGTTAATTTTGAATATAATACATGATTTAATTGAATTTATTATACGTATATATACCTGAAATATACTTAGTTTTTTTTAGGTATATTTCTTGTATATATATGGTTTATTTGTTTATTTCAAATGTCATTATGCATTATTTATTTTTCTGAATATATGTTTTAATATAAATGAAGGATATCAATAGAACGCGCTTCCTAATGGGCAGCACTAAGACCGTGTACATACCGGTGTATTAGATTAGAGCTAAGTGAAAATTAATTGTGGTGATTATGATTGATTGATATTGATTTGATTAAGATTAATGTGATTGAGAGTGTAATTGTTGGAGCTCGGTTGACCAATTGTCTTGGGGCTAATCACACTAACAGTCAGACTACTAGAGTTCGGTCAATTTAGTGTCTTGGGACCAGTCTACTGTCCATATGGATTAAGTGAATTTACTTGGAATTAAGTGAGTCTATATGGCTAGAGTACTTTCTATTGGTATTGAGGTTGTGATAATTTAATGTTCTATTTGATCCTTCATAAACTGATGATTTTCAATATTAAAATGATTTTCTTTATATATGTGTGTATCTGCCTGTATATATATTTATTATATATACTTTTGAATGTTTGCATTTGACATTTAGCTATGCGTGTATATATATTATAATAATTCACTCAGTGAGGTTTGACTCCCTTCCATTGATTTTTTTCAAAAGAGTCCTCATCTTCAGACCTCAACAGTAAATTTGTTCGCCGGATTTTTTCTACTCTAGTTTTATTATGTAAATCACTTACTTGAGTTTTATGTTGTATTCTAGACAATGATGTAGTAGTTGTATTTGACTCTGTCGAGTTGTATTTGTATTTATACTTGTATTAAAAGATTTTATTTATGATATGAAATATGATTTAATTTTATTAAAAGATGATGAGGAATTTATTTTATTATTTGAGATTAAATTTTCACTATAATAAATATTTTATTTATTTTATTTTATTTTACTGTATAATTTTCTTTAAGGTTTGCTACGAGTTTCAGATTCTAAATAATTCTCGTTTTTTAGCGCCGATCATGACTTCTATTTTGGATCATGACACATGATGAATCTACAGTGTTTAACTAATGAATCTAAAGTATTTAACTAATGAATTTATAAAATCTAATGAAATTAAATAAAAATGATGAATCTACAATATTTAATTAATGAGTCGACATAAATTAACTAATGAATTTACTGTAATGAACATATATATTAGTATTTAAAAATGATGAACCGGTTAACTAATGCACCTACAGAATTAACAAATGAGCTAAAAAAGGTCCATCTTGAAATAGAGAGCAGGTGCGCCTTGTCTTTTCTTCAGAAGCATGCTACTAGTATTCATCGGCACAGGCAATTGGTGAAAGCCATTCAAGACCTTCTTCATTCGGATTGGACAGGGCAGCTGACCCATTTCTACAGAGAAGCTAATTGCGTTGTTGACTTTATGGCAAATTTTGTACAAAAAATATGAGTGTTGACTATCACCGCTTCCAAGACCCTCCTTATGAAACTCACCAGTTCTGGAGTTTGAGAGACTAGGTGTTGGTCGCAATAGGATCATTCCCCTGTAATTGCTTAGGAGTTATATGTATAGCAGAAGCAGATGAGGCACTCTGTAGGATTCTTCAAGAGGCGAGACATCAATGGCCGATTATCAATTATGATTCTTGAAGCCCAAAAGATGTTGCAGTGCTTTTTTGGGTGAAGGGTGAGAAATATTGCAGGGTAATGGAAGAAAAAAAAAAAAAAAAGTGTGCGTTCATCTCTTACACATGTAAGATTTCTAATTGATATTACAGTATAAATAAGAGTCCATAATATAACAATTGCCCCTTGCTTTTCTCCCGGCAGAGAACTTATCATTGCAACCCTTTTTTGTACAGCCTTACTATTACAAACCTCCCACCACCTTTTCTTTTCCTTTCTCTGAGCTTGCATTAAATTCATCTGATGCCAGATAACGCAATCCTGGAAAAGAAGAAACTTAGTTCTGTAGCTGATGTAGACCTATTGCATTAAATTCCTCTAGCATAGACTTAATTTATTATTGCTTGTTCGACTGCTACCACGCTTTACTCTCCTCTCTCGTCTCTTTGTTCTTTGTGCCTCGCCTATATTAACACTTCCCCCTTCCCCATTTCCCTACAAATTCTTAAACTCAAATTTTCACTTCTAATTTCCTCTTTTACCCCCACTCAAGGTTCTTTCATCTTGTGATTCTCCAGTAAATAATATTATTTAGTTTTTATAAAAAAAGAAGGAAATAAAAGCCCAATCTTTTGTATCTTCATTTATTTCTTTATTTAAGCATTTCTTATTTTCTTGTTATTTGTTTGTTATTGTCATATTGCTCATTTCACTTTTTGTTGTTTTTTATTTCTATATATACAATAATGCCACAAAAGAACTACTGCTGCTGCTAAATCTAACCTTCTTCTTTAACCATAATCATTTAGTTAATTTGTTCTTTAACCATATTTTGAAAAGGGAAAAAAAGGTTAAAAAATGATATTACGGGTCCTATTTTGGCACATCAGCTCAATTTACTTGCCATAGTAAATAATGTATGTGCTAATATTTAAATGCACATAATTTTATATCGGAATCTTCTAAAATATGAGTGATGAGAAAAAAAAAATTAGTTTTTTTCTTTTTCATAATCTGTAAGTTAAACTCATCTTTTCATACATCAAAACTCTATATATATGGGTAAGTGCAACCGAGTTGAGTTTTTGGGAACTCAGACTCCAGTTCGAACATCAGGTCGGAGACTATGCTCAATTAAAATGAATGATTTTAATGAATTTAAACTTATTTCAGTTGATTGAGTTCAATTCAAAGCTCGTGAAATTTAATCAACTTATTAATTTTTTTTATTTTATAGCACTTAAATCATTTAATATTTCGATTTATATATATTAAAATTATGCTAAATGACTATTAATATTCACATAGAATTATAAAATTATTAATTTATAATATATAGATATATAAATAATTATGTAAATAATATTTGTAAGATTTATATTATGTATAATAACATTTTATTATATATTATAGTGAATAAACTGGATATAAACATTAACTTTATCTAAATAATTAGAGGATGAACTAATCTTATTATACTTATAGATTTAGATGCTACCATTCAGTTTGAGTGATTTGAAACTTCAACTCGATTCGCCAAGTTACTTGAATAGTTTGAGTTCGAAATTCGAACTTCACTTGATTTATTTTGGGTTGTTTTTTTATTTGATTTTGACTCAACTCATTTATATCCTACCATCTATTTCGTGTATTTTGGATGCAAGTTTTTAATTTGGGTTAAATGTATGTATGATCATTCAATTATGTATAATTTAATTTTGGATATTAAATTTCAATAAGTGTTATTTTGTTTTCAATTTCTAAATTTTAATTGAAGTATTATCGATAAGTATGAGTGTAGTGTTTTATTGATATGGTAATTGATCAGAGAATATTTAACAAATATTCACCGTATTAATATATACGTCAAATACCTACCCATTCAAATTCAATACCCAAAATGAAATAAATACACAATTAAATGATCGTCAATATATTTAACCCATTTAATTAATCTTGTTAACAAATGTATTTGACCTATATTAAAAAAATCATATCTAACTTAACCAATACATTATCAATATATAGTATTATGTATATCAATAATATATAAATATTTATAACAAGTGAGCATCAAACAAACAAGAAATTTTCTTATAAAAAAAAGTAACATATAAAAAGTTTGTACATGGCTTCTACAAAACGGTTAACAATGTGAAAGGTCAAAATGCCAATATGAGAATTCAAGGAAAGAAGTTGGTTTTGGCTAATCTTCCTTTCCTTTTATTTGTTTATAAATAAGTCTTATTTTATAGATTTATGTTATTTTGGGTTGTTAATGCCTCTATCTCTAATGAAGCTGTGAGGTTTATTGTGCTATAGATCCAAAAGAAGTTTGAAGACATCAAGGAATAAGGAGCAAGAAGATTGTTATTTTTTAGCCTCCTAATGTTAAGATCTTTAGCTTTTGTTTTGTTTAGATTTTTCTTTCTTATTTTTTTAGTTTTGTTCTTGTCATGGTTTTCACTTCTACACTTAAGAAATATGTAGAAGTAAATAATTGATAGTCATGATGCTTAGAAGTTGATCATGTCTTCTTCTTTTGTCCCAATGATTTTTGTATTCTAGCTCTTGCTATGTTTATATCAATATAGTTGAAGTTCAAGTTGTAAAAAAAAAAAAAAAATTCACAGAAACATGAGGATTATTTTTGAACGTAAGGGTTAATGTTCACTAAAATTTGTATTTATTTCTTTTTCAATATTAAACTCCTATTGATTTCATTTCAATCACTAATGAGCTTACATTTAATGTGCATGATAATGTGTCAAATACTCTTTAAATATTGGCTACCACATCAACAAAATACTACCGGGTGACCTTTATATAATACTTAAATTAAAGTTTAAATATCGAAAAAACCAATTAAAATTTAATACCTTATATATAATATATAAATAATATAAAAATAGATTTATAGATTTACTTTCTTTATTTATTTATTTTTATAGATTTACTTTATTTATTTTTTCTATAGATTTTCTATATATTGAATTTCTAATCTATTTCAATAGATCTATCTTATCTGTATAGTAACTCATTCAGGAATTTAATCAAATATCAAATTTTCAAATGGGTCCTTTTAACTCAATGGTAGAGTAACGTCATGGTAAGGTGTAAGTCATCGGTTCAAATCTGATAAGGGGTTTTGATCTTTTTATTTTATTTTATTTTATTTTAATAAAAATAAAAAGAAAAAATCAGTGGTAATATTCCTATTTGATAATATTTCTATTTGAAGAGGGGATAAAAATATTGTTGATATTTGTCATAAAAAAGTAAGAAACTCTAGAATTTTAATTAAAATAAAATTAGGGTAAAATTAAAAAACCACCAATACATTTAACTCTCTTTCATGGTAATTTTACACCGTTAAACTTAAACTTTTATTACTATTTCAATTAAAAAAATTATGATTTTATTTTTCAATTATTAAACTGCATAAGGAAATTGCTCAAAAAAAGAGAAATTCTTTTGTGATTTTATTTTTTATGTGCTTTATTTTTATTACGATTAGATAAGAATATATTATATAATCCAATAATAATTATCAATAAAGTAAAATTTACTTTGTAAAAAATATGAAAGCACAAAAAAAAACTGCCTAGGAAAATATAACCATAAAAAATGAAAAAAAAAATACTATAAACAATAAACAAGAAAATGTGGTCAGGATTGTTTTGTTTAGGGCAAATTCTATGGTATCATAATGACATGACATTATTAAGCATAATAGCCATTGAATTTAAAAAATTTGTTTAGGACCGTTGATCAAAACCTAAAGAATTTATCTATTTTTCTGCGGGTTAAAAATTAAGTAGGTTATTCCCCTTAAAAAATAAAATTAAACCATGCTCTTGTCTCACGGCGAATTCAACCAACCAAGATGAATGACAACTTAAACAGAGGAAATCATAAACCAGTAATCCACAAAGAATCTTCAGTTTAAAAGGCCACTTTAAACCTCATCCCTCAACACCATCGGATCTGTAATGCACCTTTCACCATAGAAGCCTTAACATAGAACTCAGGAGTACTAGCTCAAGGATAGTACACCACCTCAGACGATTGTCCATTAGTAGCAAGAGTAACAACTTTAATAACTGAATCAACCTTCACTTTTGCTTTCCCCATCAAACCACCATTTGCACCAAAACCAGTAACATTACTGCTCTCATTCCCATATCTCAATAGCTTATTCTCATTATCTCTAAAGAAAGTACCAAATCCTCCATAAGGCATAACAGAGTTTCCATCGGCCGAATTCCATGAAGACTCAGGACCACCTCCAATTCCCCTCTTAGCTCTTTGAATTCCAACACAAAGATCTCCATTATCATCTCCTAAAAAACTATTGAAAATCCCTTACAACTAACTTCTTATGATTCACAAAAGCACTTAATCCAATAGTTAAACGATGCTTCCTTGGTGTCCCCCTATAAAAGTGTCTAAATTTCCATGTTTCTCCATGGACATCCTTAGCAAGAATGGACTGAAAATTCAATCACATTGCATTTTTTTCCCTTTACTTTGTTGTTGTTTCTATTTAAACTATTATATCTAAAGGCTTTAACATATTTATTAGGAAAAATTACAAATTTGGTGTTTAAACTTTTCAATTTTTTCTATTTGAGTGTCTTTTTTTTTTTTTTTTCGTAATCTCGTATTTAAACTTTAGATCAAACGGGATTCACTTTTATTTCAATTATTAACTACATCATTTGTCATATGTGTTGTATTATTTAAAGGATAAAATTACTCTTATTCAATCACCCTGTCAGCGATAGAAGTTAATATTTATGTTGTTTTTGTCAATTTATAATATTTAATAAGATAATAAAAGTATTTTTATCATTTAAATAATAAAATACACATAACATATGATATAACTGATAACTGAGATAAAAGTGGATTCAGTTTGATCTGACTCAGCACTCAGTTAACATCAAATCGGCAAAAAATATTACACTTTATTGCAGCAAAAAAATACACTTAAATAGAAAAAATTAAAAAATTCAGACATTAAATTTGTAATTATTTCTTTATATCATACCTGAAATTAGGACAGAACCACATACTCCAAAAATTCACAGGATCACAATCATTTCTGATGCCTCAGTTGACAATCACAACTCCGAGTAGTGCACCAGCGTCCAGCAATGACATGATTGTCATTGTTATAAGGCCAATGAAACCAATTCAAAGCTTTCTTGGTAAATGTATGGATTTCATTTCAAGACTGCATGATATTGCTAGTAATTAAAGAATTTTTTTCCCTATCTCTCAAAACCCTTTCTGTTTTTTAAAATTACCGTTTTACAAATGGATGATTGTAACAGAAAAACAGAAGGATAATAAGATAATATTCATATATCACAATACCCAAAGAAAAAATATACAGTGAGTTTAGTATAATCTGCAGATGAAGGTTTTGATTAAAACCACATCAGAAGTTTTCAATTTTTTTTTTTTTGTTTCTCAAAGCATTTCGTTTGAACATCCTTGGGCCCTATAAGCTGCAAAGTTTGCTTTTCAGAGAGACAAATAATTCTTCTTTTAGCTGCAAGTGGAGATATAAAATAGTTTTAAATTTAAAATAGTTGCAAATGGCCATCTCCAACCATCAACACTAAAAAGTGTTAAATTTATACCAAAATATAATTTTTTTATAATTATTCTTTAATCAATTACATCATTTTTAATACAAAAAAAAAAAAATTCTCTGTATGTATTTTTTATATCCCATATTATAATATTTAAATATCTACCAAATTACACATATATTTATATTCTTTTAATAAATGCATCCACTATTAATATATTTTGGTATTGATCAAATAATATTAAAGTAATAAATTAATAATTTTTTTAATTTTTTATAATATATTATATTTATTTGTTATATATATATATATATATATATATATATATATATTAAGAAAAATATTTTATACTAAATTGTTAAAAAAATTATGTCTATACAATAAGAAATTAAACTAAATTTAATATCTTAAAAATTAATAATAAAATTTAAAAAAAATCCAAAATACGTTCAAATGAACATGGATTCATTTGTCGTGCTCACTTGTACAAAAATGAATAAAGAAATGTGTATGGATTGAAGCCAAAAAAAATCCATTTTTCCACCTAAAGTAGGTATGGGTTGGACTCACCCTAACCCAATTTTATAATTTTATTTATTATCATCAATAATCTCAATTTCAGCTACACGGTTCTATCACAGTGCTGGCCGACTTTAAATTTCATCATAAAAATGCAGAGCAATTCTTAATAAACCCTCAACTATCACAGTTACTCTTACCTAAGAACAATTGTACAAATTCACCGGCAGGTAAAGATTGAAGTACACAAGAATGTACAGACAGTTAGTTGGGTTAGGGCGCAGTTGCGAGGGTGTACATACAGTCAGTTTGGTGAGGGCGCAGTGGCAAGGGTGTTAGGGTCCTGAGTGGACGTGGGAGGTTCAAATCCTCGCTTCAGATCCTCTCCCCTCAAATCCCTACTTCCTACCAACTAACATTTCGATAAAAAATAATATCCATATAAGTAATATGATAAAGAAGTGGAAAGGGAGAAAAAAATTAACAAATAAGAAAGTCAAAAGAGAATTCAAAAAATGTGTAACGGTCAAAAAATTTGAATATTGTATATGATTTTTTCCAATACTTGAATTCCCAGTTCCATCCCTAAAGCCCGTCATTTCCATCACTTAAAGCTTCCATTAACAATACCGTCTCCTACAATCTTCTGCCGAATCATCATCTATTAGATAGCAGCTCTCGTTGATGCTCTGTCTAATACTTTGGTTTTGCAAATAGAAAGAAATCAATGGGAAGAAAATTTTGAGATCGAAGGATGTAGAAGTTGAAGAAAAACGCATGAACGAAGTTGACAAACGTTAACGTGTGAAACTAGAAAATTACCAAATTGAAAAGGAAAAATTACAAATTTAATTTCTTTAAATTTTATTATTTTTCTATTTGAATGTCGAAATTATTTTTTATTTATATTTAAGTGTATGAATTTTAAAAAAATATATTAATAAAGTGTATTTAGCTTATTTTGGGATTACTATGTACTTAGTCAGTTTAAATATGATATTTTTTTTCAGCCATTTTTATTCTTTTTTAAGTAGATAATGGTGGAGGATGAATTAGAAAAAAAGTATGTAAGTTGGAAAAAAGTGATTCCCGTTAAAAGGTGATTAAATATATATTTAGTTTAAAATAAATCAGATATATCTGATTGATATATTTTTTTAAAATTCAGACACTTCAATAAAAAAAAATTAATTTAGACACTGAAATAAGAAAAATTAAAAAAATTCAGACAATAAATTTATAAGTTTTTCAATTCCAAATGATAACATCCCTGATTTTCAATGCGAAAAAAAAAAAATTTTAGGTTACACTTAAATGGGTAAAGAGAAAAAAAAAAAAACCATATACGGCCTATAATTGTCAGTCAATTTTTAATGATATTATATAATGACCCTTTAGTTTAGTTGCATTGGTTGCTAAAGAAGTAACACCTCTTCAACAGACACTTGAAAAAAATTATAAAACTTCAGACAACAATTTTATAATTTTCCCAATTCAAAATGATAACACCCTTATTTTCAAATACCAAAAAAATAAAATTATAGTTTAAACGGATAAAGGGAAAAAAAAAAAAAAAAACATGTGCCACCTATAATCATCAGTCATTTTTTGAAGATACTATCGTAACACCATATAATGACCCTTTAGTTGCAGTTGTTGCTAAAGAAGTAGCCCCTCTTCAACGGACGCAGTTTAGTTGGTGTGTATTTTGTTGCATCTTTCCAGCTTTTAGCTGATGTCTGTTTGTTTTCTTGAATGAAAACGAAATTTCCAAAAAGAAAATGTGATGTGCTATGGGTTTTTGAATTCTTCATCGTTGACCGACTCCGAACATTTGCCTAAACACGGCAGTTGACTTGGAATTTAGGCTCTTCAAGTCTTAATAAATCAAACAGCATGTACAGTTGGAGAAATTAAAATTCAAATAGAACTCTTAGACTTTTTAGTAAGAGTTTGCTCCACCCTTTTTTTTATTTTTATGGTCCAAATAATCACACAGTTTTAATTTTTGTACCAATTAGTCCATTTTTCCTCTTACTTTGAATGACAACAAAATTTTCTCTTGAACTTTTTGTAAGGGCTTGTCAACTCATCTTTTTGAAAAATATAGAGAAAATTATTTTTAACTTTTGTAATAAAATTACACCGGTTGAAATTTTAAAAAATGAAATTATAATTTTTCATTTTCAACCAAAAATTTGAATATTTACTGTTGATCTTAAGAAAAAAAATTAAAATAGAAGCTGATAATATTATTATAAAATTTATATAATTGAATTTACTTTCAGTTTTGGTTTGAATAATAAATATTATTTGCATTAAACAAATTAAAAGTAGTTCCTTTAGATGATTATATATATATTTATTGAATCCCGCTTTTTTAACACTATTTCTATAATGAAGTTAGCAATTGCATTATCCTTGTGATTCAATTATTTGCATTAAGAATATCCAGCTACATGCAATTTTGTTTCCATTTGAGCTACTTGCAACGACACCACCTATAGTAATAGATAAATATTTTTATAATTTTTACTATAATATTGATAAAATTCACTAATCTGATAATTGCACAAATTAAAAAAATTCAATCCAAAATTTTATTTAATTATTCTGTAAATAAAAATATTTACCTGACCAATATCTTATTTGATTGAATTAATTAATTTAATTGCGTTTCGATAGTTACTTTAAATAAAATAGCATTATTTCACCTCTCAAATAGTTCTCTAAGTAGTTTTAGTATTCTTAATAAACATTTCATATAATTGCATCTACTTTTTACTTATTTAGCGGTTCAAAAGTTGAAAATTATGTTTTTCTTTTAACAACAAAAAATTGATGTCATTATTCTCAAAAAAAAAAAAAAAAATTATGTCATTAAGTGGCTATAAAAGTAAATGTGGGCTAGTTTGCACCTGACAAAAACATTGAAGGACCAAATTAGTTATTATTCATACAAACAATACCTGCGAATTTTCAAGTACATTGTTTACATTAAAAAACATGACCCAGTCTTCTTCTGCATTTCCATCACTCTCGTTTTCCTTTATATTTCGTTGAAATTATCTGAAGTGCCTTTAATGTCAATAAACTATTTTTTTATATTAGCTGAATCTGAAGATGTTTTGCTATGCAATAAACTGAGGAAAAAAAAAAAGTAGTCACTAACAGGGGATAGTGGCGAGAGAGACGGTAGACTTCTATTTTTCAAGTCAGGGGTTGAACAGAGCAAGAAAACCAAAAAAAAAAAAAAAACAAATACAAAAAGAGTTGAAAAAACTAGATAATTCCTATATAGAAAGCAACCAATTGTGACGCAGAAACTTTTTTCTTGTTTTTTCTTCCTTTGAATCCTTGAAAGCAGGAAACAGGAAGTAGAATAAGCTTTATCTTTGTTTGGCCTGTCCAGAACAGAAATCCAAGAGGTTTGTTTGATTTCCTCTGATGGGGAATTGTTGGGGTTCCCATGCTACTACTCCTACACCATCTACCACTGGTCATCTCAGTTCAGGTAATTCACCCTTTTAATCAAACCATAAATGATCTATTCTTTCATTCATTAGTTTAATCAATTTATTTTTGCTTGTTTTGTTGTATTGGTTGTGATCATTTATGGTATATTGGCATCTTTAGGACTTGTAAGTTAATTGACATTTATCAAATGCTAGTAGAACTTGCATGTAATTTCTTGATTTGGGTACTGATGATTTTCTTGTAATACCATCCCAAGATTGTTGTGTTCCAATTACCATGGTTAATTTCATTTAATAGCCTCTCCTTCTGCATCATGTTATTGCTATACTCTTCAACTTCTTATTTTTGCTTTGTAAATTTCTTTGTTCAGTCTTTTCTTTCCTTCAATCTCAATAATAATATGATTTTACTTAGATTTTCAAAATTTCCCTATTTTGGCTTCAATATTGTTCCAACTAAATTCACTTCTGTAATTCGATACTCAAATCAGGGATATCTCAGACAACTAGCAATACAGTATCTTCTCGTAGCATCAATACAATGTCTTCTCAGGGCAGCAACATCTCTGGGAACAGCCGATTCTCTGGGGGAAGCGGCGATGAGGCCTTAGTAAATGGGCAGATCTTGCCGACCCCAAACTTGAAGATATTCTCCTTCGCAGAATTGAAGGCTGCCACCAAGAATTTTAGATCTGACACAGTGCTTGGTGAGGGAGGTTTTGGTAAAGTCTTTAAAGGTTGGCTTGATGATAAGGGAACAGGGAAGCCCGGAGTTGGAAATGTAATTGCAGTCAAAAAATTGAATTCTGAGAGCGTCCAAGGATTTGAAGAATGGCAGGTAATTAAAAACTCGATCTGATAAAGACCAACTTGCATTTTTTTTTCCATTGAATTCCTTTTCTGTTTTTTTCTTTTCTGACATTAGAGAGAGTAGGGGAATTTGGATATTTGTTGTTGGAATAGTTCAAACGCTATTAACACAATGTCTCTTCTAGTTTTAAGCATTGTTATGTGGGCATTAACTGAGGCCCCTCCTGTATCAATTTTATCCATGGAATATTCTTTCCTGCAAACGGATAAGATACGCTAATGGACAAAACAAATAATAGCTAAGCATAGTTTAATAAACCAAAGTTCAAAATCTTGTCTCTTGCAGTTGTTGTCTTGTATTTTAGCTTCTATTCTTGTATTCATTTCTCTTTATTAGCACTTGTGCAGGACGTTGTAGGATGTTTTTACCTCGTTCTTTCTGTTTCATCTACCCTTAGGTGTCATGTATCACACAGAGAGAAGGAGAATATGGCCCTTATCAAGACAACTAGAAGACAAAACCCATCTTCAATTGAATGTAATGCATCATCTTGGTTGACAACATCTCAGACTTGAATAAGTGCTTAAGTGCATATCCCCCTCTACCCAATATTCAAGCTCTCAGTGACTTGGAGCAGCATGCTCTAACAAAGTTATTCTGGTTGCTTTTTCTTTTTTATAAAATGAAAGTGCTTCATTGGAACTTTGGACTTGCTAAGCTCTTCTGAATTTGAACAGCTTGAGATATTCTTCCCACATTTACTCCCCTATTTTTCTTTACTTTAGAGAGAAAACTGCGCACACTGATAAAACGTGTCTTCAGTTTGGAATCCTTGGATATCATAATTGAGTAATTGTTTTCTCATCTAATTTGTTATTCCCATTTGTTGAGTTGTGGAGTTAGCAATGGAAGCCTCAACCTCTTCTATTTTTATACCAATGCAGTAACATCAAGAAGACAAATAAAAAAATGTTATACATTGTATAATTTGTAGACTTAATACTTGCAGATCTGTAGAAAACTGTAAAAATGGTCTCATTTCACCAATTTCTGCTCCTTGCAAGCTAGTGTGATTGCTTATGCACGATCAGAAGTTTAGCACATATATTGACACCATTCTCAATCACAATATTACATCAAATGTATGTATATTTGATAATTTTGACTGCTTCTGGAGATACAGACACATAGAAACAGGGATCATTGTTTGTTCACATAACGAGTCTTGCACAAAGAACTCTATGCATGTGCATGCAGTAATATAATGCCATGGGACTTTCCTCTTTTCTTATTTAACTCAAGATTTTATACCATTCGTAAATTTTGTGCTGACATTGTGTTTTTGTTGTTGCAGTCAGAGGTACAATTCTTGGGAAGGCTTTCCCATCCTAATCTTGTAAGGCTGTTAGGATACTGTTGGGAGGATAAGGAGCTTCTCCTAGTTTATGAGTTCATGCAGAAGGGAAGCTTGGAAAACCATCTATTTGGAAGTAAGAGCTAACACATAAATTTATTGAACATTAGTCTGCCCTCTTGTGCAAGTATACGGAAACTTGTTTCTTTTACTTCAAATCATTTCATTGTGTATAATGTAATTTAATGGTGCAGGGGGCTCAACTGTTCAGCCACTTCCATGGGCCATACGAATAAAGATTGCCATAGGAGCAGCCCGAGGCCTTGCTTTCTTGCACACATCAGACAAGCAAGTCATTTACAGAGATTTTAAGGCCTCAAATATACTGCTTGATGGGGTAGAGTTTTTGATGAATCATTGATTTTAGATTTTTGTACTTTTCACGTTTTGATTTCGTTCATTTCTTCATGTAAATAAAAGAGGCTGATTATTGGTGACAGAATTAGTTTTCATAAGGAAAATGTTAGTGGAAGAAAATTTTCATTTTGACCTGTACTAATTTGTTTCTTGTTGCAGTCCTACACGGCCAAGATTTCAGACTTCGGTTTAGCAAAACTAGGGCCTTCAGCTAGTCAATCTCATGTGACAACAAGGGTGATGGGAACATATGGTTATGCTGCTCCTGAGTATGTTGCCACAGGTAATTTTCTGAATTTTTTCTTCAGTTTCAGATGCTCTAACTTGTATGTCTGCCTAAAGACGTGCACCTAGGTCAAGTTGTTCAAGCTTCTAAAGCCGCTTGACCTAATAGCCATTCTGAAACTGATCTGTAATATTAATATTTTGATAATTAAACAGGACATCTATATGTAAAAAGTGATGTGTATGGATTTGGCGTTGTCCTGGTTGAAATTTTGACGGGCTTAAGGGCACTTGATACAAATCGTCCAAGCGGGCAACATAATCTGGTGGAATGGATCAAGCCTTACTTGTATGATAAGAGAAAGTTGAAGACCATTATGGACTCACGGTTAGAGGGGAAATATCCATCAAAACCAGCATTTCGAATAGCTCAGCTTGCTATACAGTGCATTGAATCTGAGCCCAAGCATCGACCATCTATGAAAGAAGTTGTGGATACATTAGAACGGATTGAAGCAGCTAATGAAACATCAAAAGAACCTAGAGTTCGTTCTAGCCATCCTAGGACACACCACAATGGCCAGCAACCTTTGCAATATCGTTCTCCACTTCATCCGCGACGGGATGGAAATCGAGCATATCAACAGTCTCCTCGAGTGAGGTAACTTATTGGATACAGCTTCTGCAAGTTTGTGCTTATTGTATCTTTATCCAAGTAATTAATAATGTAAAATGTGTAATGAGTTTGTTGTTTTGATTGAATCAGATGATGAAACGAGCCTTGGCCTCAACAATTTTATGGCTACAAGTATTTGATCGGAAATTTTAAATTTCAAATATTGAAATTTTAGTAACTCATTACTTAATTATTTCATGTTGGTTAAATATATTATTACTAAGCATCGAAATTCTAATTGTATAAATTAATAATTTTTTCTAGGTTTTTTTTTTTACATTTTTTTAATTATCAATTTGATAATTAATTTTGAGACACATAAAGGCTTAACCATATTTGCAGTTGCATTATGGTTTTTGTTTATAGGAGACTCTGGTTGATGGTTTTTTTTTTTAACAAATTAGTTGATGTTATTCTTACATTCCAAATGACCAAGTGGAAATTTAAAAGAGATACGCTTCAATTAAAAATACATTAGATACAAGAAAATTTCTATGTTCTTAGTACTTTTGAATGCTTAACTGATCTATATGAGTAGAA
Source organism: Mallotus nudiflorus (assembly GCA_947683625.1). NCBI lineage: Eukaryota > Viridiplantae > Streptophyta > Magnoliopsida > Malpighiales > Euphorbiaceae > Mallotus > Mallotus nudiflorus. The sequence goes on along the minus strand of CANTUR010000275.1, from coordinate 3,675,254 downwards.
ATTTTTATCCTATTTTTATTCGAAATCTCAACTATTTTCACAGGCAAACTTCTTCGAAATCTCAACTCCAGACTTCGACTTAAATTTTTTATTGTAAAATCATGCGTGCAATTTCTTTTTTTTTTCCAACCGAAAAACTATTTCATTGATAAATTCTGGTAAAGTACAGGGGAAGGAGCTAGAAATTTGCAACATAAACAAAACTAAAACAGTACCTATTAGAGCAAATAACCTACCTCCAGATTCATACAACATAAAAAAGAAGAAAAAACATCAGAAAAAAAAAAAAAACTGCACTTACATAATTGACCGGATAAAATTTCTCCATTGGACCATATGATATTAGCCGCATTAGACCGCTTCATGGCAATTCAATTTGTGGGTGCTATATTTATATGTGAAGGATTTCAACTTAGATTTGAATTAAAATACTCCTTTGGCAACTGTTTAGATTTTTATTAATAAGAATTTCAAATAAATTCATAATAAATTTGGGATAAATACATAAATGATATATGTACTTTTTTATTTTTATTATTTTGATGTTCGAATAATTTTTTTTTATAAGTATTTGAACCTATAAAAAAATTTTAAAAAATATTTTTAACATATTAAAGTGTTTATATCTTATTTTAAATAGTAAATTGACTTGAATGTCCATTTTTATACTAGATTTATTTTATTTTTTAATTTAAAAAATTTATTTTTTCCTTATATATATATACACATATTAGTAAACAACCACGTGTTTTACATGTAAATGAAAAATTTATTTGACTCGTGATATATAGTAAATAAATAATTAAGCATATTATTATTATTATTATTAAATAAAAGTAATTTTATAATCTTAATTTTTTTATTATTAAAAAATGTATCTCTAAATAAATGATTAATTTAATTTTTTTCTAAAAAAATATTCAAACAATTTAAGCATTTCCACTATTATGAACTCTATTTATACATAAAAAAATAAATCTCAAGTTCAAAAAAACTATCAAATAATCCTAGAATTGGTGGTTAGTGCATTTCGAAAAATAGAAAAGTTATGAAATAAACATGTGTTTATAACTATAACTAGAGATAAATCATGAGAAAAAATTAAACAACATGTGTTTCTGAATATTATTAGAAATTAGAATTTGCAAGCTCAATGAGGAAAAAAAAAAGACATGCATTAATATTGGAGGGTCACAACATGAAATTATAATAAAAACAATACATACAAATTACAAAAAAAAAAAAAACCAGTATGTCATTGAAACATACCTATATCCCTCCTACTTTCATACATTTATATATATATATATATATATATATATATATATATATATATATATATATATATATATATATATATATATATATATATATATAATTTGAAAGAAAAATATATTGAATATTATTAAAATAAAATAACATAATTAAACTATTATAATTGAAAAACAAAATATTATTTTTTTTAAATTTACCTGAAAGTGTAAAAAGAAAAATAAAATTTAACTAAAATAAAAATACAAGTAAAAATTTGTTTCTTATAATTAAACAATATATAGACTTCGACTTAAATGTTTTATTGTAAATCATGCATGCAATTCCTAACTAAACCACAAATTGTACTTATATAATTGACTAGATAAAATTTGGGATTTTTTCATAAATACCCCAAAATAGAAGCTAAACAATAAAAATATCACAAGTTTTCTAAAATTACACTCGTGTCCCACAACGTGAAAATAATTACGCAAATATACTTTTTTGTTGCTTTTTAAATCAGGTCTTTTTTCTTATATTCTTCTTCTTCTTCTTCTATTTCTATTTTCATCACAATTCCCTTTTTCAATCATGGGCATTCAAGTTCTTTCTTTTGAATCTGCTCCTCCATTTTAAAGTTTTCTTTAGATTTATATCTAAGGTTTTCAACAAATCTTGGAAATCAAAATGGTAATTTTTTTCTGAGCTGTTTTTTTTTTCTCTTTCATTATAATGTGGAATTTTTATCAATTTTGTTTATTGGGTATTGGTGATGTTGATGTTATTGATGACAAGGATTTCATTCTCAGCTAGGATTTTTTCTGGTTTGTAATTCGTCCTTTCTTTGTCTTTCGTTTCATTAATTTTCTGCATGATTGCATTGTTTGTGTTTTTGGTGTAAATTTATGGGATTTATCATGTTTTTCATGATGGGTGTTGGTATTCTGTTAGGTTTGGTCACTAGGTTAGGAAATTTAATGTGATTAATCTGGATGTTAAAGATATTGGAGAGAATTTTAGCTTGGAATTTTGATATTAGAACTCCAATTTTATTGACTTCTATGCCAATAATGGATTTGCAATGGCAATTTAAAATGATCAATCCAAATTCCAAATGTACCTTACAACTAAATGCAAATATTATGATGCTTCTTAAGTTCTAATGGTTTTTGGAGTCAACTGTAATTACTTGTTCTTAGGTTCCTTGCATTCATCCTTTTCTTGATGATTGATCAAGTTAATGGATTCAATTCATCATATGGGTATTCAATAATTTGGTAAGATTTTCTTCTATTCTCTTAGATTTGTTCTTTTTTTTTCTTGAGCTAATTAAGTTTCTCATTTTCATGCTTAGATATTAGATTTGAATCTTTTGGTCAGTTTTTTTCTTTTACTCCTAATATGATAAAAATTGTATCTTTTGTTGATTATGTTGCTCTTGTTGTGTTGAAGTTTACAAGATAAAAGTTTCTAGGCATAGGAATATGTAAACTTCAAGTTGGGTACATGTTTCATGAGGTATTGTTGTAATGACCCTTATTTTAAATTATTAAAAATTATTTTAAGATATACAATGTTAATAATATTTTAAATTTTTATTTATATATTATCATTATTTATGAATAGTATTTATTTATTTTACGTTAAATATTTTATTATGTAAGACAATTATTGTTATTATTATTATTATTATTATTATTATTATTATTATTATTATTATTATTATTAGTGTTATTATTCCATCCATGTATTAAGTGGTGTATTGTGTAGTTATATATATATATATAAAAGAATGGTCAAACATTTTTCTCGTGTCAATCATTTCCTCCCCACCCATTTCTTTTTTTCTTTCTTTTCTTTCTTCTTCTTCTTCTTCTTCCATTGTTGATGACACCAAGCTCCACCAGCCACTTCCAGTGCCATCGATAGCCACCACCAAACCACCACTAGCTCGTCGCCACCGATAGCTACCACCTCCCCTCCCTTCTCCCTTCCTTTCGCAGTCGCTTAACCCCCTGCATTTGTCGGAATCCGTGGGTGAGCTACAGTAGCTCCGACAAGAATCCAATGATTTCAACTTGAGTTTCTAGGCTTGTTCGACTCCTCTCGACATGGGCTACTCGATTCTCAAGTCTGTTCAAGCTTAGGACGTCTGGTTAGTTATATATCTTCAAGTTTTAGTTTATGTCTAATAGGGTTTTTGATTTTTTTTAGCTTGAGTTTGAATGATTCTTGTTAACTCCCTTTGGAAATGTTGTTATGTGAATCTTTAGCTTTTCAAATATATTTTTATTTTATTTTTATGAATTTATTTGAATTATGCATAATTATTGTATTTTTGATAATTTAAATGAATTTTTATTAATGATGTGTTTTATATGTTTTGTATAAAAATTATGTTAAATTAGTATAGTTAATTTAAATTATTAGCTTTGGAAATGAGAAATTAATTTTTAGTAATTTTGGTTAATTTTTTAATAATATTTAGTATTATGTAATTTTTGGATTAATTGGTAAACTTTGTGTTTTAATTGAAATTATGGTTAATTAGTACGCTTTAAGTGATTTGGAATAAGAAATACTATTAAAATAATTTTTACGAATTATTTACTATTTATAACTAGTTAATAATAATTTTTGAAAATATATTCAAATAATAAATTTATATACTATTTTTGTGATTAAATGAGTTTTTAACTATTTTTATTATATATTTAGACTATTTAGATAATTAATTGTGAATTTGACTATTTAATTTTGAATAATTGAAACATTAAATTTTTATTAATATTATATAATTTATTGAAATTTTATTAGCTAATTTGAAAAAATAATTAGCTTTAATGTTTTTATTATTTAAATAAATTATATTGTGGTTTATTATTGATGATTATGGACTTTGATGTTTTTTAGTATATTATTATTGTTATTATTATTATTATTATTATTATTATTATTATTATTATTATTATTATTATTAAATATTGCTTTTATTATGAATTGTGATCCTCAGTTGGGAATTGTGTAGTTTGGGGTCCCAATCCGAGGTGGTGAGCATTTGTGAATTTTGAAGTGTTTTTCTGTGCAAAGTTGACTCTACTTCATGTAGAGAGATGTCCGTTTTACATAAGAAACTCTATCGAACTTTCGATAGATTTCTCGTAAAACTTGACATCGGGTCTATTTTAGTAGATTTGTATTTCTTTAGTCGAGTCTTTCCTTAGAAATCTAAAATTTTTAGGAATTCTGTTTTTATTTATGTCTTCTTTTTAGCCACGCCTCTAGTCGAGTCGATTGGTCGGAGTTAAGTGCGATTGCGTAGAGGAGCGCATTCCAACTGTAAGTTAATAATTGAATTGTGTATAGGAAAACGTATATACTTATATTAGCATGTTTATATTAAGTTTTCACATGATTTGTGAATTTTATTTTATTGTAATCTTCCTTGTTTATTTTTATTTATTTATTTATTTATTTTAAAAGAAACTACGGTTGAACGGGCTATTTGATGAGTTTTATTAGGACCGTGTGCGCATTGATAGGATTGAGAGTGAGTGTTTTTAGTTATAAGGCTCGGTAATGCTTTGCTCTCGGGCATGATTTTGTGAGAATATATATATAAGGCTTGATAATGCTTTGCTCTCAGGCGTGATTTATATATTACTGAGGCCGGTAGCTCAGTGATGCTTCGCTCTTAGGAACCACCAGTAAATATTAGTTTAAGTGAATTGTCTGTGGCTAGTAGCTCAATTGATGCTTTGCTCTCGAGAACCAGTAGTTCTTGGATTATAAGAGAGCCAAAAGACTATTAGATTTATGGATTAGGGTTTTACCTAGTTTTCTTATAAAAATGATTTAACGAAGCTTATTGTATTTTATAAAGTATTTTATGATTTTAAAATACTTTATTTTGGTAAAAGAGGATTTCGATAAAACTAAATAGTTTAAATGATAAATTATAAACTTCTTACTTGCATAAATATATTTTAAAGGAGATTTTTATATTATGTACATTTCTTTTATTGACTTACTCAGTGAGATCTGACTCCCCTCAATTATTTTTTCAGGATCTCAAGCATCACCTGTCTATCAGCCTACTCTACGTCGAGTTTCTACTTCTCCAGCTATTTTATGTAGGTTTATCTAATATATTATTATCATGTGTGTATTTTAAATCTAGAACACCATAGTAGAAGTGGAATGGTTAATTATTATGTTGTATTTTTTTTTGAATTGTCATATGTATAAAGAACGTGTACTAAAGAATATTATTATATATATTATCTAAGTTTGTGTTGAATTTTAATTCATTTATGCTTTTTATCTTTATTTAAATTATGTTATTTTATTATCATCTTTATTTTATTAAAATTTCGTTAAGGCTTACTATGAGTTTCGGGTACTTTATGTATTCTCATTCCCTAGTGCCGGTCATGTGCCCTTTTTGGGTTTGGGTCCTAACAATTGTTAGAATGAAAATTAGTATAGTTTCTTAGAGTATTTATAGTTTAGTTTCCCTTAGTTTTAATTAAGTTTGTCTATGTTTTTATGTATTAATTTTATTTCTTCCTTTTGTTTTGTTTATGTTGTTCTCATGTTAATTTGATGTTTTGTAGGTTTTATTAGGCTTAATTCATGCATAAAAGTGGATTTGAATAGACTCAAATGAAGATTGGTGCATGGAAAGTTAAAAGAAGGATGAATGACCCTATGTCGACTCGTTATATGAGTAATGATTTGTGATAGAATCTTCCCGTGTCGACTCATGATAGCGACTCGGTGTGCCGAGTCGCACCTGAGTTGACACAGTCGTGCCGAGTCATTCTTGTACCCCTGTAATATCTCAAGCTTTTAAATAATTTTAAACTGCATCGGGATATGCAGTGTTAATAATTTTAATATATATTTATGATTATTTAATGAGTTTGTTAATTATTAAAGTCATTTTTAATTATTTTAATTATTTTTAAGTCCTTTACGTAAAATTTTCCCAAAAATTTTATTTTCGGGAAAATTAAGACGTGAATAATTAAATATTAATTATTTTAACCGATTTAGTGAATTTGCATGAGCTTATGCGTGATTTTTAAGTTTCAAATAAAATATATATGCGTACATGCATTTAAAGTTAAAATTAAGGTTTATTTAATTGAATTAAATTATAATATATAGTTTTAATATTAATTAATTAAGTGTGTATATATGTATATATGTGTATATATTATTAAAATGTGTGTGTGGTGCATATTTATTGTGTATATTATATTAAATATTAATATAATATAAAGTAGGATATATATATATATATATATAATATCGTTATCAAAAATAAAGTTTGAGAAAATTACAGAATTGCCATCACCCCTTACCTCTCCTCCCCGACACCTCACCCCTTCCCCTCACTACGCGATCCCATTCCCCTCCATTCAGTGTGCCTGTCGGACATCCACCCTCTTCCTCTAGCAGCTCAGCCACCCCCTTCCACCCTCTCCAGCGCCGGTGAACGCTACAACAACCTGAGAAGCCAAAAATCGACCCTAGCTCCGATCGACGTGATTCCAGCCACCATTTCGAGCCCCACTGGTCTCTATCTTCTCCTTGAGCTCCGGTGAGTTCATTTTCAAGCTTTGTTTCATTTGAAATGGTCTAGATTTCCCTAGGTTTCGATTTTACATTTTCGGCAATTTAGGGTTTTCAATTTTTTTGAGCTTTGATTTGAATGATTCATGAAATCTTCCTTCATAAACATTGATCCTAGTAGCTTAATCTTGCTCTGTGAATTTTTTTGGAATTTTTGGGAATTATTTTGATTTTTGTGAATTTTTTATTATTTTATTAATATTTTCTAATTTTTGAAAATTAATTAATTAAATTATGGAATTGTGTTTTTAGGTGTTGAAATTCATTTAAGAAATTTATTTTTAATTTTTGTGAATTTTATATATTTATTTTGAATTTATTTAGTTTATGTAATTTTTAGAAAATTAGGTTAATTATGTGTTTTATTGAAATTAATTAGTTAATTGAGTATATTTATTGATATTATTGAATTTTATGTGGAGAAATTAATTTTTGAGTGATTGTATTATTTTTGGTGAATTTTTTATTAATTTTAGTGAATTTACAAAACTAGGGGTATTTTGGTAATTTGGCACTAAATTAGCTAAAAATTTAATTAAATTGGTTTTACTTGTTATTTGAGGTATAAAAATGATTTTATTTAGTATTTTTAACTAATTAAAACTATTTTTCATAAATTATTTTCAAATTATATATAATATACGATTTTTCTAAATAAATGAGTTTTTATTGATTTTTAGTAAGTTTTAGGGTTAATTATGTAATTTGGATTTATAAAATATATTTTGGTCAATATTTATAAATTTATTGAGAATTATCGACTTTTAAAAATATTTTATTTAAAATTAGAGTTTTTATGCATTTATCGGTAAAATAAATATTTTTAGCGTTTGAATAACTAAATTGCTATATTTTGAGTATTGAAAGGCATTTTTGGTATTTTTCATGTGTTTTGTAATTATCTCATGAAATGTGGACCTTAGTCGGTGAATTGTAGTTTGGAATCCGACCGAGGGATTTTGAATTGTGTTTATTCTTGAAGTGTATTTCTTTGCAGGATCGGCTCTCCTCTTTGAGTAGAGAGATGTCCGTTTTATAGGGGAGGTTCTGCTAAATTTTCAGTAGAATTCTCGTAAAACGTGATGTTCAGTTGAATTCCTATTCTAATTATGTGTCTAAGATTCTAGATCGAGTCTTTATAATTTTCGCTAGATTTATTCTAATTTCATGTTGTCATTTGTTATTTAGTTGCGCCAAGAGCGAGACCTAGTGGATCAGGCCCGTCGGACCTGTCTCATGGAGCGCAATAACAGTGAGTTGTTATTTTATATATACGTGTTCTAGGATGCATGTTTTTTTAGAAATGTATGATTTACTTTATAAATTATGCATGAATGGTTTAATTATTTCTTGAGTTTATTTTTGATATATTTTCAGTATATTTTTTGTATATTTTGAATTATATGCATGTTTTATTAATGAATTATTCTCAAAATGATTTTAAGTATATTTCTAGATTATTTTATAATAAAATTGAATTTATTTGACGTATATATACTTGAAATATACCTGGTTTATTTTTTGTATATTTATAGTATATATATGGTTTATGTTGTTATTTTATTTAATATCATGCATCATTGATTTTATGAATGTATGTTTTATATTTAAATGAAGGATATCAATAGAACGTGCTACCTAGTGGGCAGCACTAGGACTGAGTACGTACCGGTACGCCGATAACATTTAGGCTATATTACTAACCTATTTATGGATATTGATTGGATTGATTTATTTGATTTGTGATGTGATTTAAGGGTGTGATTGCTGGAGCTCGGTTGACCAAGTGTCTCGGGGCCAATCACACTGACAGTCAAACTGTTGGAGCTCGGTTGACTTAGTGTCTCGGGGCCAGTCTATTGTCCAAATGGAACAAGTGAATTTATTTGGAATAAGTGAGCCTGTATGGCTAGAGTGTTGTCTAACACTATTTGAGGTTGCAATTTTCTAGGGTTTTATTTGATCTTTCATATACGGCTGTATTTTCTTAGTATTTATATAAAATGATTTTGCTGCATTTGTGTGATTTTGCCTGTATATATATTTATTATATATACTATTGAATGTGTGCATTGTCATTTAGCTATGCATGTATATATATTATAACAATTCACTCAGTGAGGTCTGACTCCCCTCTATTGACTATTTTTCAGAAGAGTCTTGGTCTTCAGACCTCAGTAGCAAACCCATACGCTAGATTTCTTCTGCCCCGGCTTTACTATGTAATTTGCTTACTTGATGTTATTTTATAATCTGGACATTGCAGTAGTTGTAGTCGGTTGTGAGATATATGTATCATGTTTATATGAAATATGTATTTTAAAGATTTGAACTGGAATTTGTATAAAAGGATTATTTATATATATGAGATATGAATGATCATTTAATTCCACTGGCGGATTATTATTTAATTTTATTTATGAATTTTATTTCCGTTGCAAAATATTTTATTTATATTATTATTATTATTATTATTATTACATATTTTATTTTTAGGCTTGCTATGGGTTCCGGATTTGAAAGAATTCTCGTTCCCTAGCGCCGGTCATGGCCCCTGTTTTAGGTCGTGACAACCCCTTCATCGCACCTTTTCACAATTACATCTATTTTGAAAGAGCACGATTTGGGACATTTATGGGGCTATAAATAGATATATTTGGATTGAATTATAAGTAGAGAACACTTAGCTTTTGTTAGAGATAATGAGTATTGTTTTAGTTTTTATTGAAGAGAAGTTGAAGTAGAAAGAAAAGAAGACATATTCAAGAAGACACATTTAAGAAAATCATTGTAATATCAAGTAACTTCTTGGAAGAGTATAGAAGAGTTCATCAATATTTAAAAGAGCGTAGAAGAGTTCATCAACATAATATCTATATCTTTTCTCTTTTTTTTCAATAGCTGTTTTTGATATTATGCATTTTGGCTATGTCCTCATTTGTTAGAATTATAAGGATGAGTTAATCAATGGATTATATCTTTACTTTCTTTGTTAATGCATGAATGATTTAATTTCAATTGAGTGCCTAATTGTGTCATGTATGTTTAATCATCATGTATGATATGCTAATCAAAGGTTCACAATGAGAGTTAGGATTTTTGGTGTAAAAGCAATTGGAATTACTTAAAGGATATGAAAGTACTTGGAGACAATAAATCTACTTTAAGGGACTTAAGAAGTGGCATGAAACTTCATGGTTTTGGTTTATCTCTACAAAGACATGAGAATTTTTGTAGACTCTAAATCAAAACACCTTTAATTGACAATAAGAGTTGCTTTTATGGACTTTAGGCCATATTCTCTAATCATTATATGTATTAGTCAATTGTTGTTGTTCTTAATTAATTCTAAATTGTAATTCTAACATATATATTACTGAAATTTATTTTCCTTTTAGTTATTTTAGATTAATTAATATAATTTATAGTTTTTAGTAATTTTAGTTAAGTAGAATAATTCAACATTTCCTTTATCAACATTACCTATCCATCTAATTACCTATTTGGTTAATACAAAATTGTCCGAAATTCCTTTATTTTCGACAACCTACGTGTTCTATACTTACTCTTAGAGACTATGTTATTAATTTGACTCACACCAAATTTTGGCACCATTGCCGGGGAATTTAGTTTACAATTTTTATTAATTTAGAATAGAGAAAGGTTGTTTTAGGCTTTAATTTTATTTTTATAATTTTTTAATTATTGATTCATAATTTTTTTTATTTTGATTTTACTCTTTATAATGCTTATTAGAAGTGTTAGTGACAATATTTTATATTTTGATCCTAAAATTAAGTCAACTTTACTTGTTTTACGTATAGACGAAAAGCAAAGAAGAGTGAATCAATAATATTTGAATAAAATGACCAAAAGCTAGTTTGCCTAGTAAGTCGATCAAAATATAGGACCAATTAAAACAAGCAATTCTCCACAAATATGTCCCACCACACAAGATTGCCAAATTTCACAATAAGATTACTACTTTCAAGCATATTAGAAGTGAGACAATTTAAACAGCTTGGGAAAGATTTAAGGAACTCTAAAGGTAATGACCACACCATGGCTTGCCAGATTGGATGATTCCTTAAATTTTCTATAATGGGTTGAAAGATAAGAATAGAAATGTAGTCAATGCAGCGAATGGATAAAATAGCTAGAGAAGCTGTTACTTTGTTTTGAGAACTTGCATCTCAAGGATACATGGATGATGAGACTACAATGGTAAAAGCAAAAGGAGTTTTGGAATTATACATCATCAACTTATTGTTTGTAAAGGTAGGTGCTTTCACTAAGTTAGTAAGTAAATCTCAAATTAATTCTATGGAAAGTGCTAATGTTGTTTATGAGTTATGTAGAGGATCTCATTCATATTCTCAATGTGACTTGAGCCCTAATGAGGGTGTAAGTTATGTGCAAGGAGCTTTTAATAAAAGAGGAGAACTAAACTCCAATACTTATGAACCTCAATGGAGAAATCATCTCAAATTCTCATGGTTGAATCCATCCTCTCAATTGAACCCCCTTTTAACCCAAACACTAAACCATAAAACCCACTAGGATTTCTTATGAAACAACAAGGTTTTAACTCTACCCATCCCGAATCCAATCTTGAAACTCTTATGGAGCAATTTGTTAACTAACAAATAACCACCAATAAACAAAATGAGGAGCAATTCAAGCAAATTAATTCTAAATTTGAATAACTTGTTACTCATAACTGCATCCTTGAAACCCAAATTTCTCAACAAGCCTCTTATTCCAACTCTAAACCTATGGGGAAGCTACTTAGTTAACCTAAGTTTTCATTAAAAGAGACTTGCCAAGCAATTACTTTGAGGAGTGGTAAGGAAGTTGAAAAAGTTGCTGGTAAGAGTAAGAGAGTGATTATTGATGAAGATGAGGGAGAAATTGAAGCTAAAGGGGAGATAAAGATTTTAATTGTTAATAATAATAAAAATGATAAATTTGTAAAGGAGGGTAAGAAGAAAAATGTCATACCACCTAAAAATGATGAACCTAAGGTTGATTTTAAAACATTAACTTTCCTTTAAAGGTTCATAAGGCAGAGTTTAGATAAATAATTTGGTAAATTCCTAGATTTTCTCAAGGAGATTACTATTACCATACCATTTATGGATACCATTAGAGATATGCTAGCATGGGGTAAATTTTTTAAGGACATTATAAACCATAAGAGCAAGCTTGATGAGTATGGGTTAGTTTCTCTTGTTGAGGAATCCAAGGCTATGTACTCCAAGTCTCCACCGAAGCTTAAGGATCTAGGTTGTTTTACTGTCCCTTGTGTCATTAGTGGTACTCATTCTGATAAAGATTTATGTGATATTGGTGCTAGTGTTAGTCTTATGCCTTATTCCATTTATAAGAGGCTTTACTTAGGAGAGCTTAAGCCAATAAATATATGTCTTTCCATGGCAAATAAATTTCTAACTTATCCACTTGACATTCTTGAAAATGTGCTAGCTAAAGTGGGTGAATTTATTGTTCCTATCGATTTTATTATTTTAGATATGGAAGAAGATCTTAAAATTCCAATCTTTTTTGGAAAACCATTTTTTATAATTGTGGGAGCCATCATTAACATGAAGAGAGGCAAGATTAAATTAGAAGTGAATAATCAATTCATGGAGTTTGATGTATTCAAGATGGTGAAACCTTTAGCAATTGAAGTGGCAAGTAGAATTGATACTATTGATATTATTGATGAATGCATAAATGAAGTGATACATGAATGTCTAAGGCAAGACCTTATTGAGCCACATACGGTTCAAGAAGCTAATGTGAATCACTTGAAGGCAACTTTATATCTTCCTCCTCATAGGATTTCAAGGTTTGAACCTTTAAGGTGAGATGATAACCTAAGGTCTACTACACCAAGTGAAGAAGTGAAGTTAGAGCTTAAGCCTTTACCATCAAATCTAAGATTTGCATTTCTTAACTCTAACTTTAAATTTCCTTTCATTGTGAATTCATGTTTGCCTAGTCATAATGTTTGTCCTTTATGTGATGTGTTAAATAGTCATAAAGGTGCCATTGGTTATTCTATAAATGAATTGAAGAGTATTAGTCCCAATGTATGTATGCATAGAATCCTTTTAGAGGATGACATCAAGCCTTCCATTGAAGGTCAAAGGCGGTTAAATCCCACTTTTAAGGAATTGGTGAGGAAAGAGGTAATTAAGTTATTGGACAATGAAATCATATATTCCATTAGTGATAGTAAATGGGTAAGTCTTGTTCAAGTTGTTCCAAAAAATGGAGGTTTGGCCATTGTTAAAAATGAGTCTAATGATTTAATACCCACTAGGACTATCATAGGATAGAGTATGTGTATTTATTATAGAAGATTGAATATAGCAACTAAAAAGGATCATTTTCATTTACCTTTATTTGATGTGATCATAGTTCCAAAGAGGAAGATTTCAATATTTGTTCATGCTAATAAGGGAACTTTCATTCAAGAAAAGAACAGTTCATATAAATTCATATTTTGTGTAGCATACTTTAGTATTTTCGCCATAACTCTACAAAATATGGATTAAGATGTTTTAAGAGGGTGTTGAAAGCTAAGGAAGAGATCTACAACTTTTATGGAGATATATAGGGTTAATTTAGTATTATATTTGAGCTAAAATTATGAAAGATTATTAAATAGTGAACAAAACTGGCAAACTGAATATACATTAGTAAATGGGTCATATCTCACTTAATATAGATCCAAATGAAGTGATTCAATATGCTACTGAAAGATAACAACATGGGTAGCTTTTATGTTTTAGGGTTGAGTTAATTCAGCTATCATCATATTAAAAAGTGTGCTACAATAGGCCACATAAGTAAATCAAATTTTAACAATGATTATATTTTCTTATTTAAGTAGAATTATATTTTCTTATTTAAGAAGGATTTTATTTTATTATTTAGTTAGAATATTAATTATGTTTCTTTTAGGGTTTCTTTAAGCCTATATAAAGGCCTTATTTTATGTAACCTAAATGGGATGCAATCATGGATGATTAATAAAATTTAGAGAGGATTCTCTTTGGTTACTTGGTGGTTGACAACCTTTGTGACATATCAATCTATCTTTTAGACAATAGATTTTGGCGTCTTCTTTATATCCTTTGTTGCTTATTTATTATTGTTCAAAAGGTTAAAGTTTTGATATAGCTTTGGTTGTTTAGACTAACTAAACATGAGGTGAAGGCTTCCTATATCTAAATTAGAACTTGATTTGAACTTTCCTTGAGAGCGTGGGTTTGTGTTCATATTGAACGACTTCTATAGACACCCAATTTAAGGATGATGAGCTATGGATGTGACAGAAGACTCCAATGATAAAAATGTCATGACTAAGTCTTCAATATTTGAACTTTGAAACTTCAAGGGTCTAATTGCATTTTTTTGAAGAAAGGATTTAAGGTTTTCATGGACTAAATCACAATGCTTTTTAAGGATCTAATTGTAAAACTTATATTCTTTCAAGGACCTTTCTGTAATTAAAAAAAGTGATCGGAACTACCCTAATTCTGATTGGAGTTAAGTAATCCAGATCTAAATTACATAATTCCGGTCGGAATTAGACTCCTTCCATAAATTCTTGAATTTTCAGGATAAATCTCGAATTTTAGATAATGAGTCCTAATTGGTATGAAATTCTCCTAAAATTATTTTGATAATGTTTTTAAGGAAATAGAAGTCTTTTAGGAATCAATTTATAACTAGGATTTTAAGATGTATCCCTATATAAGGAGGGTTTCGCTCTGAAGAAAAGGAGAAGGGAGAGAAAGAAAGGAAAAAGAGAAGGCAAAAGAAAAAAAAATGGAAGAAAAAATGAGGAAAGAAAAAAAGAGGAAAAATGAGAGAAAAACCCTATTCTCTACAAAATTTCTTTTGCTTAATTGTTTGATCAAGGATCTTTGGAGAATTTTTGAAGAATAATATTAGAAGACCTGTTAAGAATGGTGATTTTACAAATCTGAAGAGCATCTTATCACTCATAAGCATCATCATCTTCTTTTTATTCTATTTTATTTTATTGATTATTTCTATTATGAGTTATTATTATTATTTATTCACTAACCATAATTTTTATTCTTTTTTTTTTATGGTGATTATGAAGGAAAACACATGATGATTATATTTGAGGACTCAAATCCATAGGAGGACCGTGGAATGCCATGAATAAGATCTTATAGAAATATAACTTCTAGAGTTTTTGTTTTTTTATTTATCATTTTATTTTACTTATTTATTTTTAAGGTTGTATTAATTATTTTTATTATTTTTTATAGATTATTGTAATAACCCCAATAATGGAAATAGTGGAATTATATATGTGATAACATGTTTATGTTATTTAATTAGTTAGTAAAATTAGGGTTTTAATTGGGTAAGTAATTAAAATTAATGGAGGAAGTAAATTAATTTAGGTTGCATGTTAATGAAAATTAGGGTTTAGAAGGAAATAATTTAATTAGTTGTTTGATCTTTAATTTAATTATTTTAATATGTTTTATTTGTTTTTAGGCTTGTTTATTTATTTTTATGTGTTTTGTGCTTGTTTGTTTATTCTTATGTGTTTTGGGCCTTAAGCCCATATTATATTTTAACCCACGTAGATAAATTTAGAGTTTTTAGGTTTAATTAATTAAAATGCATTTTAGGCCCATAATTAATTAGATTTAGGTTAGAAATAACTTAGACCTATTTAGTAAATTAGACATAGGCCCACTTAATTTAATTTAATTAATTTAGACTTACCCCACTTAATTTAAAGCCCTTTTCATAATTTATAGATTTAAGATCACTTTAGCATTAAAATATGTAGAATTAGTCCCACTAATTTAAATACCTTCATAATTTGTAGATTTAGGCCCATTTTTAGAATTAAAATAAATAGACTTAGGTTCACTTAATTGAAATTAAAAGGAATTAGGCCTTTTAGGCTCATTAAATAAAAAATGTAGATTTAGCTCATTTAATTAAAATTCATGTATATTAGACTAACTTAGGGATTATGTGTTTTGTTGAATGCATTATTTACTTATATTTTCATTACTGGTTTGCCTTAGAGTTTATTGCTAGAATAAGGGTTTATATGAAATTGCATGTAAATAGAGGATAATATAGTAATTCATAAAGTAATTCTAAATGAACATGAGACTGAAAGAAGTTAGTATTTCATACCCAGAATCTCCTGGTTATGGTGCTAGCTTTCTTTTAGGGAAGCGAGTACCACATTTTTTATTTGTCCCAGTTATTACCCTGGGTGGCGACTTCTCATCTCCACGTCATGTTTTTATGATAGTGGTTAGTGTGTTCTCTAGAGCCCTGAGCTCAAACAGTGTCGCGGTTGCTAAGATCTTGGATGCACGTTAAACCCCGCCGTATATAGTGGTGACTCCACTAGGGATAAAAGATACTGATTCTACTTGTGTTCCTTAGAATTATTTTATTAATTATTATTTTATTCGTGCATTCATTCTGCATGTCCCTATTAACCGATGGCGTTGGTTTATGGTTCCATGATTCCACTAGCTTCATGGGATTGTAAATTGGCTAACCATCACTCTTAGCCTTAGCTCAGTTCAAAAGAGATTACCAGGCTTATCTGACCAGAGTTTGTAACCGAAGTCCCTAAGGGGGTAGCCTTCTCTCGAGTTTGCAAAGGATGTTGGGCCCTTCTGACCTTGGCCTCTGACTTAAGTCTTAAAGGAAGGCATCTTGCTAAGGGAACCTTGACCTTCTTACTGAACCCTAACCATATATAATGGCTTAGTTATTTCCCTTAGGATCTACCCAAATTGCTTGTGAATGTTGCCATAAGGTATTTCTATTTATAAAGGCCCAAGCCCATACTTTAAAAGCCCATTAGGACTAATAAAGATTGGGCTATGCTTTTATACCTAGAAATGTTATTTCTATATTTTACTGCTTTAAGAGAGAGTTGGCATGCACGTTGGTCCTTGATATCTCCTATTGATATTAAGACCAAGACCAAAAATCCTAGGAAAAGAGACTCACCATTGAATACGTGTGTGGGAGGAATAAGGTTAGAAGGATGTATGTATACCTAATTTGACTTGTTACTTACTACTTGTTGCATAGCAAATGCATCATACTAATATTGTCTTTCAGCCATCATATACTCATTCAGGTCTTCTTGTGTTTGGAGTTAAAAGTGTGGCAGACTAGTGAGAACTGATTCAAGTCACCAATCGATTGCGAAAGAGATCCTTAGCAAACTAGAAAGGAGTCCTATTAATCCACTCTACCTAGAATCTACACAACTAAAAAAAGCCGAAGAAATGGAAAAATATGAAGGAGGAAACTGGACCTTAGAGGATGTCAAAGGAGTACTGATGGATGACATGAGAGCGATGATGCAAGATCAGTTAAGACAAGCTTTAACCGGACTAATGCCACCACCTACTGCTGTACCTCCTATGGCCAATCCACCTATTATGACCAATCTACCTACTGTGGGTACACCACCCGCTAACAACGATAATATTGGGGAAATAAAACTCGAGGATGTTGAGAGTTATATGGTTGAAAGGGCGAAAAGGGAATCACTAGAGCAAGTTCAAGAGTTGGAATCCAGGTAGATAAAAGCACTAACTCAAAAAATGTCCAAGATAGAGGAATTGATGAGAGGATAAGGCATCATATGCTCATTTGATTTTGATGATATGTTGTAATTTGGGGAGGATAAATTGCCTGACAAATTCAAGATGCCATAGCTGCAAAAGTTTCATGGTACTGGGGACCCAAGAATTCACCATAGTCAATACACAACTACCATGAGCACCACTAAGGCTCCTTTGTCTGTGGTTACTAAGCTGTTTGTACTGTTATTGGAGGGCATGGCTGTTAATTGGTATCATGGGTTGGAAAAGTCCATTCGTACAGACTGGAGAGAGTTATGCGCTGCTTTCCTAAAGCAATATGACTACAACACTAGGCTCAAAGTATCCATCAGGGATTTAGAACTGACCAAGTTAAAGCCCGATGAGTCATTCTTGGATTTTCTAACTAGGTTCATGAATAAGGCAGGACTAATAAAAAACAAGCTAGCTGAGAAGGATCAAGTTAGGATGATAGTCTGAAATGTGCTACCTAATCTGGTTGAGAGGCTGCAGGTGATGAATCCCAAGACATTTGTAGATCACTACGATGATGGGTTGCAAGCTGAAGAGATAAAAAATGAGAAAAAAAGGTCACTAGGAGCCCTGGAGCGAGAAATTACCCAACTGGGGGCACACAGTAAGGAAATATTAGTTGGGTTTTAAGAGTTCATGCTATCCAACAACCCAAGAGATTCTCAAACTTCAACCAACCCTTATCCAAAGTCCTAGACCATCTCACCAAAAAGGTCTCCTTAGACCTTTAACCCCCACTAGACCACCAAACCTAAATCTCCTTGGCCTTGAACCAAACAATTACTATAAGTTTCACTAAGTCACTAGTCATCCAACTGATTCTTACATGCGCCTTAAACACGGAATCCAAAACCTCATAGATTCTGAGAAAATCAAAGACCTTGAGAAATCAAATCCAAACCTAAACACCCGAAATAATCCTTTCCCAAATTACCTAAACATGCCACCTTCAACAACCATGATGATCAACTTAGGAGTAAGCGAGGAAGAAGTGCTAAACTCTTTTGAGGATGTAAACCTTAAAGCCGATGAGAAATCTCCTAATGCTATGGAAAGAGTAGAAGACTTGCTGGGTCAACCCTCATGCAATTTTGATTATAAAGTGTTTTATTCTAAACCACCTTCTTTTAACATATCCATTGAAACAATCGAACCTACAGGATGGGGTGATGAGTTTGATAATGAAAGGCTGCTAGTTAAAAAGGAGAAATGCATGGTTGAAGTATGGAAAGATGGAAAAAAGGACCGGACTATCAGGGTTATTAATATTTGGTACAATTCTGATGAGGAAGACACTGAAATATATAATGTATGCATTGATAATCCCAAAGTCAGTTATGTCACTAGAAGTGGGAAGGGCTATAAACCAGTAGAGAAAACTATAGAGAGAGAAGAAGTTGTTGAAGGAGAAGACTCAGATGAACATGGCAATGACTTGATTTTTGAACAGCTTAAGAAAGAAAAAGTAAATGTGAGCATTTGGGAGCTCTTGATGCACTCAAGTAGCCATAGAAAAGCTCTAGTGAAGGCTCTGGCTCACATGAACATCAAAACTTCTACTACCCTTGAAGAAATGGTGGCCAAGGTTATGGAGAAAAAGCACGGGGTTATTAATTTCTTTGATGAGGATTTACTTGTAGAAGGAAGGATTCATAAAAAGGCCCTGTTCATTCCAGCTGAAGTGAGAGGGAAAAGGACCAATTATGTGATAGTGGATGATGGGTCTGCAATTAATGTTTACTCACTATGGATCCTACCTAATCTAGGAGTGAAGGTAGAGTATTTGGCAAAGTCAGACCTGGTAATTAGGGCTTATAATGATAGTATAAGGAATGTAGAGGGAACATTTATGGCTCCTGTGAAGATTGGGCCTATTGTAGCAATGGTGGAATTCACTGTGCTAGACATTCTTGTCACTTATGCCTTGTTGTTAGGCAAGCCTTGGTATCATGTTTTAGGAGGAGTGCCTTCCACTGTGCATCAAAAGGTGAAATTCCTACATAAATGGGAGGTTATAAATTTAGATGCGAGTATGGGTAAGATTGTGTACACAGTTATTGATAGTCAAAAGCAGGTAGCTATTCCTTATGTTTTCCAAATAACTATGATCTTGGAGGGAATTGCGATGGATCCAAGGGTGATGAGCATGATTGAGAAAATGAATTATCGACCTGGAAAAGGACTGGGAAAAGATGAGTAAAGTATCCTAGAATTACCAAACTTCAAAACCCAAGATGACACAAGAGGATTAGGCTATACTGGAATAGGTTTTGGCAGTAAAATGACAAGGAATGAGAGTAACCTCCTAAGGAATGTGGGACCTATGAAGGATAACTTTGTCAAACAAAGGAAAGAGAAGTTCTATTTGGGTGAAAAGGAGCCTATTCAAGTGGTTAGTATGGATATCCCTGGGTTTGAGATCTTTAAAAAGTAGATAGTTGAGAGGCTGGTATAAGATAATAAAGACAAGGTGATGAAGACAGTTACTGAAAAGATGAAAGCTGAGAACATTGAAGAATTGCTTTGTCTGCCACCTAACGAAGAACCACTACAGGATTTAGCTAGCATTATTAATAATAGTTTTAGTGATGTTTTTTATGAAGAAACTAATGTAATAATGTTCGATTTGTTTGAGGATGAAAACTTTATTTTTCCTATGGCCAATGATATGAATTCTGGTTTAGCTTACTTATGTGATGTTGATTCTGATGATCTTATGTATTTTAATAATGATCATTCATGCATGTTTAACATTAATTCTATTCAATTAGATTCATTAAACATGGGCACAAATGAACAACCAAAACACATTTCTATATCACATGATTTAACTCCTAAAGAGAGAGAAAAATTTGAGAGAATATTAACAAAAAGAAAGGTACTATTTGCTTGGTCCTACGAGGATATGCCAGGGGTAGATAGAGAAATCATGGAGCATCACATTCCAATATATCTAAAAGCTAAACTTGTTAAGCAAAAACTTTATAGATTGAGGCCAGAGTGGGCAGAAAAGATAAAAGAGGAAATCGCTAAGCAAATCCAGGCTAACTTTGTAGAAGTAGTGGAATACCCACAATGGTTGGCAAATATAGTACCATTTTTCAAGAAATATGGAAAAGTCCGAATGTGTGTAGACTTTGAATAAGGCATGTCCAAAAGATGACTTTCCTTTACCCTATATTGATGTGATTATCAATAGTGCAACATCTAGTGTAATGTACTCTTTCATGGTTGGGTTCTCAGGTTATAATCAGATAATGATGGCGGTTATAGACAAGATTAAAATTGATTTTATCACTGAATAGGGGACGTATTGCTAGAAGGTGATGCCCTTCGATTTAAAGAACACAGGAGCAACTTATCAAAGAGCAGCCACTACCTTATTTCATGATATGATGCATAAGGAAGCGGAAGTGTACATCGATGATATGATGGTTAAATTAGAAATAAGAGAGGGACACTTTGAGGCTTTGGATAAGTTCCTAGCAAGAATAGAAAGATATAACCTAAAGCTTAATCCGAAGAAATGCATCTTTGGGGTAACTTCTAGAAAGTTATTGGGGCACATAGTTAGCAACAAAGGAATAGAAGTCGACCCAGAAAAAATTAAAGCCATCCAAGAGATGCCAACACCATGAATAGAGAAAGAAGTACAAGGGTTTGTTGGAACATTGCAGTGCATTAGTAGGTTTATTGCGAGACTTACCATGGTCTGTGATTCGATCTTTAAGCTCTTGAGGAAGAATCAGCTAGTGGAATGGAATGAAGAATGTCAAAAAGCCTTCGATAAGATTAAGGAATACTTTACTAACCCGCCTGTGTTAAGACCACCGAGGCAAGGTAAAATTTTAATCTTGTATTTGGCTTTAGAGAAAAAGGCAATGGGGGCAATGCTAGTGCAAGAAGGACCAGAAGGGGTGGAGTACGCAGTGTATTATCTTAGTAAAAATTTTTTGCCATATAAAGAAAAATAAAATCTAGTGGAGAAGACATGTTTGATAATGATCTGGGCTATAAAGAAGCTAAGGCATTATTTCCAGTCTTACAAAGTATAAGTTGTCTCAAAGATAGATCCTTTGAGGTACTTGTTTCAAGCACTAGCTTTGACTGGAAAGATGTCTCGATGGCTGGTACTTCTAATTGAGTTTAATATAGAGTACATCACCACTAAGGTCATTAAAGGAAAAGCAGTAGCAGAATTTCTGGCTCAAAATACAGTTAAAGGAAATGAGCAGTGGAATCTAGAGTTCCCAGATGAGAATTTAGCAACAATAGAACAATGTGAATGGAAACTTTATTTTAATGGAGCTATGAATAATAGAGGAGTCGGGCTAGGAGTAATCCTTATTACACCAAGAGGAGAAACTATCCCAATGGCTAAGAAATTAGACTTCAGGGTTACAAAAAGTATGGCTGAGTACGAGGCATGCATCTACAGCATGGAAGCAGCATTAGTAATTAAAGCTAAAGACCTACTAGTTTATGGAGATTCCCTATTAGTCATTAGTCAAGTTAATGAGGAGTGGGAAGTGAAAG
Organism: Mallotus nudiflorus; assembly: GCA_947683625.1. Classification (NCBI taxonomy): domain Eukaryota; kingdom Viridiplantae; phylum Streptophyta; class Magnoliopsida; order Malpighiales; family Euphorbiaceae; genus Mallotus; species Mallotus nudiflorus. The sequence goes on along the minus strand of CANTUR010000275.1, from coordinate 3,653,139 downwards.
AAGAGAGGTTGAAACCTTACATTTGCTATTTAAAAAAGCTAATGAGGAATTTCACTAAATGTCTCTTTATGCACTTACCAAGGGATAAGAATCAAATGGTGGATGCCTTGGCAACACTTTCCTCAATGTGGGATAAAATGACAGGATCAATGATAAAGCCTCTGGTGGTAATGAAAATGAAAGCCCTATGTTATGGTGAGGAACAAGTCAGGAGTATCCAGATAAAGCCAAAAGAAAAGCCATGGTTCTACAACATCCAAATATTTATTGAAGAAAGGAAATACCCAGATGAAGCAACTTCCAAAGAAAGATATGATATTTGTGTCCTTGCACGCCATTATGCAAGTCATGATGGGATATTATACAAAAGGATGCCGAATGGAATAAAACTAAGATGTCTCAAGAAGGATGAGGCAGAACCTGCAATGAGAGAGATTCATGTAGGAGTTTGTGGACCTTACATGAACGGGATGATTCTGGTAAAGAAAATGGTTCGATAAGGGTATTACCGGATAAGCATGGAAAAGGACTGTATTTAGGTAGTGAAAGAATGTCATCAGTGTCAAGTACATGGGAACCTCAATCATCATTCCCCTATGATGCTAAACAGTTTAACATCTCCATGGCCCTTTGCAGCTTGGGGAATAAATCTAATAGGGGAAGTAAAACTAACTGCTTTGAACGGGCACAAGTATATAGTAGTGCAATCGACTACTTCTCTAGATGGATAGAAGCAGAGTCCTTTGGTACCTTGAAGGCTAGACAGATGGCAAGGTTTATCGAAAAGAATCTTATTTGTAGATATGGGGTCCCGTATCATGTTATGACAGACAATGGTGTTCAGTTCCAGGCAGAAACAACTAACTTATTGATGAGATACAAGATTGAGCATTATAAGTCCTTGCCTTATCGACCTCAGGCTAATGGTACAGTTGATGCAGCTAATAAGAATATAAAGAAGATTCTCTCCAAGATGGTGAAAACGCATAAAGATTAGTCTGAATATCTCCCTTCTGCTTTATAGGGATATAAAACTACAACATGCATTGCTACGGGACAAACTCCATTCTCGTTAGTATATGGTTGTGAAGCGGTTTTGCCTATAGAGATGGAAATCAAATCTTTGAGAGTTGTTATGGAAGAAAAAATTCCTGAGAGTAAATGGATACAAAAGAGATTTGATCACCTTGTTTCTCTATATAAGAAAGGGATGGATGCTCTATTTTACACTTAGATTTATCAGAAGAGGATAGCGAGAGCTTTCAACAAAAGGGTTAAGCCAGGAAAGATAAAAGCTGGAGATATGGTATTAAAGCAGACAAGGGTGATGGTGTTTGATCCGAGAGGAAAATTCATACCAAATTGGGAAGGACCATATCTAGTCAAGACAATCCTACCCAAAGGAGTTGCAAAGATATCCGATCTAGAATGGAATGAGTTCACTGAGCCAATTAATTTGGATCATCTCAAGAAATACTACCTTTAAAAAAAAGTCTGCTGGTTAGAAAACCTGAAAAGGCTGGTCAGGAAAAAGTTAAGACATTCCCGTTATTCAAAAAACTCGCAAAGGGCTGGTAGGCAAAAGTAAGGGAATAAAATAAAAGAAGTAATCCCGTTGGTTAGAAAACTAGTAAAGGGCTGATCAGGCAGAAATTAGGGAAACAAAAGTGAAGAAAAATGTTTAGTTAGAAAATCTAAAAGGATTAGCTAATGATAGGAGTTATGTCATATGATGTATTAAATGTAGACATTTTTTCCCTAATTAATGAAATAAATTGAAATAATTTTTCTATCAAATGTTGCATATTCTATCTTTATTACAAATCATGAAGGCTTGAAGGAAAAATAAAACATAAGAAATAAGACTTATGAGACCACTATTGTTGTTTCTATTTTTTTCTTTTATGACTCATCTAATGACACTCGAGTCCTTTTATAGCTAGTAAATTCTGGTGGTTCTATTGATTGCATGACAACCTAAGCTTTATAGTCGTCATTTGTAGTCATGTCAGCATTCGAGTGCTTATGCCATTCTAAAGCTCTGTGGGGCCACAAGTTCTTCACTTTTTCCAGAAAATCCTATCTCAAAGGGAAGCCTTTAAAGTTAGTTGTAACAGTCACAATAAATTGGGGGCGACCATATTGGCGGTAAAGGTGTGAAGGAGAAAGAAAGGTTAAAAAGTGCAACCTAGGAATAGGAACACAGTAGTCATACAGGTTGATGGTCATGGATTTCAATCTCTACCAAGGAAAAATCCAAGTAATCTCAGTACCAGCAAGGCCTTTCATCCAATTAATCCATCAATTTATGGCATGCTTGTCCTTTATCTTCAAAGGATGAGACTGTAAATGATAAGGTTGGTAAATTAAGGCATTAGGGGGAGCATTAAGCAAATTTAACTTCTCCTGTAACCAAATCTAAAAAAAAACTAAATTGAAAACCCGAGAGGGTAGCTTAGATAAGAAAAAAAAAGGGTTTTGGTCCAAGATAAAGGTTCAAAATTCACTCATAAGAGGAAACAATTATGAAGCATCCAAAGTATAGTCATATTAACAATAAGTCCTAAAGAAAATCAATCATCCTGAACCCCAGTATCTGGTCAAGGGCTCCATCCTCTAGCTGGATCGTCATTCTTATCTGGGGGCATAGAAGTCTTGACATCATGACTATCAAAGTTAAGACCGGCAAGCTGTCATCAAAGCCTCTCGTTCTCACACTTAAGATCCCTTGTATAACTCTGTTGCATTTAGAATAGTTAGAATCATGCATATCATATATAACATGCATACATTTGCGTATTTATTGAAAATACTAACCCTCTAAGTATCTGTAATCTACATAGTAAGTAATCTCTAGGAAGAGCCAAGACCATACACATACTCTGCTTGCGTCCTAGGGACCTGTAAAATGAAGTTTACTAATTCAGCAACAAGTGCTAGTTTGTGCAGGGTTTGAAATGCAAATCAAACTCACATTTGAGGCATCAAGAGGAGAGAAACTAGGAATCTGAGCTACATCAAAGTACATATGCCGCTCAACAAGAGTCTGCACCATGGAAGCTTAATAATATATGGACCTATCAAAGGGAGGAACATCATTCAAAATAGTACTTGAGGAAGTATCACCATAAGTAGCCTCACTATGATGGGTAGGCTCAACCTCCAGCTTAGTCTCCACAATATCATCCTCAGTCGCCCCTATGGTAGCATCATGGACTCTTTCAATCTGTGTAAGAATTGAACGTCATATGAAGGGATGAAAGAGATGAATAAAGTAGTGATAGAAAGCATACCTCAGTTGGGTCTGTAGGAACTTGCTTTAGGAGATTCTCTTGAATGTACTCTCGATAATGACGAGAACGCTCAAGTAGAGTCAAAGCCTCATATCCCTCAAGTGTTGCTCTAAGCTTGGGACCAGTCATGTTGCTACTTCATAACATTGAGGAGGGAATAGAAGAAGGAACACACCTCCTGGAAGGTCCCATATGCCAATGATAAACAGGCTCACTAAGATACCACATCTGGTAGCCATAACCAAGGAGCAGAACTCTTATTGTCTCAAGCCTCACCACCGTTGTCATACAGTCATATCGCTGAATGTCTTCAGCACCAGCCAACCAATCTGATCTTACCTGCAAACTTGTTTATTTAAGTTTATTGAACTTTTACAATTAATGAAATACTAAAGATCAAATTTACCTTACCAGATCCTACTCTAAAGAGTTCAACTGATCTCGATAAGTCTGCAAGTCATGCCTAATGCTAGTAAGACGAGAGGAACCCCACCTCTGCATCAGTGGAAGATTTCTATCGAAGCTAATGGCACTAAAGCCTCGGATCACTCCATTCTCAATGCCCCAAATTTGAAAGAGAGGAGATGAAAGAAATAAGAAGGAAAATGTGAAAATAAGCAAAGTTGAAAAGGATAGGAGACATACGTGCAAGACATGCCAGAAACTGCACATCGTCACAATGCCTATGCAAACAGTATCCAATCTATAGTACAAATAAGCAAGGACTGCAAATCTGCAATCTAAAGTAGCAACCATAGTAAGATTCTGAAGGGGACCAAGAAGAGCGATGCTAACCTCATGACCAGTCTCACAAAAGAGAGTAGTGCCAAGTAATATCAATAAGAAGCATCTCGCCTTTTGAAGAATCTGGTGAGGTGTAGTAGTAGGTAGTCTCCTGAAACCATGAACAAGAGAAGAAAAAAGCACGTTCTTCTTATTCTTCCATGCTGGAATAAACCTGAGCAAGTCATAAATATAGTAACTCCTAGCATCCTCCGAAAGTGTATAATAATGGATATCAAAGGGGACTGGGGCACCTCCGAAGGCAATCCCAGTAATAGTAGAGAAGCTCATCGGGGAAATAGTCAGCTCACCCACTCGTGTGTGAAAAGTATGAGTGGTGTCCATCCACCTCTCGATAAGAGCAAAAAGTGAGTAGTGGTCTGACTTACCCTGAGCAGTCAGTAAAGCAGCAATGAAATATTGAAAGCCAGATGCCCAGATATGTTGTACTACCTCTCCAGACAAGTTATGGAATAGTTCTCAAGTCAAATAAAAGCAACCCGAGAATTTCAGTGGTTTCTGAAAATTTTAAAAAATTACAGGATTATTTTGTACTTTCCCAAATTTTTTATTTTTGTCATTTTTTCTTTTAAAAAAATCAAAATATTGGATTTCTGATTGGAAATCCAGATTTCTAATCAAATTTCTAGATTTCCAATCGAAAATCTTAGAAATCCAATTGGAAATCTGAGAGTTCCAATCTGGAATTCAGAATCCCGATATGAACATATTTTTTTGAAATTTTAGGTTTTAAATTGTCAATTTTTCATAAATTATATTTAATTAGCCTAATAAATATTCTATAATTGCATGCATGAACCTATTAATTTTACATACTAAAATAAATATGTTTATTGCAGAATTGAAGACACAAACAGGAAATTTACCTCATTTCCAACTTGAAAGTATTTATGAAGGTGTAAATGAGTCAAAGGAAGCACATCTTCACCTTCACGGAGTCCCAAATTATTTTGAGGAAAATGCATATGTGAAGTGATGGGATCTGACTTTCTGGAGCTGTTCCCACGTAGTTTATATTGTGGGTGAGACATAGGATCAGACAGATTCAAAATCGGACTTCAGATGAAAGAATAATTAACAAAGGAAAATTTGAAAATGAAGAGAAAATGAAAAAGAAGAGAAAAAGAAAAATGAAGAAGGATAGGAAGAATGAGGGGATGAATTAGCAAAAGGGGAAAATGTGTATATTAAAAGGGAAAATATCCACTTTGGTCCTTTAGCTTTTTGTTTGCATTTAAGTCCATTCTTTTCCTTACAATTTAATTCTAAATTGCAATGTCTCCTAATTTAATAATTCAATGAATTATTAAATTTATCAATTAACATTACCAAGAGCAAGAAATGAGTGGATTACAGTACCATCAGTGAGTAACGAAAGGGTTGCAGCTAATCACGAGCAATTATAGGTTGCAACATAATCAGATTATACGACTGAGTATAATCGACATTATACAATCGAGTGTGATGTTTCTTTTTAAAATAGACATACGACTGAGTGTAGTCGGCATTGTATGACCAAGTACAATGTATCCTTAATTAAGATTATACAACTGAGTATAATCGGCATCATACGACCGAGTGTGATGTTTCTTTTCAAAATAGACTATACGACCAAGTATAGTCGAAATCATACGACCGAGTGTGATGTTTCTTTTCAAAATAGACTATACAATCGAGTGTAGTCGACATTATACGACCGAGTGTGATGTTTCTTTTCAAAACAGACTATACTACCGAGTGTAGTCGGCATTGTACGACTGAGTACAATGTATCCTCAATTAAGATTATACAATCGAGTATGATCAGCATCATACGATCGAGTATAATCAACATCATACGACTGAGTGTGATGTTTCTTTTCAAAACAAATTATACGATCAAGTGTAGTCAGCATTGTACGACCAAGTACAATGTATCTTTAATAAAGATTATATGGCCGAGTCTAATCGACATCATACGATTGAGTGTGATATTCCTTTTCAATTCAGACTATACGTCCGAGTATAGTCAGTATTATACGACTGAGTACAATAAGTTCCTTTCACCCAAGACTATATGACCGAGTATAGTTAATATCATACGATCGAGTATGATATGTCATTTCAAATCAATGTTGTACATCCGAGTATAGCAAGCTCATAAGCAAAAGCTTCATGAAGCACAGGTAAGTATCCTAACTTTCAATTAAGAAATTAGGAGCTAGTTTACTTTGTCGTAATTTTTCAAGACAACAACGATAAAAGGGGGTAACTGTAGACACCCAATTTAAGGATGATGAGCTATGAATGTGACAGAAGACTCCAATGATGAAAATTTCATGAATAGGTCTTCAATATTTGAACTTTGAAAATTGCAATGCTTTTTAAGGATCTAATTGCAAAACTTATATTCTTTCAAGGACCTTTCTATAATTAAAAGTTAAAAAAAAGTGATTGAAACTACATAATTCCGGTCGGAATTAGATTCCTTCTACAAATTCTTGAATTTTCAGGATAAATCTCGAATTTTTTAGATAAATTGAGTCCTAATTGGTATGAATTTCTCCTAAAATTATTTTGATAATATTTTTAAGGAAATAGAAGTCTTTTAGAAAAAATTTATAACTAGGATTTCAAGATGTATCCCTATATAAGAAGGGTTCCGGCTCTGACGAAAAGGAGGAGAGAGAGAAAGAAAGGAAAAAGAGAAGGCAGAAGAAAAAAACGAAAGAAAAGAAGAAATAAACGAGGAAAGAAAATGAGAGAAAACCCTATTCTCTACAAAATTTCTTTTGCTTAATTACTTAATCAAGGATCTTTGGAGAATTTTTGAAGAATAATATTAGAAGATCTATCAAGAATGGTGATTTTACAAATCTAAGGAGCATCCCATCACTCATAAACATTATCATCTTCTGCTTATTCTATTTTATTTATTTCTTTCTTTTTGATTTTATTGATCATTTCTATTATTTGAGTTATTATTATTATTTATTCACTAACCATAATTTTTATTCTTTTTTTTTATGGTGATTATGAAGAAAAACATATGATGATTATATTTGAGGAATTAAATCCATAAAAGGATCATGAAATGTCATGGATAAGATCTTGTAGAAATTTAACTTTTAGGGTTTTTTTTATTTATCATTTTATTTTACTTATTTATTTTTGAGGTTGTATTAATTATTTTTATCATTCTCAATAAATTATTGTAATAGCCCCAATAGTAGGAATAGTGGAATATATGTGTGATTGCATGTTTATGTTATTTAATTGGTTAGTAAAATTAGGGTTTTAATTGGGTAAGTAATTAAAATCAATGGAGGAAGTAGATTAATTTAGGTTGTATGTTAATGAAAATTAGGGTTTAGAAGGAAATAATTTATTTAGTTGTTTGATCTTTAATTTAATTGTTTTAATATGTTTTATTTGTTTTTGGGCTTGTTTATTTATTTTTATGTGTTTTGTGCTTGTTTGTTTATTCTTATGTATTTTGGGCCTTAAGCCCAAATTAGATTTTAATCCACGTAGATAAATTTAGGGATTTTAGGTTTAATTAATTAAAATGCATTTTAGGCCCATAATTAATTAGATTTAGGTTAGAAATAACTTAGGCCCATTTAGTAAATTAGACATAGGCCCACTTAATTTAATTTAATTAGCCCACTGTAATATCCCGTATTTTTAAATATTTTAATACTTCATCGGGATATGCAGTGTTAATAATTTTTGTATATATATTTATAATATTTTACGAGTTAATATGTATTTAAAACTTATTTATATTATTGTATATTATTTTAAGTGTCTTACGTAAAATTTTCTCGGGACTTACATTTTTGGGGAAATTTTCAAGTAAATAATTTACCATTAATTATTTTACATAAATTCATGGACTTGCATGAACTCATATATATATTTAAAATACTAAATAACGTATATATGTGTATTTATTTAATTAGGGTTTGATTAATTACCCTATTATTATGTTATTATTTATTTATTAGTTTTATTGTTATTTAATCATTTTTATTTAGTATTAAATTATTAAAATATTAAATTATATGTGTGTGGTGTATATTTAATGTGTGTAATTTTATATTATTTTAATATATAGTGTAAGGTATATATATATATACATATATACAATTAATATTAAAATAAAAATTAAAGTTTGAATTATTTACAACTTTGCCCTTCTTCTTCCTCCTTCCTCCTAGCCTTCCCCGCTGCCAGCAGCGCCCTATTCCGACGTGTTTTGGTCGAAAATAGCTCGGGAAGCCGAAAGTGGAAGCTACGTCGATCACGCCGTTTTCGGCCACCATTTTCGACACCGCCGGTCTCTTTCTTCTCCTTGAGCTCCGGTGAGTGTGATTTCAAGATTTGTTTCACTTAAAATGGTCTTGATTTGTTTAGGTTTCAATTTTTCAAATTCGGCCATTTTAGGGTTCTTGACTTTTTTGAACTTCAATTTGATTGATTCATGAAAAGTACCTTAACAAATGTTGATCCTAGTAGCTTAATCTACATGTAAGAATTTTTCTAGAATTTTTGGAAATTATTTTGATTTTTGGGTATTTTTGAATATTTTAATATTATTTTCTAATTTTCGGAAATTAATTAAATAAATTATGAAATTGTGTTTTATGATAAATATAGGTATTGAAATTAATTATAGAAATTTATTTGGAATTTTTATGAATTTCTATGTATTTATTTTGAATTTAATTAGTTTATGTAATTTTGAGAAAATAGGGTTAATTGTGTTTTTAATTGAAATTAATTCGTTAATTGAGTTTAATTATTGATATTATTGATAAATATGTTGAGAAAATTAATTTTGTGCAATTATACTATTTTTGGTGAATTTTTGAATGAATTTTAGTATATTTATATATATAGGGGTATTTTGGTAATTTTACACAAAATTGGCTAAAAATGTAATTTAATTGGTTTTAATAATTATTTAAGGTATAAAAATGATTTCTACAAATTATTTAGTATTTTTAATTAATTAAAACTATTTTTCATGAATTATTTTCAATTATATATATAATATACGATTTTACTAATAAAATGAGTTTTTATTGGTTTTTACTGTGTTTTAAGGTTAATTATGTAATTTCTACTTATAAAATGAATTTCTATGATATAAGGGTATTTTTGGTATTTTCAGAATTATTCTGTGTATTGTGGACCCCGATCGGTAGACTCTAGTTTGGAGTCCGACCGAGGGGTTGTGGATGTGTTTTTGTGCCCATTTTTCAAAGTGTGTTTCTTTGCAAGGCCGGCTCTACTCTTTAAGTAGAGAGATGTCCGTTTTACAGGGGAGGTTCTACCGAATTTTCGGTAGAATTCTCGTAAAACGTGATGTCCGATCAAACCCTAATTTTGATTCTATGTCCAATATTCTAGATCGAGTTTCTAGGATTTTCTGTTAGGTTTATTCTGATGTCTGTTAGTTATTGTTTGTTTAGTTGCGCCGAGACCGAGGGCTAGTGGACCAGGCCCGTCGGACCCATCTCAAGGAGCGCACTAAGTGTGAGTTACTATTCTATATATATATGCTTTAGGGTGCATGATTTTAGAAATGTATGTTATTTTGATTAATTATGCATAAATAATTCATTTGGTATTTAAGTTTATCTTTAGTTTATATTCGGTATATTTTGGTATATTTTCAAATTATATGCATGCTTTATTAACCATTTATGTTTAAAATGTTTTTGAATGTATTTCTAACTTATTTTGTTATTATATTAGACTTGTTTGACGTATATATATACTCGAAATATACCTGGTTTACTTTTGGTATATTTCCAGTATATATATGATTTATAATGTTATTTTATTCAAATTCATGCATCATTTATTTGTGAATGAATGTTTTATATTTATTAATGAAGGATATCAATAGAACGTGCTACATAGTCGGCAGCACTATGACCGAGTACGTACCGGTACGCTTATAGCATTTAGGCTATATTACTAACCTATTTGTGGATATTGATTGGATATAATTATTTGATGTGTGAGATATGGTTTGGAGGTGTGATTGCTGGAGCTCGGTTGACCTAGTGTCTCGGGGCCAATCACACTGGCAGTCAAACTGCTGGAGCTCGGTTGACTTAGTGTCTCGGGGCCAGTCTACTGTCCAAATGGAATAAGTGAAAATATTTAGATATAAGTGAACCTGTATGGCTAGAGTGTTGTCTAACACTATTTGAGGTTGCGATATTATAGGGTTCTATTTGATCCTTCATAAATGATGATTTTCAATAAATATATAAAACGATCTTACTGCATCTGCGTGTATTTGCCTGTATATATACGTATTAGATATATATTGTTGATTGTATGCATTGTCATTTAGTATGCATGTATATATATTATAGTAATTCACTCAGTGAGGTCTGACTCCCCTCCGTTGACTATTTTTCAGGAGAGTCATCTTCCTCATACCTCAGTAGCAGGCCTGTACGTCGGATTTCTTCCGCCCCGGCTTCTTTATGTAAACTACTCACTTGAGTTTCTTTTTTTATAATCTAGACACTGCAGTAGTTGTAAATAAATTATGGGTTTGATGTATTGTATTTATATGAGATATGTATTTTAAGAATTTGAACTGGATGTGTATTCAAAGGATTTATCTATATATGAGATATGGATATTATTTTGATATTTATGATTTTATTCCGTTGCACAGTATTTTATTTAATTATGATATTATTATTACTATTGCATGTTTTATTTTATTTTTAGGCTTGCTACGAGTTCCAGATTCGAAAGAATTCCCGTTCCCTAGCGCCGGTCATGGCCCCTATTTTGGGTCGTGACACCCACTTAATTTAAAGCCCTTTTCATAATTTATAGATTTAAGATCACCTTAGCATTAAAACATGTAGAATTAGGCCCACTAATTTAAATACCTTTATAATTTGTAGATTCAGCCCATTTTTAGAATTAAAATAAATAAACTTAGGTTCATTTAATTGAAATTAAAAGGAATTAGGCCTTTTAGGCTCATTAAATAAAACATGTAGATTTAACTCATTTAATTAAAATCCATGTATATTAGACTAATTTAGGGATTATGTATTTTATTGAATGCATTATTTACTTGTATTTTCATGACTAGTTTGCCTTGGAGTTCATTGCTAGAATAAGGGTTTACATGAAATTGCATGTAAATAGAGAATAATATAGTAATTCATAAAGTAATTCTAAATGAACACAAGATTGAAAGAAGTTGGTATTCCATACCCAAAATCTCTTAGTTGTGGTGCTAGCTTTCTTTTAGGGAATCGAGTACCATCTTTTCAATTTATCCTAGTTATTACCTGGGTGGCGACTCCTCATCTCCACGCCATGTTTTCATGACAGTGGTTAGTGTGTTCTCTAGAGCCCTGAGCTCAAATAGTGTCACGGTTACTAAAATCTTGAACGCGTGCTAAACCTCGTTGTCTATAGCTTCCTAGAGCAGGTCGTCTAGTGGGTTCGCATCACTTGGTATTAGAGCTTGGCTCAAATCAGATTTTGTTCAATTTAATTCTGCATATCCTTAATTTAATTTTTAACTATTGTGGTTTTAAAAGTTTTCTATTTATGTCAAAAAAATAAATATGTTTTTTTTATTTATTATGTTTTTTTTATTTAGTTGGTATTAGATTAATTTAATTGAATGATTTGTAACAAAGGGTCTTAGGTTTGATATACCTAAGGTTTTAGTTGGTCATATTAATTAGATTTTATACCTTAATTTTTATTTGATTAATTTTTAATGAAAGGTCTTAGGTTTGATATACCTAATGTTTTAATTGGTTGATACAAAAAGAGTTTAAGGTTACTAATCTTTTACCTTTTGTTTGTTTTTTTTCAATTTTTAGGATTTTAAATTTATTTTCTATTTATGAGTTAAAAAAGTATGTCTTGAATTTTTTTTCTTTTTGAGTGTCGTTTAAGTTTCTTTTTTTAAAAAATTTTTCTTGTGTTATGTTCTTGAGTTTAATTAAAAATAAAAAAATTCATTCGTATGGAAGGCAAAAATTTATGGACATATATTTTTGAAAAGAGGGAGAATGATGTGAGTGTAGTTCCAAAGAGGAAGATTTCAAGATTCGTTCATGCTAATAAGGGAACTTTCACTCAAGAAAAGTGTAATTCGCATAAATTCATATTTTGTGTAGCATACTTTAGTATTTTGGCCATAACTCACTCTAAAAAACATGGATTGAGATGATTCAAAAGGGTGTTAAAAGCTAAGGAAAAGATCTACAACTTTGGTGGAGATATTTAGGGTTAATTCAGTCTTAAACCTAAGCTAAAATTATGAAAGATTAGCAGATAGTGAATTAAACTGGGCAGACTGAATATGCATCAGTAAATGGGCCATATCTCACTAAATATAGATCCAAATGAAGTGATCCAAGATGCTACTGAAAGATAACAATAAGAGTAACTTTCATGTTTTAGGTTTGAGTCAATTCGGTCATCATCATATTAAAAAGTGTGCTACAACGTGCCACATAAGTAAATCCAAATTTAACTAGGATTATATTTTCTTATTTAAGTAGAATTATATTTTCTTATTTAAGATGGATTTTGTTTTCTTATTTAGTTAGGATATTAATTATGTTTCTTTTAGGGTTTTTTTGAGCCTATATAAAGGCCTTATTTTATGTAACCTAAATGGGATGCAATTATGGATAATTAATAAAATTTAGAGAGGATTCTCTTTGGTTACTTGGTGGTTAATCATGTAACAACCTTTGTGACTTATCAATCTATCTTTCAGACAATATATTATGGCATCTTCTTAATAGCCTTTGTTGCTTATTTGTTATTGTAGACGGTGGGGTTTAGCGTGGTCCAAGATTTTAGCAACCGCGACACTGTTTGAGCTCAGGGCTCTAGAGAACACACTAACCACTTTCACAAAGACATGGCGTGGAGATGAGGAGTCACCACCCAGGGTAATAACTGGGACAAATCGAAAAGGTGGTACTCGATTCCCTAAAAGAAAGCTAGTACCACAACCAAGAGATTCTGGATAAGGAATACCAACTTCTTTTAGTCTTGTGTTCATTTAGAATTACTATATGAATTACTATCTTACCCTCTATTTACATGTAATTTCATATAAACCCAAAAACAATAAACTCCAAGGCAAACTAGTAATGAAATATACAAGTAAATAATGCATTCAATCACATAACCCCTAAGTTAGTCTAATCTACATGGATTGTAAATAAATGAGTTAAATCTACATGTTTTAAATTATAAGTGAACCTAAAGACCTAATTCCTTTTAATTTTAATTAAATGAACCTAAGTCTATTAATTTTTTAAAAAATGAGCCTAATTCTACATATTATAAAGGCATTTAAATTAGTGGGCTTAATTCTACATGTTTTAATTAAATAATGATCTTAAATCTACAAATTATGAAAAAGAGCTTAAATTAAGTGAGTTAAGTCTAAATTAATTAAATTAAATTAGGTGGGCCTATGTCTAAGTAACTAAATGGGCCTAAAGGTAGTTCTAACCTAAAATCTAATTAATTATGGACCTAAAAATATATTTTAATTAATTAAACCTAATTAAGTATTAAGTGATATGGGCTAAAAGAATTATCTAAACATAAATAAATCAAGGCTTAAAGTGGGCTTAAGGCCCAAAACACACAAAATAATAAATAAGCTCAAAAACAAATAAAAAACATAAAAAAACAATTAAATAAGATCAAATAAATAATTAAATTTATTCCTTACTAAAACCCTAATTTTTATTAACAAGCAACTTAAATTAATCTACTTCCTCTATTGATTTTAAATGATTACCAAATTGAAACCTAATTTTACTAACCAATTTATTAAAATAAACATGCGACCACACATATAATTTTATTATTCCCACTATTGGGACTATTACATTAATTCCTAAAACAAGTAATAAAAAATATAAAAATAAAGAATAAAAATAGAGACAATAAAAAAAATAAAAAATAAAATCCTAGAAACTAAGTCTCTATGGGGCTTTATCCATACTCTTCTATGGATTTCCAATAAAATTCATCTTCCTCATATGATCACCATGTGTTTTCCTCCACAATCACCATAAAAAATAATAATAATAAATGAATAAATTATGATAAAATAAATAGAATAATAAATAAACAAATAAATAAATAAAGAAAAGAAGAAGAAGAAGAATATGATATGCTTATGGATGATTAGAGTGCTCCTCAGATTTGTGATTCACCGTTCTTGATAAATCTTCGAATCTTTCCTTAAAAAAATCCTTCATGGGTTGTGAATTAGTTGATGAATCAAAAGTAATTTTTGATTAAAAAAAAACACAATTTTCTTTCTCTCCTCTCCTTCTTTTCTATGCCCCTCTCTTCTTTTTTTCTTTTTTTTCTTTCTTGCGCTTCCTCCCTTTTCACCCTTTTTTTTTCACTGCTCCTTCGTTTTTATAGTAGAACCAGGAGGTCTAACCCTAATCCTAATGTGATTCTAATTCCTAAAGTGTATTTAGGAATTTTAAACCAATTAGGAAGTTTAAACCAATTTGGATTTAATTAATTAGGATGTTTAAACTAATTAAAACACTAAATTGAGAGTACTTTAGAAATAGGAAAACGAAAGAATTCAATTCCGACCGGGATTGTGTAATTCCGATCGGGATTATGGAATTTCGACGCACTTTTTTTTTAACATTTAATTACAAAAAGGCCCCCAAAAAAATTTCAATTTTGCAATTAGGTCCTAAAAAGAGCTTTACGATATAATCCTTGAAAACATTAAATCCTTCCTTTAAAAGCCCTTAGAATTTTTTAAGGATTAAGTTTCAAAGACATTTTCATCATTGGAGTCCTTTGTTACATCCATAACATATCATCCTGAAATTGGGTGTCTACAATTATTATTTAGAAGGTTAAAGTTTTGATATAGTTTTGGTTATTTGGACTAACTAACATAAGGTGAAGGCTTCTTATGTCTGAATTAGAACTTGATTTGAACTTTCCTAGAGAGTGTGGGTTTGTGTTCATGTTGAACAAGTTCTTAGAGCAGGTCATCTAGTGGGTTCATATCATTATTGATCAAGTTCTTATGAGATTAGCTAATTTTTCATATTTTTGTTATCTTGATGGATTTAGTGACTTTTATCAAATACCCATTCACCCTGAAGACTAGGCCAAAAGTACTTTTCCATGCCTATATAGTACTTTTACCTTTAGGTGTATGCCTTTTAGTTTATATAATGCTCCAACAAAATTTCAAAGATGCATTTTTTTAATATTTAGTGATATGATTGATAATTGTGTAGATATTTTCATGGATGATTTTAGTGTTTATGGATCTAACTTTGCACATTATTTACAAAATCTTTCTAAATTTCTTAACAGGTGTAAGGAACATGCATTAGTACTCAATTGGGAGAAGTGTCATTTTATGGCATAAGAAGGGATTGTTCTTAGACACTCGGTATCAAAAAGAGGTATTGAAGTTTATTGAGCTAAGATAGAGGTAATAGCTAATTTGCCACCCCAAATGTGTGTAAAGGATATAAGGAGTTTTCTTGGGCATGCTAGTTTTTATAGACGATTCATTAAAGATTTTTTCCAAGATAGCAAAGCCATTATGCAAACTACTTGTTAAGGATGTTGTCTTTGTATTAGATAAGGCATGTTTTAATGCATTTAAAACATTGAAAAGAGCTTTTATTTTAGCACCTGTTTTACAACCACTTAATTGGGACCACCCATTTGAAGTTATATGTGATGTGAGTAATTTTGTAGTAGGGGCTTTTTTGGGTCAAAGGAAAAAAGGCAGGCCTTGTATGATTTACTATGCTAGTAAATTACTAGATGATACTCAAATCAACTACACCACTATAGAGAAAGAGTTACTTACTATTGTTTAAGCATTTGATAAATTTAGAATACCTTATAGGGTAAAAAGTAATTGTTTACTCTAACCATGCAACCGTCAAGTATCTTCTAAGTAAGAAGGATGCAAAGCCTAGACTTCTAAGGTGGATTTTAATGCTTCAAGAGTTTGATTTAGAAGTGAAAGATAAGAAAGGAAGTGAGAATCTTATTACGGATCATCCATCAAGGCTTGATCAAGATGGGCCAAAGAGGAATGATGATGGTATACCGATTAATGAGACATTTCATGGTGAACATCTTCTTAGTTTAGTGTCAAAGGAAATTCTATGGTTTGCGGATATTGCAAATTATCTTATGAGCGGTGTTCTTCCTTATGGGTTAGATTTCAGATAAAGGAAGAAGTTTTTGCATGATTGTAAATTTTACTATTAGGAGGAACTATTGCTTTATAAGAGATGTGGAGATGGTTTGATTAAAAGGTGTATCCCTAGAGATGAAGCCGAGGATATTTTGAGACATTGTCATCCTTTAAATGTAGGTGGACACTGTGGTGCCCCAAAAATAGAATTTTAGGTACTTCAATCTAGTTTTTGGTGGCTAACATTATTTAAGGATGCTAAGAACTTTATGCTTACTTATGATAGATGTCAAAGAATGGGTAACATTTCTCAAAAACATGAGATGCCATTGAATGGAATTCTTGAAGTTGAGCTCTTTGATGTTTAGGTTATAGACTTCATGGGTCCATTTCCTAGTTCCTTAGGCTATAAGTATATTTTAGTTATGGTTGACTATGTTTTAAAATGGGTAGAAGCAATACCAACCATTACTAATGACTCTAAGGTTGTTAAGAAGATGCTCAAGAAATTAATATTTCCAAGATTTGGTACTCCTAAAGCATTGATTAGTGATAGAGGTTCTCATTTTTGTAATCATGTAATTAAAGCTTTTTTTAAAAAATATGGAGTAACACATAAAGTTGTTACTCCATATCACCCACAAACAAGTAAGCAAGTTGAGGTGAGTAATAGAGAGATTAAGTGGATTCTTGAGAAAATAGTGTCTTCTTCAAAAAAAATTGGCCATTAAAGCTAGATGATGCTTTGTGGGCATATAGAACAGCCTTTAAAACCCCCAATTGGTCTTACACCTTACCAATTGATCTATAGGAAGTCTTGTCACTTACCCGTTGAACTTGAGCATAAGGCATATTAGGCAACAATGGCTTTGAACTTTGATTTGAAGAAGGCAGGTCAAAAAAGGTTGCTACAACTTAATGAATTATAAGAATTGAGAATGAATACTTATGAAAATTCAAAGTTATATAAGGATCGTACTAAGTTGTGGCATGATAAGCATTTGTTTAAGAAGCAATTTCATGAGGGAGAACTTATTTTACTTTACAATTCAAAACTGAAATTATTTCTTAAAAACTTGAAATTAAGATGGTCGGGTCCTTTCAAGGTTGTAAAAATACATCCTTATGGAGCAATTAAAATTGCTAATGATAAGGATAAAGTTTTCACAGTTAATGGTCATTTTTTAATTCTTTATTTTTATGTCTTTTTCTTAGATTTATTATTTTACACATTTAGGTTTTCTAATTATATTTATCTCTTTTCTATTATTTAAGTGTTTTTTCTTTAAGCATTACTATGCACACATTGTTTCTTTTTAATTAGTTTATTTTTTGTAGTTTACTACCATACATGTCTTTTATCTCCATTACAAGTTGGCACAGGCGTGCCGACTTATAACAAAAACTTATAGGAATAAATCGGCTCAAATATGCCAATTCATGATAGAATGGCAATAGGGTCGAGTCAACACAAGCATGTCAACTCGTGACAAAGAGTCATGGTGCTGAGTCGTGCCACCCATGCCGACTTGTTACCCATACTAAACTATACAGTACACATATTTTTACAATTTCTTGATTTTTTTATTTAATTTCTTACATAATGTTTACTTTTTATTAATTTTACATTATACTTCCCTTTCTTTTGATATTCATATGTCTTCATTTCAATTTCCAATATTTTGAAAACAGAACATTATTTTTTTGACGAAAAGGTCATGTCCTTTCTACCAAAAGTCATGTCTTTTCACCAAAAAAAGGTAATTTTTCTTTCCCTTTTTATATTTTATTATCTTTTTCAATTCTATTATCTATATCCATATGTTTTCTTTTCTCTATTTGTTAACTCCCCATTACTCATTTCTTTATTTTCTCTACACCTTTCATTTCCTTCAACCCTTTCTTCTCTATACATCTCTAAACACCCTTTTACTTCCATATTTCTACCTTAGCCAATTCCTACACACATATCTTGACCTTCTTATTTCTTTTAGTTTTCACTTCTTTTAGCCGTCATTTCATTACACCATCTCCATCACTATTCCTAAGACTAAAGGATCCAAATCTTCAAGACCTCAAGACGAGCATTAAGAAGATTTAGCACCCCTTTATAAAGCAAAGTTTCCTATTTTTTCAAATGAAGAGGAAGCACAATTTACAACTTTAAAGATTAGAGAGATTATTGGTTGTAAGTACATCCCCTCCTCTCTTCTTAAAGATGTCGACATGTATGAGAAATTTAATCAATTGCTAACTACTTGTGGACTTAAGAAATTTATGTCTATGCAAGAACATACCTATGTTGAATTGACTACTGAATTTTACACATCCTTAGAAGTGAACTCCAATGATTCTCAAATCCTTGAATTTCTTAAGTTAGGGTAGAAACATCAATTCATATATTCAATCATGTAATGAGTTTTTAGTTTTAAAAAGGAGGGTATGTGTGACCCTTCTAAGTCTTTTAGAGTGAATGACTTTTGGATTTTTTTATTGATTGACAACCCCTTTTCAACCAAAACAAAGGCAAGGCCATGTTTATTAAGGATTTAAAATTTTGGTTGTTACACAAAGTTCTTGCTTGTGTTGTTTTTCATAAGTTTCAATTTAATCGGGTTTCTACATAAGAATTATTTTTAATGTGGTGCATTCATACTAAAAATCAAGTATGTTGGACTTATTGGATTTTTAATCAAGTTCTTACTTATGTAGCATGTAAGGATGCCCCACTTACACATGGTCATGTTACTGCTATTATTGCTAAGTGTTTTAATGTCAATCTTGATGATTTTAACCATGTTATTAAGTATTCCTATTTCACAAAGCAAGCATTTATAAGAGGTGAAGTAGTCAATTCTTTATTCTGATTCATTCTGGTCCGGCCTAGGTCTTATTAGAGGGGGTTGGCATGCCGACCCCAAGTGGAAGAGGAACTAATCGCAAAGGAGGATGTTATTAAAAGGGGACAACAAAAAGAAGATCCCCATAATAATGTCCCTTTTATTACATTCCTCATGCATGGTGGTACAGGTGCTTCTTCAAGTGCAGAGTCACATATTTAGGAGCAAATATTAAAAAATCAAAAGGAGATCCAACGTTAATTATATGGAATAGAGACATGGGACCAATAACTTGACCATCACCAAAGGAAGATTGAATACAAGATGAATCAATTCTTTGCCCTATCTGATTACCCCATCGAGTCTCCACCACCCACTCCTTTAAATGATTAGGGGAGTATTTTTCCTTTCCTTCTGGTTATTATGTCACATTGGGGACAATGTGCATTTTTAAGTGTGGGGGTGGGAATTAGTACTAGTTGTTATTTTAATAGTTATTATTTTACTTGGTATAAGTTTATATTTATTGTTACATTTTACTATGTGTTATCTATGCTTAATTTCGCATAATTTTATCTCCTTCATATTTCTAAAATAGTTTTCTCTTTAAGTTTATTTTGATTATGGTTGAAATTTCTTTTAATATATGTTAGTGATTATTTTCCTATGTTTAATTGGTATTTTAAAATTTCATTTAGCATAAGCTATAAGTTTTTCTTTTTATATTTTATTATTATTTTCAAAGTCTAGAGAATGTCTAGTCAACCTTTTAATTATGCTTAAAACTATAATGTTTAGCACTTGAACTTAGTGTTTTTTTTAGATTGTGGTAGCTTTAGGGAAATTATAGCTATAATTCATGTTATTAGCTTTTCAATAATGGATGAGGACACTTAAAAATAATATATATATATATATATATATATATATATATATATATATATATATATATATTATAATTATAATAATAATAAGTTTGCTTGTTAAGTTATGCATTTTGAGTAAATTATGTGTAATTGAGTATGCTCCTTAGTTACATTCATTCAAAAAGAAATGCAATTAGTTTATAAAAATATATAAATATAATAAATGTGTCTAAAAATTCCATGAGAATTGCTAGTTAATGCGTGTGCTCAATCTTTGTGCCATGATGTCACGACCCAAACCGGGAATCATGACCGGCACTAGGGAACGAGAATTCTTTCTAATTTAGAACCCATAGCAAGCCTAAAAAATAAAAAAAATCATGTAATAAATAAATAAAAATACTCCAGAATTAAAACTTAAATCGATATAAAAATAAATACTTAATTGTCATATCATAAAATAAAATATTTGCATACAATATTCAGAGAAATGTCTCTGACATTAAAACCACATTCTACAGATACAAAAACTACTACTGCAGTTTTCTAGAATACAATAAAGTTCAGATAAGCAATTTACACAATTAGCCAGGGCTAAAGAAGTTCGGCGTAGAGGTCTACTACTGAGGTCTAAAGATGAGAAATCTCGTGAAAATATACAATTGAGGGGAGTCATACCTTACTAAGTGAATTATTATATTATATATACATGCACCTCCTAATGTCATACGCAATCAAGCATCAGTATATATAAATATATACAGGCATTTCACACAGATAATGAAATCACTTTTATATATAATAAATGCTAAAAAACATTTATTTAAATGAAGGATCAAATAGAACCCTAATTATTCATAACCTCAACCAAAAATATCTCTCTAGCCATACATGCTCACTTAATTTAAAATTAATTCTCTTATTCCATTTTGGACAGTAGACTGGCCCTGAAACACTAAGTCAACCGAGCTCCAACAGTCTCACTGTTAGTGTGATTGGCCCCCGAGACATTAGGTCAATCGAGCTCCCAGCAATCACACTGCTCAATCACATCAATCTCAAATAATCAATCAAATAAAAATCACCTCAAGTGATTTTATCACTCAACCCTAAAATCTATCGCACCGATACATACACGGTCCTAGTGCCGCCCACTAAATAGCTATTGATATCCTTCATATAAAATTAATAATTATTAAAACAATAAAAATGCATAATTTAAATGTAATAGCATCTATTCATAGCAAAATATACCCATCATATACAGAAAATATACCAATTGTACACTGGAGATATACTAAAAATTATTCCAAATATATAAGCCACATATATACCAAAATAAACCATAAATATATCGATTGCATGTTAGGAATATATCAAATATATACACATCGCATGTATATTAAAATATATCAAAAATATACTAAAAGTATACCAAAAATATATTTACATTTAAAGAAATATTCATATTCAATTCCATTATAAAATTCATGGATGCTAATTTTTATGCATTCTACATGCAATGCATATATAAGATAATAACTCACAAGTTTGCGCTCCTCAGGACTGGCTCAATGGGCCCCAGTTCAATAGGTCTCGATCTCGGTGTAACTAGAAAATAAATAATAATAACAATCAGAATAAATTCCTAACTTATACTTCTAAAAGAGACTCGATCTAGGAATACGAAACCTAGTTAAACACAAAAATTTAGAATCGACCCAACGTCATGTTTTACGAGAATTCTACCGAAAATTCGACAAAACCTCCTTTATAAAACGAACATCTCTCTATTAAAAAGTAGAGCCGATCCTGTAAGAAAAATACATTTCTAACACATAAGGCTCAACACCTAGGGTTGGGACCACGAACTGCACAATTTCCTAACCGAGGTTTGCAATTCACCAAAAATACAAATAAAACAATAATTATACTAAAAATCATTAAATTCCATAAGTATTCATAAAATACCAATATATAATATATTTAAACATTAAATCACGAAATACCACTATTTACATAATATTTAAATAAAATCTCAAATAATAATATAATATTAATAAAAATGTCCCAATTATTACCATAGGTGGTGACTCCTCATCTCCATGCTATGTTTTTGTGACATAGTAGCGTGTTCCTTAGGGCCCTGAGCCCAAACAGTATCGCGGTTACTAAAATCTTGGGCACATGCTAAACCCCGCCGTCTACAGTGGCGACTCCACTAGGGATAAGAGATACTTATTCTACTTGTTTTCTTTAGAATTATTTTATTAATTATTATTTTATTCTTGCATTCATTCTACATGTCCTATCGTGTTAATTTATGATTCCACTAGCTTTATGGAGTTGTAAATTGGCTAACTTAGCCTTAACTCGGTCCAAGAGAGATTATTGGGCTCATCAAACCAGAGTCTGTGACCCAAGTCTTAAAGGGGGGTAGTCTTCTCTCGAGTTGGTAAAAGATTTCGGGCCCCTCTGACATTACCTGTAACTCAAGTCTTAAAGGAGGGCATCTTGCTAAGCGAACCTTAACTTTTTACCGGACCTTAACCATGTAATATCCCGAGTTTTTAAATAATTTTAAACTGCATCAGGATATGCAGTGTTAATAATTTTTATATATACTTATGATTATTTCATGAGTTTGTTATTTATTAAGTCTTTTTAATTATTTTAAGATATTTACGTAAAATTTTCCGGGAATTATATTTTCGGAGAAATTAAAATGTAAATAATTTAATATTAATTATTTGAAATAGTTTTACGAATTTGCATGAACTCATACATAATTTTAAAGTGTTAAATAAAATGCAAATACATATATTTATTTAAATTAAATTAGGCTTTAATTAATTAAATTAATTTTTATTATATATAGTTTTAATATTTAATTAATTAATTATACATGTGTATATATTATTAAAATATGTGTGTGGTGTATATTTAGTGTGTGTGAGATTATATATTATTATAATATAAAGTATAGGTATATATATATACATATATACATAATTATTTATCAAAAAACAAAAGTTCACATTATTTACAACTTTGCCATTTTCTTCTTCCTCTCCTTCCCGATCACCTCCCTCGCTGTTCCGCCGTCTGCCAAGCCTTACCCTTGCCATTGGTGTGCCTCTTGGCTTGCCACCACCACCTCCAGCATTTCCCGATGCCTGAATCCTCCATTTCCGGCGTGTTTGGCCAGATTTTTCCTTGAGAAGCCAAAATTCACCTCACTACCGATCAAGCTGACTCCAGCCACCAAACTCGACACCGCTGGTCTCTATCTTCTCCTTAAGCTTCGGTGACTGTGATTCCAAGCTTCGTTTCACTTAAAACGGTTTAGATTTCCCTAGGTTTTGATTTTTCATTTTCGACCTATTAGGGTTCTTGAATTTTTTTTAAGCTTCAATTTGAATGATTCAAGCAAACTCCCTTCACAAACGTTGATCCTTGTAGCTTAATCTATACTCTGGAATTTTTGTGGAATTTTTGGGAATTATTTTAATTTTTGTGAATTTTTTCTTATTTTATTAATATTTTCTAATTTTCAAAAATTAATTAATTAAATTATGAAATTGTGTTTTATGGTGATTATAGGTGTTGAAATGCATTTTAGAAATTTATTTGTAATTTTTTTGAATTTTATATATTTATTTTGAATTTATTTAGTTTATGTAATTTTTGAAAAATTAGGTTAATTATTTGTTTTAGTGAAATTAATTGGTTAATTGAGTATATTTATTGATATTATTGAATTATATGTTGAAAAAATTAATTTTGAGTAATTATATTATTTTTGGTGAATTTTTGGATTAATTTTAGTGAATTTATGTAACTAGGGGTATTTTGATAATTTAACACTAAACTGGCTAAAAATGTAATTAAATTGGTTTTACTAGTTATTTAAGGTATATAAATAATTTCTAAAAATTATTTAGTATTTTTAACAAATTAAAACTATTTTTCATAAATTATTTTCAAATTATATATAATATACGATTTTTCTAAATAAATAAGCTTTTATCGATTTTTAGTAAGTTTTAGGGTTAATTATGTATTTTGGATTTGTAAAATGTATTTTTAGTATTAAAAGGCATTTTCGGTATTTCTGTGATTATTCTACGAATTGTGAACCTCGGTCGGTGAATTGTAGTTTGGAGTCCGACCGAGGGGTTGTGAATTGTGTTATATAAAAGTGTGTTCCTTTGTAGGATCGGCTCTACTCTTTGAGTAGAGAGATGTCCATTTTACAGGAGAGGTTCTACAAGATTTTTGGTAGAATTCTCGTAAAACGTGATGTCCGGTCAAATTCCCATTCTAATTCTATGTCTAGTATTCTAGATCGAGTTTCTAGAATTTTCGATAGAATTATTCTGATTGTATATTGTCATTTGTTTGTTTAGTTGTGCCGAGACTGAGGCCTAGTGGAACAGGCCCGTCGGACCCATCTCGTGGAGCGCAATAACAGTGAGTTGTTATTTTATATATATATTTTTTAGGGTGCATGTTTTAGAAATGTATGGTTTATTTTAATAAACTATGCATAAATGATTTAAGTGTTACTTAGGTTTATTTTTTGTATATTTTCGGTATACTTTGGTATATGTTAAACTATATGCATGTTTTGTTAATAATTTATACTTAAAATGTTTTTAAGTATATTTCTAGTTTATTTTGCAACTATATTGGATTTCTTTGACGTATATATACTCGAAATATACCTAGGTTTACTTTTGGTATATTTCTAGAATATATATGGTTTATGTTGCTATTTTATTTAATATCATGCATCATTTGTTTATGAATGTATGTTTTATATATTAATGAAGGATATCAATAGAATATGCTACCTTGTGGGCAGCACTAGGACCGAGTATGTACCGGTATGCTGATAGCATTTAGGCTATATTACTAACCTATTTGTGGATATTGATCGGATTGATTTGATTTGATGTGTGATACGATTTAGGAGTGTGATTGCTGGAGCCCGGTTGACCAAGTGTGTTATAGAGCAGCCAACACACCAAGTTCAAAGAATTCAACATGATGAAGATAAGCATGGTCAAGAAGGCAAGGATCAAGTTTAAGAGGTTTTGAGTCCAATCAGCATGCCTCAAAGACCTAGAACAAGGTCTCAATCTAAGAAGCTTCAAGAAGCCTTAATCCATCATCTATAAGGCTTTGTGAACTTAGCTAGTGAAAGTTTACAAGGACACCAAAGCTTTGTGCCAAGTGCAGCTCAAGTTCAATACAACTTAATTCAAGTCCAAGTTATTAATAGGTTTAATTATGTTAAATAAGGGCTGGACGAATTTGTTATTTTAAAAGCCCATCAGTTTTAGTTAGTTTAATTATTCTTAAAATAGGAAGTATGTCAAAATTCCTATTTGAGGTCTGATTAGATTAATTTCCTATTTTTGTGATTAGGGTTATTAGTTTTCCTTACTCATTAAGGAAAACCTTGTAAAGGCTATATATATATGCCTTGGACGAATTTTATTATTCAGAATTGAAGTTTTAACACCTAAAGGTTGTTTTGCTTTTATCTTTATGTTCTTGTGTAGAATACATGCTTTAAGGAACATTCAAGTAGATTGATCATCTTCTTGTGGAGTGTTTCGAAATTGGAATTTAGAAACGAGTTTTCTTTATTCTAATTCTTTGATCATCTAAGTAATCTGATTTCTAACCATTCTTAGGGGTTGTTGCTGAATTGACTATTGGGGTTTTCAAGTTAATGCTTCGGGGGTTCGAATACATAAAGGGGTTCTCAAGCTTATTCTTGGAGGTTCCGTATCATGCTTAATGCTTTTCATTGGCTTGGCCACCCGTTTAATTAAACTAGACATGAGTATTAGATTGGGAAATTGATTCTAGTAAGAAAAGCGATAACAATCTATTAATTCAAATTGATTTAGTTGAGAGACACTTCAATATTAATATTCCTTAGAAGATTGCTTTAAAGAATTGGTCTAGATATTTTAACCATGCTAGTGAGAGCTAGGGAATCAGATAATTTATATCCTAATCAGGTCTGATTTGCATTTCCTTCCATTCCTTGCTCATTAAGGAATATTGTTTGAGTGATTAATATCCCCATCAAGTATGATTTAAGTTTCCTAAACCTATTTGGTTTATAATTAACATATCTAACTAGATCTTGTCATATCTTGTATTACTTGTCTATTAAGGATTTTGCATATCTTTACAATACTTGCTCATTAAGGAATATTACTTATTGAGGCAGATTTGACTTTTCTTCTTAAAATAACATCTAAATTCGTTTTCTTTTCTATTCTAGAAGATCTTTGTATTTCTTTCACATGTCTTTTGCATCTTTTTGAGTTTTCCTATTTTATTGCTTCTGAATTACTATTTTTTTTTTCATTAAACCGAATTGCCTCAAACTTGTTTTGAAAATTTCACTTTTGAAAGTTCTACTTGAATATTGCTTCAATCTAATTGATTTGTTCTAAAAGTGTGATTCACCTAAGAACATAAAAGAATTAGCTTGAGTGGTGAGAGGAAGCCGAGTGAAACATCAAATTGAGTTAAACACGAGCGACCACCCGCATCATTTGAGTGCAAACACGTGAGGGAGTGCTTGTGAGGATTTTAAATTATTATTTTTTTTATTGTTCCTAACATTCTTTTACAGCAATGTCAAACCAAGGTGAAAATAAAGGTGAGGGTAAAGTTGATGAAACTTTGCTCCGTGAGGCTCAACAAAGGCAATTTGCACGTATGAATACAAATTTTGAGACTATAATGGAGAGATTAAACCGCATGGATACAAGGCTAGGAGCGGTTGAAAGGGCAACAACACCAAATCGTAGTGAGGAAGTAGAAGGCAATGTTGACAATGAGGATGAAGATGAGGCCTATGCAGAAGTAGTACCAAGAGGTGGAGGTAGACAAGGCCGAGGTAGAGGAAGAGGAAGGTTACAACCGGTTCCATACAATGGAAGAAACCGAGGCAATGAAGATGATGTAGATCGAAATTTGGGAAGCATTGCCATCAATTTAGCAAGGAAAAGAAGGTAAAATTGGCGGTTACTCAATTTTCTGATTATGCTATTCCTTGGTGGGACCATTTGGTGATTAATAGGCGAAGGAATTTGGAGTACCCAATTGATAATTGGCCTGAGCTCAAGGTTGCAATGAGGAAGCGATTTGTGCCAAAACACTATCATAGGGAACTTGTACAAAAACTTCAAGTTCTTAAACAAGGTAGTAAGAGTGTGGATGATTACCATAAAGAGATGGAGATGCTCATGACTAGGGCTGATATAGATGAAGATGTGGAGATCACTATGGCACGCTTCTTGGCTGGTCTAAACAAAAACATATCTGACCGAGTAGATTTACACAAATATGAAGATTTAGAAGAGATGGTGCACATGGCCGTCAAGATAGAAAGGCAACTCCAAGGAAGAGGGGCGACAAGGTACAATTCCAAATCCTATTCTAGTTCTAATTTTAATTAGAAAAAGGATGGAAAGAGTGATTATAGGGGTGGGAATAAGGTTGCTCATGAGGTTGCTAAAGGGAAGGCAGATTCGGTCTCTAAGGACAAAATCAAAACCGATGAGCCTAAAGGGAGAAATAGAGACATTAAGTGTTGGAAGTGTCAAGGAGTAGGTTATGTGAGCAAAGATTGCCCTAATAAGAGAACTATGACCATAAGGAATGTGGAAATTATGACTGATGAAGAAGAGGGCAGTAATGAAAGTGATGAGGATGAGATGCCTGAATTGGAAAGTTGTAGTGATGGGAGTATAGAGGAGCCAATCAAAGGTGACATGCTGGTTACAAGGCGTGCTCTTAGTACTCAAATAAAGGAAGATTGCATTGAAGAGCAACGAGACAACTTATTCCATACAAGGTGTCATGTGTAAGGCAAGGCATGTCTTATGATTGTTGATGGAGGGAGTTGCACCAATGCAGTGAGCTCATTCTTAATTAGTAGATTGGGGCTATCTACTATACCACACCCACGGCCATACAAACTTCAATGGCTTAATGATTGTGGAGAGGTCAAGGTAAATAGACAATCTATTATTTCCTTTTCAATTGGTAAATATCATGATGAGCAATTGTGTGATGTAGTTCCTATGCATGCTGGAGATATTTTGCTTGGTAGACCATGGCAATTTGATAGAAAGACCAAGCATGATGGGTACCTCAATCGGTATCACTTTACCAAGGATGGGCGCAAGATCATATTAACATCGCTTTCTTCAAAGGAGGTGTATGAAGACCAATGTAAAATGGAAAGAATAAGAGTGGAGGTTGAAAAGAAAGAAAAAGAGAGTAAGAAAAATTCTTTAGAGAGTGAAAAGAAAGAGGGAAAAACAAAAGAAGAGATTTAGCCTAGAGAGAAAAAAGAAAAGAATTTGAGTTTAATAGCTAGGACAAGTGAGGTTAGACAGGCCTTGTATGCTAATCGGCCTATATTTGTACTTTTGTACAAAGGGGCTAATTTGGCAACTAATGAACTTAACTCATCTTTGCCTAGTGTGTTTGTTGATCTTTTGCAGGAATTTGAAGATGTGTTTCCCAAAGAGATGCCTAGTGGATTACCCCCAATTAGAGGCATAGAACATTAAATTGACTTCATTCCTGGGGCAACCATACCCAATCGACCAGCATATAGAGCAAATCCAAGAGAAACAAAAGAGATCCAAACACAAATGGAGGAGTTGCTAGCTAAAGGGTATGTGAGGGAAAGTCTTAGTCCTTGTTCGGTTCCTGTCATTCTTGTGCCAAAGAAGGATGGAACATGGAGGATGTGTGTGGATTGCAGAGCCATCAATAAAATCACCGTAAAGTATCGTCATCCTATTCCTAGATTAGATGATATGCTTGATGAGTTATATGGTTCTTGTTTGTTCACTAAAATAGACTTGAAATCTGGTTCTTATCAAATTCGAATGAATGTTGGTGATGAATGGAAAACAGCTTTTAAGACTAAGTATGGGTTGTATGGGTTGTATGAGTGGCTTGTTATACCCTTTGGTCTTACTAATGCACTTAGCACATTCATGCGATTTATGAACCATGTGTTGCGAAATTACTTAGGTAAATTTGTTGTTGTTTACTTTGATGATATTCTAATTTACATTAAGTGTTTAGATGATCATGTTATGCATGTGCAAATTGTACTAGAAACACTTAGACAAGAAAAGTTGTATGCAAACCTTAAAAAGTGTAGTTTTTGCATGAATAAGGTTAATTTTCTTGGTTTTGTTGTATCTAGTCAAGGCATAGAGGTTGATGAGGAGAAGGTTAGGGCTATTAAAGAGTGGCCAAAACCTAAAAATGCTAGTGAGGTGAGAAGTTTTCATGGGCTTGCTAGTTTCTATAGGAGATTCATTAAAGATTTCAGCACTATAGCCGCACCTTTGAATGAATTAGTTAAGAAAAATGTTGGATTTGTTTGGGGTGATAAAGAAAAATGTTTGGGGTGATAATGAATTAGTTAAGAAAAATGTTGGCTTTAATAAAGAATTTCACCAAGTGTATCTTTATCCATCTATCAAAAGATGACAATCATATGGTAGATGCATTGGTAACACTCTCTTTAATGTGGGATAGTATAACTAGGTTGACTATGAGGCTATCAATGATCATGAAATCAAGGGCTCCATGTTATAGGGGTGAGCAAATTATAGGAATTCAGATAGGGCCTCAAGAGAAACCATGGTTTTATGATGTTCAGAGGTTCATTGAGGAAGGAAAATATCCAGATGAGACCACTTCAAAATAAAGATATGCCTTGCGTGTTCTTGCGTATAATTTTGCAAGTCATAATAGGGTGTTGTATAAGAGAATGCCAAATGGAATGCAGCTCAGATGTGTCAAGAAAGATGAAGCGGAAGAGGTGATGAAAGAAGTTCATGTAGGAGCTTACATGTCACGACCCAAAATAGGGGTCATGACCGATGCTAGGGAATAGGAATTTTTTCGAATCCGGAACCTGTAGCAAGCCTTAAAAATAAAATAAAAGCATGCAATAATAATCAAATAAATAAAATATTTTACAGCGAAAATTAAAATCTCATAAGTAAAATAATAATCCCCCAACTCATTTGATAACATTCAATCTCATTTATATAAAATCTTTTAATACAAATTCTCAGTTCAACTTTTAAAATATAAATCTCCTACATATATAATACATACATTCCACAACTTAACTACTGCAGTGTCTAGAATACAAAATAAAATCAAGTAACCAATTTACATAATAAAGCCGGGGCGGAAGAAATCTGGCGTAAGGGTCTACTACTGAGGTCTGAGGACGAAGACTCTCCTGAAAAATAATCAACAGAGGGGAGTCAGATCTCACTGAGTGAATTTTTATAATATATATGCATGCATAACTAAATGACAAAAGCACACATTCCATAGTATATATAATAAGTATATATACAGACAAATACACACGGATGCAGCAAAAATCATTTTATATAATACTGAATATAATAACAATTTATAAAGGATCAAATAGAACCCTAAATGATCGCAACCTCAAATAGTGTTAGACAACACTCTAGCCATGCAGACTCACTTATTCCAAATAAATTCACTTGTTCCATTTGGACAGTAGACTGGCCCCGAGATACTAAGTCAACCAAGCTCCAGTAGTATGACTGTTCGTGTGATTGGCCCCGAGACACTTGGTCAACTGAGTTCCAGCAATCACACTCTAAAATCACATCTCACATCAATCAAATCAATCTGAACAATATCCACAAATAGGTTAGTAATTTAACCTAAATTCTATCGTCGTATCGCTACGTACTCGGTCCTAGTGCTGCCCACTAGATAACATGTTCTATTAATATCCTTCATTTAAAAATAAATCCATACATTCATAAAATAAATGATGCATGACATTAATTAAAATAACAATATAAACCATATATATACTGGAAATATACCAAAAATAAACCAAGTATATTTCGAGTATATATACATCAAATAAATTCAATTTAATTATAAAATAAACCAGAAATAAACTATACATATACTTAAAAACATTTTAAGTATAATTCATTAATAAACATGCATTTAATTTAAAATATGCCAAAAATATACCTAAAATATACCTAAGCAATTATTTAACTATTTATGCATATTTCATAAAATTTAAACATACATTTCTAAAACATGTAATCCTAAAACACATATATATAAAATAACAACTCACAGTTATGTGCTCCACAAGATGGATCCGACGGGCCTGGTCTATTAGGCCTCGGTCTCGGCGCAGCTAACAAATAAACGACAACACAAAATTAGAATAAATCTAACGTAATTCTAGAGACTCAATCTAAAACACCAGACACATATAGGAATAGGGATTTGACCAGATGTTATGTTTTACGAGAATTCTACCAAAAATTCGGCAGAACCTCCCCTGTAAAATGGATATCTCTCTACTCAGAAAGTAGAGTCGGTCCTGCAAGAAAACACACTTTGAGAATATACAGTAACACAACCCCTCGATCGGACTCCTAAACTACAATTCTACCAACTGAGGTTCACAATTCACAAGATATGCACACAATACATTCAAATTCCAAAAATACCCTTTATAAATCAAAATATAGCAAATTAGATATTTAAAACACTGAAAATAATTATTTTACCGATAATTACAATAAAACCCTAATTCTAATAAAATATTATTAAAAATCCATAATTCTTGACAAACTCATAAATATTAACCAAAATTCATTTTATAAATATGAATTACATAATTAGCCCAAAAACATATTAAAATTCACTAAAAACTACTTTAATTACAAAAAAAAATAGTATATTATATATATTTTGAAAATAATTTTTGAAAAATAGTTTTAACTAGTTAAAAATAGTACATAATTTGTAAAAATTATTTTTATACCTCAAATAATTATTAAAATCAATTTAATTAAAATTTCAATCAAATTATTAACAAATTACCAAAATACCCCTAGTTATATATAAATTCACATAATATACTATAATTATTCAAAAATTCACTAAAAATTCTACAATTGCTCAAAAATTAATTTCTCAACATCTAATTCAATAAAATCAATAATTATACTCAATTAACCCATTAATTTTAACAAAATACTTATTTAACCTAATTTTCCAAAATTCACCTAAACTAAATAAATTCATAATAATTACACAAAAATCACAAAAATTACAAATAAATTTCTAAAATTCATTTTAACCCCTAAAAACACAAAAATCACAAAAATTACAAATAAATTTCTAAAATTCATTTTAACCCCTAAAAACACCATAAATCACAATTTCACAATTTATTTAATTAATTTATGAAAATTAGAAAATATTAATAAAATAATAAAAAATTCACAAAAATCAAAATAATTTCCAAAAATTCCACAAAAATTACAGGATGTAAATTGAGCTACTAGGAAAAATCTTTGTGAAGGAACTTAGCTTGAATCATTAAGATTAAAGTTCAAAAAATTAAAGAACTCAAAATGGCCGAAATAGAAAATTGATCACCAACGAAAATCTAGACCAAAAAAAGTGAAACCAAGCTTAGAAATACACTCACTAGAGCTCAAGGAAGAGATAAAGACTGGTGGCATCCAATTTGGTGGTCAGAATCACGGTGAACAGAATTAAGCTTGGGTTTCGGTTTCTTGGCCAAGAAACGACCAAAACACGCCGGAAAAAGGAGTAGCAGGCGGCGAGAAACGGGGAGGAGGGCGTCGGGAAGAATGGAGGAAAAGGGATGGCACATTTTTTAATTTTGCCAAACTTTATATATATATATATATATATATATATATATATATATATATATATATATTATAATATAATAATATTATATTCACAAAAAAATTCTACACATGTTTAAAAAAATAAACAATATATATATGTAATATCCCGAGTTTTTAAATAATTTTATACTGTATCGGGATATACAGTATTAATAATTTAATATATATTTTACTAGTTAATTATTTTGTTAATAATTTTGAGATTTATATTTGAGTATTTTACTAATTGTGAATTAGTATCATTATTTTATGTTTAATTAACATATTTTATGTAAATATGTTTTTAAATTATTTTTATTCCAGAAGTAGTGTATTGAGAAATCCTTGACTTAAAGCTTTAATATTTTAATACTACTACATTAATGAATATATTATTTTTGCATGGATATATTGTAATTATATATATATAATTACAATATATATATAATTAAATTATATATATATATATATATATATATATATATATATATATAATTTAATTATATATATTATATGTATGTATGTATGTATGTATGTATATATTAGGGTTTAGTATTATATTAAGGTGTGTTGTTATTATATGTGTTTATATATATATACTGAATGTACATTATTTTAATATTAAGTAGTGTTTTATACTATAGTTTTTTGTATGTATATGTACATATAAAATTAAAAAAAAAAACGCAGCTTCTTCCTTCTTCTTCTCCCCTCACGCCATCCCCACCCTACCCTTACTGTGCCTCTCAGTTTAGTACGCCAAACAGCCCTTCGCCGCCACTAGCCATCGCCAACCTCCTCCCCCATCCTCTCTCTCCCTCTCCAACGTGGTTAGGCCGCCGAATCGCCCGGAATCGCAGCGGTAGCTTGTAGAGCTCTTCATCGTCAATTGCTTTTTCGGCCACCATTTCATGCACCGCCAGTCTCCATCAACTCCTTGAGCTCCGGTGGTTCCTATTCTAAGCTTCTTTTGGCCGGAAAATGAGTGGTTGTGAAGGTTTGAGCTTGATTTTCATTTCGATCAACTTGAGTTCTTGAATTTTTTTTGAGCTTTGATTTTGATGATTCAAGCAAACTCCCTTCACAAAAATTTATCCTAGTAGCTCAATCTACATGTTGTAATTTTTGTGGAATTTTTAGAAATTATTTTGATTTTTGTGAATTTTTATTATTTTATTAATATTTTCTAATTTTCGTAAATTAATTAATTAAATTATGAAATTGTGATTTATGGTGTTTATAGGTGTTAAAATGCATTTTAGAAATTTATTTGTAATTTTTATGATTTTTATATAATTATTGTGAATTTATTTAGTTTATGTGATTTTTAGAATATTAGGTTAATTATGTATTTTATTGAAATTAATTGGTTAATTGAGTAGAATTATTGATTTTATTAAATTATATGTTTATAAATTAATTTTTGAGTAATTATATTATTTTTAGTGAATTTTTGTATAATTATGTGAATTTATATATATCTAGGGGTATTTTGGTAATTTGATGATAAATTAGCTAAAAATATAATTCAATTAGTTTTAATAGTTATTTGAGGTATAAAAATGATATTTACAAATTATTTAGTATTTTTAACTAATTAAAACTATTTTTCATAAATTATTTTCAAATTATATATAATATACTATTTTTGTAAATAAATGAGTTTGTATTGATTTTAAATGTGTTTTAGGGCTAATTATGTAATTTGGAGTTATAAAATGTATTTTGGCTAATATTTATGAATTTATTAAGAATTATCGATTTTTAATAATATTTTATTTAAATTAGGGTTTATTGTAATTATCGGAGAAATAATTATTTTCAGTGTTTTAAATACCTAGTTTGTTATACTTTGATATATAAAGGGCATTTTTGGTTTTTTTGGCATTTTAATGTGT
Source organism: Mallotus nudiflorus (assembly GCA_947683625.1). Lineage (NCBI taxonomy): Eukaryota > Viridiplantae > Streptophyta > Magnoliopsida > Malpighiales > Euphorbiaceae > Mallotus > Mallotus nudiflorus. Next base: position 3,618,407 of record CANTUR010000275.1, on the reverse strand, counting down.
TATGTAATTATCTCATGAATTGTGAACCTCGGTTGGTGGAATTGTAGTTTGGAGATCCGATCGAGGGGTTGTGAGACTGTAGTTATTTGAAGTGTATTTCTTTGCAGGACCGGCTCTACTATTTGAGTAGAGAGATATCCGTTTTATAGGGGAGGTTCTACCGAATTTTTTATAGAATTCTTGTAAAACGTGATATCCGGTCGAATTCATATTCCTTATTTATGTCCAGTATTCTAGGTCGAGTCTCTAGAATTACGTTAGATTTGTTTTAATTTCGTATTGTCGATCGTTTGTTTAGTTGCGCTGAGACCGAGGCCTAGTGGACCAGGCCCGTCGGACCCATCTCGAGGAGCGCAATAACTGTGAGTTGTTATCTTATATATATGTGTTCTAGGATGCATATTTTTAGAAAGATATGTTTTAATTGTATAAAATATGCATATATGGTTTAACAATTGCTTAGGTTTATTTTTTGTATATTTTAAATTATATGCATGTTTTATTAATGAATTATTCTCAAAATGTTTTTAAGTATATTTTTAGTTTATTTTATAGCTAAATTGAATTCATTTGACGTATATATACTGGAAATATACTTGGTTTATTTTTGGTATATTTCTAGTATATATGTGGTTTATATTGTTATTTTATTTAATATCATGCATCATTTATTTTATGAATGTATGTTTTATATATAAATGAAGGATATCAATAGAACGTGCTACCTAGTGGGTAGCACTAGGACTGAGTACATACCGGTACGACGATAGAATTTAGGTTATATTACTAACCTACTTGTGGATATTGATCGGATTGATTTATTTGATGTGAGATGTGATTTGAGAGTGTAATTGTTGGAGCTCGGTTGACCAAGTGTCTCGGGGTCAATCACACTGACAGTCAGACTGTTGGAGCTCGATTGACTTAGTGTCTCGGGGCCAGCCTACTGTCCAAATGGAATAAGTAAGCCTATATGGCTAGAGTGTTGTCTAACACTATTTGAGGTTGCGATCATCTAAGGTTCTATTTGATCCTTCATAATCGGATATTATTTTCAGTATATATATAAAATGATTTTACTACATCTATGTGATTTTGCCTGTATATGTATTTATTATATATTATTGAATGTGTGCATTGTCATTTAGCTATGCATGTATATATATTCTAATAATTCACTCAGTGAGGTCTGACTCCCCTCCGTTGATTATTTTTCTTTCAGGAGAGTTTTCGTCTTCAGACCTCAATAGCAGATCTTTACGCCGAATTTCTTTTGCCCTGGCTTTACTATGTAAACTACTTAATTTTATTTTATATTCTAGACACTGCAGTAGTTATAGTCAGTTGTGAGATTTATGTATTATGCTTGTATGAGATATGTATTTTAAAGATTTGAACTGAGATTTGTATTAAAAGGTTTATATATATAAGAGATGGATTTGTATTATTAAATCTATTGGCGGATTATTATTTTATTATATTTATGAGATTTTAATATCCGCTGTAAAATATTTTATTTATGTTATTATTATTGCATGTTTTTATTTTTATTTTATTTTTAGGCTTGCTACGGGTTCCGAATTCGAAAGAATTCCCATTCCCTAACGCCGGTCATGGCCCCTATTTTGGGTCGTGACAATATATATATATATAACACATATTAATTAAATAAAACTATATATAGTATATACATAATTAAAAATGATAAACCCTAAAATGCTAAATATGTATATATATATACATGTATATGTATATATTATTAATATGATAAATAAAACCATGCATGGAATCATGCAATTACATAAAACGGACTAACATAAATAATTATTATTTATTTAAGTTTAATTTTTTCAAAAATATAATTCTCGAAAAAATTTTATGTAAGAAACTTAAAATAATTAAAAATAACTTTAATAATTAACAAAATAATTAAATAATCAAATATATTTATCAACATTATTAACACTGCATCTCTCGATGCAGTTTAAAATTATTTAAAATCTCGGGATGTTACAGTCTTCCCCCCATACAAGAATTCGTCCCTGAATTCCAGCAAAAGAAGAATACAAGTTAAGAAGGGAAGAGATACGGGTAAAAAGCTCCCATCTTAGCTTCAGTCTCCCACGTATGCTCCTCTACCCTATTGCTACACCACAGAATCTTGACCATCGGAATCTATTTTGAACGCAATTATTGAACTTGATAGTCAATGATCGCCATAAGTTCTTTCACAAACGTCAGATCTTCATTCACTTCCACACTGTCGGGCTGCAACATGTGTGAAGGGTCTGAGACATACTTCTTCAGCATCGAGATATGAAACATCGAATGCACTTGAGAGATACTCGGCAGCAAAGCCAACCGATATGCAACAGTGCCAACTCTCTCCAGAATCTTGAACGGTCCGATATATCTCGGTGCTAACTTACCTTTCCTTCCAAATCTTATAACACCCTTCATCAGAGACACCTTTAGGAAAACAAAGTCTCCAACTTGAAATTCCACATCTTTGTGCTTAGGATCCGTATAGCTCTTCTGCCTGCTAATTGCGGTCTCTAATTTGTGCTTGATCACAGCGATTTTCTCTACAGCATCCTAAACCATCTCAGGTCCAGTCAAAGCTCTCTCGCCAATCTCATCCCAACTCAGAGGGGATCTACACTTCCTTCCGTATAAAGCCCCGTATGGTGCCATTCCAGTACTGCTATGGTAGTTGTTATTATATAAAAACTCGATGAGTGGCAAATGATCATCCCAGCTACCTCTCAAATCCAAAACACATATCCTCAACATATCTTCCAGTGTCTGGATCATCCTCTCAGACTAACCATCTGCCTGAGGATGAAAAGCAGTACTGAAATCCAACCTAATGCCCATCGCTTCCTGCAACTTTTGCTAAAAATGAGAGGTAAATATTGAACCTCTATTTGACACAATGGACATAGGTACTCCATGAAGGCACACAATATGCTTCACATACAGCTTCTCCAATCTAGCTATAGAATAGGTGGCTTTCACAGGCAAGAAATGTGCAGAATTAGTCAACCTGTCTACAATCACCCAGATGGAATCGTATCCATCCTTGGAACGAGGTAAACCAACCAAAAAATCCATAGCTATCCTTTCCCACTTCTACTCAGGAATAGGAAGAGGCTAAAGCTTCCCAGAAGGATTCTGATGCTCAGCTTTTAATTGCTGACACGTCAAGCACTTAGCAACATAATTTGCGACATCCTTCTTCAGTCCGTCCCACCAGTACAAGTCTCTAACACTATGGTACATCTTAGTGACACCTGGATGTATGCTATAAGCTATAGAATATGCTTCCTCTAGGATCTCTTTTCTCAAATTATTCACATCAGGAACACGCAATCTACCACTGATCCACAAAACACCATCATCATCGAGTGTGAAATCAGTGAACTTCCTTTCTCGGACATTCTTTGTAAGCTCTTCTAAAATAGGATCTCGGCTCTGAGCTGCCTTAATCCTATCTCTCAATACAAATCGCACCTTAAACTGAGCTAGCAGTCCACCTGATCTACAAATCTTCATCATCAGACCTTGATCCACCAATAAATATACCTCCTGGATCAACGGTCTCCTCTCTACACTGATATGAGCAAGACTGTATGAGGACTTTCTACTGCTACCCGCATTTGCCTTGCCCGGATGATATAAAATCTCACAGTCGTAATCTTTCAATAGTTCCAACCATCTCCTCTGCCTCAGATTCAGATCTCTTTGCTGGAAAATGTACTTAAGGCTCTTATGATCGGTAAAAATCTCATAAGTCACCCCGTACAGATAATTTCTCCAAATCTTGAGAGCAAAGATCACTGCAGCCATCTCAAGGTCATGTGTAGGATAGTTCTGCTCATGCTTCTTCAACTGCCTCGAAGCATAGGCTATCACCCTACCATTCTGCATCAACACACAACCAAGGCCAACTCTAGAGGCATCACAATAAACTATGAACTTGTCCACACCATTAGGCAAAGCTAACACTGAGGTTGTGGTTAACTTCTCCTTCAACAACTGGAAACTGTTCTCATAAGCTTCTGACCACTCAAATCTTACATTCTTCTAAGTCAAGCGAGTTATAGGAGCTGCAATTCTGGAAAAATCCTGTACAAACCTCCTATAGTACCCTGCTAAACCCAGAAAACTCTAAATCTCTGTAACTGAAGTCGGTCTGGGCCACTCAGACACTGTTTCAATCTTCTGTGGATCTACCTGGATACCTTCTTTTGACATTACATGTCCAAGAAAAGAAACACTCTCCATCTAGAAATCACACTTTGAGAATTTAGCATAAAGCTGATGTTCTCTCAATGTCTGTAGTACAGTCCTCAAGTGATATAAATGCTCCTCCATACTCCTCGAATACACCAGTATATCATCGATAAAGACTACCATAAACTGATCCATATATGGTATGAATACCCTGTTCATCATGTCAATAAAAGTTACCGGTGTGTTAGTCAAGCCAAAAGTCATCACCAGAAACTCATAATGGCCATATCGAGTGCGGAATGCCGTTTTAGGAACATCGGCTTCACTGATTCGCAGCTGATGATAACTCAACCTCAGATCAATCTTAGAAAAGAATTGTGCACCCTGTAGATGATCGAATAAGTCATCTATCCTTGGGAGAGGATACTTGTTCTTCACTATCACCTTATTCAGCTTTCTGTAGTCAATGCACAGTCTCAGGGTACCATCCTTCTTCTTCACAAACAGGACTGGTGCACCCCAAGGAGAAACATTGGGTCTAATGAAACCCCTGTCTAATAACTCTTGTAACTGCTCCTTCAACTCTTTCAACTCTGCAGGAGCCATTCTGTAGGGTGACATAGATATAGGGATAGTACCTGGAACCACATCTATACAGAACTCAATCTCTTAGTGAGGTGGTAAACCTAGCAACTCCTTAGGAAAAAATCAGGAAACTCACAAGCAACAGGAACATCTGTGAGTGACAACTTCTCCACTGAAGTATCCCTGACCAATGCTAAATATCCCTTACAACATTTCCTCAGCAACTTCCTAGCCGTAATAGCAGAAATGAGATTCTGAGGTGCCGAACTCCTATCACCCACAAACTTAAATTCTTCTTCACTAGGAATTCTGAAAGTCACCTCTTTACTCTGACAATCCACCATGGCATAGTGCTGAGATAAAAAATCCATACCCAGAATGACATCAAATTCCATCACATTCAACAAAATTAAATTAGTAGATAATTTTCTACCTTCAACAAGAACTGGACAGCCAAAAAGAACAACATCAGTGTCCAAAGAATCACTTAGAGGAGTGGCGACAGACAAAGGAAAAGCTATCCTCGAAACTTGCGAACAAGACTTGGAAGAAAAAATAGGAGAAACGAACGAATGCGTGACACCCGGATCAAACAAAACCCATGCATCCAGGTAACAGATAGAAACAATACCTACCATGACTACATTAGATGCCTGAGCATCCTACTGAGTGAGATGAAAGACTCTAGCCTGTTCTCGACCTCCCTGCTGGCTAGTAGAAGCCTGACCAACACCTCTGGCACCTGCTCTAGTACCTCTACCACGACCTTGCTAGGGAACAAGCTGAGTAGAACTCTAATGCTGGGCTAGAGGCAACTACAAAGGAATGGGTGCAGCACTAGCAATCGACTGCTGAGGAAATCGCAAAATCTGCGGCTGTTGATACCCAGAATAAGGACATAATCTAGCATAATGTCCCATTTTCCCGCATCTAAAGCACGTCAGCGGTGTCATATAACATGGTCCCAGATGGACTCTGCCACAAGTCTAACAAACATTGGTAGTTGATCCAGAACTACGACCACTACTGCTACTCGAAGCACCTGACTCGAGTCTGAATGGTCTACGCTGACCTCCACGGACATGTCTACTACTTCGATGTACCCACTGCTGCTGTCTCTAACTCTGCTGAGCTGACCTCCCTGCTAACTACTCAATCCAATATGGAAACTCGAGTACGTAGTAGTTTGGAATCCACCTGACTGTACACCTAACTGGTAATAATCAAGTATAGCCCCCTGCCTTACTAGCCTCAGCTCAATCTCCTTAGCCAACTCTATCACTAACTCCAGAGTAAGGCCCGCTGTAAGCATACAAACAAATACAGAACCTAATCCAGTGACGTAGGTAGTGACTACGAAGTACTGGTCTCACATCAGATCCTCTGCATATCTACCAAGCCAGAGGAACTCTCAAGTATACTCCTCAACAGATCTGTCATCACAAGAAATACTGGTCAACCATAGTCGATAACTCATGCGAAGCGGCTTTAGGCAGAATCTCTTTATGAATCGCTCTCTGAACTGAGCTCAGGTCATCGTCAGCATATAAGGCTAGATCATCTGGATGAACCAGTCTAGGGTTGGTCCCTCAATAGAAAGCTCAATGATCATAATCCGCTGGTACTTGGTGTGAGTTGTCCGAGTCCTAGTCTCGATCATATGCAGAAAGTCTAAAGGATCCGACGTACCATCAAAAGTGATCCTGCCAACTTTAGTATAAAATAGAGCTGCCTCAAGGTCAGACATACCTTGCTGGTATACAGGCTAAACAGGCTAAACTATTGGAGGTACAGGAACATCCTCGTACTCAGGCTCTATAAGCTCCTCATCCTGTATCTCTCTCTGTCTACAACGACCTGCCACTCCTTGAGGTCTACCTCTGCCATGACCTCTGTGTCTAACTGGCGGCTCAGAAGGTAAAACCTCATCCTGAAAGGACTCAATATCCTCGGCCTCAACGATCGGTGGAGTGACATGCTCTCGCCTCCTTATTTTGAAAAGGCAAACAGAAGATTCAGACAGAATAGACAACGAAGGATAACGCAGAAAACAAAATCAAGGAATACTTATCAAGACATACTCAAACCTAATTCACTGTAGTAGTTTCAAAGAAAAACATAACACTGAAAACTAGGGCCATAACTCACACAACTAAGGCCCTGACACAGAACTCCACTCTGATACTAACTTTGTCACGACCCAAAATAGGGCCCATGACCGGCGCTAGGGAATGGAAATTCTTTTGAATCCGGAACCCATAACAAGCCTTAAAAATAAAATAAAAGCATGCAATAATAATCAAATAAATAAAATTTTTTTACAGCAGAAATTAAAATCTCATAAGTAAAATAATAATCCACCAACTCATTTTATAGCATAAAATCAATCTCATATATATAAAATCTTTTAATACAAATTCTTGGTTCAACTTTTAAAATATAAATCTCCTACATATATAATACATACATTCCACAACTTAACTATTGCAGTGTCTAGAATACAAAATAAAATCAAGTAAGCAGTTTACATAATAAAGCTAGGGTGGAAGAAATCCGGCGTAAGGGTCTGCTACTGAGGTTTGAGGATAAAGACTCTTCTGAAAAATAATTAACACAGGGGAGTCAGACCTCACTCAGTGAATTATTATAATATATATATATATGCATAGCTAAATGACAAAAACACACATTCAATAGTATATATAATAAGTATATATACAGGTAAATACACACGATTGCAGCAAAAAATATTTTATATAATACTGAAAAAATAACAGTTTATGACGGATCAAATAGAACCCTAAATGATCGCAACCTCAAATAGTGTTAGACAACACTCTAGCCATATAGGCTCACTTATTCTAAATAAATTCATTTGTTCCATTTAGACAGTAGACTGACCCCGAGACACTTGGTCAACTGAGCTCCAGCAATCACACTCTCAAATCACATCTCACATCAATCAAATTAATTCGATCAATATCCAAAAATAGGTTAGTAATTCAACCTAAATTCTATCATTGTGCCGGTACGTACTCGGTCCTAGTGTTGCCCACTATGTAGCACGTTCTATTGATATCCTTCATTTAAAAATATATCCATACATTCATAAAATAAATGATGCATGACATTAATTAAAATAATAATATAAACCATATAAATACTATAAATATACCAAAAATAAACCAAGTATATTTCGAGTATATATACATCAAATAAATTAAATTTAATTATAAAATAAACCAGAAATAAACTATACATATACTTAAAAACATTTTAAGTATAATTCATTAATAAACATGAATTTAATTTAAAATATACCAAAAATATACCTAAAATATACCTAAGCAATTATTAAACCATTTATGCATATTTCTTAAAATTTAAGCATACATTTCTAAAACATGCAATCCTAAAATATCTATATATAAAATAACAACTCATAGTTATATGCTCCATGAGACGAATCTGACAGGCCTGGTCCACTAGGCCTCGGTCTCGGCACAACTAATAAATAAACGACAGTACGAAATTAGAATAAATCTAATGTAATTCTAGAGACTCAATCTAAAACATCGGACACAAAATAAGAATAGGGATTTGACCGGATGTCATGTTTTACGAGAATTTTACCAAAAATTCGGTAGAACCTCCCCTATAAAATGGACATCTCTCTGCTCATAAAGTAGAGCCGATCCTGCAAGAAAATACACTTCAAGAATATACAGTCACACAACCCCTCGGTCAGACTCTCAAACTACAATTCTATCGACCGAGGTTCACAATTCACAACATATGCACATAATACGTTCAAATTCCAAAAATACCCTTTATAAATCAAAATATAGCAAATTAGATATTTAAAATACTGAAAATAATTATTTTACCAATAATTACAATAAAACCCTAATTCTAATAAAATATTATTAAAAATTCATAATTCTCGATAAATTCATAAATATTAACTAAAATTCATTTTATAAATCTGAATTACATAATTAGCCAAAAAAACATATTAAAATTCACTAAAAACTCATTTATTTACAAAAAAAATAGTATATTATATATATTTTGAAAATAATTTTTGAAAAATAGTTTTAACTAGTTAAAAATAGTAAATAATTTGTAAAAATCATTTTTATACCTCAAATAATTATTAAAATCAATTTAATTAAAGTTTCAATCAAATTATTATCAAATTACCAAAATACCCTTAGTTATATATAAATTCACATAATATACTATAATTATTCAAAAATTCACTAAAAATTATACAATTGCTCAAAAATTAATTTCTCAACATATAATTCAATAAAATCAATAATTATACTCAATTAACCCATTAATTTTAACAAAATCCTTATTTAACCTAATTTTCTAAAATTCACCTAAATTAATAAATTCATAATAATTACACAAAAATCACAAAAATTACAAATAAATTTCTAAAATTCATTTTAACCCCTACAAACACCATAAATCACAATTTCACAATTTATTTAATTAATTTACGAAAATTAAAAAATATTAATAAAATAATAAAAAATTCACAAAAATTAAAATAATTTCCAAAACTCCACAAAAATTACAGGATGTAGATTGAGCTACTAGGAACAATCTTTATGAAGGAACTTAGCTTGAATCATCAAGATCGAAGTTCAAAAAATTAAAGAACTCATAATGGCTAAAATAGAAAATTGATTACCAACAAAAATCTAGACCAAAACAAGTTTAGAAATGCACTCACCAGAGCTCAAGGAAGAGATAGAGACTGGTGGCATCCAATTTGGTGGCCGGAATCACGGTGAACGAAGTTAAGCTTGGGTTTCGGTTTCTCGACTAAGAAACGGCCAAAACAAGCCGGAAAAAGGAGTAGTAGGCAGCGAAGCGAGCTGGAGAGGGTGGTGGCACGCCGGAAGGCACACCGACAATAAGGGAAGGGAGTTGCAGCGGCGAGAAACAGGGAGGAGGGCATCGAGAAGAATAGAGGAAGAGGGATGGCACGTTTTGTTATTTTGCCAAACTTTATATGTATATATATATATATATATATATATATATATATATATATAACACATATTAATTAAATAAAACTATATATAATACATACATAATTAAAAATGATAAACCCTAAAATGCTAAATATGTATGTATATATATATATATGCATGTATATGTATATATTATTAATATGATAAATAAAATCATGCATGGAATCATGCAATTACATAAAACGGACCAATGTAAATAATTATTATTTATTTAAGTTTAATTTTCCCAAAAATATAATTCTAGGAAAAATTGTACGTAAGAAACTTAAAATAATTAAAAATAACTTTAATAATTAACAAACTAATTAAATAATCAAATATATTTATCAACATTATTAACACTGCATATCCTGATGCAGTTTAAAATTATTTAAAATCAAGGGATGTTACATTACAGTTCTCACATGAATCGGATAATCCTAGCAAAGAAGATAATCAAACAAGAGTACTACTGGATGAGCATGGAAAAGGATTTATTAGAATTGTGAGACAATGTCATCAGTGTCAGATCTATGGGAACCTTAACCACCTTCCTCCAACAGTGTTGAATAGTTTATCATCTCCTTGGCCTTTTGCGGCGTAGGGGATTGATATCATAAGAGAAATAAGGCCAATAACATTGAATGGGCATAAGTACATAGTTGTGGCAATTGATTACTTCTTTAGATGGGTAGAGGCTAAGTGTCTTAATACTCTAAAGGCAAAACATATAGCCTGATTTATCAAGAAGAATCTCATTTACAGATATGGGGTTCCACATCATATAGTGACAGATAATAGGGTTTAATTTTAAGCAGAAATGGTAGAGTTATTACAGATGCATGGGATCAAGTATCATAAGTCTTCACCATATCGACCTTCAGCTAATGGAGCAGTGGAAGCAGCAAATAAAAATATCAAGAAAATCCTCTCTAAGATGGTCAAAACTTACAAGGATTGGTATGAGTTTCTTCCCTCTACCTTGAGGGGATACAGAACTATAGCCAGAACTACCATAGGCCAAACTCCATTCTCCCTGGTGTATGGCTATGAAGCAATTTTGCTAATAGAAACTGAGATCAAGTATCTAAGAGTAGTTATGGAGGCCAAAATGCCCAAGAGTGAATAGGCACGAAAAAGGTATAATCATCTGGTGTCTCTGGATAAGAAAAGGATGAATGCTTTGTTTCATACTAAGAAATACCAGAAGAGGATAGCAAGGGCATTTAAAAAGAAGGTAAAGCTGGGGATATGGTACTAAAAAAATCCAGAGCAGTGGTGTTCGATCCAAAAGGAAAGTTCAAACCAAACTAGGAAGGACTATACTTAATCAAGTCAGTTCTGCCAAAGGGAGCTGCTAAGATATCTGATCTTGAAAGGAATTAGTTCATGGAGTCTATTAACTTGGATTGCCTTAAGACATACTATGTATAAAAATAAATAAAAGTAGTATAAAGAAAATAAAAGTCCGCTGACTAGAAAACCTGAAAAGGCTAGTCAGGCAAAAATTAGGACATTCCCGCTGTTCAAAAAACCCGTAAAGGGCTGGCAGACAAAAATTAGGGAATAAAATAGAACAAAAGAGGTCCCACTTATTAGAAAAGCTGTAAAAGGTTGGACAGACAAAAATTAGGGAAATAAAATATGAGCGAAAAATATTCAGTTAGAAAATTCGAAAGGACTAGCTGATAACAGAAGTTATGTCATGTGATGTAGCAAATATACTCATTTTTGCCCTAATTAATTAATCTTATTGAAATTAAAAATTTTGTTATGACATTGCATATTCTATCTTATTTATAATACATTAAAATAGAACATAAAAGATTAAGACTAGCTCTATGAGACCATTTTGTTTTAGTGGCGCCTATATTTCTTTTTCTGAGACTCATCATGTAAGCTTAGGTCCTCTTGTATCCAGAAAATATGGTTGGCTCTCTAACTTGTATCATAACCTAGATTTGAAAACTAAAAATAAGAAGCCCACTAAGTTGAAAACCTGAAAGGGTGACTTAAGCAAAAGTTAGGGCATGCCTGTTAAGTTTAAAACCTAAAAGGGCGAGTTAGGCAAAAGTTAAGGCAAAAAAAAAAATAAAAAATAAAAGTAAAATAAAATTCACTTAGGACCATCTATTCATCCAAGTCTAAGTTCAAGAAAGGGAAATTTGAAATAGATCAATACAAAAAGGCAGTTTGACATAACTATAAATTAGAGATGAAGATAGCCTGGAATCAATTATCCCAGATTCCACTATCAGGCCATGGGCTCCATCCTCTGCTAGGGTCATCATGATGATAAGTATCTGGAGGTCTGACAGATGAAGTACCAATGTTGTAGGGGTCCATGCCTAAGTCCATAAGTCATCAATGAAGCATCTCATTCTCTCGCTCCATATCCCTAGAATAACTCTGCACATATAGGAAACATCATATCATATGCATTCCATGCATACATTTTCATAATAAGTGTATATGCTACCTGCCAACTATCTATGACCTGCATGGTAAATAACCTCTGAGACAAGGCAAATATATACAAATACTCTACATGTGTCCGGGGAACATATTTTGTAAAGTTGTACTAACATCAATTCCAAGTGTATAGGTAATACAAAAAATAATTCAGACAAACTCATATGAGAAGTATTTGCTGGAGAAAAGCTGGGGAGCTGAACATCACTGAAATATATCTGCTGCTCAACCAGAGCTTGAACAATAAGAGCCCAATAGAGTATGGATCTGTCAAGAAAGGGAACATCGCCAAAAATAGCACTGACAAAAGCTCCCTCATAACTGGTCCTAACATACTGAGTGCACTATGCACAGCCAGGACTAGGCCTGGGGACCTCAGGTGCAATCTCAGGCTCAGGGGCAGCCTCGCTCTCCTGCGCAGTCTTAAACCCTTAATTAGCCCCAACTGCCTCCTCCATCACTTCATCAACAGGGAAGCACACCTCCTCAATCTGTGAAAAGAAAACTGTGAGAAAAGAATAAGTGATTTGAAAACTCCAAAAGAGAAATGATTATAAGTTACCTTAGTCTGGTCAGCAGAAACCTACTCTAAGAGGTTCTCATGGATAAACTATTGGTAATGATGGGACTGCTCTAAAAAAATTATGGTGTCATAACCTTGTAACACCTCCCTCAACTCTGAACTTATCAGTCAGGAATTATAAAGCATCGAGCGCGGGACAGCAATAGGAATATGGCGTTGGGAAGGTCTAGAGCACCATCGATATACCCGCTCTCCTAAATACCACATCCGACGGCCATAACCATGGAGCAAAACCCTCATCTCCTTAAGTCGTACTGTGACATCCATGAGATCATATCACTGGACGTTATCAACTCCCTCTAGCTAATCAGAATATATCTAAAAAATCAGGATTAATTAAGTTTAACTTATATTAATTCATGAAGTACTAATGATTTTATTTTCTTACCAGGTCCCATTTGATTGTGTTAAGCTGATCGCGGTAGGTCTACAGAGTATTATTGACACTCGCTAGACAGGAAGAGCCCCATCTCAGCATTAGGGGGAGACTTCTGTTAAAGCTTGTCACGACCCAAAACAGGGGCCATGATCGGTTTTAGGGAACGAGAATTCTTTCGAATCCGGAACCCGTAGCAAGCCTAAAATAAAATAAAACATACAATAGTAATAATAACAGTATTTAATGCAGCGAAAATAAAATCATAAATATAAAAAATAACATTTACACCAAATGAATTTATATCAAATCCTCATCTCATATATATAAATCCTTTGATACAAGTTTCAGTTCAAATTCTTAAAATACATAACTCACACAAATATAATACATAAAACCCTCAATTTATTTACAACTACTGCAGTGTCTAGATTATAAAAATAAAACTCAAGACTCAGATAAGTAGTTTACATAAAGAAGCCGGGGCGGAAGAAATCTGGCGTACAGGCCTGCTACTGAGGTCTGAAGACGATGACTCTCCTGAAAAATAGTCAACGGAGGGGAGTCAGACCTCACTGAGTGAATTACTATAATATATATACATGCATACTAAATGCCAATGCACACAGTCAAAAGCATATATATAATATATATATATATACAAGTAAATACACACGGATGCAATAAAATCATTTTATATATATTTATTGAAAATCACTGTTTATAAAGGATCAAATAGAACCCTAGAATATTGCAACCTCAAACAGTGTTAGACAACACTCTAGCTATACAGGCTCACTTATTCCAAATAAGTTCTCTTGTTCCATCTGGATAGTAGACTGGCCCCGAGACACTAAGTCAACCGAGCTCTAGTAGTCTGACTGTCAGTGTGAATGGCCCCGAGACACTAGGTCAACCGAGCTCCAGCAATCACACCCCCAAATATTTTCTCACATATCAATTAATCAAATTCAATCAATATCCACAAGTGGTTAGTAATATAGCCTAAATGCTATAAGCGTACCGGTACGTACTCGGTCCTAGTGCTGCCCACTAGGTAACACGTTCTATTGATATCCTTCATTAAAATATAAAGCATACATTCTTAAAAACAAATGATGCATGAACTTAAATAAAATAGCAACATAAACCATATATATATTGGAAATATACCAAAAGTAAACCAGGTATATTTTGAGTATATATACGTCAAAGAAATCCATATAGATTACGAAATAAACTAGAAATATATTCAAAAACATTTTAAACCTAATTTATTAGCAAAACATACATATAATTTAAAATATACCGAAAATATACTAAAGATAAATCAAAATAAACTAAAAATAAACTTAAGTAATAATTCAATTATTTATGCATAATTAATCAAAATAAAACATATATTTCTAAATCATGCACCCTAAACATATATATATAAAATAGTAACTCACACTTAGTGCGCTCCTCGAGATAGGTCCGATGGGCCTGGTCCACTAGGCCTCGGTCTTGGCGCAACTAAACAAATAATAAATAACAGACATCAGAATAAACCTAACAGAGAATCCTAGAAACTCGATTTAGAATATTAGACATAAAATCAGAATTAGGGTTCGACCGGACATCACGTTTTACGAGAATTCTACCGAAAATCAGGCAGAACCTCCCCTGTAAAATGGACATCTCTCTATTCAAAGAGTAGAGCCAGCCCTGCAAAGAAACACACTTCAAAAATAAACACAAAACACAACCAAAATCCCTCGGTCGGACTCCAAACTATAAATCACCGACCGAGGTCCACAATTCACATAACAATATAAAAATATCAAAAATACCCTTATATCACAGAAATACATTTTATAAGTAGAAATTACATAATTAACCCTAAAACACAGTAAAACCCGATAAAACTCATTTATTTAGAAAAATCGTATATTATATATATATAATTGAAAATAATTCACGAAAAATAGTTTTAATTAATTAAAAAATACTAAATAATTTGTAGAAATCATTTTTATACCTTAAATAACTATTAAAACCAATTTAATTACATTTTTAGTCAATTTAAGGTAAAATTACCAAAATGCCCCTATATATATAAATATACTAAAATTACTCCAAAAATTCACCAAAAATAATATAATTGAAAAAAATTAATTTTATCAACATATTTATCAATAATTAAACTCAATTAACTAATTAATTTCAAATAAAAACACAATTAACCCTATTTTCTAAAAATTACATAAACTAATTAAATTCAAAATAAATGCATAGAAATTCATAAAAATTCCAAATAAATTTCTATAATTCATTTCAACACCTATATTTATCATAAAACACAATTTCATAATTTAATTAATTAATTTTCGAAAATTAGAAAATAATAATAAAATATTCAAAAATACCCAAAAATGAAAATAATCTCCAAAAATTCTAAAAAAATTCACACATGTAGATTAAGCTAAGAGGAACAACATTTGTGAAGGGATTTCTCATGAATCAATCAATTTGAAGTTCAAAAAAATCAAGAACCCTAAAATGGCCGAATTACCAAAATCGAAACCTAAGCAAATCAAGACCATTTTAAGTGAAACAAAGCTTGGAATCACACTCACCCGAGCTCAAGGAGAAGAAAGAGACAGGTGGTGTCAAAAATGGTGGCCGAAAACGCCGTGATCGACGGTGAGAAAGAATTCGGCTTCCTGAGCTTATTCCGGCCAAACCTCGATGGAATAGGGCGCTGTTGACGACGGGGAAGGTTGGGGAAGGAGGTGGCACACCGACGGTGAGAAAACGGGATAGCAGGCAGTGGTTGGCGAGGAGAACGATCGGGGAAGAAGAAGAAATAGGCGATGGCACAACCGTAAATAACTCAAACTTTAATTTTTATTTAATATTAAATGTATATGTATATATATACTTTACACTATATATTAAAATAATATAAAATCACACACATTAAATATACACCACACACATATAATTTAATATTTTAAAATTTAATACACTTAAAAATAATTAAATAATATTAAAACTAATAATAAATAATAAAATATTAGGGTAATTAATTAAACCCTAATTAAATAAATACACATATATATTTTATTTAGTTCTTTTAAAAATATATATGAGCTCATGAAAATGCGTAAATCTACTTAAAATAATTGATAGTAAATTATTTACGTGAAAATTTCCCCGAAAATAGAATCCTCAGGAAAATTTTACGTAAAGCACTTAAAATAATATACAATAATTAAAATAAGTTTTAAATACATATCAACTCATAAAAATATCATAATTATTTATAAAATTATTAAAACTGCATATCCCGATGCAGTATTAAAATATTTAAAAACACGGGATATTATAAAGCTGATAGCCTCAAATCCATGAATCAGCTTAATCTTTATGCTCTAGATCTGAAAGAGAGAATAAGTAAACAAAAACAGAGAAAAGGAAAAGAGAAGAAGAGAAACGAAAAAGGGACATACGCACATGCAGGACAAACCATAAGCCACACATGGTGACAATACCTCTACAGACAGTGTCCAATCTATAATACAAATAAGCCAATGCAGTAGATCTTCAGTCAAGAGTGACAACTCGGTTTAAGTCTCGAAGAGGGTCGAGAAGGGCAATGCTGACCTCATGACCAGTCTCGCAAAAAGGTTCATACCAACCAATATCATAAGGAGACACCTAGCCTTATGGGCAATCTGATGAGGAGTGGTGGTTGGAAGGCATCTGAATCCCTCAATTAATAATAAAAGTAGAACATTCTTCTGATTCTTCCACGTCGTAGTGAACTTGATCAAATCTCACACATATTGACTCCACATATGCTCAGGGAGACTGCAGTAGTTGATATAGAAGGAAATAGGAGTCCCTCCGAAGGCAATCTCGGTGATCACAAAAAAACTCATAGGCAAAATAGTCAACTCGCCTACACGAGTATGGAACGTATGAGTGGTGTCCATCCACCGCTCAATCAGTGCGAATAAAGAATGGCGATCGAACCTCCTTTAAGTTGTTGGAAGCCCAATAATAAATCGTCTAAACCCGGAGGCCCACACCAACTACGCCACATTCTCCGACAGCTGTGAAATAATTCACGAGCTATATGAAAATAACCCATGAATTTTATCGGTCATTAGGAGAATTCCAAAGGAGAAATAATAATTAATTGAATAAAAAAATATATAAAAAAATATAAAAGAAAAAAATTATATCAACAAAATGGAATGCCAATCAGCATTGCATAAATGTTGACCGATTTCTAGACTTGTGACTTCGATTTTCAGACTTTCGATCAGCCATTCAGCTGAAATCCTATATTCTCAGGTTAAATTTAATTTTTTTATGCATTTTTGAGTTTTTTTAATCTAATTTCAATAATATACACACTAATTTACATTCTAAAATTAATTCTTATTACTAACTATATAAATAAATTTTTGTAAGAATAAACAGAAACAAGGAAGTGTTACATCATTGCTCACATCTATGCATCTATGGAGGTGAAGGCGAGTTAAGGGAAGCACAGTAGAACCTTCTCGGAGTCCAAGGTTGTTCTGAGAAAAATGGAGAGGTACAATGGCTGGATCAGCTTGAATCTATACTCGTATGTGTAGCTTGTGTTGTGGGTCAGCCATAAGATCCGACAGATTGTAAATCAGACTTCGGATGAGCAAGAAATCAAAAGAAGAAAATAAAAGAAAAAAATGGAGAGGGAAATGAAAGAATAGCATAAAAAATAAAGGGGAAGCTTCTTATAAATGGAAAATATCCATTTTAGTCCCTTGATTATGCATGCATTCAAAATCAAGTTTTTCTTTGTAATTTCATCCATAATTGCATCTTTATTAGGATTTGATTCCTAATTAATTCATTCAACTCATGTCATCAATTAATGAATTATTATTAATTGCATTTGTATTTAAATTCTGATTTTTTTTGTCAAGTACAAAACGCAGAATATAATTACGGAATGCAATTTTGTATTTTTACATGCATCATTTTAAATCAAAAGATTTCAAAATTCGTTTCATGCTACATAGTAGCTGAAACATAAATTTCAAAATTATCATGTTAAATGTTGCATAGTAATCATAACATGAATTTCTAATTCAGCATGTTATGTGCTTCAATAGCAGATATAACATGAATTTTTTCAAACTTTTTATCACTAGACACTACACAGTAGTTAAAGTATTATTGCAAGACGTTCCACAGGAACTATAGCACATTTTTTAAATCATGAATCATTTAACGTTCAGCAAGGAATATAGCGAAATATTAAATCACCGAACTACTAAACGTTCCACGGGAATTATAACACTTCTTTCAAATCAAGACTCGCTAGATGTCTCATAGGGAATATAGTAAGAATCATTACATATATTTCGTTAAACGTCTCATAGGGAATATAACAAAATCAATTATCACTGGACGTCCCAAATGGAATATAGTGCAGTTCACTAAACACTACACAGTAGTTATAATTTTATTATTAGACGTTCCATAGGAGCTATAGTATGTTCTTAAATCATGAAACGCTGAACGTCCCATAGGGAATATAATAAAACTCATTTGTATATGTCTCACTAGACGTTCTATAGGAAATATAGTGAAGTATGCCAAACATAGCATCTTACTTAAAATTGCTCAGTAATTTAAGCATTAGCTAGTCAATTAGGATATAATGAAGTACCTTAATTCTTTTTTTCAAAATTGTGTGCTACTATTGCTTTGTCGCAATATGTCAAGCAAATAGTGACAAAAGGGGGCAACTGTAAGCACCCGATTTCGGGATGCAATTATGCAAGCGTGCGATGAAAGCCCCCATGATGAAAATCTAATCGAGAATTGATCTCTGGTGTCGAACTTCACAATTTAAAGGACTAAATTGTAATATTTTATGGATTTAATTGTAAAATTGGTTTTTTAGGGATTTGATTGCAAAACTTAGAAACTTATGATGACCTTTTTTTATAATTTAATTTAAAAAAATAAAAATTGGTCGACTGAAATTTAATGCCGACAGACATTACGTAATGCCAATCGGCATTAGGCAATGCCAGTCAGCATTACGAGTTGAAAATCGGCATTATGGAATGTTGATTTTAGCTAAAAAGTAATTTTTACGCTGATTTTGTCATTGGTCTAGGACACTCGAGTCTTTGATTTTTTCAAAACCCTATCACTCATCATCTTGATTTTGAAAATTCAAAAATAAAATGCAAATTGATCTCGCTCCCAACTATCACGTAACTTCCCTGCGTGATCACAAGAGCTGGGATTGATAGGCCAGACTTTAAAAGCCGAGAGACAAAGTCTTTGGAGGGGAAAAAAAAGCTATGAAAAAACCCTAAAAAAAAAGAGCTATGAAAAAAATCAAAGAGAAAAAAAACCCTAATTAGCTACTAAAAAAATATGTTCTTTTATTTTAAAAGTCCAGAAGATCAGGAAAGAAAAAAAATAGAGTCAATCTCAAAACATTGATAATCCAAATCTAAGGGACATTCAAACAACATTTGCACCACATCTTCTACTCTTTCTTTTTTATTCTTGATTTGATTTTTTATTGTTTTATTTCTTAATTGAGTAGTTACTAATTAATTTTTTTTTTGTGTGTTTTTTTGTTTTGATTGATGTTCTATGATGCTCTAGGAATGAGGTTAGTGAAATGAGATTTTAGCAGTGACTACATTGAAGAATCCATGGAATGCCAAGGATTAAGATTTGTAAAACCCCCATAGGATTTAGGATTTATGATTTTTGCGTTCTTTTAATTTGCTTTTGTTTTGGGTTATAATAAATTTGATTTTAATTTTTGCACAGTAATTTGAAATAGCCATAATAGTGGGAAATAATATAATTTTATATTTTCTACACTAAAATTGATTAGTAATTTAGGTTCAATTGGGTAAAAATCAATTAAAATCAATGATGCGTGTAGATTAATTTAAGGTTTTTTTTTTGAAAATCGCATAAATCCTGTGTTTGATATGATTTTGTTAAGATTTTTTTTTTGGGTTTTATTTTCGGATCTTTTAGTTCTTTGGGCCTCAAGCCCACAATAGGTTCCAACCCATTTAATAAATAGGCTTTTAATTATATTTTTAGATTTAATTAATTTTAAAATCAATTTAGACCTAATTGGATTAATTTAGACTTAGGCCCATTTTTTATGTAATTAAAATTAATTTAGATTTAACTCAGACCATTAAAACATTTTCTTTTTACTAACACATTATTAAATTATGTTATAATCTATTTCATGATTGGTTATTCAATTTGAAGTTGTAAAGCATTATTTTGTATTTACACATTAGACTACTTGAAATCTTAAAAATGTTAAAAGAATATTTTTTGTGATTGAAATATATTGATAAAATTGATTTTATTTTAGAATCACTGAAAATTTAAATTATGATTTTTTTTTACCCAAAGTTCTATTATCGCTTATTAGAAATAATTATATTGGTTCAATTATAATGAATGTTGGATCTTTTATATATTAAGAACTTGAATAATTAATTATGTACAGAAAATTTATTGCATGTGAGCTGTTTGTATTTTGACCATTATATTATGTGTATTTTTATAATCCACTTGAGAAATTTATGAAATAAAATCCTAAAAAATATATTGGCTAATGCTTTATTAATAAAAAAAAGGAAAAATTAAGGAAAATAATTTTTTTAAAAAAGAAAAAAATAGAAATAAAAAAAAAAGAAAGGAAGTACAAAAATAAAAAATAAAAAAGAGAAAAATAAGAAAAGATGATAAAAAATTTATAAAAAAGAGGAAAAAGAAAAAAGAAAGTGAAAAAAAAAAAGAATAAAAGAAAAGGAGAAAAATATAAGAAAAAAGGATAAAATAAAAATTTATAAAAGGGTAAAAAAATAAGAGAAAAAAAGGAAATAAAAACCATTAAGAAATTAATAAAAAAAAGAAAAAAGGTAGAGAAATAAAAAAGAAAAACATTGGTGCATTTTTTAAAATGTAAAAGACACTTTTATAATTATAATAGGTAGATTTGTAAAAAATAAAAATTTAAAATATTTTTATTGACAATATTTAAAAATGAGATATTTTTATAAATTTTACATAAAATTTCTGCATTGGACCATATGACATTAGCGGCATCAGACTGCTTAATGGGTTTGCTGCAATTCAATGTATGGGTGCCATATTTATTTGTGAAGGATTTCAACATAGATTTGAATTAAAATTCTCCTTTGCAACAATATTGATGTGTATTAATAAGAATTTTAAAAAAATTCATAATAGATTTGGGATAAATATATAAATGATATCTTTATTTAAATTGACTTGAATGCTCCTTTTCATACTAGATTCATTTTATTTTTTAATTTAAAATATTTATTTTTTCTTATATATATATATTAAATTTGAAAGAAAAATATATTAAATATTATTAAAATAAAATAAAATAAAATAATTAAACTATTATAAAAATAAAATATTAAATTTATTTTTAAATTTACCTGAAAGAGTAAAAAGAAAAATAAAATTTAACTAAAATAAAAATATAAGCAAAAGTTTGTTTATTATAATTAAATAATATAAAATAAAATAATTTTTTAATGGATAGAAATTTTATTTGACTAAAATTATAAATAAAAAATTAAATTCAACCAATATAATTAATAAAATTAAAAGAAAAAGCAAAAATATTTAATTTTTCTAGTTTAATGTGATAAATAAAATAAACTTTTCTCAAATCTAATAATTTTTTTTTAAAAAAAGGACCTTATGGTTCAAACATTTTAGCATCGGGATCCTGTGGATTTTTTTACATTTCAGTACTATGTAATTCAAAATTAATAGCACTTGAATAACAAAATTTGTTACAGCTCATGATTTCTCCCACTTCTAGCATCCAAAAAATTTGATTTTTAATTTTAGTCAAATTCTCATAATTTTATCATAGATTTAGCAATACTGTCATTGTTTATGGTGTTTAGAATCTTTTTTTAAAAAATAAAAATGTGGAAAATTGTTTCTATTTTTTCTTTTATTTATGTTATTGTTACTACTTTAAACTATCATGAATAAACTTATTTTTCCCACCTCAATCAAATTGTATTAAAATTTTGATTTTCAGATGGTTGAGGAGAAAGAAATTAGAAGTTGTAATAAAATTTGTCACTTAAATGTTATAAATTTGAAATTATAGGGTATTAAAGTATCACCAAAAAAAAAATCACATGCACCTAATGCTAAAACACTTAAACTACATGATTATTATTTGTACTTATCCCTTAAAAAAATAATTAAAATAACAAAGAAAATAAAGTTTAACATAAAAGAAGGGTATTTAAATCAATTTACTATTTAAAATAAGAAAAATAGACACTTTTTAACCCTAAAACCTGCTATTGACACAATAAAGTGGAATAAACTCTAATTTTAAATAACAATTGGAATAGAAAGGAGGAAGTGCTACCTTGGTAAATTGCAATTTGGTCCCTAAACTTTTTGCTCAAGGTTAATTTAGTTCGATTACAGATCTGAACTGACCCGTGGTCAGGCCTAGTGTAAGTGGCGGGGTTCAACACTCGCTCAAGTATTTTGCGACTATGACACCATGTAAGTTTATGACTTGCTAGGAAATACTACATGGGTTTTAAGCCCATATTAAAGGTGTGAGTAGCCACTCAAATAAATCCGAGACACACTTTTACAATAATTGAATTTTACGGAGGGTCCTTAACAACCACACTCAAAGATTGGGTTCAAAAGCTAAGAATACGTTTTTGAAATGTCCACCTAACTTTACAGTTGACCTCCGTTTGTGTTTGTGATTTATCACTCTTAATTATTTGGTTATTTCTTTACTTACATACAAATTTGTAGTTGCCTCCAAATAATTTCTAAATTTTATAATTAGGTCCAAATTTGTAGTTAATTCCATTTTCATGCAATTAAGTCTAACATCCATCACACCATGCATTCACAATTAAGTTATCAAAATAAATAAATACAAATAAATAAAATATGCATGCAAAGAAATAGAGAATGAGAAATCAGTCACGACCTTTTTAGCTCACACAAAAAATGAAATAAAATAAACAAAAACAAACAAAAAAAATATAAAAACTAAATACATAGTGACCAATTTGTCACTTCAAACCTGAAAAAAGCTAAAATATGAATTAATTCTCCATAAAAAACCTACCAAAGAAATAACAAGTTAATTTCATAAACATAAAAACAGAGATTAAACACAAAACATTAAATGCAATAAAACCAGTTCCACATGCTAGTTCGATTAATTAAATTATTTTATAAACAATAATACTAAAGTGATTTAACAACACATAATTTCTAAAAATGACAGAAAATGAGAATAAATTAAACATTAATTACTCGCATTAAGATATATAGCTACAACATGCTAAATTAAATTAAAAAAAAGATAAATTTAACTAATTAAGTATAACTAATAAATAAAAAATAAAATGACAAGCATGGACAAAGTAAATCACACCACTAAATTCTAAAAAAGGATTTGATGAATAAAATGATCAAATAGCACAAAACAATGAAAACAGAAAAAAGAAAAACTTAATTATTATGTGTTTTAATTGAACAAAGGTAGTGGCCTTAATGATGAGACGACGCCTTATCGTACTAAGGCAAACAATAAGGTGTCACTTTATTGCCCTTTTGAAGAGCATACTCGATATATACTAAAAAAATCTTTACCAAGCAACGTAAAATATGTTGTGCATAGAAAGAATCAATTTTTACTTCAATTAAATAATATGGAATATAAAGAACAATTAAATCTAAGGATTTTTAGCTCATTAAATAAAAATGAAAAGAAAACTAAAAGAAGAATTAAAAGGGATTACTATTTTTAACACTGGCTTGGCTCCCTGTCTTTGTCCTCAAAAGTGTTTCAGGATGATTTGAATGAACTTCAGATAGTGTAAAGGCAGTAACCTTCTTTTATCCTTGTCAAAGCCAAAGCCAAAACCTTTGTTGTCTTCCTTCTCTTCTTGTAGTTCTTTTTTCCTTTTTAATTTTCAAAACTCTCTTTTTTGGTTTCTCAACTCTCATTCCTTATTTTTTTTATTCTATCTCTTTTTTACATTTTTTGTCTGGTTGTTTTCTTTTGCTAAGAACCCCTCTTTCTTCTGTTATTTTTTTCCTTTTTATTCTCCACCTCCAAAAACCACTTCCCACCATCTTCTCTACGTTCTTTATTCCATTAATAATAGCATCTTGCGTGAAAGAAGGGGAAACATTATATTAGAATGTGATTTTTTTGTTATATAAAAAACAACTTAGCAGTATTAAATGGGGCGACTGCCTGAGAGCAACTGCCTTAGTGTTAAGGCACTGTCTTAATGACTTATCAGAAGAGTTTTCTTGGGCCATTGGCCTATTAAGGGAGAATGAGGCTGGTATTTGCACTATCAAGCTTATTTTGATTGGATTTTAACCCAAGTGTCAACACCTAGTATAATATATTATTAAAATTTTATAAATTATGTTTTGAATATAGTTTTAAATATTTTAAAAAATTAATTTACTAAAATAAGAAGTAATTTATAAACTCTTTAAAATATTAGGAAGGTATTTGTAAATTTATACAGAGGTTTTTTTGCAAATTTGTCAAAAAAATAAAAATCTAAATATAATCTTGAGGGGCCAATTTGATTCTGAGCGAAAAGTTGAGGAACCAAATTGACATATATTCCAAAAGAAAAACTCGTAAACAGAATAGGATACAAAGAGTAATGAGGACGTATCATTAATGAAGCGTGTCGGATCTTCATAACTTCACAATCACCCGCAAGACGACAAAAAAATGGGAGAACATATATTCACTGAAGTATCAATGTATTCTTCTTCCACGGATATTTCTCTCTGTGTCCGTTTATTCAACGTCCTCTGCAACTAACAACCGAACCTCCCCGCACCTTTACCAACCCAAATCTTAATCCTCACTTTTCAGCTCTCTGTTTTGCTCTTTCCGTTTCACAGTTCATCATCAACAATGGCCTTCTCTTGTCGCTGCCGCTTCGCTATTGCAGTCTCTGTAGTACAAATATATATATATATATTTTGTTTTTGGATATTGAATCAGTTAGGTTATATTTGTTTTTGATTGTTAATTTAATCGAGTAATTTTGGGTTATGTAGGTCATTTTTTTCGCATCGTTATTGAGTGCTGAGAGGACTCTTTCTTTGATCACTAATGGGTAAGCTCTCTTTAGTCACTAGCCAGTTTTGGTTCCTATTGTTGTGTCACTGTTCAAATGAAAGACAATGTTTTATTACACACAGAGTATTTCTCTTATTGGAGGAATGGTATTGTTAGGAGGATTAATAATTGAATTTTTGCAAAATCATGTCACTTGTGGCATGGTTCATTTCTTTCCAAATCCCTTTAAATGTTTTGTTTTTGTTTTTTGTTTTTGTCTTTAAAGTTGGAAGAATTGAATTCTGGCTAGCATTAGGTTTTCAGGCATGGAATTGACTTGACAGAATTTGAGTGAATTAAATTCTTGCATTTTCATACTTCTAGAAACAATATGGTAGTTCGGTTCTGTTGGACAGGGATTTGCATTCTGAGGAATATTGTGCTATGTATGACATATGTGGAGAACGCAGTGATGGGAAAGTTCTAAATTGCCCATATGGTAGACCTTCTGTTAAGGTATGTAAATGTTTGATGGATCATTTGTGTTCGTGATGGTCCATGTTTTTTGTATTCATTTGAGCTCCGCAAAATTTACTCACACTGATGGATTTCCAAAGCCGGACGAGCTTTTCTCAGCCAAGATTCAAAGCTTGTGTCCAACCATAAGGGGAAATGTTTGTTGTACAGAAACTCAATTTGAGACACTACGGGGACAGGTCCAACAAGTAAGACGTCTCTCTCTCTCTTCCCATGTATATTTTAAGAACATATCTAAATCTCTCTGTCCTTTTGTTTATCTGTGGTAAACATCTTTTCAAATATTTTGGAGTTGAAGAATTACCAACCACAGTTTTGTGAATTAATACATATTACTAACAGTTTTATAGAGAAAGATCTTTCAGTGTTTTCATTTCTTTATTAATGACCGGGAACATTCACCATTTGGTAAATAAAATGGGCTTGATTCATGTTCAATGATTATTATGATATGGTCAATCATATGCTGTTTGTAGCTTTACAGGACTGTATAATTTATTTTTTCTTTTAAATCTGTTTTTAAACCATAGAATTTGTTATTCTTGATGGCTCTTATTCTTTCTTTTCAACCCAGGGCATAGCATATGCCGTTTCATATTATTAATTTTCTTCACATGTGCCTTCTCAAAATTGTGTCTTTGATTCTTATTGACCTCCATCTAGGAAACATAGGAGAAAGGGGACTTTTTGACATTTAGAATATATTGGAAGGGACACCAGGCTTTTTATGTGATCATGATCAACTTATCCTATTTTGTTATAATGGAATAAAATTATTAGTTATGAACTTTTACTTTTGGTGCCTTCTGGAGATCGTGTATTTTGTATATTTGGAAGTTTTTTTTCTTATTATCTTCTTCTTTTTATTTTGTTTCTTCATTCATCTTTTTTAAAGGAGTGTTTTCCTAATTATCTTTCTCCTCTTATTTTGCTTAATGAATACATATTCTTTTATCAAAGATAAAAAGAGAACATAGGTAATGTAGTTTTTTTTTTCCTTCACGTCAATTAAACATTTATATGATATTTATTGCAGGTAATTCCTTTCCTTGTGGGTTGTCCAGCATGCTTGAGGAACTTCTTAAATCTTCTGTGTGAACTATCTTGCTCCTCGAACCAGAGCCTTTTCATCAATGTGACTTCTACTGCTGAGGTGAGACCTGCTGATTAAAAACTTTTAAGGCTTGTTCTGATGATGCTGTTGGCACTTCTTCTTTTAGTTACATTGGGCAGCTTTTTCCCATTTGTTGTAGTCTTCTATTATGATGAAATGTTGCATTAGTGAGTTGCTGGTTGCCTCCAGGTTTGCAGATTCCCATTTGTTTCCATTTTTTTGATGTCAACAATGATCACTTAATTGGCAGTTTTTTAATGTTATTTATGTGAATAATTTTTATTCTTTAATCATTTTACTTAAATCTTGCGGCAAATTCTGCTGCAGCAGTGGTATCAAGTCCTAAATTCTTGGCACCATGGTCATATGGTATTCTAATTATGTCAAGAAACTAGTCTCTACAGTTCTCATCTGTCATTATCTCATGGCCATGACATACTGCCATTTCTTATAGAAAAATCTTCTGTATCTGTATCTGTCCTATAAAAAAATTGATGACAACCTTGTTGTCATTTTCCAGGTTGGTGGCAATTCAACTGTGGATGGTATTGACTATTATCTATCTGACACTTTTGCACAAGGGCTGTTTGATTCCTGCAAGGATGTGAAATTTGGAACTATGAATACACGGGCTCTAGACTTTGTTGGTGCTGGTGCCAAAAATTTTGAAGGTAACATGCTATCGCATTGCTTACTGCATGATTATAAAGTGCAGAGAGTATCTTTCACTGATTATCTTATTTATGCAATCAGTTTGAGGACCCATTTAATGTGCTATAGATTATGTAATGAATCCGGAGAGCATTTTGGCAGAAGTTTTTATCTTGATAAGTGGGGAAGAAGCTAATTTTGGAAACTGGTCTTCTTACTATCAGCAGTAATTTTTCCTTAATTGAAGATACTTCTTCCATTTATAAATCATCAAAACTGTACCTAAACCAAATCCTTAATTGAATGAGACTTAATGTCAGCGTAGGTCATGACTCATGATTTATGTTGATTTCAAGTCCTTTCTGGTCCTAGTTGTAGGACATGTCGATTAATTTACACTATATTCTACCGGATTAAGAAGATAAAAACTAGAAGTCTAGCAGATGATTGTTCATGTTGACTAGGAATTTGTTTTAGTAGTGACTCTTGTCGCAGTAATTTAGCTTAGCCTCTTCTCATTTCCAAGAAGAAATCATTAATATAGGGACTTAGTTTGTATGCATGGAATTGATGGTCTAGTTATGGTCAAACAAGTTACTTGCCTGGCTCGGGGATTCTAGCTTTATGATGATGATACTGTTATTTGCTTAAATTGATGTTATACCTTTTGGCAATCCTGAGTTGGGAGCTCAGTAATACTCATTTCCTGTGTTCCTTCTTAAGCTATGTCATCTGGGTTGTGTATCATATTCTTTGGTCATTGGTCATGCATATGTATTCAATTCTTTCTGCTTAATGATTATGTGCTTATTCCAAAATCTATGTTTTTTTTCCTTGTCTTTTAGAATGGCTTGCATTTATTGGTCAAAAAATGCCCCCTGGATTTCCCGGGTCACCTTATGCCATTAATTTCAAGTCAGTCGTTCCTGATTTATCTGAAATGAAGCTTATGAATGTGTCTGCTTATTCATGTGGAGACACTTTACTGGGCTGCTCTTGTGGTGATTGTCCTTTAGCTCCAGTGTGCTCAAGTTCAGAGCCTCCTGTTCCCCACAAAGAAGAGTCCTGTTTGATCATAGTCAATCCTCTTAAGGTTTGGAGACTTGGCAACTTTAATTGGGTTCTTTTCCGTTCCAGTACATTCTGGGTTCAGTGTTTGGGCCTTATTTTTATTTGTTGATCAACGAATGTCATAGAATGAAACACCATCGGTTTTGATAGATTCTATTGTTGAAACTTGTCTGTTAATGAATACTTGGTTTTGTTGACCAATTTTTGCAGGTGAAATGTGTTGATTTCTCATTAGCTATTGTATACATTCTACTGGTTTCTGCATTAGTGGGGTGGACTTTGTTTCATCAAAGAAGGGAACAAAGAGTTGAAGCTAGCACAGAACCATTGTTGAACTTTATGGATGAAGATGAAAATAATTCTAGTAACATTCTGAAGGATAGCAAGGTAGGTAAAATTCATGTTCCTTTTACTTTGTCTTTTCTCCAATTTCTTGCGTGCCAAGTAGTTACCGCTTCACCTACAACATATGATATGTTTCTACCTTTTTGTATTCTTCTGTCGTAAACAATTGTCCCTTTTTTGCAATTATAATCTGATGTTCTTTTTAGATTGATTTGATGCAATCAGCGCAATTATGTGATGACCGTAAAAATACATTGTTTATTCTAATTATACACTTGTGTCTCTATGGGAGGCATTTCTTTTTACTTCTTTCTTTTGTTCTTTAGCAGGCACATGACATGGCTCCAAGATTGATAAATAAGTTTCAACTTCCCACTCTTCAAGGATACATGTCAAACTTTTACAGGTAAAATACTTTTTAGTGTATGACCTTTCATAGATAATTAGCTGATAGTTCCAATTTTACATCCAGGCAATATGGTACATGGGTTGCCAGAAATCCCACTCTTGTCTTGTGTTCGTCGCTGGCAGTTGTTCTTGTACTTTGTGTAGGTTTAATTCTTTTTGAAGTCGAGACCCGGCCTGAGAAGGTATTGCCTTTTATATTACTTTTTAATATTCTAGTTCTCTCTCTGGCCTTATCATTTTAGTACGTGTCCATTTTTTTCCTTTCTTCATACATCTCATAATTACACCGTCATGGCAAATTTTGATTACTTATGACTTTGATGAATCTTCTAAAACATGTGGTCCATCTACTTTTGTATTTTGTTTCTTCACTTTCTTTTATTTATGGTTTGTAGCTGGCAAGGCCTTTGCTTATTTGATAGTTGAATTTTTGGTAGCATATAACTTTCAATTACTGCTAGCTGTTTGTTTCTTGTCATGTTTTGCTTTTCTAAAATAGGACTTTTTTTTGCTATAAGAACTATACTGTAGTTTTTCTTGCATTTGGCAGAATTATTTGCTTAGTGAATTTCTGTAGCATGTTCACATGTCCATTTTAGGGGATTTTTTTTAGTTCTTTTATTTGTTGTGTCCAATCTAATGTTAATTAAGGCTTGATAGATATGATTATTAGTTGTGGGTAGGTCCTGAGAGTAAGGCAGCAGAAGAGAAACAGTTTTTTGACAGCCACCTTGCCCCCTTCTACAGAATTGAGCAGGTTCTATTACTCTCATCTCTCTTTAAAATGTTAGTTCAATTTTTTCTTTAGTGACTGTCTTGTGCGATGTCCGATTATTTAACTGTTATTACCCTTGCTTCAATGAAAATTGAACAAGTCAATATCAATATTATACCAGTATTCATCTTGTCAAGAAAATAACCATATTACTGTTTATTATAATGATCATCATTACTGTTCCTTTGTTTAAATTAATTTTATTGTGAGAACATCACATTGAGAAAATAACTAGTTACTATGATCATCATCATTATCACTGTTCCTTTTCTTTAAATTCAATATTGTGGGAACATCATGTCAAGAAAATAATTATGCTGTAGGAATTACCTTAAATACTAGGGAGTGACAATTTTGGTCAAAAGTACCCTCTCAACGAGGTAGCGTTTTTATTCTATAGAAGACTTATAAAGCTAGGAAAGGAAACTACAAGCTGTACACAACCATTTTACAGCCCATCATCTTTCCCATATTACAGCCTATAACCGAGATGCTATACATAGAAGCAAATCTACACTTTTTTGTTCGGATCTTGACATATTTACACAGCTGTATGTTAGCAATACAAGGAAACTAATATTAATGATACCCCATTGAAATCCCCTCTCTAATTGATGCGGGAAAATCCAGAAGCATCAATTTGTCAAGCAAGAAACAATGGTGCTTGGAAGTAAGGGCCTTGGTAAATATGTTAGCCAACTGAAGATCACTAGGAACATGTGGAAGAGAAATGGTATGACCTTCATAAGCATCGCAGGTAAAGTGACAATCGACCTCAATATGCTTAGTATGCTCGTGATAAACAGGATTAGTAGTAATGGAAATAGCACTTGTATTATCAACATGCAATGGGGTTGGACCCCTTTGAGGAAAACCAAGTTCATCAAGTAAGCCATGAAGCCATAGAATCTCAAGACAAGCTTAAGACATAACATGATATTCTGATTCTGTTGAAGATTTAGAGACCCGTTCTTGTTTCTTACACTTTCAAAGAATTATAGCATCACCTAGAAACATAGACCAACTAGTAGGAGACCCTGTGGGTGTTTCCATAGCCAGCATATAATCTGCATCGCTATAGGCTGAGAGTAGCAAAGAGGATTAAGTAGAGTAGAATAAGCCATGAGAAAGAGTCCCTTGACTACAACAAGGTGAAGATGTGGAGCGTGTAGGAATTAGTAACCTATTGCACAACAAATGACAAGTTTGGCTGAGTAATGGTTTGGTACACTAAGCTCCCAACCAGCATACGATATAGAGAAGGATCAGACAATAGCTCACCATTGTCTTTGAGAAGTTTGACATTTACCTCTACAGGAGTGTCACTAGGAGAAGTATCAAGAGGCCTCATAGTGACAACGAGATCAGCAACATATTTGTGTTGATTAATAAAAGGAATAACAACACTATTAGTCCTATAAGTTATATCATTTTTACAATTAAGTCCTACAAGAATTTTTTTTTACAACTAAGTTTTATAAGTTTTAAAAAGACTTTCCATTAGTTCTATCCGTCAGTGAAAGCAATTTTCCGTTAGTCAACCTTTAAAATCAAACTTTTTTTTTTTTTATATTTCAGTACTAAAACTATTAAAATAAATCATTTTTGATATTTTACATAAATAATATTTTTATTTTTATTTTTGACTTCTTTTATTATTTAACCTTCATAATAACTATATAAGTCACTAAAAATATATTTTTTTAAAAATAAAAATAATATTTTTCTTAAACTATTAGTTATATTGGCAATGATAAATAAAAATAATTAAATATTCTTAATTATTTTAGAATATATAATTTCAATTAATATATCATAAATGAATAAATGTTTTTTATAAAGAAAACCTCATCTAGTTTTATCAATAGTATGATTTGTGTTAGATTTCAGAAAGCTCTTCTATTTTTATCTTAAATTAATTTTTTAATATAAAAAATAAAATTATTAATTAAAATATATTATTCTTCAAATATTTATGTAAAATAGCCTAATTTAAAGAAATATTTATAAAATATAACATAAATTATAACCTTGACAAAACTAATTGAGTTTATCTAAGTATAAAAAAAAAAATTATTCATTTAAGATATATTAATTAAAATTTATATTTAAAAATAATTAAAAATGCTTAATTATTTTTATTTATCATTGTTGATAAAATAATAATTTAAGAAATTATTTTGGTGAGTTATATAGTTATTATAAAAGTTAAATAATAGAGTAAGTCATAAATAAATAAATAAATATATTATTTGTGTAAAATATCAAAAATGACATTTGCTAAATAGTTTTAGGACTAAAATGTAAAAAAAAAAAGCTTGATTTTAAGGGATGACTAACGGAAAATTGCTTTGACTAATGGATAAGACTAACGGAAATCTTTTTTAAAACTTATAGAACTTGATTTAAAACAAATTCTTGTAGGACTTAATTGTAAAAACGATATAACTAATAGGACTAACAGTGTTGTTATTCCTTAATAAAAAGACCACCGGTAATAGACTGGATTTCCTACCCAAAAAATAAGTGAAAAGACCAAGATCTTTCATATGAAAAAAGGCTTGTGAATGAGCCTTTAAACTGGTGATCAAGTGAGAGTTCAACCCTAGTAATAACAATATTATCTATATATACCAAAAGTATAACAATTCTGGCAGAAGTTTGTCAAAAAAAGAAAGAAGCATTACTCTTATAAAAAGAGTGTTGTTGTAAGGTTGATCAAAACTTATCATTCCAAGCTTGCGGTGCTTGCTTCAAACCATACAAAAGACTCTTAGAGTTTGCACACAACTGAAGTAAGGGAAGATAGAAGCCTAGGAGTAACATAATGGTTCGAATTGTCTTCTCTTTGGAGAAGGTATTTTAATATATAGGCAAGACTGCCAACCATTCAAGGAAACTAAAGTTGTACATGGTAATTAATTACATGGAGAAATTACATGCTAAGCTAATCTCTTACCTATTTATAAGAATATATGCAACCTATGTTACGGAATTAGTCATAGTTATGATGAACTGATTTAGCCATTGATCTGCCATAAATTATGGCTTTCTATTGACATCTCCCCTCAAATTGATGCGGGTTATCTACAAGCATCAATTAGGTGGTGAGAAATTGATATCTAGGTCATGTGAGAGCCTTAGTAAAAATGTTTGCCACTTGAAGATTGCTAGACATGAGGAAGAGAAATAGTTTGAGCCTCAAACACCTCACGAATGAAGTGGCAATCAACTTCGATATGTTTAGTGCGTTCATCAAAGATGGGATTGGCAAAAATGTGAATTGCACTAGTATTATCCACATGAAGAGTAGGATTGGATGGGAAAAATCCAAGCTCAGTCAATAGCCCATGGATCCAATGTAGCTCAACACAAGCTTGGGACATAGCTCTGTATTCAGACTCAGTAGAGGACTTAGAAACATGGTTTTGTTTCTTGCTTTTTCAAGAAATAAGAGCTGGTCCAAGAAACATACACCATCCCGTAGTAGAATGCTTAGTGTCACTACACCTAGCATAATCAACACCATTATATGCCACAAGATCAAATAAGGTAGAAGTAGAATAGAAAAGTTCCCGCAAGGCTGTGCCATGGACATAGCGGATTATTCTTCAGATTACAACCACATGTAGGTGCCTAGGAGAAGCCATGAATTGACTAACCTGATGGACTGCATAAGAGATATCAGGTTTAGTGATTGTAAGATAGACCAAGCTGCCAACAAGAGTATGATATGCGGTAGGGTCTGGTAACAAGTCATTCTCTTCTTTACTCTCTTGAGATTAAGTTCCATGGGAGTATCAAGAGTAGAGTCTTGGAGACCAGTAGTAGTTAATACTTGTGCTTTGACCAAAAAAATACCATGAAAACCAGCAGTAATTTCTGGACCAAGAAAATATGTGAGAGCCCAGATCCTTCATGTGGCCAGCAGGGCAGTCAATCGCATCCCAAGTCTCATAAGTTTCGAGAGCACTCAATTCTTCCTGCATGGCTTGCTACTAGCATTTCGCTTTGACTGCTTGTAACTAGTAGAAATAGAAATAGAAGATATAGTGGCAAAAAGAGCAAAAGTGGTACCTTTTGGAAAAGATGGAAAACTATATCGATTAGGAGGACTAGTGACTTTAAAGGAACGACATAAGGGAGTAGATGACAAGACAAATGCGAATGGGGCAGCACTTGAGGTCTTCGGTGGTTTACTATGCCTAGCTTGAACCTTTTGACTTAGGTACTAGTATCACTAGAATTGTCATTAAAAGAAGGCAAAAACACACATGAAGGCTTTGGCGATAAAGACATGGGAAAGAACCATTAATTTTCAAAAAACAACAAATTCCTAGAAACATGAACCTAATTGGAGGTTCGATTATAGCACAAATAACCTTTTTGTGTGACACTATACCCTAAAAAGGCACAACAGATATATTGGACATAAAGCTTATTTTTGTTTACTGGAGGAAGATGCATAAAACATATAGATCCAAAAGTGTGAAGATTTGTATGAGTAGGATGGCAATGATGAAGCCTGAAATATGGAGACTCAAAATCCAAAACTTGGGAAAGGAGTTTGTTTATAAGATATGTTGCTATGGTGAGTGCTTTTACGCAAAACTTAAGGGGCTCAGATGACTCAATTAGCAAAGTTTTAACATCCAAAAGATGGCGATTCTTTCATTCAGCTAAGCCATTTTGTTGTGGAGTTTATGGACAAGAACGTTGAGAGATAATCCCTTTAGATTGCATATAAGATTGGAACTCATGAGACATATATTTCCTACCCAAGTCAGACTTGAAGATTTTTACAGATGCTAAAAATTGAGTTTGAACTAGAGCTAAGAGTAGTTTGAACATATAAAAGACTTTTGATTTGTGCTGCATGAAATAAACCCATGTATATCTGTTGTAGTCATTAATAAATGAAATCAGAGTGCAAAATACAGAAAAAGTAATCAAAGTGCAAAATACAGAAAATAGAATGAATTTCTCTTACTCATTTATCAAATGTATAAACACATATATATACAAGTCTAGAGCTAGAAAGTCTTCTACAATAGCTAGAAAGTCTTTTGCAATATCAATTAGCAAAGCCATAAGTCAAATTGTCAGATATTCAAGCTGTAACATTCTGACTGTCATAACCCTTCAGTCTGACAATCAGATTGTAACATTATAGCCTGTGATTATAGTCTGTAACATTCCCTCTCAAGCTGGAGCACAGATGTTGATCATGCCCAGTTTGTTAGAAAGATAATTGATCCGAATCCCATTAAGAGCTTTTGTAAAGATATCCCCCAATTATTCTCCAGTCTTCACATATCCTGTAGAAATTAAGCCTTGTTGAATTTTTTCACGAACAAAGTGACAATCAATTTCAATGTGTTTGGTTCGCTCGCGAAAGAGTGGATTAAATGCAATATGAATTGTAACTTGGTTGTCACATCATAATTTGGCTGACATTGAGACCTTGAGACTGACTTCACTAAGGAACTGATGCACCCACATTATTTCATATACATACTGGGTCATAGCCCTGTATTTAGATTCTACACTTGATCGGGAAACTACATTCTATTTCTTGCTTTTCCATGAAACCAAATTATCTCCAACAAAGACACAATATCCTGAAGTGGATCGTCGATCTTTCTTACATCCTACCCAATTAGCATTTGAAAAAACTCAATTCTAGTATGACCATGATTGCCATACAGAATGCCACGTCTAGGAGCTCCTTTTAGATAGCCCAAAATTTGTTTTACTACCTTCCAGTGATCGACAATTGGAGATGACATATATTGGCTAACAACACTAACTGAATATGCAATATTTGGATGGGTCATAGTAAGATAATTCAACTTCCTAACTAATCTTTTGTATCTCTTAGGATCTTCATGTCAATGCTAACTGTCTCTCATGATAGACTAGCATCTGAATTATATGCTGAAATTTAGGGATCTGATTTAGCATTTTATATGCTGTAAATATGACATTAACTGTACATTTTATTTTCTTTCTTAGGGTAGATCTATTCTTGGTAGGTACTTAGATTGAGGAGATTTTATTCTTGTAATTAAGCCTTGAATTATATAATGGGGAAGAAACTCAAAGCAAGATAGCTTTTCAAAAATCAGTCTTAATTTTGTCATGGTATCAGAGCCTATAATCAAAATTTGAATTACATGGCTTTCTTTGTCTTGTAAGTTTCAGATTTAGATCTGTCATTTCTAGGTTAAGGATTCTGAGTTGATCTGGGTTTTAGTTTTTAGTCATTGTATTTTTTTTTCACTGGTTATTTGGGTTGTTGTGGGCTGTTGGGTTTTGTTATTTCTTGTTTAGTATAATCATTTGTTGTTGCAATCATGTCTTCTGACAAATTTGAGTATTTCTACACTCGTTTTACGGGAAATAATTATTTTGCTTGGGAATTTCAATTCCAAACATATGTCAAAGGGAAAGAATTGTGGGGACATCTTGATGGATTTGATTCTAAACCTAGAGATGTTTCAAAGGGGGCTGAGTGGGAAGTAAAGGATGCACGTATCATGAGTTGGATCTTAGGTTCTGTAGAGCCTTATATTCTTTTGAATCTTAGACCATATAAAACATTCAAAGAAATGTGGGATTATTTGAAATGTGTGTACAACCAGGATAATGATGCAAGAAGATTTCAATTAGAATTTGACATTGCCAACTACTCTCAATGAAGTTTGTCCATTCAAGAATACTATTCTGGTTTTATCAACATGTGGATTGACTACACTGCTATTGTTTATGCTAAAGTCCCTATAGAATCATTTTCTGTTATCCAAGCAATCCATGAAACTAGCTAGCGAGACCAATTTTTGATGAAACTACATCCAGATTTTGAAACCATTCGCTCTAATTTGATGAGTAGATGTCCAACACCATCCTTGGATACTTGTTTGGGTGAGCTTATAAGAGAGGAGCAACGTTCTCTTACAAAAACAACCATGGAATAACAAAAGACTGTTGTAGAATCTTTTAATATTGCTCTTGCAGCAAATGGGAGGCCAAGAGGTTGGGACATGAGGAATGTCAAATGCTATAGTTGCAAAGAATTTGGCCACATTGCAACTCATTATTTGAAGAAGTTTTGCAATTATTGCAAAGCCAAGGGGCATATCATCACAACATGCCCAATTCGGCCACAAAACAAAAATCATAAAGCTTTTCAAGCTGCTGTCCAGACAATAGGTGCCGATTCTAGAATTTTTGATCATGTTACTACCATGTCTGCACAAACTTCTTCATCTACAGCTGCTGTCCCAGGTTTTGTAACACCTGAAATGGTGCAACGGATGATTTTCTCTACCTTTACAGTTTTAGGACTTTCAGGTAACCACAAATCTTTGGCTTTTTGATTCTAGAGCATCAAATCATATGACATATGCTCCTAAGAGTTTTTCTAATGTCAAGAAACCTAGTGGTAATATGGAAATCCAAATAGCAAATGGGGATTCTTTATCAATTATGGCCGTTGGTGATGTCTCTCCTATTTTGAAAGATGTTTTCTTGTCTTCTGGTTTGACTCATAATCTTATCTCTGTTGGGCAATTGGTTGAGAATAATTGTAATGTTCTGTTTTTTGGTGCTGGTTGTGTTGTACAGGAGCAAGTGTTGGGGAAGGTGATCGCAAAGGGGCCTAAATGGGGGCATGTCTTTCCTTTACACATACCAGCTGTTGTTCATGATTCCAATTTGTTTTCTTTGGTTTGTCTTACTGCTAAAAATCAAAATCAGTTATGGCATAATCGTTTAGGTCATCTAAACTTAAAGGTTTTGCTTCAAGTACTAAATTCTAGTTTACTTGACAATAAAATCCAATGTTCCTCTAAAGATGTTGTGTTTGATTGTTCTAGTTATAAAATGGGAAAAAGCAAAGTTCTTCCTTTTCCTACTCATAGTTCTTTGTCCACCAATTGTTTTAATCTTATTCATAGTAATGTTTGGGGTATTGCACCTGTTGTGTCTCACTCTCAATACAAGTACTTTGTGACATTCATTGATGATCATAGTAGGTTCACATGGATCTATTTTCTTCGATCCAAAAATGAAGTCTTTGATGTGTTTAAAAATTTCTTGGCATTCATTGAAACCCAAATTTCCACCTGCATCAAGACTTTTAGAATAGATTCAGGTGGAGAATACATGTCTCATAAATTTCAAGAATTTCTCAAAAACAAAGGCATTATTTCTCAACGGTCATGCCCATACACTTCACAACAAAACGGTGTTGCTGAAAGAAAGAACCATCATCTTCTTGACATGGTTAGAACTTTGCTTCTTAAGTCATTTGTTCCACCTCGGTTTTGGGTTAAAGTTCTTAGTACTGCAGTTTACTTAATTAATCGTCTTCCAGCCCCTAAATTGAACTATGAGTCACTGTATTATCGTTTATATCATTCTCAACCTAAGTATTCCAGTCTCCATACTTTTGGTTGTGTTTGTTTTGTCCATTTACCTCCACATGAACAACATAAACTGTCAGCCCAATCTGTTAGGTGTGCTTTTCTTGGATATGCTGCTCATCAAAAGGGGTTCCAATGCTATGATCCTACAACTAAAAGGATACGAGTATTAAGAAATGTCATATTCTTTGAAAATCAGTATTTTTTCATGCTCTTAAGTTAACCCTCGTTCGTATCTTCACCATCTTTTTTACCAAATTTTTCTGATGCAAGTACTACATCTTTACCATCTTCTACAACCAGGTTTAAACTAGGTTTTGTGTATCAAAGGCATGCCCATCATGTAGATAGACCCTTTGCAAGAATCAACTCCAACACCTGAGCCTACATTTACATCAGTACCACAACCACATCGCAAGTTAGGTCGCCAAACCAAACCCCCTGATAGGTATGGATATCCTACTATATCTTTGGCTGCTACTTTATCTGCTATTTCTATACCTTCTTGTTATAATCAGGCCATGAAACATAAGTGCTAGCAGGAAGCAATACAAGAAGAATTAAATGCTCTAGAGCTGAATGGTACATGGGATATAGTTCAATGTCCACCTTCAGCTAAACCCATAGGCTGCAAATGGATGTATACTATAAAATTACAATCTGATGGGTCTTTAGACAGATATAAGGCGAGGCTTATGGCTCTTGGAAATTGTCAAGAATATGGAGTGGACTATAAAGAAACACTTGCTCCTGTGGCCAAAATAACTTCTGTTCGAACAATTCTTGCTATAGCTGCCTCTAAAGCTTGGCCAATCCATCAAATGGATGTGAAAAATGCATTCCTTCATGGAGAATTGAAGGAAGAAATTTATATGCATCTTCCTCCAAGAGTGACAAGTATCTTTACAAACGATGTGTGTCGATTGAACAAGTCTCTTTATGGGTTAAAGCAAGCTCCAAGGGTTTGGTTTGAAAAGTTTCGGCAAACTATTCTTGGGCTTTCCTTCGTACAAAGCCAATATGATACCTCCATGTTTCTACATAACACTTCCATGGGTATTGTAATTCTTCTTGTGTATGTAGATGATATTATCATCACCGGATCGGATTCTTCTTTCATTACTCAACTTTAAGAGTCTCCTTATACTACTTTTAAAATGAAGGATCTCAGTCCTCTCACTTATTTTCTTGGATTAGGGTTGCATAAATTTGATGATGGCATTTTTTTAAACCAACAAAAATATACTAAAGACCTCATTGCTTTGGCTGGTTTGGCAAATTCTGCTCGTGTTGATACTCCTTTGGAGGTGAATGTTAAATACAAAAGAGATGAAGGTGACCTTTTCCATGATCCCACCTTGTATCACAAACTAGTTGGCAGTCTTGTGTATTTAACTGTCACTAGACTAGACATTTCTTATACGGTACATCAGGTTAGTCAATTTATGACTTCACTTAGACAACTGCATATGATTGCTGTCCACCGAATCATTCGGTATCTTTTAAGCTCTCCTACCTGTGGACTCTTTTTTCGCACTGGATCTGATCTCACTCTATTTGCCTATAGTGATGCAGATTGGGTTGGATGCCCGGACACACGTTGGTCAACATTAGGGTGGTGTATGTATCTTGGCCATGCTTTGATCTTGTGGAAGTGCAAGAAACAAGAAAGGGTTTCTAAATCATCTACAGAAGCAAAATATCGAGCTATGTCTGCAGCATGCTCTGAAATTATTTGGTTACGTGGCCTTTTTGCTGAACTTGGATTCGTTCAATCTATTCCAACTCCTTTACATGCAGACAACACTAGTTCCATACAAATTGCAGCAAATCCGGTCTATTATGAACGTACTAAACATATTGAAGTTGATTGTCATTCTATACGAGAAGCTTTTGATAGACAACAGATTTCTTTGCCACATGTCTCCAGTTCTTTACAAGTAGCTGACATCTTCCAGTTCTTTCCACGACATGAGTTTTTAGTGAGCAAATTGCTGCTGGTTCCTGTCCCAGCATCAATTTGAGGGGGGGGGGGGTGTCAATGCTAACTGTCTCTTATGACAGACTAGCATCTGAATTATATGCTGAAATTTAGGAATCTGATTTAGCTCTTTATATGTTGTAAATATGACATTAACTGAATATTCTATTTCCTTTCTTAAGGTAGATATATTCTTGGTAGGTACTTAGATTGAGGAGATTTTATTCTTGTAATTATGCCTTCAATTATATATAATGGGGAAGAAACTCAAAGCAAGATAGCTTTTCCAAAATCAGTCTTAATTTTGTCACTTCAAACAATTCACCATCTTTTGTAAGCTGAAAATTAGGAACCATTGGAGTACTAAATGATTTAGTCCCCAATTTTCTAGTTTCAGATAGCAAATCCAGTACATACTTTCTTTGGGATAAGAAAATTTCCTTCTTGCTCTTGGTCACTTCAGCTCTTAAAAATTAGTTGAGTTTTCTTAAATCTTTAGTATGAAACTGAGTATGGAGAAAGGATTTAAGAGATAACATCCCTGTAGGGTCATTACCAGTGATCATAATATCGTCCACATAGACAACTAATAGAATAATGCCACCATGAGATTTTTTATGAAATACAAAATGATCAGACTTAACTCTATTGCACGCTAAACTTCTTAATAGCCTGACTAAACTTGCTAAACTAGGCATGAGGACTTGTTTTAAGCCATACAAGGACTTATGAAGATGACAAACTTTCCCATACTCCCCCTGAGCAACAAAACCAGGTGGTTGCTTCATATAGACTTCCTCTTGAAGGTCGCCATGAAGAAATGCATTTTTTATGTCTAACTGATGCAAATGCCAATGATAAGTAGCTGCCATAGAAATAAAGAGTTAGACAGAAGTAAGTTTAGCGATAGGAGAATATGTATTAGAATAATCCACTCCATATGTCTGGGCGTATCCTTTAGCAACAAGGCGAGCTTTTAATCTGGCAATAGATCCATCAAGATTAACTTTTACTGCAAATACCCAGTTACATCTAATAACATGTTTTCCGACAGGTAAATTCTACAAGGTTCAAGTACCATTGACATCTAACACATTCATCTCCTCAATCATTGCATTATGCTAGTCAAAATGTGTTAAAGCTTCATGAATAGTTTTAATGACAGAAACAGAGTTGAGAGAGGCAATAAAAGAACAAGAAAAAAAGGACAAATGGTTATAGGAAACAAAAGAAGAAACTAGATAGGTGCATGTACGTTTAACTTTATGGAGAGTGATGGGTAGATCATCACTCGAAGTCGAATCTAATGACGAAGAAATCGGCTCATTAGGACATGAGGTAGAAGGATCAGGAACAGGGGTAGCATTAGTAACAGGAGTTTAAGGCCGGTGGGAATATGTATGTATGATAGGAGGTTTAAGAGGAGCTAAAAGTGAAGTAATAGTATAAACTAGTCAATCATCCTCCTTTCCTTGACTTGGAAGATATGAAGATGAGGAAAATGGTGTATGTTCAAAAAATTTAACATTAGCTGACACAAGATATCTATTCAAACTAGGACAATAACGTCAATATCCCTTTTGCACACGGGAATATCCAAGAAAGATACACTTCAAAGATTTCAGATCTAGTTTAGTAACCTGGGGGTGGACATTCCGAACACACAAGTACGACTAAATATCTTAGGTTCAATGGGAAACAATGGCTAGGAAAGAGAATAGAAAAAAGAGTCTCACAAGATAGAATCGAGGAAGGCATCCGATTAATCATAAAACAAGTTGTAGAAACAGTATCAGCCCAAAAATGTTTTGGAACCTGCATATGAAATAATAATGCTCTAGTAGTTTCAAGTATTAGCCCAAAAATGTTGATTTTTTCTTTCAGCAACACCATTTTGAGGTGTGTCCACACAAGATGTTTGATGAAGAATACCATGTTTGATCATATAATTTTGAAAAGGTTCTGACAGGTATTCTTTAGCATTATCACTTCTTAAAATTTGTACAAGTACACTAAATTAAGTTTGAATTTCAGCACAAGAAGCAGAAAAAAGAGAGAACAATTCTGATTGATTTTTCATCAAATATAACCATGTCATTCGAGAATAATTTTTAACAAAAATAACAAAGTATCAAAATCCAGATTTAGATGTAACTGGACAATGACCCCAAACATCAGAATGTAGGACAATGACCCCAAACATCAGAATGTACTAACTCAAAAGTAGTATTAGCCTGTTTGTTGATTCTCAGACTAGAATTGAGATGATGGTGTTTGGCAAACTAACAAGACTCACAATCTAAAGAAGACATGTTTCAAAATTGAGGACATAGTTTCAAAATTGAGGACATACCTTCTTAAGAATAGGAAAAGACGGATGACCCAACTGACAATGTGCTTTAAAAGGAGTGACACCTCTGGTATAGGCAATAGACTTTGGTATTGTGTATCAAGGATGTAGAGACCTCCAGACTCATGTCCTTTACTAATAATCTTTTGCGTCATAAGATCCTGAAATAAAGAATGATCAAGGAAAAATGAGATGCAACAATTAAGATTCCAAGTGAGTTTACTGACACAGATCAAATTAAATGATAATTGGGGTAAATTAAGAACAGATGATAAAGTAAGTGATGATGTTAGATTAATTGTTCCAGATCCAATAACACAAGACGTGGAACCATAAGCTAAAGTAACAGGATAGGAAGATTTATGTGACTCAAAATTAAAGTATAAACTAGAATTACCTGTCATGTGATCTGTAGCACCGGAGTTAATAAACCAGTTTGAAGAGGAGGAAACAAGACATGTATTGGGTTTACCTGTAGGGATAGGATTGGATTGAGTTTTCATTGCTTCTTCAAGCTGAGTTAGTTTGACGTATTCATCGGCAGATATCAAGACAGAGCTTTTAGAGGTATCAGAAGTAGATGTAACATTGGCATATTGAGTTTTTCTATACTAAAACCTTTTATAGTCCCGCTTGATATGCCCTGACTTATGGCAATAGTGGCATATTAATTCTCCCTACTCTGGTCTATGAGCACTAGTATTTCTGTCGTAGTTGTTAGATCCCATGCCCTTATTACTGCTCTTGTCTAGTTGTTTCCCTAATTTAGAGATGTTGTGACAGCTAACAACTGTTAGCTTGAATAGGTTGAACAGTTGGTGAACTTTCTGTACGGAGAACCCTACTAAAAAC
Organism: Mallotus nudiflorus; assembly: GCA_947683625.1. Lineage (NCBI taxonomy): Eukaryota > Viridiplantae > Streptophyta > Magnoliopsida > Malpighiales > Euphorbiaceae > Mallotus > Mallotus nudiflorus. The sequence continues at coordinate 3,574,428 of CANTUR010000275.1, read as the reverse complement.
ATCTTGTAAAGAAGAAATTTCTGAACCAGAAAGAATTTGAGATTTAGCAGTCTCAAATTTAGATGGAAGATCAGCTAAAAAACTCATAATAGCCAGCTTCTCCCGTTGAGCTTGTTGTATAGTTACATCAATGCTAAAAGGAAGCAGCATATTGGGTTTTTTTATATGTTCTCTTGAAATCTATGAAGTAATTAATGAGAGATCTATATCTTTTGTCTGCCTTGTAGAATGCTTTGCACACATTATAGATATGAGAGAGATTCCCTTTCCCAGAGTATAGAAATTCTAAGTAGTTCATTAATTTTTTTCTAGTCCTATAGTGAGTTACTAAGCCAACCACCTCACCGTCAATAGAATTACGGATCTTTAAAAATAATCTAGCATCATCTCTCATCCAAGACAATTTAGACTTATTTGTAGGAGGATCATCAGTCTAATGACTATCCATAGAAATATTAAGCAAATATAACTCGATAGTTTGACTCAAATCAAGGTAGTTTGTACTATTGAGTTTGTGTTCTGTAATTTTGGACACTATTGGAACCACCTTAGGAACAACTACAGTATTTTTCTCAGCCATATTTCACCACAAATCTCAAAACCACAAGATAAAGGAGGCTTAGTCAGCCAAATTAAAATAATGAAATTAATAAGGCGGTCTAACCAGCGAATGAATGAATAAAAATAGGCGGTAAAAAATCTATCATATAATAAAATAAAATAAGTAGGACACCTTTTTTTTTTTAAACAAGTTCAAAAAATTAGAAAGCAAATTTAGAAAGTTCGTGACTTAATTAAAGTCACAACTAATTTGGCAGAAGATTAATAAGACTGATTTCTACTATTTGTGGTTGAAGAAAAAGAAAGCAAATGCTCAGTGGGTTGGGCTTTGTAGTAGTTGACAACACTCTTGAACCCAATTTTTTGTTTGGGTGCTCTTCTTATACTGCACAATAACATGTACAGATATAGATAAAGCAAACAGATGCCATAAATCAAGATTTCTCAGTGCAAATACAGATCAACTCAGTATGAAAATGAAGAGGGCAGACAGAAGCAAGTTCAACACCGTCAACCCGGTCAGTTTCCAGTGACAGAAGCTCCTTCCTGGGTTGGTGGTGTCGACAGGGGATGCTTCTGAAGTTTTGAACTTTGGTTCTCTCCCTCACTCACCCAACAACCTAGACTGTTTTTCAGAGCACTAAACCTGCTCTGATACCATGTAATCAGAGTGCAAAATATAGAAAGTAATCAGAGTGCAAAATGCAGAAAATAGAATGAACTTCTCTCATTCATTTATCAAATGTATAAACACATATATATGCAAGTCTACAGCTAGAAAGTCTTCTACAATAGCTAGAAAGTCTTCTACAATATCAATTAGCAGAACCATAAGTCAAATTGTCAAAGATATTTAAGCTATAACATTCTGACTGTCAGAACCCTTCAATCTGACAATCAAACTGTAACATTACAGCATGTGATTATAGTCTGTAACAATAAAGGTCACAAAATATTTGTATAGGGCATGAGAGATTGTAGGCCTAATACCCTAGACATCACTATGAATTATCTCAAAGCTGTATGTTGCTCTACTACCTTCAGATGGAAAGGGTAAAATTTTACTTTTGTCAAGTTTACAAGCTGCATAATTAAGAAACATAATAGGAGAAGAATGCACATTATTATTAAATAGGCCAGAATTCCACAAATAAGATAGAATCCTAGACTTAGGATGACCAAGACACTTATGCTAGACTTCAGTTGATGCTTTAGGCTTATGACAAAGTAAAGATAGTACAAACGAAGAAGTTAAGCTGTCATAGTACAAATGAAGAAGTTAAGTTGCCCAGAATAGGTGGTTGTAGAAAAACAGATGTCCATGCTTGGGCCCCTTTGCTATCAACTGTCCTGACATCTGATCCTGCACGACACAACCATTATGAGTAAAATGGACATCTCAATTTTGGTTCATAAGCTAACAAACAAATACTAAATTAATAGAGAGAGTGATACAAGAACATCCTTAAAGGAAAAAGATACATCACCAACTGCCGCAATGGGTAGATTACTACCATTAGTTTGAATATTTGAGGAGCCACAATATTTTCTAATATTTCATAATCCATGAGAAGAATTAGTCATATGATTAGAGACACCTGAATCTACAATCCAAGATGTAGATAAAGAATCGATACCTTGAAGACCAAGTGCTGAAAATGCTGTCACAATCAATTAATTTTAATTATGTATATATCTTTGATAACCTTTGATCAATTAAATATTATAAATAATACGATTTTTTTTAAAGTTGATTGCAAATTTTTTTTTTAAAGGTTGCCTTGAAACTCAAAGGAAGTACCTAAATGAAGTAGCTAAAGGAAGTAGTAAATTTATAGATGTGTTGGTAAAAAACGAACAAATGTTCTGTAGTTAGAATTGAAAAAAATATCATTGCAATAATTTTTATGGTATAGGCTATGGTGAAAAGAATCTCTACAACTTTCATCCATGAACTTTACATCCTTGCAATAATTTTATGGTATGGTGAAAAAAATCTCTACCCATGAACTTTATATTCTTACAATAATTTTCATGCTATAGTCAAAAGAAAATTTTGTAAATTGTGAACGATTGAATAATTGACAAAGGGTTTGTATCCCAAAAGAAAATTACTAATGTAACATCTGTGGTAAAAAAAATTCATGTAATGTCTAATAATGCACTAATATAAATTTCAATAATATAACAATAATTTTCCACAAATAAATAAAAAATTAAAAAAAAATTGCAGTAAATATAATTACAAATAGTTTAACAAATACCTTGATAATTACAATTAAAAATAATCCTAAAAATTGCAATTGAGGATAATTATAATAATCCTTAAAAAATAACTACAAAGGTAAATTTATTTTACTCCTTTAAAAAAAAGGTAAAGTTATTTTACCAAATATAATTACGAAGTAATTTTTTTTTTTAAACAAATGCAGAAGTAATTAAACTACAATTAATGGCTAATGGGCCTGAATCTTCATTTGGGCTTCTTCTTCTTCTTGTGGACGTTGTTGGAAGAGCCGATAAGATCTCTATTTACTAGAGAAGCACAAATAGATTCAAATTTAGGCCATGATTTCATTAGAAATTGATCTCTTTGACTGGTTTTATGTACTTGTATTGTTGCCAATACTTCCGCAGAGACCTTGGCTATAACAAGGTCTGAATAATCATTTTACAAAGTCAGGAAACCATAGTAGTATTCTTGAACTGATAGATCCCCTTGAGTATAATCAGCAATGGCTAACTCAGGATGGAATCGCCTAACATTGTTATCTTGATTATAGACTTGTTTAAGATAATTCCACATCCTTTGCAGACCTATGAGGGTGCAAAGAAAGAATCAGATGTGGCTCCATAGAAGTAAGGATCCAGGTCATGATTTGATTATTTGTGGCAACCCAAGCTGCCTTCTCTGCTGTAGTAGATTCTTCTTTGGTGTTGCCATCTATATGACCACACAGCTCCTTACCCTTGAGAAATGTCTCCAATTGAAATTCCCAGGCAGCATAATTTTTGCAAGTGAATTTGACACGAACATGGTTTGACTTATCCATGATCACTAAGGCTATGACTGAGAAGGCTAAGATTTCTTAGGTGTTAGGCTCTGATACCATAATAGAATGGTTCGAATTGTCTTCTCTTCTGAGAAGGTCTTTCAATATATAGTCAAGACTGCCAACTATACAAGGAAACTAAAGCTGTAAATGGTAATTAATTACATGGAGAAATCCTAGGAAGCTATATATGCTAAACTAAATATCCTCCCTATTAATGAGAATATATACAACATATGTTACAGAATCAATTACAGTTATGATGAATTGATTTAGCCATTGACCTGTCATTAATTATGGCTTTCTATTGACAAGGAGGAGGTTTCATGTAGATAGCCTCCTTGAGACTACCATGATGGAAATCATTCTTAACATCCATTTGATGTAAAGACCAAGCCTGAGGGGCAACAAGAGCAAGAACTGTATGAATTGTAGTCATTTGTCAACAAGAGCAAAGGTCTCTTCATAATTAACGCCATACTCTTGATTTTTACCAAGAGCAACTAAACGAGCTTTATAGCGTTCCAAACTACCATCAAACCTTACTTTAGTAGCTAAACCCATTGGCAACCAAGTGGAGTGACAGAACGAGGACAATCCACAAGATCCCATGTATGGTTTGCCTCAAGTGATTGGATTTCTTCTTGCATAGCCTGTTGCCAGCATTCATGCTTGGCAGCCTGATTATACCCTATGGGAATATCAACAGAAGACAATGTGGCAGCAAGAGCAGTAGTAGAAGCTGGAAACCCATACCTCTTGGTTGGTACCAACACCCTACTTGATCGACGCAGCAGAGGCTTGAGATTAGTCATGGTAGGAGTAGGCATCAAAGTAGTAATAGCTGAGGGAAGAGTAGAACCTCTTCTCACATACACCGGTCTAGGCTTAAACCTAGACAATGAAGGAAGAGAAATGGTGGGAAACTCTGGGAGGATTGTGCAGGAAGGAGAAGGAGAATAATGATTAGTTGGAAAATAAGTTTAATGATAAAAATTCACATTCCTAGATGTACAAATTATATTGGCTACTGCATCATAGCATAAGAACCCTTTTGAAACAGCATTATAGCCTAGGAATGCACATCAAATTGATTGAGCAAACAACTTGTGATGTTCAAAAGAAGGTAATTGGACAAAGCTCCAAACCTGTGAAGGTGACTGTGCGGATATGGAAGTAAGGAGAGTCAGGATGAAGAATTTGAGAAGGAAGCTGATTAATCAAATAAACAACAATGGTTAGTTTCAACCCAGAATTTAGGAGGAACCAAGGATTCCAAGAGTAAAGCATGGGTCATGTGAAGGAGATTATGGTTCTTATGTTCAGCTACCCCGTTCTGTTGTGGAGTAGAAGGACATGAACATTGAGACACATTTCACTTGGGGAGAAGAAAATTTGAAATCCGGTAGAGAGATATTCACCTCCTGAGTTAGATCTTAGAGTTTGAATAGATGTGGAGAATTGTGTTTCAACATGAGCAAGGAATAATTTGAAGGTATTAAACACTTCAGATTTAGCTCTAAGGAAGTAAATCCATGTGAATTGGCTGTAGTCATCGATAAAGGGTACGAAATATTTATAATGAGCATGAGAGATAATTAGTGCAATACCCCAAACATTACTATGAACAAGTTCAAAGGGTTTGGAGGCACAACTACCTTTGTTGGAAAAAGGAAGTGTTTTACTTTTAGCAAGTTTACATGAAGAACAACTATTAATGGAAATCTGAGAATATTTTATTTGATTTCCCAATAAATCATAGTTCATCAAATGAGTAAGATTAGTAGAATTAGGATGACTAAGTTTCTAAGTCTACACGAGAACTAAGAGATGATGAAGGGAAAGAACAGCAGCAATGTGAAATGGGAGGCGCACAGAAAAAATGTCCAACTCTAGGCCCCTTCGCTATCAGCGGACCCGGTTCTTGATCCTGCACACGCCAGCCATCAAATGTTAAGTGAACGTCATATATTTTTTATCAACTAATTGACCCACTGAAATTAAATTAGTAATCAACATTGGACAAACAAACACATCCTTACAGAAGAGTTTAAACAAACAACTAATTGACCCACTGAAACTAATATTAATGACCCCCAATTGACAGGGAGATGAGATCATTGTGGGCATTCTGTTACAGGTGGTTCGCTATCAAATTTAGTAAGGATTAGATTTATTTCTTATGTGTGTTTAATGTTGAGAGCAATGCCACTGTATTACAAGTTAACAACTCTTCTTATCTATTGGATATAGATTTATATGAATGGCCTTCTTTTTCCTTTTTTTTTTACTTTCAATACCCAAATTCTGTTTCAATCTATTCATTCCTTGAATGCTACCATTGTTTTCCAAATTTGCTATTGAGATTGTGCTATCTTCTTCTATTTTTGCTATTTTGTTTATTTTACGCTCAAGTACTGAAGAAGAAGCCACTTGATTTTGCATGTGTCAGCTGATACTAGCAACCTTGCCTGATACCCATCTTGGTGAGAAGCCCAGTATTGTTACTGATGACAATATCCTGTTACTCTTTGAAATACAGAAGAAGGTATTGTGGCTTCCTGTTCCTATTTTTCAGCTACTTTCAGCATGTTATTTAAATTTCCTTTAATGCAATTTGCTTTTTCTTGTTTCCAAAGTGTATATATCTATTTAAACCTGGTTTTTTAGTTGAATTTGGTGTTTTTGCCATTTATACCTTCTCTTGCATGTCTATAAGAACATAGGTGATGATATCTCTGTGTTTGGTGACAGGTTGATGGTATACGTGCAAATTATTCTGGCTCAGTTGTGTCTCTAACTGATATTTGCATGAAACCTTTGGGCCAGGATTGTGCTACCCAAAGTGTTCTACAGGTTATTTTATTTTTATTTTTTCTTTAATTGTATATTGTTTGTCTCCTGAAGAGTGCACAATACATATACAAGTCATGTCCTGCATTTGTAGAGCTTATAAATTAGGATTGGTGGCGAAGTCCCAGCTTTGCATGATGCTCTTAAATTCTCATGTTCTTGACATGAAAATCTGAAGTCTTAGATATATGGTTAATGACCCTTTCACACATAAACAATTAAACATTTTTAAGTACTTACACTCTGTTTGCTTTGTTTTTTTTTTAATAGTATTTTAAAATGGACCCAGAAAATTTTGACTACTATGGGGGAGTACAACATGTGGAATATTGTTTTCAGGTACTTTCAACCATCTTTTTTATTTTGGCATTTACAAACCTGTTTGCAAGTTTTTCAGGTGGAAAAAGACAGAGAGCATAGAATATTCCATATGTTGCTAGTATATTTCTTTACTGGGCACTAGCTGCATACTGACTTCCATCCGTGTTTCCTTTATTCAGCATTACACTTCTGCAGATACATGCTTGAGTGCATTTGAGGCGCCACTTGACCCAAGCACTGCTTTAGGAGGATATTCAGGGAATAACTATGCAGAGGTAATATGTTCATTCTTTCTTAGTATTCTGATTATATGTTAATACTGAGCTTTTTTTTTTTTTTTTTTTTTTTTTTTTTTTTTTTTCAGGCGTCTGCATTTGTTATTACCTATCCAGTTAATAATGCAATTGATGAAGCAGGGAATAGAAAAGCAGTGACATGGGAAAAGGCTTTCATTCAGTTAGTGGAGGTTTGGTCACTGTACCATCCTTTTGTTACATATTTTTGTTTGTACTCTTACGTAAGAGCCTCCCTACTTTGCTCTTTGTTCATCTTTTCTTTGTTGTAGAGCCTACATTTAACACTTTTAACATTCATAATGTTAGTGCTTACTTTTATCCAAAAAGCTGAAAGAAGAGAATTCGAAATAATTTGTTGCTTTATGTTTTAGACATTTTAAATGGAAATAATTTGTTAGTTTCTGTAGAATTGTTCTTGTATGTGTAATAAAATATGCTGATTTTAAGTACAGGGGGAGCTGCTACCATTGGTGCAGTCTAGCAATCTTACTCTTTCATATTCGAGTGAGAGCTCAATCGAGGAAGAACTAAAAAGAGAAAGCACTGCAGATATTTTAACTGTCTTAGTAAGTGGTGGTTCAACTGATCTTTTTGATATTGTTTCACTGATCTATATTCTCATAGGCCTGCACTTCCCATGGGCCATTATTGTAAAATAAAATGTTTTTTTTTCTTCTTTTGGTTCCCCTCCTTTTCCATCTTTCTCAGGTGAGCTATGCTGTTATGTTTGCATACATATCTGTGACGTTGGGTGATGTACATTCTCTCTCTACATTCTACCTCTCATCCAAGGTACAGTTTTGGTCTTTCTCTGAATTGTGCTTTAAGTCTAAATGCATCTCATGTACCTGTATTACATGTAATGTAGATATATCTCATTTCCTACCTCACAATATAGTTATTGAAGGTGCAAAATGTGTCAAGGTGCTTAGTGAAGTGGCTCTGATGTCTAGGTGCAAGGCACAGGTGCACCTGTCAGAACTTGGAAGTGAGGTTCATAAAAGGGAAAATTAAAAAAAAAGAGATCGAACATCATAAATCAGACTACTTAGCTTGTGCTCATAACACAAAATTGCATAAACTTATGATCAATGGTTGTTAAACATGCTTAAATGATAATCCTGCCCTTAATAGATAGAAGTAAGCCCTGAAGCAATCATGTCATCAAACTCAACATAATCTTCTTCTTCTTGCAATTTCTTTATTCTCTTTCATGTTTTTTCTACTCTCCTTGAAATTTTATTCTTCCTCAGCTATGTTCTGGAGGCCCCTAAAATGAGTAGATTTTTTGCCATTGGCTTTGGCCTAGCACTTAAAGTGGATGTAAGCATGAAATTTTGTATTGAATTAATATTGTTTTTTAGGGCTCCTCTTTAGCTGCACTTGCTCTAGCAACCCATTCTATATCAAATAATAATCTTGCAAATTCATCTATTTCTCCTTTTGGAGTTCCTAGATTTGTTAAATTATCTGAAATCCTATTAAATTGTGAAATGTTGAAATTTCCTATGCATGGTAGAAAAGACTTCCTTGAAACTCCTGCCTTTTTTTTTTCAATATAATTAATTGTTTTATTGCATAAACAAAGGCAAAAGTCGGGAGATTGATGAATAATTTATGAAAATAAATAAATGATAAGTAAATTCCATACTTCAATAGGTTCAAAGTCTTTTTCTTCTGTTAAATAAATTATTCTTTTGTGCCTTTCATCATAAAAAGAGTTCAAAGATAACTGACTGGAATTCATGTGATTCAAATACATGCTTGTGAGTGTCATTTGGTTGTTTCCATGTTTGTGTTCATGAAAATAAAACATAGTTTTCAGTAGTTTTAATTTTATTTTTAAATTTTTTTAATTGTTTACTGACCTTTTATTTACTTAGATGTTGATCAATTTTACGCTTTGTTTATTATATTAACTTTTTAATGAAATGGTTTCTAGGTGTTGCTTGGTCTTTCAGGAGTGGTGCTTGTCATGCTTTCTGTCCTTGGCTCTGTTGGTTTTTTCAGTGCTATTGGAGTGAAATCAACACTGATTATAATGGAAGTCATTCCTTTCCTGGTTTTGGCAGTAAGTGCAAGCTATTTGCAACTTCCGGTCTTCTGTTAAGACTTTCTTGCTGGTGGCTACCTCTGAGTTGGATACTCTGTTATATACTTGTAAGAGAGATATGTGCCCAGTTTCACTTGTCTGACACTGACTAGAAGTCTCTTCCCACACAAGATTTCTGAGATTTTTTGCATTCTTTGTTTAATTGTTATGAAGCCTAGTGCATCATGTAGGGTTTGATTATTTATGTATAATAGAAAATGCTAATTTGAACTGTGCTTACACTGCATAAATGAAACCAGGGCAAGAGATGCATTTCTATAAGTAAACCTAAATTGTATTTATATTATGTTTGACACTATTGTTGCAGTCGCTGTTGAGAAAGTACTACCAAGCATGTTGATTGAAGGCAAATGAAAATTATATTCATGGCATTAGCATGTTTTTTTTTCATTAAATTCCAAAACATCTAAAAACAATTTTGAATTGCTTTGTGCATCTAAAACATGCTTTTATGGAAAGTGGTTGCAACATTAATGTGAAATCAATGCTACATGCATGTTTTGTTTAAAATTATCTCCATGCATGAATGATTAGATCTTCAAAATCTTCCCTTACAGTTACACTTGGCCTACGGCACTGGTAGAGCACAAACCCCACCATTCCAAATTATGGGTTTTGTAATAGAATTTGGAAGGGCCATTATCTACCATTTCAATGTTGTGACAAATGAACTTTTATATATGTACATGTGTAGAGCCTTTGTTTTGTGTAATTTTCAACTTCGGTCGCAATTATTTAGTCATTGTTGTTTTTTACCTAAGAGGTTTGCACCAGTTTTTTCTAAGTTCAGCCCTGTATTTTTTGAACTGAATTTAGCTAGATTATATTATTTTGATATGACAGTTATCATATTCTAGTTTGTTTCACTTGATTAAAATTTTCAGGTTGGAGTGGATAACATGTGTATATTGGTGCACGCTGTGAAACGACAATCATTAGAGTTACCTCTAGAGGAGAGAATAAGCAGTGCACTAGTTGAAGTTGGTCCATCAATAACACTTGCTAGTTTATCTGAGATTTTGGCATTTGCTGTTGGAAGTTTCATTCCTATGCCAGCATGTCGTGTCTTCTCTATGTTTGCAGGTCTATATTGTCCTAATAAATTGTTTCTGTAATCTTGTATCCTTTTTCTTTTTTTGAATTATGACATTTATATATTTATTTGTTATCTGTAGCTTTGGCTGTTCTTTTGAATTTCCTTCTGCAAGTTACAGCATTTGTTTCACTGATTGTATTTGACTGTTGGAGAGCTGAGGATAACAGGATTGACTGTTTCCCGTGCATAAAGATTCCTTCATCGTCTAGAGGGCCAAATGAAGGTGTCCATTCAAAATTTCATGCCATATGTTTCTCTATTGATGTTTACTATATTGGTACTAGTTTTTTTTTTTTCTTTTCATTATTTTCTATTTTAGCTAAGTATTTTATGAAGTGTAGGTGTCCGTCAGATGAGACCTGGATTGCTGGCTAGATATATGAAGGTAAATTTTAAATGTCCAAACTAATAATTTTCTTAAAACATCTTCAACTTGTAGACATCATTTTATGCATTAAAAGAGTTGGATTTTGCTTATTGATTGAGAGTTATTTATTCCATATTTTGTTGGAAACTTTACACGGGGATGGAGAAAAGGACATTAATAATAGGATAAATGCAGGGTGGGTGAATTGGAGAAGTGTGACTAGAATCCTATCTGATATTAAAAATAGCTATACTAATTTGGGGAATTTCAATTGGACCACCTTTCAACTAGTGATCATGTATGCCAGTTAACATGGGGGTGAAAAGCAGCATGCTGACAAATCATTATGGCAGAAGTTGAGGATACCGGAATGGATGTGTGGAAGTGTATGAATGATTTAGGTTGAGATGATGATATTTGTGGAAAGGTTGCAGTGGCTTTAAATGGAGATAAGCTTAGAGAGAGAAGATTTGGATAGTATGAACTCTATCATGAGAGAGTGTGTGTGCGTGCGTGTGCACCTGTGCCTGTGTGGTTGTAGCTAAGTGGAAAGTATGTCTGCGTTTGTGCATGTGTGTGTGTGTGTGTGTGTGTGTATGTATCTACAATATTCACAATATACTAATTAGAAGGTTGTAGCTAAGTGGAAAGTATGCTTGCATCAACTTTGTGGTCTTTGGTTTGAACCCAAGCCTCTACTATTTTTCTTAAAGGTTAATTGATTGAAAAAATAAGATAACTTTTGAAAAATACACTTGTAGGTCTTGAACTGGTCTGTAACAAGACAACTGTGAGCGCATAACCAAGCACAATAACATTTGTTCATTTTCTGTTTATTTTTTTTATAATTAATTTAGTTAACCGAAAACCAAACTAAAAAACTGCCCAATATTTTGGTTTCGGTTCTTTTCACAATTTTGTTGAGATTTCGGTTTGGTTCACAAGGTGAGATTTCAGTTCGGTTTGGTTTTAACTGAATGTGCACCCCTAATGATGGACTTGTTCAGTTGAGTGTTGCAGTGGAAATTTGACAAGGACAATACCTTTTAGCAGATAATATGAACTGTTAAATAAATATTGAGCATGTATTCTATTGTTTCAATTGTCCTAATAATATTATCCATTACCATGTACTGTAGGAGGTGCATGCGCCAATTCTTGGGCTTTGGGGAATTAAAATAGTTGTCGTTGCTGTCTTTGTTGCATTTGCTTTAGCAAGCATTGTAAGTTGATTGTCATTCTCTTCTTTGTCAGTCTCTTTGTTTTAGCTCTATGTGCATTATTTCAATGACTTTGCACACATCCTTCATTCTTATAGGCACTGTGTACAAGGATTAATTCTGGTTTGGAGCAACAGATTGTTCTACCACGAGACTCTTACCTTCAGGTTTCTTTTGCACGAATTTCTTTTATCCTGTAGAAGTTATGCTTCCATTTTATTATTTTTCTTCCTTGACTGTATTATAGCAAAATGTATATTCCTTTTCAGGGTTATTTCAATAATATTTCTGAGTATCTGCGTATAGGACCACCATTATATTTTGTTGTCAAGAATTACAACTATAGGTATCAGTCTTTCTGCTATATTAAAACTGCTTTTTCATCTGATCGTTTCATTTTTTAAATTCTACCAAATGTCATGTATAAAGTAACATGTTTAATTCTACAACTTTAATGTGATTGTTGAGAAGATGAGAGCAATGGGAATTCTTTAATAACGAAGAAAAGTGCTTGAAAGAGAGTGAGTGCTACTTTGCATTTAAAATATATGTTTAGAAAGTTCATGGGCTTAGAGAGTGTTGGTTCTCACACTCCTCAAGTGCAACTGGTCCTGGAACGGTTGTCACTTACCACACACAACGTCACAAATAAGCTGCAAAGATACAAACGGTGTCACAAATGGGCTGAGCCAAACTTCCACAAGCCCAGGATTGCTACTCTTGTACCCTGTTAGAAACTCCACGGGCCTAGAGAGCGTTCACTCACACACTCACCTGTGGACTCATAAATGGGGTTGAATCCATGTAATATAAAACCAATTGGCTTCTATTAAGATCCAATCTACATCACTTATGAGCCACTTCACTTTTTTATATTTTTCCAATGTGGGATATATTTATTATCACCAAAAAATACATTTCTTCTAGCCATTTTGTGAGGGCACAATTACTAAAGGATGTAGTCTAGAAGTACACTTAAGAAGAATGAGTTGTAGGCCACTGAAGAGGGCTGAAAGGAATGGTGCCTCACTAAGTAAAGCTTTATTGTTGGAATGAAAAAGGGTGGAATCTGTAATGCCAGTCTAACCCAAGGCAATGGAAATTCAGACTCTTCTGCAGAGAGCTTGTTGATCCTAATGCAAGAAAATTATTTATCTTTAGTCCAGTTTCCTATTTTTCTATAAAATGTCACATTTCCTTTTTTTTTTTTTTTTGGGCAATGGACAATAATCTGGAATTGGCTTCATCTGATAGTTTGATACAAAATGATGTTCTTTCTTAGCTTGGAATCAAGACATACAAACCAGTTGTGCTCCATCAGCCAGTGTGATTCAAACTCTCTATTGAATGAGGTAATTTGGCATCGAAGTATTTTCACTCACTAATGGGATGTAAATTATACACTCTTAACTGTAATTCTAATTATGCCTTTTAAGGCCCTCTTCTGGGGCCACATTTGAAATTTCACTTGCGTTGCCCTGTTAAAATTGCTCAATGACTTATTGTACAATATTGATGGACTGTGCATGTATGAAGGATCACAAAGAGAAAGAGATACAAAGATCACAAAGAAAAAGAGATACAAACTGCATAATATAATATTACTGTGTATAGTAAACTGGGGTTGTTGGTTTGGACTGAACAGATGGGACAGAAATATTCATATAGCTTAACTTATAATGTTGGAATTCAAATAAGTAATGTAGTGAGTGTGAGAAATCTGCAAGTAATGAGCTACACTGTGCTCTTACAATATTGAGTCAGGTCTTAACCAGTTAGTGTATTTAGATGCTTTCTTCACAGCAAAATAAGATAAAATTTTGATTTATATTATTTCTGCACCTTTAACCAGTGTCTTATTATTTGCATAAATTATGTCCAGTTCTTGCATTTAGTACTTTTCTATAGTGTAGTGGAGCAGTAGTTGTTTCAATTCTATCCTTTTCTCACCTGAAGTGTAAAATCCTGAAATTCATTGAATAACAGATATCAAGAGCAGCTTTAATTCCAGAATCAAGCTACATTGCAAAGCCTGCTGCTTCATGGTTAGATGACTTTCTTGTGTGGATATCACCGGAGGCTTTTGGCTGTTGTCGGAAGTTTTTAAATGGTACTTATTGCCCGCCAGATGATCAGGTTAGAGCTTACGTGATGTGCAATATGCTAAAAAATGTTGGAATTTGCTGTCTTTTGTTTTTGTTTTTGTTTTTTAAAAAAGACCTATATTGTAAGGTGGGAATTAAAATTGAATTTCTGTTTAGAAAGTCACTCATATGTTATTGAATGGACAGTGGTCCAGTCTCATATTATAATTTTTATGAGTTATTTATTATTAGCAATCTTCTTAATTGTTTTTAGTTCATATGGTAAGAACGTCAAACTTGCAACTAAGAGGTGTTAGACTATTAGAACCGAGTAATTACAGAAATTACTGATCTTTGCATGTGAAATTACTGAAGGATACAACTCTTAAGACCTTATTCAGGTTAGATGATAACTGGGTGATGGTTTTTCTGGTTCACTCTATGATAACTCTTTCATAGAATAAAATGAAAAGGATGTGCTCAGTATTAGCTTTAATTAGTAAAAGTGTTAATTTAAGATTGTATTGTACAAGTGGCTTACTTGGGTAAAAATATCTTCTTTTCAGCCACCTTGTTGCTCACTTGATGAAGGTTATTGTGGCATTGGTGGGGTTTGCAAGGATTGTACAACGGTTCTCTCTCTCTCTCTCTCTCTCACACACACACACACACACAAACACAAGTACTTACTCTATGCTTCCTACATGTCTAAGTCCTAGTTGCTTAGCATAGTGATTAAAGGCTTAATGTGCATTAAGGTGCTAATTGGTCTTGGGGGCATAGGCACAAGGCTCAGGCACACGCCTGACATACATGAGACGCAAAAATTAAAGAACTAAAAAACAAAACAAAACAAAACAACTAAGCTTAATATTTTCTAAATTCAAAACAAAGGTTTAAATGAAGAGTGTTAACAAGTTTTTAAAAATAATACTACTATCTAGAAACAATCCCAAACCATAAGAATTTTCAGGAAACTCAAAAAAATCTTCTTCCACATCATTATCATCTCATTAAAATTTATGACTTTTCTTCTTCACCATCTTGTTTATAGTCCTAAAGGAAATTTATATCTTCCTCATCTCTAAGTACTGTATTATTGGCCCTTAAATGAGAAGATGCTTTTGCCTTTTCCATTGGCATAGGCCTGATGCTCATGTGGATGTGCACATAGCATCTTTACATATAGTTGATCTTGTATAATGGGTCCCTTATTGAACTTCATTAGCCATGGCAACCCCATCCTATGTCATAATAATAATAATAATTTCATCAATTTTATTTTTCCCTTTTTTTTTTGTTCTTGGGATTTCATATGGTGTGAATGGAAGTATGCCAATCTCTTTTTCTTGCTTAAATCAATAGTACATGTTGAAATCTTTTTCTTTCTTCAATCAGTAATACTGTTAAGCTTTAATCTTGCTTGAATCAGTAGTAAATGTTAGCTGATGCAACAAATTTAGGATTAATAACTATCATAACACAAAACATAGGGATAATCTTAATAAGGTGCGCCTTCCCTGTGTCTTGAGCTTGTCTGAAGGCACACGCCTTATAGCCCAGGTGTGCACCTCATGAACTGGGCCTGCCTTTCAAGAATTGAGGCGCTGAGACTGGAGCTGCATGAGCATGGAGCCCAGATTTATGTTTAATAATATGTTGCTTGCTTAGTTTACAGGATGGGTGAATTATTCAAGCACCCAGTCTTCTATTAAATCTGAACAGAAATGTCAGTTATTATTTGAGTGTCTAGTGCTCATATCATGTGCAAAGCTTTTTTGGACTAACATTTAGTTTGTTTTTAGTGCTTCCGCCATTCAGATTTGGTTAACAATCGACCATCTACAGTGCAATTTAGGGAGAAGCTTCCATGGTTCCTTAATGCTTTGCCATCTGCTGACTGTGCAAAGGGTGGGCATGGGGCTTACACCAACAGCATAGATCTAAATGGTTAGTGAAATTGGAATTTTCTCTTAGTTGAGCATGGTGGATTAATTTTTACTTGGCTTGAATTTTGTTCTCAGGGTATGAGACAGGAGTTATACAAGCTTCAGAGTTTCGTACATATCACACACCAGTTAACAAACAAGTATTGCAGTTTCTTCAAAATTTTGCTCATTCTAGAAATTTTCACAGAACTACTTTAGCATGAATATTGTTGAACTTCTATTTTCTGTTTGTTTGACTGTCATTTTTCTCAGAGTGACTATGTTAATGCGCTCCGAGCTGCACGGGAATTCAGCTTAAGAGTTTCTGATTCTTTGAAGGTTTGAATTCAGCAAGCTGTTTTTCTGTGAATAAAACTTTAACAACATTGTTTTTAATTGAAAAAGACACCTGAATACTTGTGATATTTTTTAATTACTTTATGTTCTCTGCTCTTTGGTGTTGCTTTGCAACTTCTTCTTGTTCAGATGCTTATACTGCTCTTGTATGTGGAAATTACAGAAACATTGTCATAGACTAGGCACTAACTTTTCTGACATGCTTTATGTTAAATGAAATTCTTCATTTATGTCAGCATTATGTAGAAAAGCATCATCTGTTACTAATGTATTTAGTTCCAACATGGAGCTCTATTTTGGTGTCACCAGAGGGGCTTTGGTCTACTTGTAGTGTCAATATTTGACAGGAAATTTTGACTTTACTTTGGAGGACCTTGAAGACAATTGAGTTGATATTGGGTCTAGAGAAATATTACTCTCTTATACGGCAGTGTGTTGCACTGTGCACTTTCCCTATTATTTTCTGTTTCTATAAAATTTTATGTTCATTACTTGTTTGATGCAGATTGACATCTTTCCGTATTCAGTGTTCTACATATTTTTTGAGCAATATCTCAACATTTGGAGGATAGCGTTGATCAATATTGCTATAGCTCTTGGTTAGTATTTCAAACTAGTGCAACATATTGGATCTTCTGAATTCATGTAACTTTTATTTTAAAAGACTCTCTATTCTGTCTTCCAGTAGGCAGAAAATGATATTTCTCAGCATATAACATTAAGAGTACCTGCATATTTTTGTTGAGCGCTTATTTGACAATTTTACTCTGTTGAATACTTCACTTGGTGTATTGGTTCGATTGAGTACATTCTTCATGATGAAAAATTACCATTGATGTAGCCAACTGGAGCCTCCTGCTCTTTGCTAGTATATTTCAATGTGGAACTAGAGAAACGGAGAAAATGAATGTTCAGAGTATTGGATTTGGTCTTTGATCATCACAAGGCATTCAATATACTTCGTTCATTATGAATTTCAATGCTTTGGATCTGATCTTTGATCATCACAGGGAATTTAGTATACTTCCTTAACTATGAATAACCATTTTCTATGTCCATTTATGGTTGTTGGTGTGCCTTGCATTATTGCAACTGCTGTCAACCACTGAATTCAGTGAATGGACAAATTGGACCAAACAGAACTCGGGAAATCAAATTTACTGTTTTAATTATAAATTTGTTGTTACTCAGCAAACATTCTCTACGACCACTTACAGTTGTTGGTGTGTCTTGCACTCTTCTAAACTGTTATGAATAGCACATAACAGCTGCAAATAGGATAGTTGAATTCAATGGTGCATAGTTTCAATTCACTGCTCACTATCAATAGCTCAAAGCATTTACAGGCTTTTTAATTTCTTTTCCTTTCTGCTATGTTGATTGTTAGAAAGTTCAATAAATTATTTGAAATGTGGCTGGCATTTGTTTCCTATTCATGTACTGTGTTTGTTTATGATAAGATGATATCCTTTTGGTGTTTTGGAGTCATCAACAAAGTGGTGCTCATTGTAATCTCAACTGCACATGCATGTGTATGAGTGCAAGCATGTATGTAATACTTGTCATGAATTGGCCTTTTTTTATATAAAACTAATAGTTTTGTTAGAATTGGGGGAAAAACCAAAGCAAATCACCTAAATTGATGAAATGATCCCCTAAAACTAAGCAAACAAGTAATGCATGAACAGTCTCATGCTACCTACAAAAGAAGGGGAAACAAAAAAGCTTACACAAAAGAAAATAACCAGACAGCCTATGGATAAGATAACAAGCACCTTTATGCAATTTGCCATGGTACTGGTTCAGAGGCTTTTTTTATTTATTTATTTTTTTTATAGAAAACACTGTCTTAACTTCTTGAAATTCTTTCTCATTCTCTTGCATTTCATCTAATGATACTTTCATTCTCTATAACTTTACTTACAATTCTTTTTTTAAATTCCTTTTTTTTTTTCCTTTTTCCGTTTCATGTTCATTTGGTAGTTTGTGCATTTCAGCATGCATGTGCTACATTCATCATCTGTCATGTGATACCTTGCAGGTGCTATATTCATTGTTTGCCTGGTTATCACTTCCAGGTTTCACTTCATTTCTTAAGCCCTTATTTACTCTTATTTTTTAATCCATCTTCATCTCTGCTTAATTGACTTGGTGCTCATTGGTTTTTTATGAGTGCAGTTTCTGGAGTTCAGCTATCATTCTACTTGTTCTGCTGATGATTGTTGTGGATCTAATGGTATGACAACTGAGAATTATACTTGGGTGCATGGGTGGGTGAATGGGTGTGTGTTGACATGCGAGCGTGTGTGAACTTCAATAAAAATAATACCACTGTATTTATCTTCCAATCATCTCATCTATTTTTATTCTGCAGTGTTGTTCACAACGATTATTTTTCCTGTTGATTACTGCAGGGTGTAATGGCAATTCTGGATATCCAACTAAATGCAGTCTCCGTTGTAAACCTTATAATGTCAATAGGAATTGCTGTTGAGTTTTGTGTGCATATAGCACATGCCTTCTTGGTTAGTATGAAACCCCGTTGCAGTATCACTTTAAGGCTCTTCCTTGTTTCTGGATTCTGTGGCAGGCACAAGGTAGTAGGCTAGTGACTAATTGTGGGACACAAGGTTGCATTGTTAGCGATTGTTGGAGTTAATTTTATTACTGTTATTGGTAGTTATGATTGTGTAATACCATACATTTACCTGCTACTGAATCTCTTTGACACTGCAAGGTGCATTGTTTCAACATTAAATTTCCCCAATATGTCATCATATTACATATGGGCAGTTGATAATGCCCTGTACTGTATCTGCTATTATAGTAAAATCTTGTGCTGTTTTATGCAGACAAGCCATGGGGATAGGAGCAGCAGGGCTAAAGAGGCTGTGAGTACCATAGGAGCTTCTGTATTCAGGTTACTATAGGATGGAACAAATATTGTGCTGTTTGGGCTTCGTACATTTTGGTTTCACTGTAGTTATAAAACCATTTGTTGATAATTCTTTTGGTTTGTCTTGACTTCTATTGGCAGTGGAATTACACTCACAAAGTTTGTCGGAGTCATTGTTCTCTTCTTCTCAAGATCAGAAATTTTTGTGGTCTCTGCTCCTTTCTTTGAGCCTTGAATTGTATTTTCATCATTTTCAGGGTGTAAAAAGAGCATTCTGGGTTTTGCAGGTTTATTACTTTCAAATGTACATGGCGTTGGTTCTTATTGGTTTCTTACATGGGCTGGTGTTTCTACCTGTAAGTTGATTGAATTGTCCTATTGCAATAACCGTGTTGGGATTCTTTACAGCCCTATTTGTGTGCCCCCTAAAATCCTCCTGTATTTACTTTTTGGCCATTAAGGAAAAGAATGTGAAATGAAGCTGTCTACTATTTAGATTTTGATTGCCCCAGACTGGGGCAACAGCACAAAAATATGACATTCAGTAAACTTCCAAAAATATATCATTGACAATACAAAATATCTGCACGTGCTTCTTAGAGTCATAATTGTGCGATTTTCATTTTTGGTTTGCAGGTGATACTGAGTATGTTTGGTCCACCAGCGAGATGTGTGATCAGGGAAAGTTAGACCCATATGGTTATTCAAAAACCTGAGCTGATCGGTGTAGTTCTGCCTTGTTTCCAATAACAAAGAAAATGCCCTCTATCACTCACCTTCTAATCGTAGGCAAATGTAGGATGAAGAAACAGTTATGATACATTATATATATATATATATATATATAGGTGAACGTAATTTTCCCCTTCTGGGATGCATGGTTTATAAACCTAGAACACCTGCACTACAAACATTATATATATATATATATATATATATATATATATATATATATATAATGTCAATAATTATTTAGTGCTTGTCATGTGGCACGCATTTAAGAAAGGAAAAATTACAATTGACACTTTGTTTTAACCACCTTTTTTCATCTCTAGTTTATGTTACTTTTTTCTTTTACGCTTATCTATATAAGCGTTTTTTATGGTTACGTTCTCTTTTTCTTTTCATTTTACGGTTTTTTTTTGTTTATTATTATTATTACTACTAACTATTTTATTTTTATTTACTTTTTTTTCTTAATCTTTTCATTTGCATAGCATTTTTTAGTTGTTTTTCTTTTTATATTTTATAAGGTTATTTTGCAGTTGTTTTTCTGATTGCTTTTTTATTTTGCAGTTGTTTTTCTGATTGCTTTTGTTATTTTTGTTATTTTCTTTTCAAAATAACCATGAGCAACCAGAAAAACCACTAGAAAATAACTAAAAAATCACTACAAAACAAGTTAAAAAAAAACTGAAATTTTGCTGTTGAATTTTTTTTTTTTTTTTTTTTTTTTTGTGTTTTTTGTGAAATAACAAACTCAAAACTGAATGAACCAGGACAAAAGCAAAAAAAAGAAAAAAAGAAAAAGAAAAATAACAACAAAAAACAAGCCCAAAAAATTGGAAATAAACTGAAAAAAAAAATGAAAAAATAACTAAAAAATAACCAGAAAAACAATAAAAACAAGCTTAAAAAGCTAAAAATAAACCAAGAAAAAATTGAAATAAACCAATAACACATTTTTACAGATGATACAACAAAATCAAGAGGGATTCAATGTTCATAAATCTTGAAGCTTCCTTTACCTGCTCAACTAGGGCTTAACAAAATGAAGCTAGAGATTAGAATTCAGCAGCAATACTAGTAAACAGAAAAAAACAGTAAATCTTAGGAACTGAGTTGTTTCCAAGAAAAATTGAGACGAACCTATAAGAGAAACTAAAAGATCATATAAGAAAAACCTTAGAATTCTTTGACAAGAGCAAGAATTGTAGAAACTGAAAAGGATACATGTAAATGTAATAAGGAGAATGAAAAAAGATACAAATTTTCTTGATGTGAGGTTTTATTTTCGAGCTCTAGTGACTGTTGGTGGACATAAAAGAGAATCTTTTAATAGTTTTTTTATTTTTTTAAAACATCTTATTGCTTCTCAACCCATGACCATGACTCGTGATGTTACCTTAACTTGGGAAGATTAGGCAGCATTTGGTTTTAAAACAAATGACGATGATGGAAAAAAAAAAAAAGGAAAAGAAAAAGAAGAAGAAGCAAATGGGCGAAAAAAAAAAAGTATCTTTTAATAGTATTGTATTTTTGAAAAAAAAATTAAAAATAGCATTTTTAAAGTTATATATTTGGAAGTCAAACCGAACCGATCTCAGTGATTTAACCGAACAATTGATAATCGAAATAATTTGATTTTATCGGTTCGGTTCAACAGTTTGGGCCACCAAGGATTGGGCTTTAGAAATTGAAAGGTCAACATAATTTTTGACCGATTGATATAAAAAAAACATTAAATATGATATGCATTTTCAATATAAAATTGGACCAACATTTGTTTGGACATTAGCAATTACAAAAAATATTAAGACTCAATACCAAGCAATTAAGACCTACTCATTCTATAATATCAACTAAAAAAATTAAATACAAAATAAATTGGCCTTTACATTATTTATACAAAAATTATTTGCTATTTACAACAATATAGCAGACAGTATACAAAAATATATACGTGTTGTGCTTGTGTATTAAAATGATAGCTTCCTCCACAAAGTGAGTCTCCAAAATACAAGTCCCTGCAAAGAACAAACACAAAAGAAATTAAAATGAGTCTCAGAATAGTTTAAAAACAAGACTGAAACAAATAAAATTAAAATGAGGCTTAGAATTTATATGTATTAGTCAATCTAAGAATGGAGCACATTTTTTATAGTTTAGAAAAATTAGCCACTAAAGAAACTTAAGCAAGCACTCTTGTCATAAATTAGAATACATAAGGGTTGAAGTTTTCATCATTGCCTCAAATTTGTGCACCAAATGCACTGTAACAACAACATGGGCACCTCAATAAAGAGTTTGCACATCATGTAGGTCACAAAAACAAGCACACAACACATTCAATAGCAGTGCACAACTTAATCAAGCAAAACAACAACTATAGACAAGCATCAAGCAATAGCAATCAAGCAGAATAGAGCAATGGAAAATGAATCAGGCAGTTAGGCAGAGATATGAAGTAAAATCAAATAAGTACTAAAATTTATTGTTAGATGTTATGTTAGGATTTGTTTAATGTATTGATCAAGTTAGCTTGCAATTGATGCAGAAGGGCTAATGCCTGTTTGGTTAGGCAAATCTGCAAAAAAAGAACAAAAGTGTTAGTTAAAAATTCATTGTAATTGAAAAAAAAAAGGTATTAAAGAAAACAAAGAAATTATACCTCTCTTAATTTTTTTTCAACTCATTAAGTGTCTCTTTAACTGATATGGGCTTTTTAGCTAATCTGAAATACATATTAATGCCTGAACTATCTTAGGAGTAAGAGAACTCCTGAAAACATGCAGAACACACCCACTAGTGCTAAAAGCAATTTCAAATGCCACAGTTGATATAGGGACAACAAACACATCACATGTCATATTAGACAAAATAAGAAACCTTTCTGAGTTGATTTTCCACTAACAAAGGACATCAATGGAATCATCTTCCTCTATAATTTCCCTCAAATAGATATATTTGTAGTTAAGATTTTTTATTGCAAAAGCTTCCACCATAATCCATTTTATACTTTTTGAATTTTGCTTTTAACAGAGACAAAGATTTCCCAGGCACAGGCAGATTAGAAGAGGCAACAGAAATAGTGGGCTCAGAATTGCTTCTACCATAAGTAGAACCATATAAGATAGAATACTCATCAAAGGTAGATGGATTATATTTCACAATGGTATACAATATCAGGCCCTTATCATCACCGTACATTTGCTTGAGTGAGAAGTCCATATACTCAAGCTTGTCCCGAGGATCTAGAATATTTGTAAGAAATATAAGAGTATTCATTTTCTTAGGGTCACCCCATTATTTTTCAAATTTAGATTGCATTGAAAGCCCTATTGAAATAATAGAGAGATCAGATGAAGATTGCACTCATTCAACATGTAGTGCAAGTCAGAGATTTAAAAAAAAAGAATTAGCAGTGACATAGAGAGCTTGAAATTCACAAAGTCATGTCATAAAAGAGCTTCAACATATCAACAATTTTATGGGCATAATGCCAATCATCATAATCAGGTACATCATCTTTTAAATTTGTCCTAAAGGAAGTCTCTTATTTCTTATACTTATCAAAAGCTCTCTCATATAAACATGAAGTTGTAAGCATCAGAGTTGAGTTCCACTTAGTGGTAACACACAAAGAAGACTGAGACTCAATACCAACAAAATCAGAGTATCATTAAATTTTCTAAGTCTCATAGGTGAATTTATTATGTACCTCATAGCTTCTCTAATTTTTTTTAACAGACTTAGAAGCTTATTTCCATCTATCATTCACAACAAGATTCAATATATGAGTTGTACACCTCATATTTAAAAATTTTAATCTAAAAGCATAACAAGTTCCCTAAGACATGAACTTCTCTTTTAAAAAATTTAGAGCAGTATCATTTGAAGAAGCATTGTCAATAGTTACAATAAACACAGATTTTAGCCCCCAATCAAGCAAATAATTTTCAAGAGCCTTAGCTAAGTACTCTCCTTTATGAGAAGTAATAAGTATAAAAGGCATAATCCTTTTTTAAAAGCTTCTACTTATTGTTAATAAAGTGGGTAGTAACACACATATAGTTTATTCTTTGAATGGAAGTCCAAGAATAAATTGTTATGCTGATTCTATAAGACTGGTTTTGTATAAATGATTTAAGCTTCACCCTTTCATCAAGATATATAAAGTAACAGTTTATAGAAAAAGTCTATCTAAATGGAATTTTGAACTTAGGGTAACAACTTTCAATAAAGTTTTTGAAGCCATCACCTTTAATAAATTTGAAAGGCAATTCTTCAATAATTAACATATGTATAAGTGCTTTACATATGGCTTTTTGGTCAAAATTCCATGTGCCTATTACTCATAATTATGAATTTTATGATTGAGAATCATTAGATGTAGGTAGTAATATTAAAAGAGATTGCCTAGTGTCTTTACTTTAAGGCATTTTCGTGCAAGTCAATATATGATTCCTAAAATTAGAAGTGCCATTCCTTCAAAATGCAACCAGCTCTTTGCTTTAGCTTCCACTGCTTTTTTTTTTGGCAGACTCAGTCTGCTTCTCAGGATTAGTAGATGAAGTTTGTGTTTCTGAGTAGTCATAGTTTGTGTTGCTTCCACCCTTAAATTATCAGTGGCAGTAATACTACCATTTTTAGGTTCCATCTAACAAAAACAAATTAGATACCACCCAAACAGTATTAGTTAAACCCAACAAATCATAAGAAAAATATACCAAACACATTCGTTAACATATATACAAAAAATATACCTTTATACAATAGATTGAGCCTCTGCCAGAGTGCAACCAGATTCATAGTGAAGAAGTAGTGATAGGATATGGGAACAAACTTCCACCTTTATTAATTTTGCATTCAGAATTATAATGCCAAACTCAGGGATCACATAATGTATACAAAATACACAGATTCACTAGTTCTAAATCTATTTAGCAAATATCTTCCATTAAAAATCGGTCTTCCTCTACTTTAGCACGAACAGACCGATTGGCCTATCACCAATATATATATATATATATATATATATATATATATATATATATATATATATATATATATATATATATATATAAACTTTGGTTTTCATTCGGTAAGAACCCAAAATCTAATCAATTTTCGAAAACCAGTCTTCCTCTACTTTAGCACCAAACCTACCGATTGACCTATCACTAATCAAGTCGATTAAGCAAACCAGTTCGATCGATTCTTACTCTCCCCTAGAGATAAAGAGATAATGATATTAACGAAAAGAACAAAGGGCAAAAAAATTAAAAGTTGTAATTATTCTAACTGAAGAAATCATTTGACAACCTTTTAGATTGCATGAGAAATTTATATATTAGTATGGAATAATGTTACTTGCTATATTTTTGTTAACTCATAGTTTAAGCTTAACTTTATTATATTATAGATATAAATGGGAGTATCATCTAGTTCCTAACAAAATTAAATATGTCATACAATATAAGAGAAAGTTATGAGTTCAACATATAAAATTATCAACAAATCATGAAGTTTTTACACATTTTTTGTGTCTTTTTCTTTTCTTTTCTTTTCTTTTCTTTTTTAATGTTCATGATAAAGTAAGAGGATATGGATCCTTTGACCAACTTCATTCCCTCAACAACCTCTACCTCATTGTACAATGTTTTTTCATCCTGAAATGGTTAATTTTGAAATGCAAAATTAATATGGTGCTAAAATATGAATAAAATAAATACAATTATTTCATAACTTTAATATCAGCATATTAAGAAAAAGAAAAAAATATATAAATAACATTTTATGATTAATTGTAAATAAACTTAATATTTACTAGGTAGTAGCATTAATTTTAGTAACTTGCACGGCCTAAAACATGGATATATAATAGAATATGCTCATATGCACTTAATTTTATAGAGGTTAACATAGGCAAATGCACACTTCTGTATATAATGAAGGCAAATGCACACTTCTGTATATAATGAATGTGTTTAAAATATTAAAAGTTCACATGCATGTTTTCTTAGCCATATTCAAATATTAATTTTCAACTAGTGGCTAACACAGGCTTAGACCTGCTTGTGTCCTTACTTGTCAATTATTGAATTTTATCTTGATGCTAACATGGATGTAGAGACGCTTGAGTAGAAAAGTGCGTTCATCCTAAAAACCCAGAACATGGCTATGTTGAGTAGGAAACACCTATGCTCACACCTTTGATTGTAGACAGCAGGGTTCAGTGCATGTATAAGATTTTAGCAATCGCGACACTGTTTAAACTTAGGGCTCTAGAGAACACACTAACCACTGTCACAAAGACATGGTATGGAGATGAAGAGTCGCCACCCAGGGTAATAACTGGGACAAATCGAAAAGGTGGTACTCAATTCCCTAAAAGAAAGTTAGCACCACAACCAAGAGATTCTGGATACGGAATACCAACTTCTTTCAGTCTTATGTTCATTTAGAATTACTTTATGAATTATTATCTTATTCTCTATTTACATGCAATTTCATATAAACCCTAAAAACAATCAACTCCAAGGCAAACTAGTCATGAAATATACAAGTAAATAATGCATTCAATAAATCATATAATCCCTAAGTTAGTCTAGTATACATGGATTTTAAATAAATGAGCTAAAGTCTACATATTTTAAATTATAAGTGAACCTAAAGACCTAATTCCTTTTGATTTTAGTTAAATGAACCTAAGTCTACTAATTTTAATTCTAAATATGAGTTTAAATCTACAAATTATGGAATATTTAAATTAATAGGACTAATTCTACATGTTTTAATTCTAAGGTGATGTTAAATCTATAAATTATGAAAAAAAAATCTTTAATTAAGTGGGCTATGTCTAAATTAATTAAATTGAGTTATGTGGGCCTATGTCTAATTAACTAAATGAGCCTAAGGATATTTCTAACCTAAAATCTAATTAATTATTGTCCTAAAAATATATAAAAATATATTTTAATTAATTAAACCTAATTAATTATTAAGTGAGATGGGCTAAAAGAATTTCTAAACTTAAATAAATAAATAAATCAAAGCCTAAAATGGGCTTAAGGCCCAAAACACATAAAAATAATAAATAAATCCAAAAACAAATAAAAACACAAAAAATGATTAAACAAAAGATCAAATAGCTAATTAAATTAATCCTTACTAAAATCGTATTTTATTATTAAGCAACCTAAATTAATCTACTTCCTCCATTGATTTTAAGTAATTACCTAATTAAAAATCTAATTTTACTAACCAATTTAATCAAAATAAACATGCAACCACATGCATAATTTCATTACTCCCACTATCAGGGCTATTACATTAATTTATAAAACAATTAATAAAATAATAAAATAAAATAATAAAATAAAAAACCCACCCTAGAAACTAAGTCTTACGAGGCTTTATCCATAGTTTTCCATGGACTTCTCATGAATTCATCCCTCCCACATGATCACCATACGTTTTCCTCCATAATCACCATAAAAAAATTATAATTAATGAGTGAATTATGATAATAACTTGAAAGAATTAAAATAATTAATAATATCAAAAAAATAAAAAAAGAAGAAGAAGATAATAATGATTATGAGTGATTTGGGGTACTCCTCAGATTTGTAATTCACCGTTCTTGATAAGTCTTTGAATCTTCTTCTTTAAAAATTCTCCAAGGATATTGAGTTAATTAATAAACCAAAAGGAATTTTTGTAGAAAAACCCTCACCAAAAGAAAAGAATTAAGAAAGCTTTTTAAGAGTCGACAATAAATGAAAATTATTTTCTTAAACGCACAAAAAACCAAATGCTTCAAAATACGTTTCTGCCTCCCTTTTTTTCTTCTTTTCCTCCCCCTTCCTTCTTAGCTACTGTCCTCTTTATATAGTGGAAAAAGAACTAAAAAACCTAGCTCAATCCTAATGTGATTCTAATTCCTAAAAATATAAGATTAATACTTAAAATTATATTTAGAAATTTTAGACCAATTAGAATTGAGTTAAAAGTCAATTAGGAATTTTAGACTAATTAGGATTGAGTTAAAAAATAAAAAAACAGAGACGGAAGAATTTAATTCCGACCGGGATTGTGTAATTCCGATCGGAATTGGTGTAATTCCGACCATAATTACATAATTCCAGTTGAAATTATGGAATTCCGACAGGTTTTTTTTAACATTTAATTACAAAAAGACCCCTGAAAGAATTTAATTTTTACAATTAGATCCTAAAAAAATATTACGATTTAGTCATTGAAAACACTAAATCCTTCCATTAAAAGATGCATTTAAACCCTTATAATTTTAAAGCTTAAGTATCGAAGACCTATTCATGATATTTTCATCATTGGAGTCCTTTGTCGCATCCATAACACATCATCCCGAAATTGGGTGTCTACAGTGATATATAAAAATTACTAAATTTTTGAATTTTTACCTAGCCATGCCTATGTTCTTTCAATCCTAACACTTAAATTTTCCACTTTTCTTTCTTTTTTCTTTTAATTTTATTTTATCATAAAATTCAAATATGTCAATTCTTCCCTATTACTCTCAATTTTTTTCTTTTATATTGCAAATTCCTCAAGGAAGGAAAGAATTATAAGTAAACTTCCAAGGCTTGAAATTAGAATGAAATCTTTTAGTTCATCTTCTCCTTGACCACCATGGCATCAACAAGGATGTTGGAGTTTGAATAAAATAATTATAAATTAAGAAGGAAAAATTAAGGAGAAAATTATGGGAAGAAATCAGGGAATGATTTATGGAAATTAGTGATTGTATTTCTAAAAATAGGTTTATGTAGATACTATATATATGTGTATTATTTGTAAAGAAAAATGTAAGGAAAAATAAGATCCATTTTCTTTTAATTCTCTTCCCTATGTTGATATGGTATTAGAGCATTAATCCTAGAGCCTTGAAGACTAGAAACAATGGCAAAAGTGACAGATTTGACAACATTTGGAGAAAAATCTACTGTTGTTATTCTAAAAGAATTAACAACAAAGACGCTTATTTGTTTACTTATCTATTTGATCCTTGCATGTGGTTGATGATTGATGCTTTGATCTCAATTACTTAATAGATTGTGTGATGAATTACTATTTGTTTAATATGAATAAGTGTTCCTTTATGTGTGATTTTTTGTTTCATTTGCTTGTGTTGTGCATGTGTTGTTAGATTTTGTAACTTTCATTTAGTAACCTTTTGATTTGGTTAGTGTTGTTTTGGAATAATAAAAGTGTTTATTTAAATTCCATTCTTATGTGTCTTATGTGAAATTTCTTATAGGGAATTATGTTTAAGGAGTCTTATTCTAATCATTATTAAGTTATACTATGATGATTAATATGTATTTGAGTCTTTATGTGTGAAGATTTTTGTTTCTATAATCAAAATTTTTTTTAATCAACATTGCTTGCTTAATCTATACTAACCCTTTCATTTTTATCTATTGCATTTCTTGCATTTCATTTGCTTATTTGCATATCACTTGCTTGATTTCATATCACTATTCATGTGTGTGCTCCATTTTTAAATCCATTGAATGCATTTTGCATGCACTTTAACATGCACCACTATCATTATTGTATGCATCTTGAATTTATTTAATGCTTGTACGAATCATACACATGCATTAGCATAATTCATAGCATTTTCTTATATATATTATTATTAATGTCTATGCTCCTAATCTCTCAAGTTACTAACTTATATCTCTCTTTATCTCTTACTAGCTATTGCTAATATTTACTAACTTCTATTAACTTTCAATATCTTTTGTCCTTCATACTAACATTTGAAGCTTGTAATTCTTGTTGTTAATTTAAAATTTTCAAATCTTGTTTGTTTTGATTTTGTTTATATTGCATATTTTCTAATTTTGTCTAATTATATCTTCCATTTTGAATTATATAATAAAAATATACTATTCTTTGTTATATTGCTTTTGTGACCATTAATTTCCTTTATACATAATATCCTCTTTAATATGATCATTATTGATTATCTCTTTTTATTCTTAATATTTTCTTTTTCTGTCTTAATCTTTTTCTTATTTTTTTATTTTACTTTCCTATTTTCTTATTTTATGATTATCCTTTTATATTCTTCATCTCCCATTTTTTCTAATTTTTTAATATTATTTTATGGTAAAATTCTTTAATTTTTATTAGTTATCATTTCCACATCTCCAATTTCTCAATTTTTTTCTTAATATTTTCTTTTTTTATTTTTGTCTTTATTTCATATTTTGATATATGCAATAGTTTCTATTTTTCTCATTTTCATAAATTTTGGCATAATACAATTGTGGCCCTCTATACTTGTCTTTTTTTGTCAATTTGACATTTCTAGTTATAGTTTTGCCATTTTAACACTTGAACTCATCTAAAATGTAATTTTAAAACCCTTATTAGTATACATGACATGTGATAATGAAATAGTATGCGACACATCATAAGGGTTTAACTGACCAAAACTACAAAGTAAATGTGTCAAACTAATAAAAAGTGGCAAGTATAAGGGGTGACAGATACATTATGTCATTAGATTGGTGCATTTTTGTCAAGTTTAAGTGTTGATATCGTAAAACTGTAAGTTGAGGTGTCAAATTGAGTACTTATGCCAAGTATAGGGAGTTGCAAATGTAATATGCCTAATTTTTTCTCATTTTTTTTACCTTTTCATAATATGTGGAATTATTATTTCTTATTCTTGTAGTTATATCTTTATTTTATGATGATAATAACCCAAGATCTAACCAAATGCAAAAATTCTATTTCTCAAATTCTTATTTTTGTTTTTTTATTTCTTTTTACAAACATAATCTTGGAAAAATAAGCAATAATTTTATAATATTGGATTATTCCATCCAAGGTACAAAATTCATATTTTGAGGTCTAATTTGATGAATAATTCATGTTATAAATTAAGGGCTTATACATGCCTAACTAAGCTATTTTCCAAAACTTTCCATTAATAAGTTGTTTTTAACTAATTTTCCAAAATTGTTTCTCACTTTGTTTCATAGATTAGTTTTAAAGTGAATTTGTAAATAATTTCACATTTCTATTTTCTCTTTCAATAAATAGCCCTAAATCTCAATCAATAAAGTTACAAAAGGACATGTGTTCATAAAGTGTTAGCCATTTTCGTTCTTATTTTCTTTAATTATGATGTATTTTCATTTCTTTTTCACTCTTAAGAATCTCCAAGACATGAATATCATGAATATACCACATTTAAGCAAAAATTATATTTATGTCATGTAGAAATAACATGTATATCATGTTAATCTAGTATATGTCATGATCCATGCATTTTGTCATACTTGTAATATTCATACATCATATTTTATCATGCCTATACATTATAGCATGTTCATGCATGTTATATTTCTTGGAAGCACTATGTTAATTAGTAAGGTTAGCCTTGCTCAACATTTAGGCAGTATGGTGATACCTAGAATATAAAAAGTCTACTCATGCTGACATTAATATTTGAATCCAATGCCTTATTCTGCAAGCGTATTTGGTTCTAAGCAAGGCATCCGAGTTCATTTACTCCCTAATCAGATAATTTCTCAGGTGATACCGAGTGGTGATTCCATGTTTCTCAGGGCTAGGTTATGAGGTTGTAAGTGCATTTATGCTATCTATGGAAGCTCTTCCAGTACTCCCCTCGCTTACTTTATATTTTTTCATAATAAGAAAAAAGGGTTTGTGATCCAAATAATGTCGAGTCGATGAGTTGACATCTACAATGGTGACTCCATTGGGGGTAGAGATGCTAATCTCGACATTGACATTTTGCTTTTAATTATGTATATTATGTTTGGACTAACTTGCATCACGACACTTTTCACATGTGGATAAGCCTAAATAACCTTGATAGTGTCAAATTATGGTTCGCCATAACTCCATTGGACTCATGGATTGATTAGTTTGACATTATCACCTTTAGCCTTAACTTAATTCAAGAGAAATTCTTGAGCTCATCTGACTAGAATTTGTAACTCAAGTCTTTAAGGGGGGCAATTTTCTCAAGAGTTTGCAAATAATGCTAGATCCCTTTGACCTTGGCCTACAACTTAAGTTTATAATGAAGGGCATCTCACTAAAAGAACCTTTGACTTTACCTTGACTAACCCATGTATAGTGACCTTAGAAATTTCCCTCAGGATTGTACCCAAATTACATATGTTTTCCTGATTTGTGTTTACATTTTACATCTTAATTTGATGAAGTCTTTTGTAACATGTATATATTATAACTAGTGCACTAGAATTAAGTCAACCCTTTTTGACTCTATGTACCCATTTGAACTTGAAATGTTAAAACATGCCAAATTAATTTACCATGAACCATATGTTACATATCGTTTGATTCTTATGACCCAAAATGGTTAGCTGCCATTTAAGTCATATGCTTTAAACAACTCTTACGGTTATGATAGATTGATTAACTTGCACCTGATAGTTCAATAAGGTATGTTTAGTCTAAAATTGCAAACATGAGATATCTTAATAACTTAACCTTCAATTATAGGAATATTATATCTTTAAGGTTATTATGATTTAAATCAAATAATCTAGTTATGACATATTTGTACTACCATTGGTCCTTGTATGCTTTAAACCTAACAATATTATAGAGTAATTAGTGTTAATCCTTATATATTTAAATGAACTAGATAGTTTAAAACTTACCATGATACACTTAAAAGGTCATAATAAGATTATTTATGGTTCTCATTTATGATTCGTTTGGATATTTATGGACTAAAATCACTAGTTCATTATATCCTGCCAACCTAATTCTAAACTATGAAGATACTATATTCAGTTTCAATATAGTATCTTTATCATTTAGTATTATGATTATCTCGATATCACCTACTTAGTTATAATCTAAAAAAAAGGTAACTTGGTTTGAATCATACACCTTGAAACTTTATCTAAATCAAGATATACATTTGAACATAAATCACCCTTGTTTGTTAATTTTTCTTTTTAAGAATATATATGAGCTGGATTATCCATTGTTAATATTCTGGTAAACCCACCTATGAAAAAAATTGAAAAACTACATGTATGGGAGAAATAAGGTTAGAAGGGATTTTATGTGTTTTTTATTTATTTGTTAATAGTCATACATTTATACATTCATCCATGCATTCACGAATTTCTCTATGCATGAATACATGTTGATTTATTTATAGTCATAATAAAAAATCCCAAAAGTTTCTTAATACTGCATTTTGGTTATAGGAGAGAAAAATGTAGATTAGTTAAGTTTGTTATGGAAGGATCATCATAATATGTGAGAATGGAAGAAGTTAATAAGTTGGTGAATGAAAGGGTGAATTAGAATGTTCAAAATAATTTGGGTTAATTGTTACAAGCTGCTAGAGAAACAGATAATCAGAAATAGGGACCATCATATAGGACAGTCCTACCTCCCCCAATTCAAAGCGAGGTCAATAGAGAAGAGGGAGTAATAGTTAGTGATAGACCACCTTTGATTGAAGATCATATTAAGGCTTATGAGACTTTGAAGTCACAGTCTAAGGCAAAGATCCCTGTTGCTACTAGTGCAATTAATGAGGAGATGAGATTAATACTAAAAGAATATGCCTAGATTACTAAAACAACTTTAAAAGCTTTAGACTTAAGTAAAATAAGCTTTTGTTAGTTTTGACATTAATGAATTGTGTGCATTTGAAAATCTTAATTTACTCCTAAAGTTTAAGATGCTGGGTTGATTAACTTTTCTAGGAATGGTGATTCAAAGTTGCATCTTTAATACTTTCAGGCCATGATGTCTACTATTTTGGGTTTAAATGATAACTAAGTTTAGGGTTTGTTCTTATTGTCTTTGTAAAGTTCAACTTTGACTTGGTATATATGGCTTAATAATATTATAAAAGAGAGTTGGAAGGAAGTGGTAAACTATTTTCTTAAGCAATATTCACAGAGGTTGACTCAAAAACCAAATGAATATTTTGTTGATTATATCACAAGGTTCAAGGAAAAGGATGCATGTATGAGAAACTGACTAAATAAATTTGATCAAATGAGGATTGCTTGGGAGAATGCTCAAGACAGTATCTGATAAAAGATAAGGGTTATAAGTATGAGATCATTTACAAAATTTTACTATATTGGGGTTCAAGCAGAAAGGATTACATGATTAAACAAACTAACTCAAGATTAGGAAAAAGAGACTTAGTTTTCATATGCTTTGAAAGTTATTAGTATAACTTCTTCGATGATTACTAATATAAAACCTCTGAGGCAGTTTTCAAAATTTCTAGTTTCACTCTCTAAGGTGTTTGAAAGCTATATAAAAGTGGAGTTTTTAAGCTATTAGAACTAAGGCCGTTGCCAAATGTGCTTCCAACAATACCAAGAAGTTTTACAAATATCACTAGCAAGTAGGTCACAATATTGATAATTGTTTTAGATTTAAGTATACCATTTAAGATCTTATTGATCAGGAAAAGATTCCAAACCTGGAACATACTAAGCATGCATAAAAATTTAAGAAATTAATTATTATTTATTTACATGATTAAGGCTTAATTTACCTTTATTTTTATTTTAACAAAGCAATTTTGAGTTGCTAACATGTTTGCTATAAGTGTCAATAAGTTAGGTGCAAAAAGAAGCTTAAAATTTCAAGTAAAGCATCAAGGCAATGATGCTTATGATCCCTATCACGATCGTGAGCATCTTCATGGGCTAAAGATTATCAAAAGACTTAAAGAAGCAGTGGAGATAGTGGTCCTCATAGCTGTCATCACGATTGTGACTATGCTCATGATCACACCATCAGGGTCATGATCATGTTAAGCTTGATCATGATGATAATGAACAAAATAAAGAATTCAAATAGTGGTCCTCATGGTCCACCTCATGACTAGGACCATGCCTATGATGAAGCTCATGATTTTGACCAAAGCCCTTCTTAAAAGCTAACAGGGACAGTGGCCTTCATAATCCTAATCACGATCACGATCAGTGCATCTTAAATGAAAGACTTGAAGATCAAAGATAAATAGTGGCCCTCATAGTTCCAATCATGATCATGACCATAATCACGATCCACTTGGCAACTCAGCAATGGACACAAAGTTGCTCTAATAACTAGTTTAATCAACAATCACAATCATGACATGGTATATCATAATCGTGATTGGCCAAAATCCTACAAAAAGTTATTTCTTCATTTACTGAAGGCAAGTATGCACTCCAACAACTATATTTTAATCCTTAACTATAAATATAAGTCCTGAAAAATTCATTTAAGAGGTTAGAAAAGTGTTAGTTATAAAAAAATAATTCTTAAAACATCTTATGCATTAATTCTCCTTCTTTTTTCTTATAATCTTTCAATACTCTATTGAGAGTGGGTTGTGTGTTCTAATATAGACTCTTCTTCTTCTAATTTCTTAGGTTAAGAAAATAAGTGAGGAACTAAGTGTAGAAGGATTTTGGTTTAAGTGTTAGCTACTCAAAACACTTGAAATTTGGTTTAACAGTAATCTTAGAGAACTGTGTGTAAGGTTTGAGTTGAGCCTTAAAACTCAAAGTGTACTAATCAATATAAACAAATAGATTAAAGTGAGTTAAAAATCCTAAATCGAGAGAGTTAGGTCGAGATTTAGGTTTGATTAAGAAATTGAACTTAATAAAAACTTGTGTCAATTTCTCTTAATCTCCTAATTTTTCATTTAATTTTTTTTAATTTTTTTTAAATCTTTGAGCCCTATTCACCCCCTCTCTAGGGCACTTACATTAATGATGAGCCAATTAATGAAGAATTCTTGATGAAGTGGTTTAAAATTATTTCATGGGTGTAAGATAACTAAAGTTAATCCAACTATTACCCATCTTTTATTTGTAGATGATTGTCTTTTATTTTATTTTTTGTGCCAATGCAAGGGAGGGGTATGAATTAAAAATTGTTAGAAGTGTATATAATAGCATAAGGTTAATTAATGAATTTCCTAAAATTGTCAATTATATGTAGTAATAATACAAATAGCAAGTAAGAACACAACTTTACAACTCATTCAAAGTACCATATATGGATTTTAAGAGTAAATATCTTTAGCTTCCTTTACTAATTGGTAGGAAGAGTGAGAAGTCCTCTTTTATGAGATAGAGTTTAGGACAAACTTTAAAGTTGGAATTACAAGAATATATCAAGAGTGAATAAGGAAATTCTTTCAAAGATAATTACTCAAACAATTCCATCTTTTCCTATGAATTTAATCTACCCCTAATTGATCTATGTGTAGAAATTAAGAGAATAATAAACTTATTTTTTTGGGGTTTGAATAGAATAATCTAAGGAGATCAAATGGATGAGTTAAGACTTACTTTATAAGCTAAAGATAGCGGGTGGATAGGGTTTTAAGCATTTACATTATTTTAATATACCCATATTAAACAAAATAACTATAGAAATGCATAAAAAGAAGGGAGCTCTTTGGCAGCTCGAGTTTATAAAGTGAGATATTTTTCAAGTAACCTTCTTTTGAAGTAAAAATTAGGTTTAACTCAAGTTTCATATAGCGAATTATGATGGCAACACATAATGTGTTGAAGGTAAAAAGTAAATTAAGGGTGGGTAATGGCCAAAACATAGAGGTAAGGAATTCTTCATAATTATTAGATGAGAGGCATGTTTTGTAACATCATTGAAAGGACTAAGTATGGATCATACTAAAGTTTATGAGTTGATAGGGTTGAGATGCGGGTCAAGACCTTATTATGGACCTATTTAAAAAATGTGACAAAGTTTTAAACCTCAAAATTCATTTAAGTGGAAGATTTTAAGGAATGAATGGCATTGGATAAAGGACAAGAAGGAATTATTTTTAATAAAGGCTATTATATAAGACTTCAAATACTATAAAGAAGAAGGGCAATTCATGACAAATCAATACAAGTTATAGTTGAAATTTTAAAAAATTTAGGTCCTAAACAAGGAGAAGATAGTTATATGGAGGGCTTTAGCAAATAGTATTTCTCATAATGGATTTGTTAATTAAATGAAGGATAGATATGCCTACCTTTAGTCTAGTGTGTAAAGTAGTAGATGAAACTATTACACACTCTTTGTTACTTGCTAGTTTGATAAGGCATGTTGGAGAATGTTAAGGGTGATAGACAATAATTTTAATGCCTAGTTAATACAAGCTTTTTATAAGTTGTTCAATAGAGGAGTGCATGTTAATAGTTGTGTTATGTTTGCGCCTGTGAAATTATAAGAATGAAGGGATTTAGAATAACAGACAATATTTAATTCAGAGTGTGTTAAATATAACTGGAAAAGTTTTAAGCCAATGGCAAAATGCGCCATAAGATGGTAGTGCACAAATAAAACAATATGTAAATCATGGGGAGGGTGCAATTGGAGGCAAATGTGGATGTTGTTATTTTCAGCAAGATGATTGGATGGGTTTCAGTTGTGTCATAAGGAACTATGAATGTAGGATGCTTGTTACCAGAGCCTTGAAAGTAAAAGATGCAATGATCTCAAAAAGCTAAAGCCCCAAGTATGAGGGAGAGTTTAGCATGTATTAAAGAGTTACAACTTTAACACATTACAATTGAGATAGATGTATTACTAATA
The DNA here is from genome assembly GCA_947683625.1 of Mallotus nudiflorus. Lineage (NCBI taxonomy): Eukaryota > Viridiplantae > Streptophyta > Magnoliopsida > Malpighiales > Euphorbiaceae > Mallotus > Mallotus nudiflorus. The sequence continues at coordinate 3,536,908 of CANTUR010000275.1, read as the reverse complement.
CTTTATAATATCCAACACAAATCTTGCTTACATTCAAATAAGAGGCTAATAGTTAAAGATTGCGCAGCGTTGTCAGAAAGAGATTGAAGAATTACATACAAGTTTTCTTAGATGATTTGTGAACAATGTAGCTCATCACCTAACTTGAGTTGTGTGTTTTATTTTAGGTCAACAAGAATGGTTTGATATCCCTCCTCCACTACTTTTGAATATTTTAGTTTCTAATATTTTCAATTAATAATAAAAATCTTACTATTTTCAATAATTTTTTTTGATACATTCTAATTAGTTAACTGCTATTTTAATAAAAAAATTTGAAAAAAAGAATAAATAATATAATAATGTAATAATGATAAAAAATATAACTTTTAGATGTAAACGAGTGAGTGGGATAATATGATAAAAGCGAAATGATTAATGTTGTCATACTTGACAACAATAATGTTAAACAAAATAATAAAAAAATCTCTATTTTTAAGGAATAATGTATTTTGACTCCTGTACTCTCAACTTTTTTGACATTTCACCCTTCTACTAACTTTTAAACATGTTGTACCCCTACATTGCACTCTTTTTGATATAAACTGTAAGTGTGTTACACACACGCGTGGTTAAATGAGAAGATGGATGACATTAGTTTAGTAAGTATGTTTTCAAAATAGGTAAAATGCATTATGACCCCTGTACTCTCAAACTTTTTTACATTTCATCCTTGTACTAAATTACAAGCATATTGCACCTATCCACTCAATTTCTGGCACATTAAGCTCTGAGTGGAAAAATTGAGAGTTAAAAAAATCCAAATTGATCCCTATAATTTTAAAAAATTTACTTTTAGTTCTTATAATTTTTGTTATTAACAATGAAGTTCATACAATTGTTAAAATAATTCAATTAAACTTATTAAAAATTATGCATAAAAAATTTTTAATCAACAAAATATTTATGAGATATTTAATAATTAGAATACTAGTGAAAATGATATATTTAAATTTGATAACTTTAAAAATAATATTATAGTCAATTAAGGCACACCATCCAATTACTTTCTTTTTTACAAAGTAAACCACATTTTACTAATAATCATCGCTGGATGACAAAATACACTTTCATCCTATGATAATAAAAATAAAGCAAAATAACATTACTTAAAAAATAAAAGTCACTGAAGAATCTCTCATAAATTAGTGTTTTATTTATTTAAAAAACTTAATTAATAGAATTGTTAATTTATTAAATATAAATTTTAAGAAAGATGACTGTATGCAATAATATTTTATTCATTTTTAATTGACAAATATTACAATTTTTCACTAGTATTTGTTTATTTAAATGACTTGTGTACTTTTTATTGATTAAAAAAATTATTATGTATTAATTTTTGTCATAGTTATGTGTTAATTGTATATATATTTAATGCATAATGAAAGTATGTCATGATTTTTATAACTACATATATTTTATTTATCGTAAATCTATTTAGAACAAGATGATTGACAACTTAATTATATAAAAAAAAATATACAATTGAATTATTTTAGTAATTGTATGGATTTAATTGTTAATAATAAAAATTTTAAGAATTAAATACAAATTTTTTAAAATTACAAGGACTAATTTAGATATTTTTAACCACTAATTTTGCAAAAAGGGCTTAATATGAAGGCATACAATGTGCTGAAAATTTAGTAAAATGGTGATATATATATATATATATATATATATATATATATATATATATATATATATATATATATATATATATAAAGTTGAGAATACAAGGGGTTAGAATGAGTTTTGGAAATGATTTGGAACCGATGTTGACAGTTTTCAGCTGATGCCACAACTCTGTTAAACTGCATTAACTCGTTTGTTCAAAAAAAGGTGCAATGTAATCGAAATTAAGAATGTAAGGTTGCAATGTGAAAAAAATTAAAAGTAGAGGGTGCAATGTGCCTGTAAATTAATAGAAATGTAGGGGAGTAACTAAGTCAAATGCTTTGTGATTCGTTTGGAACTCGGCTCAGAAAAAACTTGTTTGAGTTTGTTAACTAAATCAGTCAAGTCCAAACTCCATTTTAAGGCTTGTAAGCTAAATGAGCTGAGTTTAAACTTTCTTAAGTTCGACTCGTTAAAACTTACGAACAAGCACGTTTATAGGTTCATTTATAGACTTATTTATAGACTCATTTACAGGCTTGTTTGTAGGCTCATTTATATAGGTTCATAAACAAACAGGCTCATTATATTAGATTGTGGTATTAAATAAGTATAATTTAATTTAAATATTAATATTCTAATTTAAATATTAATTTAAATGACATTTAAATAAATATCATTTAATTTAAAAAGTCAATATTATATAATATTACTTTTATATTAAGCAAAGACAATATTAATTAAATTAGTAATGATTAATATTAAATATTACAAATTTAAAGTAATAGATAAATATAATATTAAGTAATATTTGTATTTTAAATAAAAATTATGAAATTTTAATATCATAAGTAATTTTAATATTATAAAATATATAATGTAAGGTTATAAAATAATGTAGACGCATGAGCTCTCTTTAAACTTGCCTGACTCGTAAACTTCTATTCAATCTCTTCAAACTTAGTTCAGTGAAACGTCAAAAGTTTAATAGAATGCGTTTTGCCTATTTTTAATGGATAGAGCCTTGTATGCGAGGATAAAATTGAAATAATTTTTTTTTTTTTTTTTCTAATTAATGAGGCAATGCTCATCAGCAAAAGATAGCGTCAGAAATGATCCTTGAGTGGCTCTGTCGACAGCGAACTCTCAACTTCAGTTCCTGCCCTTTCGACCTTTGAAAATGGATCCGACAATAAAACTCACCAAAGCTCTCCTAAAAAACACTCGCAACCCAAAACTAGCTTGGCAACTTTTCAAGCGCATTCTCTCGCTGCCCATCTCATCAAACTGCCGATCCGAATCAATTCCTATCATTGCTCGTATCCTCATTCGCTCAAAGATGTTTAATGAACTCGATGATCTTCATCAGCTTATACTTAATTCGCCTTCCCTCGAATCCTCATATTTTTCTCTGGAAAAGCTTGTTGTCATTTTGGCTAAATCGGGTTTCTCTGTTAAGGCCATTTCACATTTTAAATCCTTGCGGTTACAGTTCCCGGAAAAACAACCTTCTGTATTCTTGTACAATGTTCTCTTAAAATCATGCATTACACAGAGTCAGTTAGAGTTTGTGTCTTGGTTGTATAAAGATATGGTTGCTGCAGGGGTAACTCCTGAGACTTATACTTTTAATATTTTGATCAGTCTGCTCTGTGATTCTGGTCATTTGGAGGATGCACATGAACTGTTTGATAAAATGCCTGAGAAAGGGTGTAAACCGAATGAGTTCACTTTTGGAATTTTGGTTCGTGGGTATTGTAGAGCTGGGCTTGCTATTAAAGGATTTGATCTTCTTAATCAAATGAGGAGTTCTGGTTTCTTGCCTAATAAGGTTGTGTATAATACTTTGATTTCAAGTTTTTGCAAGGAAGGTAAGACTAATGACGCTGAAAAATTGGTGGACAAGATGAGGGAAGATGGTTTACTTCCTGATGTTGTAACTTTTAATTCTAGGATATCAGCTCTTTGTACATCAGGGAAAAGTCTGGAAGCATCTAGAATTTTTAGAGACATGCAGACTGATGAAGGGTTGGGGCTGCCTTGTCCTAATGTTATAACATATAATTTAATGCTTATGGGATTCTTCAAGGAAGGAATGTTGGAGGAAGCCAAGACTCTAGTTGATACTATGAAAAGAAATGGTAACTTTATGTATTTGGAGAGTTATAAGATTTGGCTGTTAGGTTTGGTCAAGAATAGGAGGCTCTTGGAAGCTCAACTAGTTATTAAAGAGATGCTTGGTGTTGGCATAGAGCCTGATATATGCTGTTACAATATTATTATGAATGGACTGTGCAATAATGGGATGCTCTCTGATGCAAGGAGGCTGATAGGTTTCATGATCCACAGTGGTATTTCACCAGATACAGTAACTTACAGCACTTTACTCCATGGTTACTGCAGCAAAGGCTTGGTATTTGAAGCTAATAATATTCTGCATGAAATGACAAGAAATAATTGTTTGCCAAATACTTATACCTGCAATATTTTGCTGCACAGTTTATGGAAGGAGCACAGAATATCAGAAGCAGAGAATTTGTTACAAATGATGAATGATAAGGGTTATGGTGTTGATATTGTGACTTGTAATATTGTAATTAATGGTCTATGTAATAATGGACAATTGGACAAGGCAATTGAAATTGTCAGCAGGATGTGGACTCATGGAAGTGCAGCTCTTGGGAATATGGGAAACTCATCTATTGGCCTAGTTGATGATACTAATAGTGGGAAGAAATGCACACCTGATCTAATTACATATTCAACCATAATCAGTGGCTTATGTAAGGCTGGGAGGCTTGATGATGCTAAAAAGAAATTTGTTGAGATGATGGGTAAAAGTTTGCAGCCTGATTCATCTGTTTATGATACTTTTATACATAGCTTTTGCAGAGACGGAAAGATATCATCTGCATTTCGAGTACTGAAGGACATGGAGAAAAAAGGTTGCAACAAGACGCTGCGAACTTACAATTCATTGATCCTTGGCTTAGGGAGTAAGAATCAAATATTTGAGATATATGGACTGATTGATGAAATGACAGAAAAAGGAGTTTCTCCTAATGCTTGTACATACAAACACATGCTAAATTGTCTTTGTGAAGGAGGGAGAACAAAAGATGCTCCTTCTGTTTTAGATGAAATGCTGCAAAAGGGTATTTCCCCAAATATTTTGTGCTTCAGAATATTAATTAAAGCCTTCTGCAAGGCTTCTGATTTTAGAGCATCAAATGAAGTATTTCAGATTGCCTTAAATGTGTGTGGCCACAAGGTAGCCCTTTATAGTTTAATGTTTAATGAGCTACTTGTTGGAGGGAAAGTTACTGAAGCAAAAGAGCTATTTGAAAGTGCCTTAGCTAGATCTTTTGATATAGAGAACTTCCTGTATAAAGACCTTATCGACAGACTATGTAAGGATGAAAAGTTGGAAGCTGCCAGTGGCATTCTACATAAGTTGATTGATAAGGGATATCAGTTTGATTCTGCTTCTTTCATGCTGGTGATTGAGGGCTTTGGTAAAATGGGCAACAAGCATGAAGCTGATAAACTTACAGAGAGGATGATGGAAATGGCTTCAGATAGGAAGACAGAAAGTAATAATTGTCACAATGTGAGGGATCACATCCTGAGATATAAAAATAAGAATGCTGGAAGCGATTGGCAGACTATAGTACACAGGTTTGTTGACAGTTTTTGTTATTTATGATTGATGCTCCTTTGATCTCATTAATTTTCATTATTGCTTGGTCCTGGGATGTTGAATCATATTATTTTTCTGCTTATAAACGTTTGTTGAAGTGCTTTTTTTTTTTCTCCCCAAATCTATTCGAATTTCTATTCAGGAAACCCAAATCAACTAAACCTGGGTGAAAACTTAGCTTTCGTTTGCTGTTTAGATCCTTATCCTGAATTCTAATCTTTTGCAACTGTATCTATAGAAAGGTACAGATTTTAGAGTCCCTGATCTTATTTTTCACTTCATCATGTGTCATCCTATATCTATCCAGGTATCCTTGATTGGAACTTCAATGTGCTTGATTTCTCTTAAGATATTCCCATTTCTCTCACCCTTAGTATCACATTCTCTTGCCTCTGATGCTCACTTCTTGTTCCTATCTGAGGAACCCAACTTTCCTTTATTGATTTAAAATATTGATTTTCTGATGTATATAGTAACATATTTGGATTTCTAGGTCTTACTGAGAAATCCAGTAAACTTGTCCTAGAATCTGAATTCTGCTCCTCCTTGGAGTTTGATAATGTTTTAAATTGTGCATTTGTGGGCTTTTGTTATTTAAAAATCTCTATGTGCAATGCAAGTGAGTCTGTTTTCTAATTTTTGCCTGTGTCGGAACATTGCAAGGGACCTGCCTTCTAACAGTGTGTAGCAGTAGAGACTAGATTTTTCACTTTGATTGTAATTATGAATATTCACAATTTCCTATCTGGTTTGGAGAATATTCTTAATTATAGTGTGACACTTTTCTTGTTGCAATTTACATGAAGCCTTGTGGAGCTCTGATTAATGAAATCTGTTTTTTCTGATGTGACCTTCTGTACCATGTGATACGCTTAACTTTGCATCTTTTATGTGCTCCTTGACAGAGATGATGGCAGTGGAATTGCACTGAAAGCTCTTAAACGGGTCCAGAAAGGCTGGGGTCAGGGAAGTGTATCAAGTTTGCAGGCCCAGAAGGATGAGTTCCTTGATTACTGGGATGGGAGTGGGTAGAGGTTTTGTTCCTTGAGACCGGTACTGATTTTTGATCCTGCATATGTAATAATATATGCTGATTGTAAGTACAAGAGGAGCTGCATGTGATACTGTTTCATACTCGTGAGAGCTCAATTGAGGAAGAACTAATTAGAGAAAGCACTGCAGATTTTAACCATCTTAGTAAGTAGTTGTCGACCTGATCTTGTTTATATTATTTTGCTGATCTATATTCTTGTAGGCCTGTACTTTTGCTAGGTAGTTAGTGTAAAATAATTTTTTTTTTCCCTTTTTGTTTTCCCCCTTTTCCATCTTTCTCAGGTGAGCTACACTGTGATGTTTGCATACACATCTGTGACACTGGGTGATGTACATTCTCTCTCTACATGCCACCTCTCATCTGAGGTACAATTTTGGTCTTTGTATGAACTGTGCTTCAAGTCTAAATGTATCTCATGTGTACCTGTATTGCATGTAATATAAATATATCTCATCGTCTCACCTCACATTATGGTTATTAAAGGTGCAAGATGCGTAAGGTGCTAAGTGTATTGGCCCTGAGGCCTAGATGTGAGGGGCAGGTGCTCATATGTTAGAACTTGGAAGTGAGGTGCATAAAAGGGGAAGTCTAAAAAAAAAAAAACGACCGAACATCATAATATAAGACTACTCAGCTTTCCTGCTTCTTATGGATAGAATAAACCCAAATGCAATCATAAGACATGTCATCAAACTCAATATAATATTCTTCTTCTTTCAATTTCTTCTTTCTCATTGATTTTCTTTATACTCTTCTTAGAACTTAATTCTTCTTCATCTAAGTGCTGGAGGACTGCCCTTTAAATGAGTAAATGCTCTTGCTATTGGCTTAGGCCTGCACTTAAGGTGGATTTGAGCATGACATTTTATGTCGAACTAATATTGTATTTTGGGGCTCCTTTTTAACTCCACTTGCTTTAGCAATACCATCCTATATCAAATATAATTTAACAAATTCATCTATAATTATTCTCCATTTGTTATTTTGATTTAATATGGTGTGTGGATGGAAGCATGGTGTGTTCTTTTTCTTGTTTGAATTGAGAGTATAATTTACTTGATCAAATGATGAAAACACAAATGGAAAAAATTGCACCACTGGTGTGTAAACATTTTAATTTTTGTTATTTGAATGTTCATATTATTTTTTTTGGTTCAATTTAGTGTCTAAACCCTTAATTTATCATGTGTTTTGATGCCTCTGACTGATGAATGGTGACTTGAGTGCTGACTCATCACTTGTGGTCTTTATTACTGATTAAGTGTATTACCACATCACTCCTCATATGCAAGTGATCCAAATTGGCTAAAATGTCCATAATGCAAGCTACAAATGTATTCTTATGTCCCTGCAACTTTATATTTCTATATCCGTACCAAAAATGTAGGAAAAATTAAGAGTTTAGACAATTAAGTAAAAAAAGTTAACACTCGAATAACAAAAATTAAAAAGTTTAGACACCAACGTTGTAATTTTTCCAACACAAATATAAAGAAAATATTAACAAGCTTGTCTCCTCTGTGCTTTGTCCCTTACTTAAGGTGCTCCCTTAGTGCCTAGGTGTTCTCATGGAGACAACCTGCTGAACTGCTGAGACTGTAGCCTCATGAGTCTTATGCCTGAGGCATGGCTCTTATGTTAGAACAAATGTTTTGACTTCTCGAAATTCTTTTTCATTGTCTTGCATTTCATTCACTGATATTTTCATGTTCTAAAACTTCACAATTCTTTATTTATACTCCCATCTTTTTGCTGTTTCCTGTTCTTGCATGTGCTATATCATCCATCATTTGATACCTTGCAGGTTCTATATCTTTTGTTTGCCTGGTTATTACTTCAGCGTTTCTATTCTTTTCTTAATCCCTTGTTTACACTTATTTTTTTAATGCATCATTTTCATCTCTGATTAATTGAGTTGTTTTAAATTTGGATGCTTATTGGTTTCCTTTGAATTCAGTTTCTGGAGTTTAGCTATCATTCTACTTGTTCTGCTGATGATTGTTGTGGATCTAATGGTATGACACAACAGAAGATTATACTTGGGGGCGTGGATGGGTGATTGGGTGTGTGTGAAACTTAAAAAAAAAATACCATTTTTTTTTTATCTTCCAATCATCTCATCTATTTCTATTCCCTAGTGTTGTTCACAGAGACTATTTTTCCTATTGAGTACTGCAGGGTGTAATGGCAATTCTGGATATCCAACTAAATGCAGTCTCTGTCGTAACCATATAATGTCAATAGGAATTGCTGTTGAGTTTTGTGTTCATATTGCACATGCCTTCTTGGTTACATGTATACCTGTTCAGATCACTTTTAAGTTTCTTCCTTGTTTCTGGATTCTGTGATAGGCACAAGGTAGTAGGCTAGTGCCTAGCAGTGACTAACTGTGGGACACATGGTTGCATTGTTAGTAATTGTTGGAATTATTTTTATTACTTTTTAATACTCGTGATTTTGTAATAGAAGATCACACATTTACCTGCTACCAAATCTCTTTGACACTGCAAGGTGCATTTCTTCAACATGAAGTCTGCAATATGTGCACGCAAGCCATGGGGGTAGGAGCAGCAGGGCTAAAGAGGCTCTGAATACCATGGGAGCTTCTGTCTTCAGGTTACCGTAGGATGGAACAAATATTATGCTGTTTGGGCTTTATGCATTTCGGTTTCATTGTAGCAATAACACCACTTGTTGATAATTGTTTTGATTTGTCACTGACTTGTATTTGCAGTAAAATTACACTCAAAGCTTGTTGGAGTCACTGTTGTCATATCAAGATCGGAAATTTTGAAGGTCTTGAGCCTTGAATTATATTTTCATCATTTCAGGGTGTAAAAACAACCTTCTGGAATTTTGCAAGTTTATTATTTTCAAATGTACCTGGAATTGCTTCTCATTGTTGTCTTACATGGGCTGGTGTTTCTACCTGAAAATTGATTGAAGTGTCCTATTACAATAACTATTTTGGATTTTTTATCGCCATTTGTCTGCCCCCCAAAATCCTCCAGTATTACTATTTTGCTAATAAGAAAAAAGTGAAATAAAGCTGTGCCAATATTTAGATTTTGATTGCCTAGGTAACAAGGGCTACCGCACTCAAATATGCTTTTCATTAAAATAAAGTGTAATACTAATAGACATCAAACTATCTGCATATGTGCTGCTTAGAGTCATAATTGTGCGATTTTCATTTTTTGACTTGCTGGTGATATTATGTTTGGTCCACCAGCGGGATCTTGTTGATAAAAAACCTGAGCTGATTCGTGTAGTTTTGCCTCGTTTGTAGGAAGAAATAAGATGTCCTGCGTCACTCACTCTTTGTTTTAACCTAAATGGTTGGTAGAGCCCATTCTAGCTAATCCAGTTCTAACTCAGACAGCACCACAAAGATGACATTCGAACAACTTATTTGCATACACTAGAACTTACCTTTTAATTGCAACTGTAGGAGGAAGATTGAGGAGACTAGTTAGATAGGAACCGCTAGCATCTTAGCCACAACTATTTGATTTGGATACTGAAGATTCTGAAAGATTGGAAAGAGAGAATGATCAAGAAACTTTAGTAGCAGAGCCTATAGCCAGATAGAATGTGAATACAGATACTACAGAAAATGTGGAAAAGTCTGATTGGGCTAAAAATGTGACTAAAATTATGGCTCAAATGTAGTTAATGATGAAAGAGAAGGGGATAGATGCTCCGATGAGCTACTCTGATATGAGTTTAGATGAAGATGACGACCCTTTAGCCTTGAAGTTTAAATTCCCTGACATGAAGAAATTTACTAGCACCGAGGGTCCCCATCTACATCTGAAGCAATATGTGAATCACGTGAAGATGACTGGTTTGACCAAGGCACAGATTGTGAAGCAATTTTCTTTGTCTTTGAAAGGAACACCCATCATATGGTATTATGCTTTGGAATCCCATATCTAAGCTGGTTGGGAGGGATTATGCATTGCATTTATAAAGCAGTATAATCTAAACATTCAAATAGAAGCATCTTTGAGAGATGCAGAATGTAAAACAAAAATTCTACGAGTCTTTTGCTGATTACTTAATTAGGTGGAGAGCAAAATTGGCACAAATAAAGCACCGGCCCGCAGAATCTGATTAGCTAGTGATAGCGATAGAAGTGTATGTGCCCCTGCTCTTTAAAAAATTGAAAGATTTAAGAATTCAAAACTTTGAGGAGTTATATAGATTTAGGGTGTAGAAAGAATCTAACTTGGCATAAGAGAAAAAATTCTTCAGTAGAAGACCTGTGAGCAGAGAAGGGATTGGATCCAAAAGTGGAATTGGGTCGAGCAATAATATACAGATCAATGTTGTCAAATAACCTTGACGGTTTTCTAACTTAAGAAGATCCCTCTCCAAAGTCTTAGAGAAACTGATTGAAAATAACCTTTTGCTGCCTTGCCTTAAAGACTATCTTTTCTAAATGTCGACCTAAAATTAGAGTGTAAATATCACCAAAACATCAGACAATATACTAACGGTTGCACTTGCCTACAATATGAGGTTCAATATTTAATCGATTAAGGCAAGATAACTAACCTCGATACTAGAAAACTAAACACCCAAAATAACCCTTTGCCTAATTATTGTAATGTGCCACCACCAAATCCACACATCCTGATGATTAAGACCTATTTAACAAAGGAATAACTCCTTAATTCCTTTGTTGATGCCATACCCACACCACCAAAACCACAACCAAAAGATTTGAACCTGAACCAGTAGTTTATGGAGTTTCATGTGAATGTTCTAAACATTTGGAGTTCTGATGATAAAGAAGCAGAAATAATTGATTTGTGAAAAAATAATGAAGGGAAGACAACCCAATCAATTGAGAAGCTTGAGAAGAGAGAGGAAATGAAAATTAACTTGCTGTGTAATGGTGAACAATGGATCTGCCATCAATGTCTACCCTATGAAGATCTTGCCAAAGTTGGGGTTGGCAATAGCTGATCTAAAGCCATATGATATGGTCATTAAGGCCTATAATGATACAAAAGGGCTAGTTGAGGGAACCTTCAGAGCTTTGGTCAAAGCTAGACCTATTAAAGTTTAGGTCAACTTACATGTAATAGATATTCTGGCTACCTTCACCATTCTTCTAGGATGACCGTAGTTTTATACGTTAGGGGGAGTGTTATTTACTATTCATCAAAAAATTAAATTTTAGCATGAAGGAAGAGTAGTCACTATAAGAGTAGAAACTGAAATTATTGTCACTTCATTAAAGTTAACTCCTTGTGAAATTTTGGACAGTCTGAGTTTTGAGGTTTGCATGATTTATGAAGATGAGCTGAATTCAAGAATTGTGAGTATGATGAAAAACATGTAATTTATGCTTATAATGTGATTGGGGAAGAATCAGCAGGGCCCACCTGAGTTTATTGAACCTAAAGTGTCAATTTTAAAGCATGGGGTAAGGTATGCAGAAGCATATGAGTCTGAAGAAGAGGATGAAGCTAAAGGAAAGTCTGGGAAGAACAAAGCTAGAGCTAAACTGAAGAAGAAGACACTATGAGAAACATTTATGGAGGAAGTTGTTAACTACCTCTACAAAGGAGCTCTTAAGCCTTTGATGATTGCTGAGAAATTGGTCCTCGAGTTTGAAATTTTCACTGAACATGTGATTAGGATCAATGAAGTTACTGTTGAGGAGTTGATAGTGGAGGAACTGGCACTGACTCCGGAATCAGAAGAGGACATTCCTACGATGGAGCTGAAGAACACTATTGACTAGGAAGAGGAGTTCAACTTTTAATTCTATGTTCTTGATTCTATTATGGATGTATTTGATGATGACCTTAACAGTTCTCTTTCTAACTTGTTTGAAACTGATGGTGTTTTCTTTTCTAAAGTTACTGCGATAAAGTTCGACTTTGCTTATTTGTGTGATGTTTTTTTTAATGGTTATTCTATTTATGATGATAATTTCATGCATATGTTTGATATTAATTCAGTGCAAACTGAATCATTTAATCTAGGCACATGTGAAAATCCTAAAAATATACTGATTGCTTCTGACTTAACTCCTGATGAGAGAGAAAAAATGAAAGAAATATTGAAAAAAAGATAGAAAGTATTTGCTTGGGGCTATAAGGATATGCTTGAGATTGACAGAGAGATTACAGAACATAAGGTCCCCACGTATTCTCATGTCACACTGGTAAAATATAAGAAGAGGAGATTAAGGCCAAGATAAGCTCTTTTGATTAAAGAAGAAATGGAGAAATACCTGAAAGCAAAGTTCTTGGAAGTGGTAGATGACACCCAGTGGCTAGCCAACATAGTTCCCATTCCTAAGAAGGATGGGAGAGTCAAGATGTGAGTGGACTACAGGGATTTGAACAAGGCTTGTCTAAAAGATGATTTTCCCTTACTGCATATTGATACTTTAGTCGATAATGTAGCTTTAAGTGCTATGTACTCATTTATGGATGACTTCTCCAGATATAACCATATTATGATGGCTGTGATTGACAAGTTGAAAACTTCTTTCACCACTGAATGGGGTGTTTATTGCTATACAGTCATGCCATTTCGGTTGAAAATGAAGGAGCTACTCATCAAAGGATGACTATAAATTTGTTGCATGATATGGTCCATAAAGATATAGAGGTGTACGTGGATGACATGATGGTCAAGTCTCTGACTAGAGGAGGGCACTTCGAGGCTGTAGAAAAATTTATAGAAAGAGTTGAAAAGAATAACCTTAGGTTGAATTCAAAGAAATGTGTTTTTGGGGTAACCTCTAGAAAGCTGCTAGGGCATATTGTTAGCCAGAGAGGCATAGAGGTAGATCTGGATAAAGTGAGAGCGATTAGAGAAATGTCTGGCTCAAAAAATGAGAAAGAGGTCATAAGGATGTAGGTTCATAGCCAAATTGACCACCATCTGTGAGCCAATCTTCAAGCTCTTGAAGAAGAATTAGTTGGTCATTTGGGATAACAAATGTTAGTAAAGTTTTGAAACTATTAAGAATTATTTGATGAATCCTCCAGTCTTTCAGCCGCCGAGGCTGGGTAAGCCTTTAATTCTTTACTTGGCAATAGAGAAAGATGCGATTGGGTTAATGCTAGCTTAAGTAGAAGAAGGAAGAGTTAAACATGTTGTGTATTATTTGAGTAAGAAGCTTCTACCCTATAAAGCTAATTACAATTTAGTAGAGATAACTTGTTTGGCTGTAATTTGGGTGATAAAGAACCTCCGGTATTACTTTCAGTTTTATAGAATTTAGGCAGTCTCTAAGTATGATCCTCTCAAATATCTTCAATAGACTCCCTCTCTTATAGGAAAATTAGCTAGATGGTTAGTCCTACTTACCGAATTTGACATAGAATATATGACAAAGAAAGTGATAAAAGGGAGAGCTATAACAGGCTTCTTCGGCTCAGAATCCGATAAATGATGGACAAGAATGAGAGTTGGAATTCCCAGGTAAGCACCTGGGGATAATAGAGATCCAAATATAGAAAATTTATTTTAATGGAGCAGTTAATAATAGAGGAGCATGCATTCGTGTGATTCTAGTCTCGTTAGAAGGAGATATGATTCTGATGGCAAAGCGATTAGAATTTGAAGTTATTAACAATCAAGCTGAATATGAAGCCTGCATCTTTGGTCTAGAAGCATTCAAGAATGTAGGAGTAGAAGAGGTTATAATAAACGAAGACTCGATGCTAATAGTGAAACAAATCTCTAATAAATAGAAAGTGAGAGAAGATAGACTAAGATTATACTGGGACTACTTGGCCATAATTCTTTTATCTTTCACCCAATGTAGATTTTTGCACTTGCCATAGGAAGAGAATCAGATGGCAGATGCTTTAGCTACTCTAGCTTTAATATGGGAAGGAAGAAAGTAGGTAAAAATCAAGCCCCTCATCCTAGTAAAGTCCAAGACTCCCTGCTATGAAGAAATCAGAATAATGCTGATCGACTCAGCAGAAAAGACTTAGTTTTATGATCTATAGTAGTATCTCGAGATAGGGTGATATCCTAACCGATAGAAAAGAAAGAATGTCGTTAAGGATGTTATCTTGGTAATTCATTAACTATAATGGGATGTTATATAAGAGAATGCCAACTGGAGTACATTTGAGATGTGTTGATAAGGACAGGGCAAGGAATATCATGAAAGCAGTTCACAAGGGTGTATGTGGACCACATATGAACGGAATAGTCCTTGCTAAGAAAATAACTCATCAAGGGTATTTCTAGTTGACTATGAAGGTAGAGCCTATGAAATATGTAAAGAAATGCTATAACTGCCAAGTGTATGGTGATGTGAGCCATTTGCTTTCTATGGAACTTCAAGGATTGACCTCTCCTTGGCCATTCACAGTTTGGGGAATTGATATCATCAGAGAGATAAGGCTGAAGGCATTTAATAGTCATTTCTATATTATAGTAGTAATTAACTACTTCTCTTATGGGTTAAAGCAAAATCGTTCATGACTTTTGGGGTAAAACAAATGGTGAGGTTTCATAAAAAAGAATATAATATGTAGAAATGGGTTGCCCATCACATCATCATTGATAATGGTGTTAAGTTCAAGGCAGAAACAACCACTTTATTGAAGGAATATAAGATTAAACATCATAGATCATCTCCTTATAGACTACAGGTGAATGAAGCAATAAAATCGACAAACAAGAATGTGAAGAGGATCCTAACCAAGATACTAGAGAACTATAAAGATTGGGTAAGCTACTTACAATTCACATTATGGGGATATAGGACCACTGCCAAAACATCAACAGGAGCTACTCTGTATTCTCTGGTGTACGAGTGTGAAGCTGTGTTGCCAGTTGAGGTTGAGATTTGGTCATTAAGAGTTCTCCTGGAATCTAAAATCCCTGAGTATCAATGGGTTGAAGGCCAATTGGCACAATTGATGCTGCTAGATGTAAAGAAAATGAAAGCCATGTATCACTCTTAGTTGTATCAAAAAAGGATAGCCTGAGCTTATAATAAAAGATTAAGCCAAGCAAAATCAAAGAGGGTGACTTGGTGTTAAAGCTTACTAGGCCCATAATGACTGATCTGCAAGGAATATTTAAGTCAAACTGGGAAGGTCCGTATCAAGTGAAGAAGTTATTTTTCAAGGGTACTACTATTCTATCTGATTAGAAAGAAATGAGTTTAAAGAGTTCATTAGCATGGATAAGCTCAAGAAATAATTTTTCTAAAGTCTCACTAGGGAGAAAACCTTAAAAAAGGGTACTTAGGCAAAAGTTAGAGATAGAAAAATGAAAAAAATAAAAAAGTCCTGCTGGATTGAAAACCTAAAAGGGTGGTCATGGCAAAAGTAAAAAACATAAATGGAGAGAGAGAGAGAGAGAGAAATAGTTAGTTGAAAAACTTGTAAGGGCAGGACAATTAACAACAAGAAATATGTAAAAAGCAAGATGTATAGTAATTTTCTGCTTAGATTAAATGAAATGGATTGCCTTTATTATTGTTGAATGTTATATTAAATTCTTATTGCATAGTGTTTAACTAAAAAGGAAATTCCATCTAACAAAAAGCAAACAAAAACTAAATTCTATAAAATTAGTTATGCTTGCTTTTCTTTTGAACACTTTGAGCACTTGATGCCTGCAATGCCCTTGTCCTTTTTTTTGTTGTTAATTCATCCTTCTCTATTTACTATAATTAAATCCATGCCTTATACTAGTCATCAGTGGACAGATCTCCATTATAATCAATGACCCTTTGAATGAATTGGTGAGGCTAGGTTGTCTAGAAAGTTTTAAGAAAAAGGCCCTGGCTCAAATTCATGCACTGGCTCCAAAATCAGTTGTTTCTGTTCATATTTCCTACAAAGTCAAGTAGGATTGTAGAAAGTGGCAAAATGGAAATCGGCTAGTGAAACACAATAAGTATAGGATCAAATGGTCATGTGCTGTAACCTCTACCATAGGCATATCCACTGAATCAGAGTGTCAGGGAATGTAAACAACCAGCTTTGAATATCCTCTGGAATAGGATAAAGTCTCATGGTATGGCAGTGTTTGGCCTTGTAATGTGCAATGTCTTTAGGAGGTTTGAGCAACCTCAGCTTTTCATGAAACCATTCTTATGGGAAGAATGAATAGGCAAGAAAGATCAGAAGCAGTAAGTGGAAAGAGAAAAGAAGCTCACCTCCAGCAGTAGGGGACTCCCTAAGAATCGCTCAGTTTCATAAAAGTTGTTAAGCCTAATGATGGTCTCTATCAGGATAATAGGGAAAGGATTTAAGCCAGCTTCCACTTGGTCCAAAATGTGAAAAACCTTTGGGTCACAGTTACTAGAAGGGGAAACCAATAGAAATTGAGCATATAGGCAAAGAGAAATCATCCGAGGCTAGTAAACCTCGTTGCTATCTACAGTTACAATAACTTTAAGAAAAGAGCTTAGAACCTCATCACTAAAGATATAGTGAAGAAAAGACTGAGGTCTAGATCTAGGGTTTCAATCAAAGGAATCATGATCTGACAAACAAAATCTATTTGAGAACCCAAGATAGCTTCGAATTCCTTTGATAGGGGGCATAACTCTACTGTATTAAATATAAAGACATATTTCTGAGGATCCCATAATTGAGTAAGAACATGGAAAAATGGAAAATTAATCCTCCTAGCATATAGAGATCAAAAAATAAAAAGATGAAACGGCTCCAATCTAACCCATGATCCACCATCGAAGCCTTTTAGGATCTACTATAGTTGTTTCAATCTTCTTTTCATCATATTGAGAGGTTGGGAAGCTATCTAGATAGAGAGAATGAAGAGAATTCACATGAATGGGAAATTAGGGATTTTGAAGAAGAGCTATAGGGATTTAAGTAGCTATAAACTGATCCTGTAGAGGTGATCGCCTTTATGATCAGGTGACACCTTTAAGTGTTGAGGCGATTCTTTGTCACCCCTTCACAAAGAGGTGACACCTCTATGAAGAGGCGATGCCTCTCTAACAGTAGGGGGTACACTTTTCCTTATTGAAAAATGATTGTATTGTACATGCACGATTTAGTTATTAGAGAGCGGGATTCTATAAATAAATATTTTCTATTAATTAATCCAAAAGGGCAGTCAAAATAAAATTAAGAGTTATAGCATTCGTCCAGTGTAAAATATGAAATACCAAAATGAGAAGTTAATTTAGAAAGTAATAGATCAACAGTGCAAAGTAGCAAAAATGTCTCCAATTAAAATGATCCTATGCTAGCAAGGCTTTAGGGTATCCCCTGCTCATCATCTCCAGGCTCATCAGCTCCCTCATCGGTAGGGTCATTCGTAGGATCATCAGCAAGATCAGCCTCCTCATCATCACTCATGTCATCCTCCTCCTCATCACCCTTAACCTGGAGAGCAACACACTGACACTCTAGAGTAGTGTCAAGATGAAATAAAAGGTAAGAAATCATAAGAGCACACATACATATAGAAATGAGGCTTAGTTATTACCTTCTATTGTAGTGTCATCTACATTAAGAAGTCCTGATAGGCCTTAGTTGCCCTATACATATACTCTCCTTGATCTTGAGGTATCTATGCAATTAATATATTGTTAGAATTAATCATGTGTTAAGTCAAATTTTAGAATAGGACTTTGGACAAAGGGAACTTACATGTATAGTGGCCTCTGGGAAGAACTTTGGCTCCAAGCTCTTGTTTAGTATTAAGAATTGATGAGAGAGCATGCTCGAAGGAACCCAGTAATGAGTCAACAAGTTGGGAGTGGCAGTGAGTCTACTAGTTATCATTTGAGACCTAAAACTATAAGGCTCCCTAGCAGAAGGCACACTAGAAGAGGAACCCTCATCACTAGGCATAATGCGGGGACACTGATGAGGCCTCTCCTGTGTAGTAGGCCTAGGATGAGGGGCTGGTGCCCTAGTTGGAACCTAAGAATGAAAATTAAGTTAGGAAATAGTATCAACAAACATAAATGTGAAATAATATGTTTAATAGAATTGCATGCTTATCTGTGGTGTAAGTGTAGGTAGAGGCACCCTTTGTAGGAGATGAGCTCTTACAAAATCCATATATTGAGACTTTCTCCTCTCACAATAATCCACAACATCATCTCCCTTCAAAGACTGATTAAACTCATCTCCCTCTAACTCATGTGCCTAGAAAATATATCAAGGATTAGCAAGGGGCGGTCTCACTCAAGTGCCTATTTGCTACTAGTGTATAGGGCCGAGGTACTAAACTCTATAGTCAGGTCCTTGGAGTAGTTCCTCCTCTCGGATAGTGGAATCAAGCAGACCATGGCCTTAGAACATCAAGCCTGGGGACCCCACAAATTCGGGCACAACTGTGAAAACAAGTTGGTAAGTGAATGAATTTGATTAACAACGTGTTACTAATTATAATTATGTTTGTAGGCACCTACCTTATCATGTGTGATAGTGTTCAGTTGCTCATGATGAATATGCATGCAAGCAATTGACCTCCTCCAAGTGCCACTGGAGCCCCATCTTGCTATAGTAGGAAAAAGAGTGTTGCAAACACGAGTGATCCCTATACTTAGCTTCAGATTTAGAGCTTAATCCTGTAAGAGAAAGGAAGAACTATTAACAGATCATGATAACAGTACTTGAGATGGATCCTAATAGTAAAAGATAAGAGAAGTACTATAATGGCATGCCATAAACCACAAAGCCTCTTGGCTCTATGCACCAACTCATCCATACCCATATACAGATAGGCTAGAGCACAACTACCCCAATCGTAGAAGACTCTAGGTCTAGATCTCTTAGGGGCATCAGAAAGCTCGAGTCTATAAAACTGGCAGTGTCTGCAAAGAGAATGGTGCCTAGTAAGTGAATTAAGAATGAGCACACTACTTGATCAATCTGATGAGGTATAGTAGCCACCTTAACTCTAGCATGGGTATAGAAGCTCCTGATGGAATAGAGCTTCATTGTGTATGTCCCCTTTATATCCGTGACCATGCTAAGCAGATGCTTAATGAAAATAAGATGGTCTAGAGATAGGTGATGGAGACTCACATTAAGAGGAACAAAATCCCCTATGCAAGTAATACCAGTGACAACAACAAAAGTAACTAGATCAAGTGTAAACTCCTAAAAAGGAAGGTGGAATATGTGAGTAGTGTCAGGCCATCTCTCAACCAAAGCATATAGAGGCTAGTATTTTGTACGCCTTGCTATGCTGGAAGTGCGAGAATGAAATTAGAAAATTCGATATCACAAATATGAGTCTTCATTGCATCCATGAGCTCATTGTACCAGATGCGGGCATCGCTAAAGGAACAAAATAGGGAGTTGAATTACTATTTTATATGAATGAATTTTTTTTAATTTAGAATTTTTTCAATGAGGAGAAGACCTTTAAAATAGAGGCGATTGCCCCATTAAAGAGCTATAAGCACCTAGACACAAAGAGGCGATCGCCTTTTTATAATGAAGGGATCGCCTCATCGAAGAGGCGACACCTCTTCATGTTGGTGATATGACAGAATCCTCTTCATGTTAGTGATATGATAGAACGCCTCTTCATATTGATGATATGACAGAATGATTCAATTTTTACAATTTTATTCAATTAAATCAAATTTCTTTCAGTTAAAATGATAAACATCCATATATGAATAGTTACTTGATGTTATTTAATATTATTTGCATGAAAAATCAAAGAAATCATATACTAACCTCTCCTATAGCTAATTCGTAGATATGGGATTGCATGTCTACCAAAAGGGGGATCTTATCTCTGATGTTGAGATTGAAATTGCACACAAGAAGCATTACAGGCACTGCTGGGTCCCATGCTAAAAGATCTGGGGTCTGTATAGCATCCATCATAGAGAAAGCTTTGAAAAGTGAAAAGAGATAAAAGAGAAAAGGCGAGTTTGAAAGCAAAAAGGGTGGAAAGTGAAATTGAAAGGAATAAAAAGGAGATTATATGTAAAAGTATAAGGGTAAAAGAGGCTGACAAGTTGAAAATAAAGGAAGAAAGTAAAGCCCTTTAGATGAAAGGAACAGAAGTTGACCTCCATTAGAAAGATATTCCCTAGTGGAGTAAAAAATAAGGAAATTTTTTGTTTCAATCCTCAAGTGTACCCTAAAATTGATGTTGGAGAATTGAAGATATTCTGATCGAAGCATCAGCAATAAGAAGTGATTAGTCAACTATTGAATTCCTGAAGTTCACATCATCAGAAGGAATGTCTGGTAGGGTTTGAATCCTTGAAGTGCATCTTCCTTTTATTAAGCATCTGGTCAGGTTTGAATCCCCGAAGTGCGCATCATAAAGAGAGTCTATTTGATTTTGAATCCTCAAAGTGCACATCACAAGAAATGTCTAGTTAGTTTTGAATCTCCGAAGTGCATCTTCCTTTCTAAATGGGTGTCTAGTTGGGTTTTAATCCCCAAAGTGCATCTTCCTTTTAATAAGCATCTAGTCATGTTTGAATCTCTAAAGTGCATCTTCCTTTCTAAATAGGTGTCTAATCGAGTTTGAATCCCCAAAGTGCACATCGTAAGAAGTGTCAAGTTGGGTTTGAATCCCCGAAGTGCATCTTCCTTTACTAAGTGACTTCTCGAGCTATGAAAACTTAGGAATCATGTAAAACTATAATGAGTAATTGATCGAGCTAGAAAAATTCGAGGAACACAGTTACATTTTCATCTGTCTTCTACTGTGTGAATTCTTGAGCCAGAAAAACTTAGGAATCATGTAAAACTATAATGAGTAACTAATTGGGCTAGGAAAACCTGAGGAACACAGTTACATTTTCATTTATCTTCTCTTGAGTGACTTCTCGAGCCAGAAAAACTTGGGAATCATGTAAAACTATAATGAGTAACTACTTGGGCCAGGAAAAATCAAGGAACATGGTTACGTTTTCATCTATCTTCTACTGAGTAAAGCCAAGAAAACTTAAGAATCATGTAAAACTATAATGAGTAACTAATTGGGCTAAGAAAACATGAGGAACAAAAATATGTTTTCATCTATCTTTTACTGAGTGACTTCTTGAGCTAGAAAAACTTGAAAATCATGCAAAACTATAATTAGTAGTTGACTGGGCCAGGAAAACTCAAGGAACACGATTGCATTTTCATCTATCTTCTACTGAGTGACTTCTCGAGATAAGAAAATATGGGAATCACGTAAAACTATAATGAGTAACTGATCATACCAGAAAAACCCGAGGAATATAGTTACGTTTTCAAAAGGTCTTTTATTGAGTGAACTTAGAAATCACACCAAACTATAATGAGTGGCTAATTAGTTCAGGAAAAATCGAGGATCATGGTCATGTTTTGAGTAAAAGTTTAATTTCTCCAGTTTGAATTTTAGGCTAATGGCCTGAGTAAAGCTCAAAGGCCAGGTATGTCATTCTTATCCTTCAATGATTTTTTGTCTATATTGCTTTTTTGAGAAATTGATTTCCAAAAATTTGATTTTTTAAAAAACCAACGAGGCAAATTGTGGACACCTTCAGTTTGATCAGCTTGTAACGAAAGCCCAATGATAAGAAAGTATGAGTTTTAAATGTAAAGGAATCCCGAAATCTCTCTAAAATAGACTTGAAAGCCCAAAACATCAAATTCAAGCCCCAATATTAAATTAAAGTCTAAACACCAAGCCTAAACCTAAAATTGAGCCTCTAAACCCAAGCCCATTGCCTTTTGGCCCAAATGCCCATACCTGGCCTGGGTGAAAAGAGGCGATCGCCTTCACAAAGAGGCATTGCCTCTTCATCTTGGGCATCGGTGAGGCGACACCTCATAAAAAAGGTGGCACTTCTTTTGCAACATTAAATGCCATTAATGGCATTAGTTGAGGCCTATTTACCTCTAATTTTGGGCATTGTTAGACATAAAAGAAAGGAAAAAAGGTAGGAAAAAGAGAAAAAAATCATGGGGAATGATGAAAAGGATGGGGAGAGGGTGAGAATGAGTTTGTTAAGAATTGAAAAAGGAAAAAGGGGAAGAGACTTAAAAGGAAGAGTGTGGGCAAATGAGAGGGGGTTGGACTTTTAGTCTCTGAAAAAAAAGAGAGAGAGGACGTTTTGGAAAAAAAATAAAAGAAAAGGAGAAGAATAAGAAAAGAGGAGAAGAATAAGAAGAAGAGGGGGATTTTTGAGCTAAAAGACTAGATTTCTTTGAGAAGGAAGAGAACTCTCTTACATTCAAACTAACAAACCAAGCTCTGAGAGCCTAGTTAGGAGCAACAACTCGTCTAAACTAGTGAGAATTCCTATTTTAAAGCTTTGAGTTCTTCATTTAATTAAAAGCTTTTGATTTATTACTCTCTTGCTTGTTTTCTTGGATTGTATTACTTGTTTAAGGTCATATCGAAGCAAGAATATGTGAAACATTGAGTATTAGTTATTGAACTTTATGTATTTATGTCAGTCTTTGCTTGTTGGTCTTGATTGCAAAGTTTCTTAGAGGTTAAGAAATATGGTTTGTTTCTGGGTCTGTTGAAGAGGCGATGTCTCTTTATAGAGACATCACCTCTTCTCTTTATGGAAATATGAGATCGCCTCTTGACTGCTCTTTAAAAAGGCGTCGCCGCTTTATCAGGATCCTACATGATTCTGCTTTGGTTTTTAATGCTTATTTTGTATATTTTGCATGATTCCCATGCTTGTCTTGTTATATATCTTGATTTTATACATGATTACTATGTTGTTTAATATTATTATTGTATAATATTATTACGTTATTTGTGGACTATTTTTGTGATTTAATTCTGTTTCCTATGGATATTATTTGTTAATTATTTTCTAGATAATATTGTTATTTATAATAAAGGACTAATTTGTGCTTATTGCAGGGATTGTTTGGTGATTTTTAATTATCAAATAATTAGCCTATTAATTAGTTCTTCAGTGGTTTTATTTGTCTAATTAATTAGTTTATTTTATGTTTCTTTGAACAAAGTATTTTAATCCCTAATCATTTCCCTCATTCATTGGGAATGTATAATTGTAAATTATTATTATTATTTATTTTATTTATATTGAATGTCGGGCTATATGTATGAAAATGAGACTAATGTGTAAACTCGGACTAACATATAAAATTAGAAATGATTGCAATCCACATTAAAATAAGGAAATAATTTAATAATCAAAGGTAATAAAATACAAAAAACATACAAAGGCTAACTGCAAGGTTGGGTGGGCATTTCAAAAGCCCATACCCAATTTCCGAACCTGATCTCTGATGACGACTTTTGGAATCCTCTATGGAATCCAGTTGCTGTACAGTGTATCCCGACTTTTATCCGAGTGATGACTCTATCTCCATTTTGGGCCTCAAAAGGCCATTTTGTAATTTCTGGTGGGCCTTGAGTACACATAGTGTTGTGGTCGCCAAACACTTGGGTACAAGCTTAACCCCATCGCTCACATGTAGAAATAGGAATAAATGCATAAATGGTATCCAAACTTTTTTACATTTGCTATTTTTGTGTTTGAACAAATTTTTTTTTCTACAATTAGGTGTCTTAATCTGCCATTTTCTCATAGTTTGGACATTTAGTTGTGAAAAGAATTTGATTCTTTAAGTATTAAAAGTTGACTTTTTTTTTGTATGTTAGATAGTTTTTCAATTTGGGGTTCGTAGAAAATGAAGTTTGATCTAAGCAACAGAGGAGATGAGGCATGCAATGATGAAAATAAGTCTATGATTATTTTCAATTAATTGTTATGATACTATTTTTACTTGTGCTTTGTAAAACAAACGTGCACATATATGTTCGAAATTGGTTGCTATTCGATTTAGTTGTTGTTGGATTATGATTATTGTTTTTTGATTGTTCGTCATGTTTTTTCCTTATTATAAGTTATTTTCTATTTTTAGGTTAATTTTTTAAATAGCATAAATTTAATAGTAAATTAAAATAATTTATAATGCACATAAATAAAAAAATAAAACAAACAAAAATGGAGAATAACCTAACAACAACCAAACAACAACAACAATCTAACAGTAACCTTACAACAACCAAACTATAACTACA
Organism: Mallotus nudiflorus; assembly: GCA_947683625.1. Lineage (NCBI taxonomy): Eukaryota > Viridiplantae > Streptophyta > Magnoliopsida > Malpighiales > Euphorbiaceae > Mallotus > Mallotus nudiflorus. The sequence continues at coordinate 3,512,480 of CANTUR010000275.1, read as the reverse complement.
AAACATCCCAAAAAAACAAAAAAAAAAAGTAACAACAATAAGAAAAAATCAAAAATATTTTTAGGTGCTACTATTTGTATTTGTAGTTGTTTAGTGGGGGTCGTTGTCAAATTGTTATTAGGTTGTTGTTTGTACATAAAAGACTAATCATATTTTTCAAAAATTTATTGTCAACATCGTGTTTTGTTTTAGAAAAAGAGCAATTGTATTTTTGAAAATTTCCTCCTTTTTTTTATTAATTTGGAAAAAATATCCCTATGGTATGCTCTTTATTTAGGGAAGTGTCGCCTACCAAATATTATTATTATAAGAGGAACATCGCTCACAACACAGGAGAATGAAAACCATGCCTTTTGAAATGAATGCAAGAACCTTTTGGGAACTTGAAGAAGCCTGATAGATTTAGAGTTGCCAATTAACCACAGTCGGGAAATGGGAAATCAATTTTATATGATGAGTAAAACTTGCATTTGAAGGAATCGATTATATGCACTAGATTTTGAGTGAAAGCGTGGAGTGAGTACGAATTTTGTATAGTCAATTTTAAAAATGTTTCTTAGCATGCAACCCTTGCATGAAAGCAAAAATCCCAAATGACCTAAGATTACATGATATATAATATACACAACTAAATGCATGCACAATGGACAACATTTAAGAAGGATATATAAATAACCAAACACATAGTATGTCAAGTGACATATATCTAAGAGTTTAGTAACTCTTACAAACTCCAGATGTTGGTAGCATACTCAACTCTCTTTTGGTTATAATATGGACAAATCTACAAGCTCTAAGCTCCTCAACTGTGAAGCCTCTAGCTTAAAACATATGAGAAGCATCAAAATGATTTCAAGCCTTTGATGGAATTCTACCTATAAGCTCCTCTTTTGGTGACCCCAAAACTTGCTAGAGCTCCTTCTTTGCCTTGAATTATATAGGACTTTACCTCTAATGTATGGGAGAATGTAATCTTCAAGTTACACAACTCTAACTCAATAGATGATGACTATGGGCTAATGTATAAAAAAAAACTCTTATATTTCACTCATATACTTACTATACTTAGAAATAAGAAGAATAAGAAGACTCAACTCTTAAAACTTGCTCTTATTTTCTCTCTTTTGTTAAGTGTCTCTAGTTAAGTGTAAAGTGGTAAGTAAGTGTAAATGTAGAGGATTTTTGCTAACTTAGTATATAAATGTAGAGGATTTTTGCTAACTTAGTATATAAATGAGAGACTAATTTGTATATGTATAAATCCTCCACTCACTTAGACTTAAGTGAAATATAAGTTATTCATGTATGTAGAGATTGTCCACTAACTAAAGTTGCATGCATATGACACGTTACCATTGTGTTACTTATGCAATCTTATTGCACGGAAAGCATGTGCTTAGATGGTCACCATGTAAGCATGAGCATTAATTACTCTGCTTTATATGGAACCTCCTTTAGTAAATGGAATTTGACTAGTTAGGCTTATTTAACTCATAAATAGGGCCATCTCTACAACATCCTTTAATATATATGAGTTTTATCTATCATTTAAATAAAGCTCATATCTCTAGTACACATTAATATCCAAGCCTACCCATCATTCATTAAGCTACATCTCTATTGTCCAAACTTATGGCCCATATCCAAACTAACATTAGTGACAAATATCAATTTGGTCCTTAATCTTAATATCACATATTAGGTTAAGTCCAAATAAATATTTAATTATATAATTAATAGTCCTAATATTTAAATTAGATTTTGGGATATAGTAAATCCTTATAAGAGCACAAATCTTTGCATAAACAAATTTCCTTAGGGTCAATTTCAAAATTTTTTTCTAGCATGTAACCCTTGCATAAAAGGTAAGAATCTCAAAATGCCTAAGATCATATGACATATAATTTACATAACTAAACATATGCATGCTTAAATGGACAACATTTAACAAAGATTCACAAATAACCAAATATATAGCAAATCAAAAGACCTATATATAAGAGTTTAGTAACTCCTATAAACTACAAATGTTAGTAGAATGCTTGATAAGCTTTAGGATATGGTATTACGAATCTACACGCTTTTATCTCTCTAAGTGTGCTCCTCCTTTGGTGACCTAAACTTGGTAGAGCTCTTTCTTAGGTTTGAATGATATAAGACTTGTCGCCTCCAATGGATGGATGGATGAATATAGTCTTCTAGTTGCATAACTAAAACTCTATGGATGATGGCTAAGGGCTAATGCTTAAAACACAATTCATATATTTCACCCATACACTCACTACACTAAGAAAGAAAGAAGAAAAAGAAAAATCAACTCTTAAGAACTCTCTTTTATGTTTTGAATGTCTCTATTATAAAGTGGTAAGTGGTGCAGAGAAAATTTGAAAACTTAGTGTATATGTGAGAGACTAATTACATGTGTAGAGATCCTCCACATACTTAAGCTTGAGTAAAACATAAACTACCTTATGCCTGTAGAGATTACTTTTCACTTTAAGTATAAAGTAAGTAACCTCATTGATGTAGAGGTTCTCCACTAACTAAAAGTGCATGGTTATGACATCTTGCCATGGTGTCCTTCAAGCAATCACATTACATGGAAAGCATGTGTCTAAGTGGCCACCAAGTAAGCATGAGCATTAGATGCTCTTGCTTATATATGGCACCTCTTTTAGTAAGTCAGCTTTAACTAATTGGGCTTGTTTGACTCTTAGATCGACCTATATTTATAATACATTTTAATTATATGGGCTTTATCTAACACATAAATAAATCTCATCTTTTAAATACACATAAATATCCAAGCCCATCCATCATCAATTAAGCTATGCCCATCTTATGGCCTATATCTAAACTAGTATTAGTGACAAATATCCATTTGACCCTTAAACTTAAAATCAAATATTAAATTGAGTCCAAATTAATATTTAATTATATAATTAATATCCTAACCTTTGAATTAGATTTCAAGATAATCTAGATCACTACACATGCGCAAATCTAATTCGCTTAATTTAATTACTTAATTAAACACTTTAATTGATAATTAGATTAATAATTATCATTATCGGTGCAATTATTATATGTGTGAAACTCTTAATTATCGGTGCAACTATTTAAATAATAATTATCATTATCGATTTTAGTCCAAATGGCAATAGGAAATAATATTAACTCTTAATATTATAGAAAACTTTTTCCAAGCTAAATGTGAAAATCCTAATTAATCACATTTGTTTCTTATAAGTTATGAGTGATGTCTAGCACAGATATCATGACTACCTAATTGAAAATGAATACTATCCATAGATAGTATAAAATCTTATTCTGGTTCACCCTAGGTAATCAATTCCATCTTAATCGATTAGTCATCCTTACATATAATAGACTAGAGCCACCACACGCCATATAAGCATATGTGGCTAGCATAGGTATGTATATAGTAACAAACTTGTTATATATTTTCAAAATAGTCATATCTCTTTAACAAAAAGACATAACTATTGGTAAAAAAACATGTCTACTCATTTAAAAGGACATGATTATTACCAAGAAACATGTTTACCCATTTAAATAGACATGACTATTACTAAATTGTAATCACTCATGCTTACCCAAGAAATATGTTTACCCATTCAAATAGACATGTTTACCCAAGAAACATGTTTGCAAAGAAATATGTTTACTGATTGTCTACTTATTTAAAAAGACATGACTATTTCCAAGAAACATGTTTACCCATTCAAATAGACATGTGTATCCAAGAAACATGTTTGCCAAGAAACATGTTTACCCATTCAAATAGAAAAGAATATTACTAAATTGCAATCACTCATTCATCTTATATAAATAGAAAGTTAGTTTTCTATATAAATTAACTTTTTATTATCAATTAATTTTGTATAAAACACCATTACAAACACCAAGCTTCATTGTATCATAGAGGCAAATTATACACTACAAATATTGTCTTTAGGAAAGTAGGATTCATAACAGCAATAGCAGTAATAGTAGGAGTAGTAGTAGCAGTAGGAGTAGGATATTCTCCTTATTTATAGGATAATAGGTTTGGTCATATTATTTTTAAAAGAATTAGAGACATGGTTAAACTTGATTTAGTTTCTTATATGGACCAAAACCGTGAAAAATACACTACCTGTATGTTAGCAAAAATAATTAGAAATACTTTTCCAAAAACTAATAGAACATCAAATGTATTAGATTTAATACGTATTGATGTGTGTGATATGCATAATACTCCTTCTTTAGGTGGAAAGAAATATTTTGTCACATTTATTGATGATTTAAGTAGATTTTTTTATGTGTATTTGCTGCATTCTAAGATGAAGTAATTAAAAAATTTAAAATCTATAAAAAGGAAGTTGAATGGCATTGTAAGACATTTATAAAATGTCTAATATCTGATAAGGAGAAGAGTATTATAATCCTTCATATTTTGAGACTGCATAGATAATTCTTAAAATTACTGCTCCATATACATCACAATAAAATGGTGTAGCATAAAGGAAAAAAAATGAGTGCTAACTAAAAAGATAAATGCAGTGATATTTAATTCTAGATTGAGCCAAGGATTTTGGAGTGAAGTAGTGCTTACAACATGCCATATTTTGTATAGAGTTCCTAATAAAAGGAGCAATACAACCCTATATGAATTCTAGAATAAAAAAACCAAACTGAATTATTTTAAAGTTTAGAGATGTCGTGCTACAGTAAAAGTACCTGAACCCAAATAGAAAAAGTTGGGAGAAAGGGGAGTTGAGTACATTTTCATAGGATATGCATATAATAACAAGGCATATAGATTTATGGTTATTGAACTTAATAATTCAATACCAATTAATACAATTATTAAATCAAAAGATGTCATATTTGATAAATAAAGGTTTAAGTTAAAACCTAGACTGAAAGATAAATTTCTAAAACAAAATAATTTAAACTTGGATGAAGGTAAATATATTATCGACAATAATGAATAAGAAGTTATTAAACTTCGAAGGAGCAAAAGAATAAAGAGAAAACCAATAAGATATGAAGAAGAATTCTTTGTATATCTTATAGAAGGAATAAAAGATTCAGTTAGTAATTAAATTCCATATATTTATAAAATACAAAATGATCCTTAAACATTAAGGAAGCCATGAAATCATAAGATGCAGCTTTCTAGAAAGAAGCAATTAATGATGATAAAGACTCAATAATGAGAAATAATATATTGAAATTGGTTAACCTACCTCTCGGTTATAAACTAATTGGTGCAAATATATATTTAAAAACAAAATGAAAGTCAATGGAACTATTAATAGATTAGTGTTAAAGGCTTTACACAAAAGCAAGGCATCGACTATTTTGATACTTATTCTATAGTAGCTCAAATAGTTACTATAAGAGTGCTAGTAGCATTAGCTTCTATTCATAAAATGGTTTATTCATCAAATGGATGTAAAAATAACATTTTTAAATAGAGATTTGGAAGAAGAGGTTTATATGTAACAAGTTGAGGGATTTATTGTTTCTAAACAAGAAAAGAAAGTATGCAAACTTGTTAAGTCTTTATATGGACTAAAATAAGCACCTAAACAATGGCACTAGAAGTTTGATCAAATCATTCTCGTTAATGACTTTAAAATCAATCAATTTGATAAAAGTGTTTATAACAAGTTTTATGGTGATGATGGTGTCATGATATGTCTTTATATTGATGACATGTTAATTTTTGGTACTAAGTTGAAACAAATTAAGGGTACTAAAAATTGCTTATCAAACAATTTTGCCATGAAAGATATAGGATAGGCAAATGTTATTCTTGGGATTAAGATCTTAAAAGACAAGGATGACATAACTCTTACTCAATCTCATTACTTTGAGAAAGTTTTCAAGAAGTTTAATCATTCAAATTGTAATCTCAACTCCACTCCCTTTAATCCTAGCATCAAGTTAATAAAAAATTAGGAAAAACCACTATTACAGTTAGAATATGCCAAACTAATAGGTTGTCTTATATATATCATGATGTGTACTAAACCTTATATAACATTTATAGTTGGAAAGCTAAGTAGATACATGAGTAATCCAAGTAACTTGCATTGACATGCTATCAATAAAATATTAAAATACTTAAAGAAAACTATAAGTTATGTTCGGTATTAGAAGGATATTCATATGCAAGTTGGATTACTAATCGTGAAGATCATGCTAGCACTAGTGGATGGATGTTTATGCTTGAAGGTGGTGCAGTTTAGGGTTCCAAGAAATAGACATGCATAATATATTCCATTATGGCTTTTGAATTTAGAGCATTAGCTTCCACAAGTAAAAAAGTAGAATGGCTACATGATTTGCTATATGAAATACCTATATGGTCAAATCCAATTGCACTAATATCTATTCATTAGGATAGTAAAACAATACCATCAAGAGCATATAGCCATGTGTACAATGGGAAGTTAGGACACATTGGACTTAGACATAGTTTTGTTAGATATTTAGTCTTTAATGGTGTGACCATAATAGATTATGTTCGATCAAGTCAAAATTTTTCTGATGCACTAATAAAGGCATTGCCAAGAGACGTGGTAAATAAAATGTTAAGAGAGATGGGTCTCAAGCCCATTTTGTCAAATCACCATTAATGGAAACTCAAATATAACTCTTGGTATGATGCCAAGTCTCAAGTTCAAAGAGTCAAAGTACATTAATAGAGTGATTACAAGCACTATGTTAAATTTTTGTTACATCCCAAGGTTAATAGTGCTTGGAACCTGTATTGAAAAGGAAAGGTGAGTTAAATCTCTTAATGGATCTATAGACATTCAGTCAAAGTATCAAATTGTGGGGGTACTTTTAACAGATCCACTAATATAAGTGTGAAGTATGGTTGCTTCAAGGAATTTAAGGGCTTGGCTTTATGCAGTTATGAAGCATACAGACATAAGGCCTTTAATATGTCATTTATATATGTGAAATTGTAATGGAATGTTTCTACAACTTATCAATAAGAATAATTGGTTTAAAGTTTTATATACCATATTATTTAGATTTATTGTATTGAATTTTCTCTATGTATTGGTTCAAATTGCAGTATACCTTTATTTATGCATATAATTTACAGAATTATTATAGATGAATGTTTTGGTTACATTATAAAAATGGTAGGCGATTGTTATACATTTTCAAAATAGTCACATCTCTTTAATAAAAGGTCATAGCTATTGCTAAGAAACATGTTTACTCATTCAAAAGGACATGACTACTGCTAAGAAACATGTCTACTCATTCAAATAAACATGACTATTACTAAATTGTAACCATTTATTTATCTTATATAAATAGAAAGTTAGTTTTATGTATGAATTAACTTTTTATTATCAATCTATTTTGAATAAAACGCCATTACAAACACCAAGCTTCATTGTATCATATATGCAAATTGTATACTACAAATATTGCCTTTAGGAAA